>OX424540.1:8511640-9120640 GCA_949152445.1 Cerastis rubricosa | reverse complement strand
TCTGTCTAGTCCCAGTCTATACGCCTACTTTCTAGTTTTCTAGACGGTAAAAGGATTCTACGTAATTGTATCACATAAAAGTTAGGATATTATGGACATTTATTTCTATTAGCTTGTTTGTAACTTCGTACCGAGTCTTACACGTAAAGGTTTATGAATCATGAATTTATGAATTTATGAATTATGATACATAGTATGTTTTTACGACTGAAAGATAAGATATGATTTGTACTATTATAAGAATTGTAAAAATCATATCATAAGCTGCTTGATACTGTTTACTGTTACGCCAGATTGCAACAATATTTTCAGTAAATGATAAGTAGCACATAGAGGTGATTGTCAAGGCTATCCCATAATAATAAAAAAACAAATGAAGGTCAATATAACATTTACGTTGCTATAGCATAGCACCACGCCTGTAATCCCCTAAGAATAAGGCAGAGGTGTATCTAATTGCACCTACAGTACCTTACTCCAGTGATGTTAAATTTGCAAGTATTAGGGAGCGAGACTATTGCCATCTTCTTCTTCAAAAAAAAAAAAAAATGTTGGCCACCTTATGCTGAGTGTAGGTCTCTTACAAATCTCTCTACTTTTGGCGGTTATGTGTCATGGCTATCCAGTTTCTTCCGGCCACTTTAATGAGATCGTCTGTCCACCTAGACGCTGTCTTCCCACATTCCTCCTTTTGCCATCAACAGGTCATAAATCCAGACTCAGTAGCTGAAAATCAAAAATATCAGTGTCAGTAGATCGAAAATATCAATAACACTTTAACCGAACTGTGAACCGAATCCTCATGACCGAGACGAGACCTCATGGAGTGTTTCAAGATCCAAAAATAAATCCTCTATACGAAGTTAGTTAATCTATTCCAAGCTAGTCTCAATTCCGATGGATATACGCACTGGTCTCTCCATATAAGGTCAGAATGGTTGTGAGCGCTCGCTGCAACTCGAATAATTATTAATTAAACTAAGCCCTATGTGGGTCACTCGGTAATTACGACCGGTGCTAATGTCACTGACTAACACCCGGCTAATTTAAACTGCCAGTCAACAGGTTCATGCGGTAACCTACACTGTAGTTCTAGGTTTGTGTATTGGCGTGAAACGTCCCACGTTGGTATGCATAATTATGGTCGTATGGTTTGGGTATTTCAAAACAAATTCGGTCTAGCCAGTCATATAAGGGCACACTCAAGGAAATAGCGTCAAGGGTCGCCGTTACCGAAATCGGTAAGGAGGACTATTTATATGGATTAAATATATACATATTTGTGTATAGGTAACTTATATAGGTATATTGGGTTTATTTTTCATACGTTTGAATGTCAACTAAGTTTTTACAATAAGTGGATTTCATTCAAATGTACTAAAAGATTAATAACACTGGTATTCTTACTCGGGTATATTCTAAGAGCCAAACCAAATCCATCTTTGGATTTAGTCGAACTGTATTGCCATGACAACAGTTGAAATCACGCACCAAATCGTATTCCTGGAATTTATTGGCCGCATTTGGTGGATCTTCGAATGAGGTACCTCCTCCAGCTACCTATCTTTGTCAAACCCCTAGTTGCATCCTGCTTCAATTAGTGCTAAAGATGTCATTTGTCAATTTGAATCAATGTTAAAGATGTAAATAATTAATAGTTTTCTGGTACTTCAAATTTGACAGATAAAAATAGGCGTTTATATTTAAATTTATAAATAAACAGGGTGGAAATAGGCGTGGTTAGTCCGACTTAAATCCGTAAGACTCGGTGGTGAACTGGTGACTGATTTTTTAACGAGTCGTCAGCTCCTGAAAAAAAAAGGCAGAAGTAAAGGGTTTTTGAAATGAGTTAAAAAGTAGCTTTAGTCATGCCTATTTGCCAAAACCTCTTTCGCTGCCAGTACCCATAAAGTAAGTACTGAGTAATGCTCACTCATTTGTGAAATGAGTTAAATAGAGAAGCAGTAGTCATGCTACTTTTCCAATAGAGTAATCAGTACCTCCTTTTTGATAGATTACTCATACATTTATGCAAACGGTTTTAGAACAGAACAATGTAATCGTTAAATGTTTTTCGGGCCAATGTGTTGGGCCATGATAATAGGCGCCTGCCTACAATAGGTACACAACGGAAATAGGAACATACCGCGATATGGTGCTGTAATGTGAGTGTTTGTGACATTGGATCTATTAAAGTGCGTAATAAACTAATAGCAAGTAGTATTGAGTATCATGGACTCATGGTGTCCAGCGTTAATAGGAAAATTATGACGCACGTCGGTTTTAACGTAGCTTGTTAATTGAAATGCTGTTTTTTCTGAAATTTCGGCTTATTACGTTTTTTTTTTCATAGAGTTAGTACAAATTCTTTATGTATATAAATGTCCCAAACTGAAGTACAATTTTCTAAACTGTACTGAAACTTGATTAAGGTCCCTGTGCTGAATTTTCAGGAAAACTTTGATCAAAATCTTGTAAGCACTTAGGGTTAGGAAGAATTATTCCACGCGCGCCTCAAGGAGATGTCAGCTAATCGGAAGGGGTCTGAGAGGGCCGATGCCTGCCAGGGTTGCGGGACTGTTCGGTAGAGATACCGTGGCCCTGGAACACAAAGGTCTAGCTAGAGCGGGGGAGGGGGGAATCATTTGATGATTTCCCATCCGTAAAAAATGATTGTTGATGGTAGTGAAGAAATTGGAAGTAAAATAGGAAAAAGTCGGAACGTTAACAACCGCTTATGAACCATTTTATATCCCTTTCTGCTTTCTTTAACACAGTACCCTTTTAAAACGTTTCTAAACAATGAAACCTACTTATTGTTTTAAACATAAATATAAACCAAACTGGAAAACAAAATCAGCATGTTATTATGTAACGCGAATTAAAGTTGTGGTTAAAATAAACGCATAATGATAGTTCTTCCAGCACTTAGCCCTGGTTCTTGAAAACTTGCAGTTATCTGCGGTCACTTATTTAAGTTAACATTAGGTACATTTGATGAAACTTTACGACTTTATAAATGTATAAGGCTATTAAAGTAGATTAGCTAAATAAAACGAGAATTTAATCATATTTATGCTCATTTTATGGCTCCAAAAGCTGTATCATAAGCGTGTAAATATACCTTTTTCAATTAACCTCAAACTTGTAAATGGAAGCAGGTAAAGTGTTTTCACCTTTTCACTGATTAAAATGCGAAGTTTGTAAAATCAGATATGCATTACAAACGTTTAAAGACTGCAAAGCTTGACTGTAAATATGATTAAGTACTAGTAAAGTAAATCTTCTATTATATAAATTTAAAAGTCAATTGCAGTTCGTTTGTTTCGCTCGAAAAACTCGAGAACGGCTGGGCCGATTTAGCTGATTTTGGTTTAAAAATGTTTGTCGTTGTCCAGGGAAGGTTTAAAAGGTGAGAAAGGTAGGGTAGATAGCTGGGTGGGTAGGGTGGGTAGGGTAGATAGCTTTAGGGTAGGTAGGGTAGGTAGGGCAGGTAGGGTAGGTAGGGCAGGTTGGGTAGGTAGGGCAGGTAGGGTAGGTAACCCTAGGTAGGGTAGGTATTGTAGGAAGGGTAGGTAGGGTAGCTAGGGTAGGTAGGTGGGTCGGAAAAATTGCATTGCAACGCATACAGCTACTAATCGATAAAATTTGCGAAGAATTTTAATTTAAACTCATCTTGTATTTTAACTGAAGTTTTATAGAACAACACTATGCAGGGTTGTTGTTGTCGTTTATCTAGCTAGTGGTCGCAAGGTTGACTGCTGGATGAGGTCCAGCAGGGTTCGATGCCCAGGTCCGGTAAAGTGTTCTTGGGCTTCTTCATCTGAAATTTAGGGTCAGGGTTTGTGCCTGGTTGATGGGAATAGGATCGCACCCTATTACGTGGGTCTTAAACATAACTGACGAATTGTGGATGTACTACCACATGCAGATAAGGCAGAGGTTCTGCCTTACCCTTCGGGGATTACAGGGTGACAACATAAAAATTTTATGTTACAGGAAGTAGAAAATTTCTCGTTACTGTAATTAAGTACCTACATATCTTCATGTTTTATATTACAGTTTTCACTCAGCAAATGGAATCGCGTGTTTCAAGGACCAGTAGCTATTTCGCACACCCTTTGTTGTCCAGGCTGTATGACATTGTCTCCGTAAGCTGCTGCAGGGTGTGACGGAGGCTTGGCGCACGCGACGTCCCTGCCACAGCTTAATGGCGCTTTTGATTTATCGTCATTTACTTACTCTGTGGCTGTAAAAAAAATACGCATTGTGATGAGGTTTTGTTTTTTTAATAGAGCGGAAAGGATTTAAATTCAAATTTCGTATGAACTCGACTATTAAGCTACTCTAGGGACAGTTTTATAATAATTAGTAGGAAAACATTTCATGTCTAATTTGAAACACCTGTAATTTCCCACTTTCCTGTTTTCATTTGGTATGTTTTCCCTTACATATATTCCTTTTCGCTAATATGTGGTTTTGTATGCAGTTTTACCTGCCTACTAAAATTAATTTAACTTAGTATAAATTGCTCAATTAGGTACCTACTTTATTATTTTATCCTGTTTGGAAATACCTGATTTAATGGTAGTTAATTTATAAGTTTTTAAACTGACATGGTAACACTAACACTAACACTATCAATAACACTAGTAACGGGATGGGGTACGGGTGGGGTGGTTTATCCGTGATCATGGCGTTTGCAACAGCGCCGAAATATCGGGAACTCAAAACAAATAATAACATATCCCGTTACTAGTGTTATTGATAACTTAATTTATGTAATTAATGATATTTGTGTCGCTACGCTAAATGTTCCTATACTCAGTAGTTTTGTTTGAAATTAAGGCCAATTTTACAGTTTTAACTGAACGCGATCAATACCTAAACCTCGTTAAGAGCTTTTAGCTTTCATTGCCAAAAATAATGTATTGGCACTGACACCTAATATCGCACTTAGTTTCTTTGGTATTATAATTCGCCCTAAATATGCGAGCAAGTGCCCGTTACTCATTAAATTGCATTACATAATGTACATACCTAAATTAAAATGAATAAATACTCCCCAAATAATTAATGTACTATGCTTTGAATAACTTATAGTTATTTATCTATGTGTTTTGCTCATAGACAAATAACTAGTAATTTGTCTGTAGTTTGCGTAATTCTGTGATCTTTTAACTGTTATTACTTGGCTCGGGGCGGTATCATATCCATTCATCTTGTAGACTGGTGGTATGCCCGAGTTTCACTCACCTTGGGATGAAAATAATTTTCAGCATTACTAATGTTTTATACAGACGGTATTTTAGGGCCTAAATTCAAATGCCTAATACTACTTCCCATTACACCTCCTGAAATGGCAGCTCCCACAAAGGAGGTGCATTCAGCCACCAGACTTAAAGTCAAAAACATGCAGGTTATTTTTTTCAAACATACGAAAAACCCCTTTCTATTAGAATAGTGAACCTATAACGAATAGAGTTCTCAGTTCAAACAGCTAACTTCTTTATAGTTGTTTTGTCTTTTTTGCCACTATTTTTGTTGCTGCCAGCTTGAAGATCATTAAAACGGTTTAATAACGAGATTACACTGCACGTCATCTCGCATTTCATCTGTCAGTTCGCTCGCAGGATGTTTGCTTCACTTTTTATTATCAGAGTAAACAAACTTAATAACTTAAAGATGTTAATATAAGATATAGCTGCTTGTGAGAGCTTCTGATATTATTTAAACGATGTGACAATGTCAGTGGGCAGGATGTGCCCATCAACAACTGTCTCAAGAGAATTGTTTGTACGTAATAAATAAACATTATACAATACTTTGTGGCCGCACACCGACCAAAGATACCAAGAATTAAACTTTTAAATCGCAAAGCTTTGTAAGAAATCTTGATACTCGGCCGTGTATCGCATTAAACTGAAGAATGGACCAACATTATGAATGAATTGTCTTTCCTTCATGAATTTTGTAGTCGATGTTATTTATGGCTATATTTGTGTGTGTTGTGTTGTAACAGATAATAAAAGGACAGATTATAACGTCAGAGAACATCTGTGTGTCGGATGAGCGGGGGCAGTGACCTCTGGTAGGTATTAGAGATGTAACTTATTATTACACATGCGAGTCACTAACATCTGTATAATCTGCATTCTTCAGATGAGATGCATGTTATTGCTCGTTAGGATTTCACGCTTAAAATTTTATGTATTTTTTTTAAAACAATTTTTTTGCAACTTTAAACTGATGGTTTTAGTTTATGATAATTTGCGGTAAGGGTTGGCTCCCTGACAGCTTTCAATAAATAAAGAGAGGTTTGTTTTGCGGTCATTAACCTACAGATTTCCCCGTTCCATTGTTTTTTTAAAATAATTTTTCAATTTATTTTTCTTATTCATATTATTGTAGCGACGTACTAAAAGCAAATTAGAACAAAAAGTACTACAGTGACATCTATGGCACGACGGAAGAACTAACATCAATTTCCTGCAAGTGGCAAGCAAAGTTTACATCGACTTAAGACTATATTATACCCAACAACAACTGTCAGGCAGTTGCCCACCAGACATACTTACCACCCGTCTGGTCGGAGAATCCCCCTTTTCAATATAGGGCATGAAGAACTCGACACAATGTTCCTCATACCCCTAAACTATTTTATGGTTTTATGACACAACCACATTTTCTTTTATGCACTTATTAAGTATGGTAGTACGTACCTACCTAAATCCTTGTTTGTATAAGTTTTAGTAAGTGTGAGAAGTTTTCCAAATCTCACGCTATATGTAAATAACGTTTACTTTCAAATCGTGCGAGTCTCATTAGATCGTGTCGTAATGATATGGTGTGCCAATCTGTTTGAATAAACATAGGCTGTGAGAGGTCACTATACTCGTCAATAGTGATGATGATGACCCTGGGATGGACAGGTTTTGATGGTAAAACATAACATAATTAAGTGGTATAGCCATAAAGTTGCCATATAGTGTGTGGTTATGTTCATTTATCGATAAATACTGCATATGTTGCGCAATAGGGCTTTAGACGGAATGCAAGAGTTTTCTTTTGCTCCTAGTATCTGAAAGCTTTTCTGAACTTTCTTTGTAAAGCCTAAGGTAATTTTTCTTCAAATAAATATCTTTGTATAACTACTATTTGGGTTTTCAGCACTACCACCACCATTTACCATTAAAAGAAATGATTTTTCCAAAAAGTTCTAACTACGTCCTTGTAAGTACAATACATTTTCTCAATCCTCCTACCTAAACCTAATAGTTGATTCAGCACATCCAGGAGGCAAAATTTGCCTATGAAGAATCAGGTCGACCCAAACACGTGTACCTGTAGCACGCTTATATTGTGTTACTTATATTAATGTTTTGCGTAAAAAGAACCTGGAACCATCTCGAAACAAGTTTCTTATAAATCCTTGTCCGTATTGCTTTTCAGTTTCGTATAAACCATTTTCTAAACAACAGGTGTGCGGACACGTATGTGTCGAGACATCTTCTTTACTTTACACATCATTGTTACAGAAGAACAATGCTTCGTTATTTAATTAACTTACCTACAAATAAAACATGGCTTCCTCACAGGCAGGCCAACTTTAAAGTAACCAAGATAAACAAAACATTTGGAACTAAAAGATGCTGTTTACAGATAATCACAATTAAATTTCAATACTTCAATGTTTGGATTCTATCAAAGGTTTCCGATTTCATTTGAATATAACGTTAATAACGATAAATCAAAAAGTTATTTGACTATTATTAAATCAGTTTGTGTTGAACAAAATCATGTATAACAAATTGTTTTTAAAAGCCCAGCAGTCGCACCATCAGTACCGGTTGGCCGCGCGCCATCAATTTCTGATTTTAAGGTTAAAAGGTTCAATAGCACTCGATTAAATTATAAATCATCGATGCCCAAATTGTATCGATACAATTGATGAGTTGGAATCAACAGGTTTTATGAATGGGCCTCAATAGGTGTATGAAATTTCGAGGTCCCTATGGTATAGTAATTATTGGGGGCAGTGATCCGCGAAATGGTTCGTAGTCGAACGGCTGCGCCGGCGCAGGCACGCGCACTCACCACGCATTACAATGGTCGACACGCACGGTTGCACGCAGCTTTTCAAATAGCTGTGAAATAGGTAAATTTGAAAAAAAGCGTAGAAGCTGGCACAACTCTCTTTTTCTTCGACTTTCGGGCTTGACCTGGACAGCCAAGTAAGATAACAAAGGAAGTGCGCAAGTTCTAAATTCAAAAGTTGCAAACAAAGGAACATCAACAGTTACTTAATTATTTTGCTTTCCCAGTGTTTTTGTTTGTAATCCGAGTTCAGATAAACAGCAAACGCAAATATTGCATAGTTATTTCGTTTACATAAATATGAAATATCAGCGTAAACGCTCGACGCCATACTTGTGTGAATTAAAACTGACTGTCCGATTAAAGATTTATTGACTACGCAAGTGGTTTGGTCACATGCATATTAACATTAACTTGCGGACATATTTATTAAGTCGTGTTTTAAAATAAATCAACGGAGCCCTTTTATTATTATATTATTAATAAATATAAGCATACATTACGAATGGGCGCGGCTAGTAGAAACCTCCGGGCAGTATAAGCACGCCCAATGAAATTACTTCTACTTGTGTGGTCAGTTGCAATTACCTGAGTAAACGTACATCCACACATATAACCTTTATTAATAAGTACGCACGGAACCTGTACACTATAATTTTAATTTAATAATTTCTCCTCCACTAAATGTTTTATTGTACCGTGATAGTGATAATTGTTGCGGACGTGCAGGCTGTGGTTATTTATTTCCAATTGTGTCGTTGCATCCGAGATACAAACGTTTTCCACACGAAGGCAATGAGGAAATTTTACAATGAGAAAGTTCCTCATTGCTTTAAGTTACGGTCATCATCATCATCTTCCTGCCCTTGCTCACTCTACTTGGGGTTGGCAAAACACGTTTTTTTCTTCCATTCTTCCCTGCCAGATGTAACGGTAGCATCTACTCCTATCCCTTTCATATCATTCTTCACAGCATCCATTCATCTGTTCTTAACTAGCCTAATTTGTAATCTAAACCAATATTATAAAGCTGAAGAGTTTGTTTGTTTGCTTGCTCGAAATTCTTTCAGTGTTAGATAGCTATAGGCTGTATTTCATCACGCTAAGACCAATAGGAGCGGAGCACCAATGAAAAATGTTTCTGCTGCGTTCGCTGCGTAAACGGTTAAAGTTTCGCAAAAATCATGTACGAAAGATTATTTCCCCTCTAAAAGTTCAAAAAAAAAGTCCGCGACAGCATATGTCTAGGCAAGGAGCCAGCCTAATATAGATTAACAGCCATCATCAATCTTTCGCTATTGAATTTCGATTGTTATTTTCAAAACCAGGATCCTTGCAAGCATGGCCGGACCTTAAGAATAGATTTAATCATTTAATTCTATGGTCAAAGCCAAGTATTCACAGGACGTAAAGAGCATAAAAGCTTAAACGTCACAATATGACGTCTATAAAGTGAGATATTGATCTCACGTATCTTACGATCATCGTAGAATAACAATGGGCGATGCTTCAGTATTCTATATTGTGGGTCTATAATCAGATTAGTGCGAAGTCAGACGGATAGACACCATTGAATAGACAGCCTGTTATACTGCCTACGTAAATCTTAACCTATAGCTGCGCCTTTATTTTGAATTTATGGTTGCTTTCCGTCTTAAAGTGCAAACAGTTTCATCATATCAGCCCGTAAACGTCCACTGGAGGACGTGGGCGTTGCCTCTAGAGCTACTATATGATTGGGACTCGAAGGATCATCATAAAACGGTAATGAGTACACCGGTGGCTACGGGTGTCTGTTTCTTTGGTAAGTTCTTTTTGTAACTATGATGCACATCTACTCGGTGGTCGAAATATGGTCCAATTCAACCACCAACAATTACTTAACTATAATTTTCATTCCATTAACAGTTCCCTAGACATTCTCAATGGCCATAAACTTTAATCTGACGCAGCTTACGCAGCTCCCAGTTCAACCCGCAGACTACTTCTCTGAACTGCTCATTATGATGTCATATGCAGCACACAATGTCACAGACCTAATGTTGTACATTACGAGCAACTATTTTGAAAGGCACACTAATTAAAATCCCAGACTAGGCTTGGCAGTTTCTGCGAATCACGAATCATTAACTGCGACAAAGCTGCCAGTATTGTCCTGGGACATGAAATTAAATGGCGTATCTCCTAATTTAATCGTTACATGATTCAAAAGGAAATATCCTCCATGAGTCATATTAGTTACACTGAAATCACGACTTAATAATTGGAAAGGAAATAAACATTCGTAGATTTAATTAATTTAAATAAATTGTCATGCATTAAGCGGACTACTAAGTAAATGGGGTATAATAAGTTACGTTCACTTAATTCCTACCGTACGTGGGTATGACAGAACCCTCACTCCAAACTCTGACAGTTGCTAAATGAGAGAAAAGGGAGTGGGCGATGTACTCCACGGATTGATGGTTCTATTACGAAGAGAATGCAGCGTTATTAACTAAATCAAGATAAATGACGGCCAAGTAGACCATAACTATGCAAAGTTAATAACATATTCAATAAAACGAAGAAAATATACATAATTTTGGCAAACCAATGCATAATAAACATCCCGAAGTGGGTCCAAAGTTTGTACTAACAGGAAAGTGTGTTTGCGTGCAAGTCGGAACTATACAAAATAACGATGTTTAGAGTTGAGTTCATCGATTCGAAATAGAACTCTAAATCTTGGGGAATGAGGGTTATTTTCATAAAGTTCTTTTTATGGGGTACGGTTTGTTTTGACTGCGAATTTTACTGAAGTTTTACAGGCGGGAGGTCGATGACCGATGACGTCACCGGGAGTTAGTCAGCCCCATCTTATTTCAGGTGGAGTTGTAAGAACGCTGCTTGCGATTTATTTATGAACACCGTACTACGAGCTACGTTTGTATTTGAAACAGGTCAAAATAAAACCAATTCTCGTAGTAAACTTGCCTTACCAATACATTTTGTAACAGTAAACGTAACATTGCTTTATTTAATTTTATTTACAAAGGGACTACCAACTAAAAATGTCTGTATATTTCAATTCTGAGTGTCATTCTTTGTAAGAAATTGCTATAACATCGCAAAATGAGTGTTGTTTTGTTTAAAACATACAGTGACTGAATGCTGACCGTACAGTGTACTACATACGTATAATTCACAAATATTTTTCTTAACCACATAATTGTTTATGCAACAGTTAGGTAGGAATTTATATATATTTCGTCAACGCACTACGCCATAACCATTTGACCTTTTGCTGTGTTCAAATAATTTCCGTCTGCACTATGAAAGCCAAAGAATGAAGATAATAACCGAATACAGTGCCACCATTGTTCTCAATAGCTCTCATCTTTCTGCTTATCGCAATCGTTGCGTTTGTAACTACCGTCTTGTGTCTAGGCAACCTCACAATTGCCTTACCACTCTAAAATTAAAGCGATACGAGGGGATAGACAAACTGACATTATATCAACGATAGAGATAAGAAAGAAATAAAGGAAATACATTTATTTGGCACGTGCCATAACTGCACACAATATAAAAACAAAATAATAATTATAATAAAAAAGCTTGTAAAAGAAAACAAAAACTAAACTTTAATAAAAAATATACCAATGCATTTCTCAGCTGTGTGAGATAATGGGAAAGTAAAAAGATAGCTAATTTCAATCCGATTGGAAGTTATTTTATGATAATAGATCGCTGAAATAGTGATTGACAATAGTCTTAGTAGTAATAAGAGTTAAAGCTTCAGATATCAGTTTAAATGCCTTTTTGCGTTCTTTTCCAAGGTGTTTTTGAGTTTTTTTCAGTTATGGCCTTGCATAACAATGCGTAGAGAGCAGCGGTGGCCCAGTGGTGGCAGCCCCGACTTACGAATAGTAAGCCGTGGGTTCGAACCCAGGCAGGCGCATTACTTTGTGTAATTTATTTCATCACCACTGCCCTCAAAAACGGTGAAGGAAAACATCGTGAGGAAACCGGCATGTCCTAGAACTAACAATTCGTAGATATGTGCCATCTACCAACCCGCACTGGGCCCGCGTGGTGGATTACAGCCCACTCCCTCTCATAGAGAGGAGGCCTGTGTCCCAGCAGTGGGAACATTATAGGCTGATGATGATGATAACAATACGTTGAGCTGGTTGGCATCTAGGTTCGATTCCTCAAGTCCCTGGAATCGGTTAGTCAATTCCAAAGTATACATATGGTTCTTGAAGTGAGAGTATTTATTTTCTCGTACTAAGGATTCGATCTTCGTATCATTTTTGATCTTTCCTTCTTTAGATCGAACCTGTACTCCGCTCTGACTAGACAATGATCGCTTCCAGTCTTAAAGTAAAGCGAGTGAGTACAGAGACATCCGCGACTACATGTCTAAGTGTTATTATGTAGTCGACCTCGTTTTTGGTGTTTCCGTCGGGGCTCCCCAAGTCCATTTTCTCGACAGTCGCTTTTTATAGAATGTATTCATAGCGAACATGTTCTTTTGGTCCTGAAAATTTACTAGAGTTAGCCCTTTTTTGTTACGCAGACCAAGGCCAAATCTACCGGTAGAACCTGCGTTTGTGAGCGGCTCTCTTGCATGCTTAGAAGTCGTTCATTATGTTGTAAAAATGCGATGGAGTATCGGCAATAGCCTTTTTGATATCTTCGCAGAAGGCGTCTACCTCTTCATCCTGGTGTTGAGATGTGGGGGTGTAGACTTGAACGATTTTAAGGGAGTATCTTATTTTTTCAACCTTATTGAAGTTTAAATTCGGTAGAAATTGTTATTACAAGCGTTAAAACAAATTTGAGGTCGACTATACCAATCAAATAACTGTCCATGCTAATTCCCACGTCAAATATTTGTCATGAAAGTTCCCACACATGTTTTATCTATAGAAGCATTTGTTATTTGCTCAAATGCAATGGGTAAATATTTAAATTAGTCTCAATATAAACAACATCGTGTTACCTTCCGCAGCTCCGGTAATATTACACCCAGAGATAACCAATGCTGTCTTTCACCTTGCTTACCGGCTGATGGGTGCAGCCCAAAACCTCTTTTTTTTTTTCAAGTCAGTTAATAAAGATGCCTGCGGATGCATATAACAGCCTCCGTTATTGAAAGACATTTTAATAATGTAG
Source organism: Cerastis rubricosa (assembly GCA_949152445.1). Taxonomy (NCBI): domain Eukaryota; kingdom Metazoa; phylum Arthropoda; class Insecta; order Lepidoptera; family Noctuidae; genus Cerastis; species Cerastis rubricosa. The sequence goes on along the minus strand of OX424540.1, from coordinate 9,107,380 downwards.
ATCTACCGTAATATGATACTATGATTTTTCAAAAGAAACCCAACGTGTTTTATATCTCGTAAGTACAAGAATTTATTGTCAGGACAATGCCATGGTTCTGTGGTGTCTGTGAGTAGACGTAAAACGGGTATATCGGTGTAGAGAAAACACATAAAATTCAGATAAATGTTACGACTTTAAAAACGGTTAGTCATTAGCTACCCAAAATCTTTCGTTTTTAATATACTCACCTGCTTATTAGTAAGTAAAAACCTGCCATAACAAGAGATTATGTTCCAGTAAATAAGTATCCTAGAAGACTATAACTTTAAAAATAAGTAGGTACTTGTAAAGTTATCACAAACTTTTTGATTATACACTTATCTTTATATTATCACCTTTTATTTATAAGCATGGTGTTCTTTATCGATTCAATATTAAACCATTGTTTACAAGTATCGTCAGAAAAAAATAATAAGCAAGATAGGATCGGGGCCCGGCGATGGATGTTTGAAGATTGTATTATAAAGCTTATAACACACCACTTGTATAGAAAGCGCTTCGATTACGCTGTTTACACACTATCGGAATCTCTAGATTGGATCTCGCGACAACCCTACTATTATGATATTTAAATCAATTACTATAATTATATTTGTGTTGGTACGTAAGTACTAGTGGGCGTCGGACTCCATTCAGTCGTAATTAATGGGTCTGTGATAAGCGGTAAAACACTTTAGATTAAAATAGAAGGGCTTATTATGCGCACAAATATTAATCTTCCAAGACTTGCTTTAGTCAATCAAACGCCTTAGTTACGACATGGCACATTTTTCTTCTCCTACGCATAGATGTAATTGATTTCTGTGCTTTTGTTCTTTTTTGTTTTTTTAAATGGGTGGCATCTGACTAGAAATTACTGTTACAAATAAACATTATGATTTAACCTAACAAAAACATCCGAAATTGTAAACGTTATTTCAGAAAATGTTGTTTTTATCTCATTTATTTGAGTCACGCCAAAGCCACTGAAGTAACCGAATCTTATTACCCAGCTACGGTCTCTGTACAGACAAATATAGTGACTCAGACAATGTAGTAGGTACGCAGCAATATTGAAGAGTGATAGCCAACTAGGCAACTATCTCGATAACCTAAGCCCTTCTGACACAATTGCGAGAGAGGACATTTCATTAAATAGCAGTAAACCTAATTGCAACGAGGTCAATAGCATCGTTCAAGTATATAAGGCAACTGTAAGTACTCTCGTCGTTAATTAACGCGAACCTATTATTCGTTTATCGAAGAATTTCTACAATTGTGTTAACTATATTGGCAGTACTTGCTTCATGAGGTTGAATTAATTAGAACTAAATAACTGCTTATTAGATAGATAGCAACTTGTAAGTGTGAGGTGCTAGGGAATGTTTATAGTTAAGCAGTAAATGCGTTTCCTTGAACAATGAGAAAATCTTTTAAAGAAAATTTGCTTGCATAACAAATATTCTGAGATTTGGAGAGTTCCATTGAACTTGAATTTGTTACATTTAGGTCATTCTTTTGTAACTTGTTGGCGATATTTTGTAAAAGTACCAGTTTAAAAGTTTATGTAATAAATTTCTTTCTTATTTTCCAGGTAAGTCTATGGCCCCAATCCAGAAAATCGATCGAGAAAGGTGTCAAAGGTAAATAAAATCAAACGTTCGATCTTTCTTCGGAATGTGCGTAGGCGCAGTTGCGTACGAAGAACTTGCACAACTGCTCAAGTATCGAATCAAGATCAAGAGCAGCGCAACACACACATTCTGAATCAAAGAATTTAAAAGTAATCTTCATCTTTTACTAAAACTTCAAGTCATGCAAGACGTAATTCACTGTTCGGGACGCACACAATAAGTGATTGTTGCCGTGAACGCAATAGATTGTGAAGGCGTACCCAAAACAGTAAATTGACCAAAATAATGCTGAGGCACGGAAATAAGCGATCATATTAAATCAAAGTGTGATGCAGCAATTTACTGAAGTAAATTGAAAAGGTAAAACCAGTCAACGGATGAATTAATCTTTGATTCATAATGAGTCTCTTTTGAAATCTTAATTCACTTACCGATGCAAACAAGATTGATACATCGTCAGAGAACCCTTTAGCTGCATTTAATCAAATTCTTGTGGTACTGGATTTGATTAAATGCAATTTCTAATGCAATTTCTCGCACATTGGAAGCCTTACATCCGCGTTTCATTTCAAATTGCATTCTCGATTCGTCACCCGGCGCGGTAATACGGAGCGTGCATCAACTTGGTGTATCATTAGCTGTTGGCGCCACATTTCTAAGGAGTCTGTCGCTACGTAATGAGATATTAGATACATGCATAACATAATTTATGTATGTAGACGAGATGCCCGCAGAGCCTTGAATCATGTTATTGCTATCTGCTATTAGTTCTGCTGACTAGAGATACTCTACTTATTTATGTTACCTGGGACCGGTATGATATCCAGTTATTTTTAGATCGTGCGTGTATATGCTTTACGACGAAGAAGTTATATTTAGTCAAGAATTTTAATATCTTGAATCGGGATTCAAGATTGGTCTTTTAGAATTTCCAACTTGTATGCAAATTTTAGCAATATTCTTTTAGTAAACTGCAGAAAACAAGACTCTTTCAATAAGTTTTTTTTTCATTATCAACCATTTTAACAATCTGGATGATGTTCCTTAAAGGGATAATATATCAATGTACCTTAAATAAGTTCTACACTCCCAAAGTAAATAGATAATCTGAAATCCAATTTGATGAAACTGGATTTTGAACGTCTTCACGATTATGATGTAGAATTAAAATCAGTCGTTTCCAGATGTTTCTGGACGCTTCGATTCCCAGATCAACATTACTATAAATTGAATTTGTGAGTATGGTTGTATCTTATTGAAATTCTGTGCAAAAGTGTCCCGATACCGGATCACTGTGAGAACAGGCCCATAAACGTCGCGATTCTGTTTACGACTTCTTGTTATTTTACACGGTCAACCGCCACTGAGTGCCAGGCACCATGTTGCGATCGTGTTGCCTTACAAGTCATACATTGCTTTCAGGATCGGCGGATTAATTTGTTAGTGGCCTGTACAACCAGCGTCATATCATGCGGTTTTTTGCAATGGATTTTAGCAATACTTGGTATCGTCTGTTCGATGTGGAGTCTATTAAAAGGCATGTGTTCAGCAATTAACTTATACGTGCTGCTGTAACTTAAAACTTATTGCTTTAAGAATTCATCTCAAGTTCTGAAAACACATATTTAAATTTCACCGAAATGCAAATAAGTGCCTCAATCTCAGTCTTACTTCAAAACTGTATAGAAATTTATAGGCAAACGTTATTGATGCGTTTAGTTTTCTTTATCACAACGTCATCACCGTTTCGTTTGCATTTACTCTTTTAATATTGAAATTACTATCCACACATCCGACGAATATTTGTAAAGAGATACTTTATCGTCCTATGAGCATAAATATTTAAAGAAGCTTAGTAAGTAGGGTCATCTGGCTTATCCTTCAACCTTGATCCATCAGACATCTTAAGATCCTTTATGATTTTCGTTTCAAGTGGTAAGATCAAATAACTTGGTCTGATGGAGTCTATTTGAGGTGTCGGAGTAATCTGAAGTGGGCTTGGTATCGGTATCGGTATCGGCTACCAGACCTCGAGTGCTTCCGGTCAAGTGTAGTACTGAAAGCTGATGTATGTATGTTCTATGAATAGGGATTTTGAACTCGTAAATACATATTATGTCTTTGTTATGAGCTTTGCTTGGCTGTTGGCGTCGAGATTTCAATAAGTAAACAAATATTTTGATTTATATGTTAGAGAATCTACTAGAACTAATCGATAAATGAAATTTTCGTGGAAGTTATTATAGTAGAATATTAACTAAATGCAACCATCTCATTTAACCCACAGTCTCCAACAAAGAAATGTGGATAGGGCTCCCAAAGAATTTGACGATAAGACAGAATATTTTCTCTCTTCAAAAGTTACAGTTAACAATGCTGTTTATTGATACATTTAATTTAATACCAGAACTATGCATTCTATCACGATGGTAATCGACCACCCACTTGAGTATCGAGATACAGTTTCCGTGTTCACTGGATGAAATAAACAATACCATTGTGTGCTGTTGTGAATAGACCCGTCTGTTTGTTCGTCGTACGCTATTCATATCCGTTCCGTGTGTATGGTGGATTTGTGCTCTCTAATCTGGACTTGGTATGTAGTACACGAAACAACGGCGCGGCACCACCACCAAGATGTGGGGAAAGAATTTTTGCGTTTGTTTGCGATCCATTGCGTCTTCAATCTGGGAAAATTCTTCAGGTTTCCTTTTTTATGAAAGAGCAGCGAGCTATGTATGGCTGTTTCTTTTTGTTGCGTATGAGCTGAGATTATCTTGACCTAATATGTTCTCAGTTTCACACGCTTACGTATGTGAGATGTGAGCGGTTTTTTGTTTTGTTGAATTATTTTATTAGAGCTAAATGGATTACAGCTTTTGAAAGCCCGGGACCATATGTTTATAAAAGATTATCATCTTATTTTAATTGTACATTCGTTCATTGCGTAGCCAATACGGCTCTTAAGTAGGTCCGGTCATTAAAAAAAGATTTTGTCAGGAAAATGAAACAAAAAATGTATAATGTGAACTCGGACTCCTGAAGAGAAATTTTATCTTCTATCTCTTAGAGACCATAATTATCATTTATCTAACGGTCAATCCGCGTCCCTAAGCGCCTATAATAAATTAACAACATGAACAAGATTCGCTAAGACATTAATTAGTAATCAATCTCATGGACCCAGTTTCACGGTCATTCGCTTATCTGATAATCTGGTAAAAGTATGCATTTGGTAATGCGAAGCTTATCTACTAAATAGGCATTCATCTGGAATCTTATCTACGAGGTGTTAATCAATCGATCACATCAACGAGCTTTCACGCATATTTGGTAAACTTACATTCTTTTATCAGATAAAAGTTGAGATATATTTGCATCCGGTACATTAATAGATTAACATGAATGTAACGGACGCAAATATCTCAAGTTTATGTTTCCTAAGTGCTGCAACTGAAGTAATTTTAGAAGACATTTGTGCGCATATCGCAGTATGTTTGACTTTCCTGAAACTCTCAGTCGTAACGTATGGCGTTTAATGCATCGCCCGCCACCCTCGTCGGCGCATGTGATATACCGCTTCCCCCCACTATGACTCATGTGCGGCAATAATGAGAGTAATTGCTTTTTTTCTCACATTGTGATTCATTATTAAAGAAACGAGACCCGACACAGCACTTAACTTTATTTGTTATGCTCCTTTTCATTTAACTGTGAGTCAACAGATCCTCAACACCCGCCTCATAAGTGATTAATTGCCCCACAATTGAAAGATTTTTAAACATCCCGATCTCAATATGCATTCCGACCTAAACAAGGCATAAAGCTTACAACGTTACATGCGGACGGGATATTGGAGCGGACACTATGAACGGTCGAGTAAAATTTTTAACACGGAACTGACACAGTTTTTCTTCATAACTCGTGTTATGACTGGGGCTAATGGTTGCCATAATAAGCTATTTATATGACATCAAAACAAAGAGTTACAGGCGGCGGTATTAATACGACCATAAAGAGTAGCAGTCCGCGATTAACATCTGTAATCCAGATGCATGTACAACGTAATCCGGCATGGTTGGCTGTGCCGGCGTCGCGGGCGCAGGTCGGAGGTCGCCGCGTCCCACTACCGACGATCTAACAGTTTTACAATTCAAATGTCGAATGCATTTCATTTGGAGGCCCGGCTCGATGTGTCGACGTGATTATGTCGTTTACTTCTTTAATTTCGATAAGTTTTCATTTTTATATAGTCATTTATCTTTTGTTAAACGATTACTACTTATTGTACAATTGAAGAAAACATTTTATAACCTGTCGTACTTTTATGCTCGTTCTTCTCAAATCATCTTTCGGGTCAACAAGTCCAATAAAAAAATTAAATTAAAAATTTAAAAAACCCCCGACACAAGAAACCTCTAAAAAGCCAAAAATAAATTAATCCAAGCGTCGTAGCGTCGGGGGTCCGCTTTATTCTGTGCTTGTACTAAGCGGTCTTCTTAGCGGTCCCCCGACGCTACGACGCTTGGATTAATTTATTTTTGGCTTTTTAGAGGTTTCTTGTGTCGGGGGTTTTTTAAATTTTTAATTTAATTTTTTTTCATGCTTTTTAAACTTATATTATTTTTTCTTAGCCTTGACTGTCCCACTCCTGGGCATAGGCCTCCCCCCTTTCCTTCCAATTTTCTCGGTGTTGCGTCTCTTGTCGCTAATTAACGAAATCAAGGAGAGATATAAATTTATTGTAAAAATGTATTTTTTTGAGGGGAGGGGGGGGGGGTGCACCCCCCCCCCTTAGCAATGTCCATGGTGACAAGCGACAATATTTCAAATTTCAAATCGACTAACTGTGAAAGTTGTTTACATCCCTTCATCAAATAGAAAAGAGGTGATGATCTTCAAACGGCTGAGCAGATTTTCTCGAAACATAGCTAAGAACACTCTCGATTAAAATACCTTTCAAACGACACCACCTTTATCAAAATCGGTTCATCCGTTTAGGAGCTACGATGCCACAGACAGACACACAGATACACAGATACACAGATACACAGATACACACGTCAAACTTATAACACCCCTCTTTTTTGGTCGGGGGTTAAAAACTGTTATAAGTACACTGTTGCGGTTTATGGCTAATTTAGTTCCGTTATGGTTCGAAGCCAAATTGGCACTTAATCTCTATGAGATCATCGCTCTGCTGGTGATTCTCGCACTCAGTGCGATGATTGAGATTACTTTGCATATTGAAATTGCACCAACGTTGAAGTTGAGACTGTAGATGAATTAAGCTGAGCAGGAACAGATGCGTTCTTGCAAGATTTATTGAAACACGGAATGTGCGCCTGACATTATCTGTTTGCAGCGAATTGAGTGCTCCACCTTACGATCGCATATTATCAGATAAAATACATTTACTTAAACAGATAATGCAGCTTTAAAAATCTATGCTTACAGTTACATTTCCTTTATTTAAATCTTTACACAAAATTTACATATTCAAATGTAAAAAAAACATTTTAAAATATTAAAAAAAAAAACAGAATAGAACGGTATTATTTGCTAGTGAATAACAAATTAATCCCAAGAATGAGTAAATAATTATATTTAGGTCAATAAATGCGTCAGGCTGAATTTTACAGTTTACGGAAATAACTTCATGAATAATTTTAAGTATTAATTAAAACTGTTTTTCGTTGTATTTGAATGCCTATAATATTGTGGTTTGCCAATTAATTTTGTATTGTAAAATTTTTTGTTTAATATAATATATATAATATAATAACGAATATTGGTAGGTAGGCACTGTAGGTAGGTACTCTTTCTCAGAAATAGTTTAAATCAAATTGTTTCCTTAATACGTTTACATGTCTAACATTTTGAATAGTTTTTCCGACAGAGGCGGCATTTGAATTCATAGTAAGTCCCCTAATAGCCGCGTGGCATTTGTATCAGAATCAAAAGGAGCCGGTCTTTGTCAATGAAGTTCAACACAAACATTGTTTCTATACATCGGTGAATTTGGACCTTATTGACAGTCATTCATTCTTCTATTTGGTGCCTACTTATAGAGGCTCATTTCTATATTGCACTGGAATTAAATTGTCATTGTCAATTTAACACTATTCCTATTTTATTATAAAAAACCATTATCCTGATTCGTAGTTTTTAAGCACTTTCCTGCCACCATTTGTATAAACAAAACATTTAACCCTTCAAACTCCACCTACGAATTTTTTATTCTAACTGTTTTGAATATTTTTCGTTGGACTGTCTTATATTGACAAGTCCATGTTTAATTCTGGACACAACTTCATAAGTGTTGCGATTGTATGCTAATATTCTGAGCATTATTCATTGATATCTATACTAATATTAAAAAGCTGAAGAGTTTGTTTGTTTGGTTGAGCGCGCTAATCTCAGAAACTACTGGTTCGAATGCAAAAAATTGTGAAAAAAAGCAAAAAAATACTAACGTTGGATAGCCCATTTATTTAGGAAGGCTATACGCTATATAACATCACGCTATGACCAATAGGAGCGGAGTATGAATTAAAAATGTTGCAAATACGAGGAAAATGTAACGCAGACGAAGTTGTGCGGCTCAGCAACTGTTCTAATAAATGGACTCATCTATTAAAACTTCTGCGTTATTTTGTGACACCTAATTTGAATATTGAATACTGAAACAATTAACGGAAACTTATACTTTCCTGTATTGGCCACCATTGTACATACGAAATCGAGATGTGAGTCATACCTATATGTTTAGTTTCATGACCATGTTCTTATGACTAATTTTGAATAGTTCTGTTATTTTAACTATAAATAACTCTGGACGTATTTTATTACGAAGAAATGTATATGAATCTTTTCTCAGAATTAGTAGTTCTAATTCTGATGTCATTTAACTCGAAATAATTGGCCGCGGTAATCGGTAGCGACAAGTTACGACTTAAAGTATCTAATTAAGAAATCGGGCCCGCTCAGCGCTCATTAGTAATCATTGTGGTAATCATTATGTCCAAATTAATTGTTAATAATGAAGTGAGGTACTTATCAGAATCTTTGTTGGATACCGGAATTAGGCTGTACCCTATTTCAACGTCATCAGATATAAATAATAATTCCGTTACCAATATGTTCATTGGCGTTGGTCAAGCTGTCAACTGCTTGTCCGATGTTCTGAAGTTGCTCGTTATAACCTGTATGACTGCTGCATTAGTTTCTATGGGTACATTAATCCGGAAAAAGGAAGGAGATTATATTTTTATCGTCAGTTTTTTACATCGTTTGTACTGACCGGTGCTGTGGATTCCAACAGTGACTACAAGGTACATAGCTGTTACTGGTTGGGAAACTACAGCTAAGTTACAAACACTTTTAGTAAAACACGGTGACACCAAATTAAATGAAAGCCTAACTGCGTACTGTTTGTTTTGTCAACGCTCTGCTTAGCGCCGAGAATTGAAATTCCAACTGTGTAATAATATTTAGGCATTTATCTAGGTGCCGCATAGCTCCACGAGATGGGATATGCGATACGACATCTCGTATCGCGTTTTCCTATACAAAACGCGAAATGTTTCAATGTATGAAAATGCAAATTTTCTGATTGGAGTCGTTAGCGGCATCGTACGTTCAGATTCTTCAGCCCTTTAAAAATGGGTAACCTATTGCAACTGGGAATGTTTATCAAGATATAAACAAGCATGCAAACTCACCGGCGAGGTTGCAACACCACGTTACATGGTTACGTCAGAGATGATGATCGTACGCTCATGTGGGCCAGCGCTGGCATCTGCTTTGTTTACATGCCCAACAGCCACTCAATCCATTCACTATTTATTGATACTCTTTGATTCTGCTGCACTGGAAACGACTATGTAGCATTTTGGGTGAAGATGTCAAATTAGCAATTCGGAGTGAGATTCTTTAGCATAAACACAGACAGATGTGCATTCAGTACTCGAAACTTCCGATATTAATTCTCATATAATCAGTCTTTGATTCTAATTTTGTCAAGTTTGTCAAGAGTGGAACTTTATTTTATTACGAAGACGTTCTTTGACCGAATACAAACCGGAAGAAAAGTTTAATGTTTCATTCAATGGGTGAAACAAAAATAGCAGCAAGTCATCGCTAGTTCCTTCCAGTAAAGTTCAGTTCCGTAGTTCCCCGACAGCATTAACCTAGATATAAGTGGGAAAGCGGCCCTTCGGTAATTTATGACTTTCTATTTTTCGATAGCGAAGTCGATTCGAAATTCGGACGTGGGCGAACGCGTTTCGTAACCAAACGTAGGGAGATAAAGACATCTGGTTAGGAAATGATTTTGAACAACAGAACATTGGAACTGCGGTTAGGTTAGTGACTTGGCAATACAATAGTTAATTAACAGAATATTGTGGTTAGTGGTTAGTTAGACCGTAAACAAAGTTGCTGTTGCCGGTTAAAATTAAAGTTCCGATTTAGTTGTGTCGTACGCGCAGGCTAATAAATCGTGTCCAATTAGCGAGCCCGTCGCGTTATCGCGACAAAGCGAAGCCGGTCACTTAGCGCGAGCCACTCCACACATACCCCGCAATGCAGATACATCACGATAAAAATACGACGATACGATTATTAGCTTCACGATTATACAATCATTTCTCCGAACATTTTCACGTGCGATACTGTAATGAACGATAGACGCGATAACGAATTTTCTGTTTTATTTTCATGTTGTTTTCCTTTTTCGGAATGCCAACACACAAAAGCCAACTTTGTGTATACCCGGTCACATTTTGACGTCGTAACATTTAATAGCTTCAGCCGTAAAACGTATCGGTTCAAGCAGAGGGTCAGTCAAGGGATGATATTTACGATTATGAACCGAACGAACAATAGCTAAACAATGAAGAACACGATACACAACCCATCTATTTAATTTCGAGTAGACACCTTTGTCGTGTGTTTTTGTTTGCGGTCATCTCCATAAATTATAGAGGAGGGTCGGCGATGTTACCTTGTTGTAAAATGTACTACCTGCTATTGTTATGGTAAGCAGTATCGTGCCGAACAAGCCCTGCCTGAGATTTGGTAACCAACGGATACCTTGAACTTACGGTGATGGATAGGATTCTTTGAGCTATTCTTTAAAATTATGTGGACATTCCGTCATTTTGAGAACAATGTTTTTTTCTATGCTTTTACTTGATATTTTTTTTCGATGAGCGTTTACTCACAATTCTGTGTAGACAAAAGCATCTAAAGTGTTATCCAGACGGCTAAAGTATTGTGTACTTAGATCCCTCCCATTAAGATGGCGACTTTCAAAGAAAAAGTATGCTTTATCACGTATAATTAAACAAGTCCCTCATCTCATAAAGTAAGTACATACATATAGGTGCTAAAGAAACAATCCAACAATCCTTACATTTTAGGCATATTTAATTAATAACGTTCGTCGAAATACCGAGATATCCAAGTTAGGGCCCAATTAGTGGCGAGCCCATAAGGGTTAATTCTGTTCTTACTCCTTACTTATGTTCTGTGGTGCTTAGTGCATTGTCCAGTCACGTTGGCCACCAATCAGTTTAAATTTCACCCAATAAGGATGCGCCATATACGGCACCCTGCCGTATTATCTCGATTCCGTGCACAAAACATCCGCTAATTGGCTGAAATGTCATCATACTGCGATGATTAATGATGCTGGATGATCTTAGGGGCCGCGACTTTTTATGAAGAGTAATAAGCATGTATAATATGATGAAGTTTATCAGGAGCGGTAGCGGTATGCTTTCGAGAGTAATGGGATTTCTCGCAAGTTGCGAGAAATCCCATTACTCTCGAAAGCATACCGCTACCGCTCCTTGTGTTGGGCTGTGTTGCGAGTCGCAACACAACCCAACACAAGCAATAGCTAAAGTTAGGTATTTAGACTTTCATGTCGATAGTAATAATACCTAACCCCAAGTTTCTTGTCTGGTCGATCATTTAGAAAGTTAATTAACCTGTTTCCCTCTTTAGACTTTTTTAACCTAAGTAAGTACCTATTACTTAAGAAGTAGTTGCGAACTTTATGAATATCTTAGCACATAGGTACCACTGTCGTATACTTAGTACAAGTTCTCATACTAAGCTTTCGTCGTCGTAACCTAGCTTCGCTTGTAGATGTGCAAGTTCAGGTCCAGAAGGACGTGACAATTAAACTCGACGTAGTATGATAAGAGATCACCGATCTCCCATTCCCTTTCCAGATCTTGTTAAAATATTCTCACCGAGTTTGTTTACAAAACCGCGATCGATATCCTTATGACATTCTCCGTGATCTAGCGGGGTCATTGACTTACCCACTGGCCTAGTTCACACGTGATCAGACCATTGAACGTTTCAGATCCGCGCCTGCCGACTCATTCGCTCAATTGCCTCTTCCTGCTAGTGACAATGTTGCCAGCACAAGGACGACTATTTCTATACTTTTATATTATCTAGGCTGTGGTCTGTGCTCTTGACCGAATTTTTTCGCACGTAATTTATTACAGTCTACTATAAGGTTTTGCGCTTCTCTTAATATGATTTATGAATCTTAATCCGCGATGACAATAATAAATGGCGGTATTGCATAAAGAGTAATAAAGAGAAATATTCCTTGGTTTATTCGCAGTGCATATTAATCATGCAGTTTATTTATTGACAGCACCGCAGAATCCGCAGATGTTACCAAACCCAAAATTTTATCTGTAGGATTAAAGTGAATTCCTTGATTGAAATACACTCACCGGCACGGAATCTTGGCCAAGCGCGTATTTCGCGATAACAAGAGCTTTAAGTGTTTCCTATGATTATTTATTATGAAGGTTGGTCTAAAAAATGTTTACCTTTAGTTCAAGAGGGTAATTTATCATGTTTGAGTGCAATATGACGTTATTTTTAAGTTTTAGTTGAACCCGGTCATCTGAGCGACTTAGTTGCTGTTTTAAATTTGTGTTTTGTGAAAGTTTATTGTTAGGTTATGCAATTATTGTGATATCGTACTGTTAATTCAATAAGTAAAGGTGATTTAATTCCAATAAAAATGCCATTAACACCATCACAGGTTGCACAAGCTGTAGCATTGATCGAACAAGGGCTGACACAGCGAGAAATTGCTGTTATACTGAATGTACCACGTTCATCGATGCAGTATGCGCTGAAACGATACCAGGAGACAGGCCGCTACTCCCGCAGACCAGGCAGCGGAGGCGTCAGATGCACATCAGCCCGGGATGACCGCTTTATTGTCCTGGAAATTTTGAGAAACCGCTACCTCACCGCTGTTGAGATACGCCAGCGACTCCAGTTCACAAGAGGTGTCAATGTTAGTGAACGTACAGTGAGAAGACGAATGGAGGAAGTGAATTTAAAAGCTCGTAGACCAGCACGCGGCCCAGAACTTCTCAGAAGTCACCGAGTAGCTCGACTTCGATTCGCACGAGAACACGTCAACTGGACCCATGAGCAGTGGGCTCGAGTACTGTTCACAGATGAGTGTCGAATCGCTTTACGAGCTCCAGATGGTCGGGAGCGAGTGTGGAGAAGAAGAGGAGAGCGGTTTTTACCCATTACCACCACACAAACTGTTAGTTTTCATGGAGGCTCTATAATGGTTTGGGGAGGAATAAGTTCCGATGCACGTACGGAGTTAGTTATCGTCGATAACCGATTAACGGCAACACGATACATCGAGGAAATTCTTCAGGAACACGTGTTACCATATTCAGGGTTTATTGGGTTTGACGAATTCCTCCTAATGCACGATAACGCGCGCCCACACGTTGCACATTGCGTGGAGGAATACCTTACAGAGGTTGGTATTCAAAAATTGCAGTGGCCAGCTCGTAGTCCAGACTTAAATCCAATAGAGCATATCTGGGACATGCTTAAAAGAAAAATAAAGTCCTCCTCCAACCCGCCTGAAACTCTGAACCAGCTTCGAAATGCAGCACTAACCGCTTGGGAAAGCATACCACAAGTTGAGATCAGAAACATCATCCAAAGTATGCCAGAACGAATGCAAGCTGTTATCGGGGCTAGGGGAGGAAACACCCGATATTAAAAAGCAAACACAACGAAGACTTTGTGGTTATTTTTCATTTTGTGTTCTTTTTAAATTGACAGTGTTAAAATCAATATTTTTGTGAAACTGCTTATTTTTTAAAAGATTACTGCTGGTGCATCATTTTTTCAATAACTGAGTTACAAAACCATAAAAAAACCCTAATTTAGTGCATAAACCCATAATATAGTGAAAATTAAATATTTAAATAGAAATTATCGGCATGTTATTGGTGGCCAAGTTTCCGTGCCGGTGAGTGTAGATCAAAACATTGCCTTAAAGAAGATGTTTGAATACTCGTTTCAAATAAACATAAATATAAATCGGTTAGGTAAGCAGATGGTTTGGTTTCTTGCACGTTGCACGTGTATATGCAAGTTGTGCGTTATATTATATGCGTATGCGCCACCGCCCGGCCTAAATCGCGAGTGCTCTCTCGCACTCCTCGCTATTTATAGCTCGGAGGGATGACGTTAGAACAGGGAGGTATTTTTGTCACTGCATTCGAGTAGTACACGAAGTAAAATTAGTCCTGTTGCGAATTTATGTTAGGCGCGAGACAAGTTTACTTGTTTTATTGTTATTGCCTGTGGCATGGGCATTTTAACGAATAGTAATGATGACAGCAGAAATATTTTAAATTTCTCAGTGAAGATTATTGCATCTAGTTGACTGTTTATAATAAAACATCCTTTGGAGACATCTTATCGAAAGTTATCAAAAAGAAATGACGTAACCTTTCTAGCTTCCAACCTCAAAAGTAAATAAACTCAGAAACGATACATAACGTCTACCACTCATTATCACACACTCGAAATTGTTACATAAACAATATGTTGGACTATTGACTCTTACTGATCGTTGTGTCCCGTACCGCGCCGCGCCGCGCCGTGAGAAAGCCTCGGCCTGGGTAAATATTGTCCCGAGCATACCGCGACCGACTCCCACTGGCCAGTGCCCACAGCCCACCGGTACATTTCATTACGTTAAAAGTACCTTGTGTTAGACTCAGTGCTAATCGATAGCGTTTAGCAAATGCTAAGATGGTGCTGTCTGCTGAGTACCGGCCAATACGCGCGCACTATCGTTTTACCGAGAGAATTGCGCGTAGCCCTGATTACATCTATTGTGGTAACTGCTATTTCTATGTTTAGATCCGCTTTACGTTAGAAATGGTAACCGCAAATGACCTGTATCACGGCTATACAGTATCCAATCTTAGCTCTATTTAATATTTATGGTTTAGTATTTGTACGTTTTAAACTTTACTGAAAGATAAGGGCAGTTTAGCGCGTATATGTTCAATAAAGCGTGATATCTAAGGCTACAAACATTTCGTATTCATATCTGGATGCTAATTTAGAACACCTTTAAACTCAGAGGAGTAAGATAGAAAATAAGCACGCTGCCCATTGATATATAAATATATCAATGAAGCTGCCATGCCAGTCCGTTTATTTCCATAACGGACAATAATTTAGAGTCTAAAAGATAAATTACCGCGTTTACTACAAATACGACTGCAGTGTTGATATTAAAATAGCATATAACAGTTCTAACATGCCGTTTAATATGAGCTGTGTTCTATTTAACGATATCCCACACAGTTGTAGACCGCGGCTCTGCCCACAGAGTTTTCTTAATGTTATTTTACTACACATTAATTTGTTTTAATGTTCCTCGTTTGAAACAAATAGAATGTCCAGGCAGTACGACTGAATTAATGTGTGTGTGTTCCGGGTCTTCTGTTCAGATTATCTGTGTGTAGGTGTAAATGTTGGCGGGTACTGATGTGTATTTACAATGGCGACCAGTTCTGTGTACACCACTCGTGAGCAAAACAATCGACTCTGGTGCATGTTGATCGTTGCAGCTTATAAATTTTTAACGTTCTAAGCTAAATAAACTTTATTGCAGAGAGTAGGTATTTCGTTAAGTAAGTCCACAATACTTTTCCAAGTTTCGACGAGTATTAAGTTAAATTAAGTAAGCTAAAAACGAGTGTGTATTTTCTTAGTATAAAACCAACTTTATCAAAGTCGGTTCCTCTGTTCAGGAGGTATGATGCCACAGACAGACACACGTGAAACTTATAACACCTCTCTTTTTTGGTCGGGGGTTAAATATATACCTATTTGTAAGTTACCTGGTCACTTGCTAAGTCATAATTAGAATGTTTGCTAAAAATAAATATAAAACCAACGATTCAAGTCTTATAATACTTGCAGAAACATTACTTGTCACTTGAATTCTGGAAATCTTTTTGCAGATGTAGTCACGTTGAAAGACCATAATGCTATTTAATCCTCTTGGAAGATTGAATCTCTTGAATACTGCCTGTTGGTCTTAAGCAAGTCATTTAAAGTAAGCAAACAAAATGTACAAAGCACAGTAATTCCAGTTCGATTAGTCCAGCTAGTATTTACTGAGCTGGAGCGCTGGCCGCCCACGCTCCTGTAACTAATGCACACCATCGGCTATTACTTACCCTCCGTCTGGAGAAAACATAGAGTATGAAGGAAATGGAGGGAATGATGTGCCAGAAAATGGAAAGTGTATCTAACGGTATGAATAAAGCCACGACTTGTCAGGTACTGCCGAATGCAGACGTATTTTACGCACTGCACAATATGTTTTGTGAAGGGTTTGATTAGAAAATGTTTGTCGGAATGAATATTTGACGTTGTTAATTATTTGACCATCGACAAAACCTTAAGTTTAATGGTCAAGTTTGAGCTAACTTCCAGTTTTCCAAAATGCGGCTAACATTAAGCTGGACAACTCAAAACGATACGAGACTAAAAATTATAGGAATCGTTCAAAAATTGAGTGTGCACTCCATTTACTTATAACTCCAAGAGAAACAAGTTTGCGATAATCAGCGCGATGCTGCCTCTGCGTGCAGCTTTGTACCCTATCATGATTTATAGTTTTACATAATTCTGTCGTGAAGCAGTTCTGCGGATAATCCAGTATTGTTTGTTTGTTCGAGAACCACCAGCTCTAGGTGTCAAGGGAACTGAAGATTAATAACACTAGCAACTCGTGGAGTGTAATTGTTTATGCATTCTGTGCTTAAGTTTACGTTGGCACCTATTTGAATTTGTATGAAACTATCACTTCGACATTTCACTGCACTTAGAAATCTTTATGTCTTTGTACTACCTTTTCGCATATCTTCATTTTACTTGAGTCATCATCTGCCTAGCCTTTTCCCAAACTATCTTGGGGTCGGCTTCCAGTCTAACCGGATGCAGCTGAGTACCAGTATTTTTACATGAAGCGACTGCCTATCTGACCTTCACAACCTAGTAACTGGGTAATACGATACCCCTTGGTAAGACTGGATGTCAGACTTTTAGCTTCTGACTACTCGTAACGACTGTCAAGGATCTACAAATGACAGCCGGGACCAACGGCTTAACGTGCTTTCCGAGGCACGGAGGAAACTCGATATATAATTATGGTCACCCCATCCACAGACCAACCTCGGCAAGCACGGCTTAACCTTAAAGATCGACCTGGGCGGCTGTTATTATTTAGCCACGAGCATTTTACTTGAGTATAATATCGATTTATTTGAATAGAGTTAAAAGTTATACAAGCTAGATAACCAGTAAATAAATAGCAAACGGTTGCGTGCGAAAGTCGAAGTATGTAAATGTTGTAAGTATAAAAGAGACGGTCACCGACCGAATGGACAGTAGAACCTTACAACTCTCATTCCACAATGTAATATATTTTTCATTACTCATACTCTGAAAGTAGGTCTGAAGTTGCCTGAGGAGCGGGATGAAAGTAATACTTTTCTTCCCTAGGGAGAATCGCTTTCAACTGACAGATGTCAAATTATAAAAAAAAACTAGTTCTATTTTGACATTTTTATTGAACCATGTTCCAACTTTCTATGCAGCCACGATGTAAATTGAAGCAAATTATTGATTAAAGAATATATATTTTTTAAATAACTTTATTATAATTTAGTTTCAACAATTTCTTTAAATTAACATAGAGGTTCGCAAAATATTTACCATTTTTTAAATGATGAAATTGAAAAATAATGGCTGAATAGCTGGCTGGCCACAGAAAAAAAACAAAGTAGGTGGGAAAGCGGCAATCCGAAATAAAATGTACAAATTTTTTCTTTAGCTAATTCATGTTTTCATTTTTACTTTCCTTGATTCGTTATGAAAAGCACAGTGTTTACCTCAGGTTAAAGACTTATTTAGTCCCTCGAACTATTGGCGCCCTCAATTCATTCGGGCGCCAAATCCCGTCTCGGGACTAAATAAGTTACTTTCACCCCTGAGGTAATAATGTACTATTACAAATATCTCGCTTTTGTTTAATATGGTTTTTTCTAAACTAATATTATAAAGAGGAAAGATTTGATTGTTTGTTTGTTTGCATTGAATAGGCTCCGAAATTACTGGTCCGATTTCTTTCAGTGTTAGATAGCCCATTTATCGAGGAAGGCTATAGGCTATATATCATCACGCTACGACCAATAGGAGTGGAGCAGCAATGAAAAATGTTGCGAAAACGGGGAAAATGTGACGCAAACGAAGTTGCGCCGGACAGCTAGTACATATTAAACTGCTAAGCATTAAGCTCCTAATATCCTAGCGTTAAATTATTGATGGCTGGTACCATGTGTGCATAGTACGAACTAAGAATAGATCGCCAAATTACTCCGTTTTTGTCGCTGTTGGTGACAGATATTATATTAGGAGGGTGTGTTGCTTGCACCTGGGAATTAATTAAGTAACATTCCAGAATTGATTGCTCAGTTAGGGCAGATTCTTTTATTATTGGTGTCAACAACCACCAAATAAAAAAAAAATTGATTGAGAAAATAATGTTAGTTTATAAAAAGCAAGTGAAATCTATTACGCTGTCACAGCGTCAAAACAAAAGTATCATTTTCGATAGACAAACAATACTTGGAAACTCCTTCATTACTTCCCACAACATAACCATGAAACCAGATTAAAACAGACTAACTGACATCATTTTCAGCAGCACATGTCAACGCATATTAGAAAAAAAATCAAAAGGAGGTTTTACTACTTCCACAATGTTCGCAAACTGCGCATAACTTCAGCCCAGGGCTATTGCCAGGCTGACCATGTTTACTTAGTTTTGTTTTGTTTCCTCACAGAATACTGGGAACAGATTCAATTCCCTTTGAACAACTTTGTTATTATTTATCTCTGCTTAGTGAAAGGTAAATGGTTATGTTCACCATTAGTAAGGCACATTAAGTGCGCTGTGTTATGTTAAACTTCGGAATAACTTAGAATGATGTTATAGCTTAAGTTGCAGTCATTCTTTTAATTAGTTTTTTGGGAAGAAAGATTGGTTTTATCTTGTGGAGGTCTATCTCCTCAATTTCAAAAATGGAACTCGGTGGTCTAAAGCGAAGATGTTCCTAATTCGTAAAAACCTTTGGTACAGTGCTTTCTGCTATATAAGATCTGTTCAAAAATAGTTAAGAGAAGGCATATGTATGTAAATGTAGATGGAGTGGCTTTTTTATTACTTTAAAAATACTTAATTACGAAAATACTGTAAAACCTGTACGAATAAACAGGGACGTGGCATACAATGATACAAGATGTAGTTAAAACTTAAAACAAAAGCACAGGGAAGCAATAAAGCTGGTTGTACAAGTTTGTAGTAAAATTGTGGGACAGGGGTAATAAATCGTTGGTCGACACCGTTGCCACAGATTACCTACATACTTGTACTTAATATTGTTAGTTATTCGTTACTCTGTGGCTGCCGACATCGGTGTAGATGTTCAGATACGGTGACTTACTTGAGCAAGCGCGTGCGCATGCTTCTGATGTCTTCATTAACCATGTGTGTTAATAGATTTAACTATATGTCGATGTTGTTATGTTGCAATCGATCGATGACTCCTGTTTCTGTGAATGGAAGTTCGTCTTGAGAGTAGAGGTTGTATTTGTTTAAATAGGTACTCGTTTGCGGATTAAACGTTGTAGTTCTTAATTCTGAACATCGAAGGAATACTGAAAACTATTAACACAACAACAAAAAATTAAACCATATGGCCACTTTGTTTAGAAAATTAAAGCCTTAACAACTTTGCAACTGCGAGAAAGCGGGTCAAAGGCCTCCTATTGAGGCGTGCATGATATATGAATGATTATAAACCACGGCTGTGACACTTAGAGCAAGCCAGTGTTGCCAGTAACGAAGAACATGGCTCAGTCACGAACCGCGACGGGTATCGGCGACCAGCGCTAATGAGCGATCTTGCCACCCGATACCGATGCGGCCAGGCGACACAGACAGCCACTTCTTCTCAAGAAATATGCTATTTTTATGTCCTCTCACATCCCCTGGTTAATTGATTTTATTGAGTATACATTTTTTTTAATTGGCGTAGTTGAAGAATAAATAAGTTTTATTTGTTTTTTTTTTTTTTAACTTGCTTGGCATAACAATGCACTTAAAAAAAACAGACATTCAGCAAATAAAAAACTATAAAAGAAAATACTGGCTGAAACATTGCTTCGGTTTTTAACCAGTTTTAGTTGAGGTATTTATTTATTTTTTGTTTTCCGTTATTGATTAGAAACTGCAATTATACGTTTTTAGTGATTGTTAATTAGGAAGATGTGCTTTTACGGCAAAGGTTTAAACTTTCTGGTAAATAATATTTTATTGCCGTGTGAAAGGTGTTCAAAGTTACAAGTATGTACGATCGAAGTTAGTGACAAAGACAAACATCTCACAAGTATCATAGTGCGTAGGTACAAAAAGTTCCATTATGTTCTTACCCCCCAAAAGACATGTGCGTTCAATTTCGGGTTCGTCTTTTTGTATTTTGCAAAAACATTTTATTATAATTAATTTATTATTTTAGTGAGTAAATTAGTTTAAGTTTGTCTTTATACTTTTGTTTTTAATCTTGATTTTTTCAATAAAACGTTAATACTTCTATTATTGTGTATTACGATTATAACGACAAGCAATAATAGACTCGGACGATAGTAGATACTAATTTCATCGCAATTTTCAAGGGCTCGCTGGCTAATTTGTAAGACGTCACTCGGTGAAGCGATGCATGGTTCGAATCCGGGTAGAAGCATTGAGTTCTTTTTGAAAGTATTCTTTAAATTATTCGAAACGAAATCAATGTTGTAGTGTAACATTTTAAAACTTGAGGGATAGCACATACTGACGCTGTCTGTACCTACCGTCGAGTAAGTTAACGATGGCGTCGTGACAGTGCAATCTAAGCACTTTCATACTTTCATGTGTTTCGTCATAGTTGCTCAGTTGGTACTCAGGTAGACCTCCTCTCCTCCATCACTAAGACAACGGTAATAAATTCTAAATGTCACCGAAGATGATGCGTAATAGATTCTGCGCCGCGAAGTGTCACTTCAGACACGATCAAATAAATTGAGGCCTAAGGGATTATGTTAAAAGGTTTTGTTTTTGTTTAATAAGCATAGCTTGCTATAAATTACTACTCATAATTCTATGTTATTTTCCTCGAATATAGTTTCCGTTTTATTGAAACTATAAATAAGTTATGAATAAGACAATTGATTTGTTAAAACTCACTATTAACATCCTATACCAACAGCTTCATGATTAATTTCTAAACACCTAGCTATTAATGTCAAATTTCTTAATAAGTAGTACTATAGTACATTATTAGGGTACGACGCACGACGCCATAAAACGTCCAGCTAAAGTCTTAACAAAGTCAAGTAATTAAACTGTAGTTAAAACAACAGTCGGCTCCTGAAAGGTGTATAGTTGCAATTTTAGACTTAGGAGTATTTATGTCAGCATTCGTAATTATCACATTAGTATGGTAAGACTCCATAAAACGTTCAGCTAAAAGTAATTAAGACTGCAGTAAAAAAAAAAAACTGTTGGTTCCTGAAATGTCCATGCTCACACACACACACATGTCACATGCAATTTAACAAAAGTCGCAATTTCTGTATCATCATTTCAGCCGAAAGACGTCCACTGATGGACATAGGCCTCCCTCAAGTGTCGCATTTCACAGTGACTTTTTGGGGGGTTTTGCCATAATCGCCACGCTTGGCAGGCGGGTTGGCGATCGCAGAACGGTTGTTTCAAAAACACAGAGAACGCTGCTTCCCATTCTCTGGCAAGTCTCTTAGTCGGCTCTTACGACACCCACGCGAAGATATGGGATGGTGCTATTCTTAAAGTCCGACACCATATACAGACCTGAATTCTTCTGAATTTCTGTATACTGAGACGTATGTATTAATCTATATAGTTCTTATCTTAATAATTTTCTTAATCATCACATTATTAAGATAAGAAACAATACTTACCAACATTCACAACCCACAAAATATCCAGCTTAAGTCTTTATGTTACATAGTCAAGTAATTACATCTGCAGCTAATTAAGAGATTTCACATCACATCGCCGTACCGTACGAACAATCGCGAAAGTGTCCGTCTGACGGCCAATAAAAACGACTGTTTATAAAGTCATGTTGTTCCTTTGTCTGTTATGATGAGCTGATGACCGAAAAGGGATAATAAAGGAGGTTTTGTGGATGGTACTGAGCAATGAGGATCGTCTGTTCACAATTTGGCATTCGTTGCGATCACAGATTACGGAAACGCGCCAGCGGCTGCTACAGGCGGCATTGCCAACATTTTCTATACAAATCAGGAGTGTCTCTCTTGGCTCACACTACGACACAAACGACATATATGAAGATTAAGAACACACACAGTTTAAAGACGGTCCTTGACAGAAGCGCTTATAGCACTGCAATAATGCAGTACACTTCTACAGCCACTGCCTGTGCGGCGATTCCGAGCTAAGACAGATTTTCTGGTGTCTTGTTACGACAGCACACATGTAATCCTCAACGGGTTAGGCAGAGGCATGCCTGAGAAGCTACAACCACATTTTGCTAATTATGTTTAAATCCAGCGTAGTAAGGGGCGAACCAGGAATCCAGACTCTGGTCTGCTAGTGCTGTACGGAGAAATACACTGACGTAATGGAAAAAATAACACTATACTAACCCAGGTCCTCGTGCTCAGCTGTCCCGCTTGCGACCACCATGACCAGACCAATGAAGCAGCCCTCTTTTTTATGTGTCTGGAATTTTAATGACCACTTGGTATTTCAGCATTATCACCCCCTTGGGTCGTCCCCTAATTGTTAATGCAGGCATAACCTATTTGTAAAGCTCTAGGGAGTCTCAGACCGACATCAAAGTAAATACAGGGGATGATAATGGCTTTGTAGCAATTTGTTTGTCTGCTGGTCAGTGAACAAATCTCATTGCACTTGTCCGCTTATTTCCATACAATTTGTGCCACACACGGCGCGGCGCGTGCGCGCTCCTTTTGCGAAAAATTCCGAAGTCCGGACCAACGAAGCCTTTTACTTTAGTACTTCAAATTTTCTACTTTGTTATGAGCTCTGTAAAATGTCCACTTATGTAGTCATGCGAAAATTACGGGCTTGTTCACTTTTATTTAAATGTTTGGACCATTCAATAATACGCACCGGAATTTGTAACTTCGAAAGACCTGGATCACAAAGAAAATTGATTGATGCTTTACAAAAAAGTAGCACCTTTCCATTCTTTCACGGCTTTGAATACCCTCTAAATACCTGTTGGTCTTGAAGGGCCGATCTTACAAGAGATATAGGAGCGACCTCATGTAGGCACTTATGACAATAAAGTTGGGACAATGGAGGCGGACTGTGTTTGCGGTGGACCACCGGCGGCGGCCGCTCCGAGCCCAGCCTGTCACCACGCGTGTCCAATACTACACGCATAACTCCAACAAAAAACCCAAAGCAACCCAAAATATTCAGACATTTACATGTCCCGAACGGAGTTCTTTCAAAATAATTTTAAATTAAAAACAAGCTGGCTGGTAGGTATTCCTTCATTTATTTTATCCTTGAATTTAAAAATGCTAGAATGATAAGCCTTTTCATATAATTACTCAGGTAGGTATTACTGAGCTATGTTGATTAAACTTCAACGGAGAAAGAATGCTTGAGCGATTTTAAATAAAACTATGTGCCTGAATTTTTGTCATTCACTGCGAAGATAGTATTCAGTCGCTCACTTAAATAAATAAAAAGACAATTTATTCCGGTTTCACATTTATTTTTTACCTTCATGTTCGTCTGGTCGAAGGCATGTATTTTAATGTGAAGAAATATCCTGTTTCATACCGCATCAACCACATAGCCGAGACACTTTTAATGATTCGTTTAAACCACTACAATATCCATTTCTAATACTTATGGTGAGATAAAATAATGTTTATCACCATTTTAGAATACTCTCAAGATATTTCATGAGTAAAGCATGACCCGAATATGTTTTTTGCCATGTAATAGTTTTTAGATTTTTTTTTTACAATGCAGGTAAAATCAATACGACTGTCAATAGATACATTTGTGGTAACTAAATAAGTTTCATGTCCAACGGGGCAAGACAAAGTGCACATTTCTCCGTTTTCGCGTGTGGTCACGTAGGGCATCGCTTACGCTCATATTGTGCGTGTAGGCATTCCATTCAGCGCTATGCTGTCACAATCATCTGAGGCCCGATCGCCGCTCTTTGATCTCCACAATTGACTTAATCGAATACTACTCACAATAATATATCAAAGTTTTATCGAGTTCCTGGGCTCATGGAGTCATTGCCTGTCAACTGTTTAGATTTAATTTGGACATGCGGTCAATTGACCAGTGAGTTTCATGATAACGTTTAAATTATAAATGAGTTTTTGATTTTCAAATTTAATTTAGATTTATAAATAAGTAAATAACGAGCGAACTATTTCAAGATGATGAACTTAAACAAGGTTCATCATCATCAAATAGTTCGCTCGTTATTTTCTTTACAACCAAATAGCCTATTAAACTATTTCGTGCCGCGGACGCACCTACAAATTCGTCGTCAACGTTAATTTTAGTATCTGGTCCCCCAAATATCATCAACTTGACATTTAGACATTCTTTACAAGCCAAGAAACCGTAAAGCTCTCAAAGAAAGATTGATGGCCACCCACGGAATGCATTTTTATTGTAATGGCTATCTAAATGGTTGTGCAATATGGTGGTATTATCGGTCGATGTCAAGGATAGATAGGTTGTTGATGGGAATTTATCGCCCTTCACAGTGCTGGGCGCGGCCCAAGGATACGAAACACGAGACATTTACTAGGAGCGGTCTGCGATAGACGTTGAAGTTGTTTACATTTTAACGGTTAATGGAAGCGTCGTCGGGTTAAGTTCGCAAACATATTGTCTTACAATATATTTAATGTAACTATTGTTTAAAGTAATAAACACGCAGCGTAGGCGCACTCTGCGGGTAACCCCAATGAGGGCACGATCGATCGCCACGATGTGGGCGCGGAGCATTTCACCATAAATGAGCCCTTTGTGCTGTAAATTGATCATGAGGGTCTGACCGATCGCCTTTTGCAATAACAAAAACGAATCGTCTTCTATTTGATACCCACGCGGAAGTGTTCTGGAGCTTTAAACGTCGCAGGCGCACCGCTCCGCTCGATGCAGGGCGCTCTGCACCAGAGAGCGCTATTTGTTCAACTCAAATTTAGAACGCGGGGCTTTCTCGCTCCTAACGAAATATTTAGATAAGGAAATGTCGCAACATCAAGCAAAACAATGAGCTGTTAATTGTTAAAGCTTTCCTTTATTCGTTACTTATGAGTACGTCGACCCCTAGACGAGTGGGTGGAATAATGTACAGATTGTTGTAATATTATTCAGAAACCTGAAAGTTAGCATTACCTAGTTGAATACTTTCGACAGAACAGAAATTTTAAATAAAATACAGATTTTATTTTATATTATATTAGTTACCTCAATCCTCAAAGCATACGAGTACTCGTACTAACACATCGTTTTTTAATGAATCAAATCTTTCATTAAAGTTACATTCCCTTAATAGCCCCGAAAGTAGCCTGTTAATACGGTCAAGTAAGAGACGACACGCGACGGGGTTAGTAATGATTTATGTTCATTTAAATGCATAAGGGCATGTAGTAGACGAAGCTACGTATGTATAATCACAGATGCCGCTGCCCGTGACCAATGTTAAATTGAATACGAGTCGGTTATTTGCTATCGAGTGATCGAACACGGCGCGCACTCTGAATCGATTCGTTGCGAGATGATCGATAGATGAACTGCAATTTAACTTGCATTATGTATTTATTTGTAATAACTTCGCAACATCTTAAGAGCACGTTTACATCCGAAGATTAATTAAAGAAACATAAAGCAATAAAGATATAAATTTCTAACAATGTTGAGCTATTCGAATAACTTATAACCACTTTAGCGGTGTGATGAAATCGAACGACTACTATAGTGACTGGATGCATTAGAGTGCAGGACCGTTGCAATGTTAACTAGCCTTATCGGGAAAACAATGAATGTTCCACAAGCATTACCATGCAAATGCACCGGGTCTAATTAAGCCATGACTGGCTTCGGGAGGGAAGGATCGAACCTATAATTATTTACGCTAATTCAGTCTTGTGCATCTCATGTTTATTTACGGCTTTATTTTATGCGTTCTAAAGCCGGTTGCTGGCTGTTTAAGCATTTTAACCTCACTGTCCTTTCGCGCGTAACAGTAAAACCCCGCGTGAAACCCTTCGGGGGCCCCTTGATTACGCCATTGCGTGAGTCATCCGATATCGTAAAGATAAACACTTATAACTCGAGTTATATTAGCTCTAATCTTAAACGGTAAACAGTGTCGGGTTCGTGATGAACGGGGCCATTTATTAATAATAACCAACTCTTTTAGAACTACTTGAGAATTATACATATCCCATAGATATGAGAGAGGTCGCAGCAAATACGTCTGTTTTCGTTGCTTATTTTTGTATGGTAAAACTACTCATTCAATTTACATGAAAATTTATATCTAACATCACAAATATACAAGTAATCTAATGACAGTGTTTTTTAGGAGTCCTACATACATTATTCTTATAAGATCCTAACTCAAACTTCTTGTTAGAATCGGCCATTTTAGAATTCCGCTGTTCAAAGCATGAAAATACTTGAAATATCAATAAATATGAATAGATATGCCTCGAATACATGAAATAATGAATTATCACTATTTTTTCTTTGCTACTATTGTTTCCAAGACCATTTTCCATGGTTCAAGAGTCAAATATTTTTTTTTTATTTCGACTAACAAACTTCACAACAAAGGATTTTTTGTTGGCTCAAATCATAATTTTTTTGTTATTTTTTCAAGCAAATGACTATCTAAAAAGTTGCATTATACACTTATAACATACTATACATTTACTTACCAAAGTTTTACAACGTATATCTCACAAAAACAACACTTTTCCGAACATAATAACACGGGTTGCCATTGCGTTTGACATTCGACATAGACGAGTTTCTATATTTTTTTTAATAATGTTGTGCCGTTTAGTATTACTAACGATTAATTTTGTTTGAATCGACTACTAGTTGACCATAGAGGTAAATTTTGACAGAACGATTTAGAAATTTACTTTTTTTTATATTAGCGTTTAAGTTTGCTGGTTCGAGCCGTTCCATAAATGGAACGGCGAGGCTCAAGGCAAAGGTCCGTCCGTTCCATAAATGGAACGGCCGGGACCTAGAGGTTAATTTTATATTGATTACCACAATATCGTTGTTACGAGTTGTAATTTGCAGTTTAATATTCAAATTAGTCAATAGTTATTCGTTTGATGTTAACAAGATCTTATTGTGTATTAATAGATGGGAATTATTTCCGCGTCTGTGTGCGCATATTTGTAGTAAAATACCTAGCAGGGTATTACTTGGTTTTTTTGTAAACAATGGTATACGTTCATTAGTACAATAAATATTTATTATATTCAAACACTAAACTCGATTGTTTTGCCTCCGAATATGGTATTTGATTGTTCATGCTCAATTACTCCCGACCCGACTTTAAACCGTTTACCGGAGTACAATAATGATTTAAGTTAGGGAATCGTATTTTATTATTAAGTCTTTGAATAAAATAATTTTCACACGTTTGTCATAACCGTTCGTTAGGGACATTAATTGCGTCACACTGAGTTAGCCCGTTACTTCCTTATCGAGGATCTTGTAAACATGGTAATCTGGGATCTCTGCATAATTACGGAGGAACACCGTTTGTCGTGGCATCGTGCGTCCCATCATTACGGACATAATGACGTAATGAAAGCTCTCCTACACACCGCAATCATACCTCGTTATACCTCAATGGACAGTGACGACGGTTTTATTCAACTTCATTCCTTTTGATTCATGAATGGGAGGATAATTTAATGATAGTGTTCACTCATCATCAAAATTATCGTTTTATTACGTCTTCCCGAATAGACTTGTAGCGGAGGCAGTTACTTGTCTCTTTTTCGGTTTATTTTATAGGTTTCTTCGTTACTTTATAATCGGGACATAAATTATGAGTTATGATAGCAACAGCTCTTATCTAAGATGACCTATTTAATGCCGGTTTATAATTAATATCTAGGTCTAGCTGCAATTAGTGGAATTCATGAATTAAACAATGTTATTGCAGTCTGCTAATGTAATTTGGTAGAGTAATAGTTCTGATGAGCTCGTCCGTTTCCGCTAGGTTTATTACCATCATAAATATTATTAATTGTGTTAGTAAAGTGATAGTAATTAGCCACAACTACTGGATACTACTGGATTAATCAAGGCGCTAAGCGGATAAGACTAGCAATCACAATAATCTATGCTTTTTGGAATTATAGGCTGAGAGACAGATAGATAGGTTTTCCCATGAAAATATTGTGTGTGATATTTAGCTAGGTGTATGACACAAACTTGACACTGCAAAAGTTATTAACCCATGTTTTCTTCGTCACAGGTTGCTGGTTGGTGCTCCACTGGGTCAGAATCTACAGCCGAACACAACCAAGTCCGGTGCGCTATGGAAATGTAGCGTGACCTCAACCCCTACTGACTGCATACAAATTATCACTGATGGGAAAAGGAGTGAGTAAACTGTGAATAGACGCATTTGTTGTGAGGACACTTCGCAGAGAAACATTAGACTACTCGTTCCTATGCATTTAACCTTTCGTCAACTTTCAGAATACGTATCTGAACATTAATTCATAGCATCTGGTCTCCATCATACCTATTTCTTTTTTCAGTCAATTTTCTAAGAATATACCTGTTGTACATACAACGTAGGTACTTCGTCCAGGATAAAGGTTTACTCACAATACAAGTGTTAAATTAAGTTTTAGTTTAAGTGAGTTAGTTAGAACTAGAATTAGTTCCCACACTGTGTTTAGTTCTTAAATTCACTTATAGATAAACTTGTCAAATACACGCATAGATGACTTACTAGATGATTGTGTAGTTAGGGCTCGCAAGACACTTGCTAAGTAGTACCTAGCGTGTTCTCACAGTCTGGATACAATCGAAGGAATCGCTGGAACGCCCATCGATACTGAAGCATCAATGTAATCGATATAAGTTTTAACTAAAATGTTGTCTTTTGTCGGTGGTGCCCCAAACAGCGAAGTACGGCAAGATAGACACGAGTAAGTGAGCTGTGGTCTCAACCTCCTTTTATTCTTAATCATTTGCTCTTCGACTAATCGACTAATCGCTGTAATGTACTTTTGATTTACTAATTGTCAATTCTTGCTCAAGTTCCAGCTGGACCGTCATTATGATACTGCAACGCATGACATCACTAACTTAGTGGTTTGAATTTTATTTTGCAAAACATCACATTCACGTCTTTACGTTTTCAGGGTGCATTTTCTGTAATTGGAAGCATTTCAGTTAGAATTTTCTTTGTATTAAAATTTAATTTAAATGAAACTGGCTGAATACTTATTGAATATATTTACTAACATTTGGGTACTTGTAAGTAAAATACACCTAAAGAAAATTCGTCTATAGAAACTGCATCCTCCTTACGATAATATAAAGCACTAACTGCTTGCAACAGCACCGAAATCACATGCTTGAGCTACACAGCACTTTAGATAGTACCAACCTATGTATACATTTACTATTTATACGTATCATAAGTACCGATCGTTATCTGGAGTAGACTCAGTTCAATATATTGAACATGGAAGAAACTCAAACGTATATATTTAGTGTAGAGTCCGACGAACTTAGACCTAGAGCTTGTTAGAAGTGTAAGATAGAGCTTCGTAATTTGGTAGGCCTTGAAATTTTAATTTACCGTTTAATCTCACGAACATTCTAATAGGTGAAAATTCACATAAACGTCTTAACTCGTAACATGAAACTAAAGGTGACTGGCTATAATATCTAAAACATTAGTATTAACGACACATTCGGATGATTCAATGTGCGCAAAACATTGCACTTACAAAATTCTAATTACGTAATAATACTGGTCAAAACCAATCTATGTCTGGTTTTGAGTTATAATAAGTTTAACAAAAGACTACAAAGTAACGCTGGGCCGAATAACTTACATATTAATTAATTAATTAACATACGTAGTCTTCGATAACGTTCATTAACCCGAGACCACAAGTTTGAGCCGTATCTTCACGTTGTTATCACCTTGATTCATTGCAGGTTGCAGGAGTATATCGTCACCTTAGCAAACACACCTTTATCACTTATACTGACACTTTTAATATCGATAAAAACATATTTAAACCACTAAACGATGGATAATATCAATTTGGCTAATTACACAATAAGTCACTGTCTGAGCGTGGTAAAATAATGTATGTAGCGCTGCCTATAGATAATTTTAATTAAAGCACGTTTTAAAGTGGTTTTGTTTGTACCGATATAAAAAGGATCAAATAATAAAGAGTTTTATCACTTTAGTTTGATGACCTTATAATTCAGGTTTTGTTAGGGGATGCATGTTTATACGAAATGCTATGTACTATCAAATGCACGATGTTTGTGCAACGTGATACGGAGAGTATCATTTTCTGATGCATTTGCAAGATTCCTTTGCTGTTAGTTGAGAACTGTGTTCTTGCATTACCTCGTACACACGCCTGGTTGCAATGCTTTGCATTTGCCGAGATTATCACCGACTCAACTCCTCATTGGGGTTGAGTTTTATATTCTTATTTTTAAAGCAAAAGCAACTAGCCATCACTTTCGAACCAGTTGCCTTTGTTTAATGCATTTCTAATAAAAAATATTCTTTTGCAGTTTTGATTCATTTTTAATTTACTTTGGGTTGAGTTTGTATAACATGGTGTTCTAGAATTTCATAAAAACCTAAGATATTATACCCTAATTCTGTTTTTGTGTCTAATTGAGCTTTTAAAATTAAGCGAACTTATGCTAAACACCTTAGTAAAACATGATCCATATGAAATAACATATGTGATTAATTTAATTTAAATAATATTTAATTTACTTTTGCTATAAATCGTCGCTTTTTAACAGTCGACTGCTTTTGGTTGAGTTGCACGTACTGATGAGTTTGTTAATCTATAGATTTGGATTCCGATCACCTGACTGCCCCTTACTCGGATGAGATAAAGGAGGGGCAGTGGCTGGGAGTGTCTGTGAGGAGTCAAGGTCCTGGGAAGAAGGCAGCCGTCTGCGCTCACAGGTTCGTATGATTTAGGCGCTTTAAAATACCGTTTCAGGAGATTATCGTATCTGATCTTTCCTATTCATATTTTGAACTACATAGCAAAACGATGGAAACCAATGTAGGTATAATCAATGAAATGTGTTCCACAAAATACCTACATTTATAATTTTACACTTTTTCATGTCATTTCAGTTTTTTTATTCGCGCGACTAATGCTTATAAACATGTTTATTTTTGCGAATGCAGTGTAAAATAATTTTAGCGACCTAGATCCAAGATTTACGCGTGATTTATGAACTGTGTACCTATTTACTCAGGCAAAAATGTTTTTTTTTTTCAGATATATTCGAAAACAGGGAGAGCTGCAATTCGGTCAAGGTCTATGTTACACATTGAGCAACGAACTAGAATTAGTGGATGTCATGGAGCCTTGCAGAGGAAGATCTGTCTCTAGGTATGCTTCCTGTTGACCCACTTCAGACTCTATGTATACCTAAATCATTATGCGTCATAAAGGCCTATTTTCAATTACACTATCCATCTATAGCAATGGCGAAACTAACATCACTAAATTATTTATTTCCTATAATTTCAGGTCATGATATATGGGCTATAATTAGGGACCTATAATATAATTATCTCGGTCTAGATATTTTTTGAGCAGTCCGTTAATTATCGTCACTTGGCCGTCGCTTATAATATAATGTTCAAACAATAAATCACAAATCCCAGCAAGTGTTTTGTTTATCGCTTACTAATATTTGACGTAAACATTTGATACTCTTCCAGGGAACACGAGGAATACGGATTCTGTCAAGTAGGAACAAGTAGCTCCCTACTAGATGACGACACGTTGCTGATGGGCAGTCCAGGTCCTTACACCTGGAGAGGTACTATCTTCGCCCAGGACACTAGAGATGATGTGCTGGAAAGAGACAACGTTGTTTACATGGCGCCAGTTCAGGATGGCGCTAGTCCTGTCGAGAAGTATAGTTATTTAGGTAAGTACTTCAGCATTGTTGTACTTACTTACAGTAAGACCTGTTGATTCATTACACCTTATTCACACGTTGTGGTGGATTACAGCCTTATACAACGTGTAACGTTAAATGCGCAAAACCTGAAAATAGTTTGATCAGAATAACGTGCAGAATCAATTAAACCACTTTTTAATATAGGTCACATTTTTTCAAAAAATCTTCATTTGAAATGTTGCCCTGTCTATTTGTTCATAGGTCAAGCCATAACGTGCGCAAACCCGCCAAAATAGGTATACAAACACAAATGTTTGTCATCCAATTTAAATTTTCTCATACGCGGGAAAAAAAGAAAGAAAGAAAGGAACAATCAGAATTTCCAGAAAACTAAAACAGCACATAAAACCTTTACGTTTTTTTTAATGTTTTTTTTTTTTCTCTCAGAATTAGGTTAATTGAATTAAAAATCATTTGGGGGTCTGAGGTTTTGCGCATTTAACGTTACACGTTGTATAGAGCAGGCCTAGTCCCCGCAGTGGGAACGTTCTTGGTAGGTTGAATGTTATATTCATTCATTAGCAATATTAATAAAGTACCGTAGGTCCTATATGAAACTGTTTTGGTTTTGTAGCGGTTTCCTTTTTTAAAATAGCTACGCAAATTACTACCGAAATAAATACATTATCCTTCTTCGTACACGGAATTCAAAACTGGGCGTATGATATGCCCCAATTTTCATTGACATTTCTTTTACGTTCACAAACATTCTGCATTCCAGGCATGTCAGTATCTAGCGGCAACTTCTTCGGTGGCGACAAGGCCTCATACGTAGCCGGCGCACCACGAGCCCACGGGACTGGTCAAGTGGTCATCTTCAGCAAACTCGCCACTGAAGACTGGGGGCGAACCGACCTGAACATACTGAACTTTACCCTACTGCTTAAAGGAGAACAGTTTGGTTCTAACTTCGGATACGAAGTAGCCAGCGCTGATGTTAATGGAGATGGGTATGTTGAATTCTTGTGTTTAGTTCTTGACTGGTGTTGCGGTCGTTTGCGCACAACTTTACAAAAAATTGAGATTTTTAATGAAATGCACTTTACAATAAATGTATTATAACTAAACACCTTTCGCAATAACAGCAGTATAAATTGTTTTTCGTCTATTAGCAGAAAAAAAAAGTTGAGGTTGTTAATTTACTTTTCCTAGATTAGAATTCATTCAGGTACGGCATGATTGACATCAGCATAATATCTACTGTTATAATTATCATCGTGTGAAGTGCAACATTCCACAGCATTTATGAGTATACACTTAATCGATGATTACCAACGGTATTCAAGTATTTATCATTACATATTAGAATGGAAATGATCAAATAAGATATTCTTAACACCCTAATAAAACGTGCAATAGTTATAAGCACGAGCTTTCAAAAATGATTAAATACTCATTTTCTGGATAAATTGAGAAAAGGAAAGGAAGGAATGATAGTGTGACGGTTGACAAGGACTAATGGAATAAGAAAATGTGTTCCGCAAACCCCAAGTAACATAGAACAAAGTCAGATAGACGATTATGAAACTGTATCTCTGACTCTGAATGCTCTTTTTTCCAGGTTGCTCGACTTATTGGTCGGTGCTCCCTTCTACTTCTACCGAGACGTAGGTGGTGCGGTCTACCTGTACTTGAACAGAAACTCAAGTCTTCACCAAGAATATGACGTCAAGCTGACGGGCAAACAAGAATCCCAGTTTGGAATTGCCATTGCAAATGCTGGGGATCTGAACAAAGATGGATGCCAAGACATAGCAATAGGCAGTCCTTACGAAGGCAACGGGGTTGTATACATCTACATGGGAGATAGAGAAAAGGGTTTGAATACTAAACCTGATCAAGTGATAGCTGCGGAAGCATTGCCGGTTCTTATGAAGACTTTCGGCTATGCATTGTCCGGAGGAGTCGATTTGGATGCCAATGGATATCCTGATTTGTTAGTTGGCGCATACGAAAATGTAAGTTGTAGTTTTTTTGTTCGGGAATCTGTTATTAAATTCTAACCTATGTAGCAATCAGTATAACATTCAGACATACTATTTTGAATTTTACTACATGCTTAATTATAAACTCCCATTATTAATGGACTTAGTCGAAAGTCAAATCGTCGTGTTAGTCGTCTTAGTCAAATCTCCACAGTAATAATCGCTTTCTCTCTGTCTTGACTACTGTTAATTGTTGAATATTTTTCCACTTTTCAGAGCAGCGTTGCCTTAATACGAACACGACCGATCATCGACATCAAGACTTACATCCGACCATCGAACACCATCATCAACATCGATCCCACGATACACGGCTGCGAACGCGACCCTAGCTCCAACTACACCTGCTTCCACTTCCAAGCTTGCTGCACCATCGAGTCTTTAGTCAAAACCTCTCAATCCACCATGCATAGACTCAACTACGTCATCGAAGCAGAGACCTTCCCCGGTGGAAGGAAATATTCTAGAGTGTTCTTCGATTCCGATAAGAGCAGTATTGTCAATAGGACTATTATGCTCGGAAGAGATGTTGAAGATTGTAGAGAACATATCGTGTATTTGAAAAATAATACGAGAGACATACAGACTCCGATTAAGGTAATTTGAAATTGCTTTACTTTGTGGATAGGAGACTTTTGAATTCTTAATTCGTAACTTCATTGGCAAGAGGTAGCGAGATGATCTGGACGCGTACCGCGAGGGCTGGTTCGAGGAGGTACGGGAAAAGAGTTCATGGAAGTTATAAGAGGAGCATTTAGCCCAGCAGTCAGAAAGTTCAGGATAATAAAAAAAAACTTCATTGCCTAACTGAATCTGCTTCTATAAGTATTAAGAATCGCTTGCATAAACGGAGTTAAATATTTTCGACTCTAAAAAAATTTAAGAAACTAGTATAAAAGGTTTGTAGACGCCTCAGTCTCCAGAAGCGATAGAATTTTAACTGTTGTCGTAACAGCTGCAAAAACAAAAGCAATATCGAAAATAATGAAAAAAAATATCGAATAATGTAATTCTGAAATTTAGGATTAGTAAGCCGAGTAATAATTGATGTGTTCGTGTTTTAATTTATTTTTGTGTTCTTTATCCACAGTTCCAGTTGAACTACCTGCTCGTCCACGCAGAGCCTCGCTACTCTCCCTCCGGCACCCTTCCGGACGTGGACCAG
Organism: Cerastis rubricosa; assembly: GCA_949152445.1. Taxonomy (NCBI): domain Eukaryota; kingdom Metazoa; phylum Arthropoda; class Insecta; order Lepidoptera; family Noctuidae; genus Cerastis; species Cerastis rubricosa. The sequence goes on along the minus strand of OX424540.1, from coordinate 9,071,803 downwards.
TATCCCGTACTGAACGCCACAGCCAGTTCTATGTTTACTGCCAACTTCCTCAACGATTGCGGGGCTGATGCTGTCTGTATCAGTGATCTCGTTGTGGATCCTAAACTGTTGCTGCCATTGAGTAAGTATCATCATCATCATTTCAGCCCAAAAGACGTCCACTGCTGGACATAGGTCTCCCTCCCCCAAGTGTCGCCACATTGACATTTTTTACGCTAAGCTTTAATGATCACCATTATCGGGTTTTATTTATATGAATAGATATATGTGTTAGGTTTTTACCATTCCGCACTGGCCCGCTTGGTGCCCTTTTCATTTCTGTTGAGAAGAGTTCTGAGTCCACCAGTGAAAACTTTATAGTGTAACTACATTATTTAGTATTCTATTTATTTTGCTTTTGTGGCTGTGGCTGTGAACGTACTAATTTGGTCTCTTGCCATTTCAGCGAAAGACAACAAGACTTATGCGCTAACACTGGCACATGAGGAAGAAATCAAGCTGTCGATAACAGTGGACAACTACGGAGAGTCTGCCTATGAAGCGCATTTGTTTGTCAATCATCCTCCCAACCTGCATTACATCGCAGTTAATATTAGCGTAAGTACCTAAAAAAAAACTACATTTAAATTTAAAAAAAACATGCATAGGGAGAAAATCTTAGGACGAAATCAAACCGTCTTAAATAAAAAATGCAGGATAGAATAAAGTTTCGTTGATGTGCAATTTTTTATCCATCCTGCTTTCTTAATCAGCAAGAGAGTGATGCTAGATAATATTATTTGAGCTACTAGTGATTCTAGTCTCTGGAAAGGTCGATCCCATAAAATAATACCCACAGCCACAAAACAAGCTGTCTCTGACTTCATGACTGGTACTGCCATCTATCTTAGCAAGCAGTTACTACTAAAACTCACACTCTCACAGTTTGCTCACATCGTTACTGAAATTATTCGTGTGTCAGGAGATATTATTAAGTAAATATTTGCAGGACAAGCACGTAATTTGCACTAGTCTAAACAAGACTACAGTAACATGCATGCTGGAGAATCCGTTCAAGAAGCAAGCGGATGGCTCTCCGCCAATCACGATGCGTTTCGATGCGCGCGCTCTGGAGGACAACGACCAATCAGTGGTGTTCACCGTGTGGGCTAACTCCACGTCTAAGGAACTGTATGCTGGGAAAAAACCGGCGGTGGTTGAGGCACTGGTTATTAAGAATGCTGAACTAATGATTAAGGGGTAAGAGTACATTGATATAGATTCCGTTATTAAGCTATTGGTTTGAAAGGAGCTCGTGGCTAAATAATAATAGCCGCTCGACTCGATCGTTGGGTAAAACGGTGCTTACTGGTCATTACAGATCCGTGGATGGGTGACCACCCATTACATACCGAGTTTTATCCATGCCTTGCATTGCTCGCTAACCCGTTGGTCCCGGCTGTCATTTGTAGGTCTTTGACAGTCGTTACAGGTAGTCAGTGGCCCCAGAGTCTGACAACCAGTCTTATCAAAGGGGTTACCTTGTGCTAACTAGGATGTGGAGGTCAGATAGTTAGTCTGGTTAGACTGGAAGCCGAACCCAACATAGTTATATTATAGTTGGGATAGGATGTTTTAAAGCTCTTTTTGGAAGAAAGTTTAATGTTGGGTATATCAGAAATAATCAGATTAAGGTGCTTCTTATTTGTCTCCTGTTTTAAATCTGGACTAAAATTTAAGTTGCCAGAATCCACTGAATTTGTCATTGTGGAAAAGTTTGAGGGAGGCATAAGTCTAGCAGCTAATCTATCTATGTTCCACCTCCTATCCTGCCCGTCGTGGTCATAAACATGCAGCCAAAGTGACTGCCACTATACCTATACACTGTGGAAGTTTTGGTGCAACAATTACCACCACAAGAAACACCACAACAACCACCAACCAGAACCAGCGACAAGAAATAGGTGTGTTTAGGCTGATGATAATGATGGAGCCTGTATTTTTAAGTTTTGCTAACCAATGTTTTTCTTGTTTACAGTGGGGCGAGTCCAGAACTAGTGTTCTACGGCGGAAGAATAAAGGGAGAGTCTGCTATGAAGTACTTTGATGACATCGGTACCAGGGTGGTGCACACTTATCAGGTAAGTTTGAGCGAATACACATAACATCATGACTGTAATCCCCGAAGGGTTAGGCAGAGATGTTCCTAATAGTATACCCACATTTCGCTAGTTATGTTTAACCCCTGAGACGTTAGATGTCTGATATAACACCTACATACTGTGGGAGATCTTTGCTTTCTAGGAACCACTCGGTACTTACAGACTGAAAAGGTTAAGTCCCATCTAATAGGGGCGAGCCTATCAACTGGGTACAAATCCATACTCCGTGGCTGCTACTGATTCCTGATGGCAAAACCCAATAACAATTTGCCCGACTTGGGAATCGAACCCTCATGTTCAACAGTCACAATTGCGTCAACTAGAACAACAAGACAGCCGGCGGCGGGCGAATACAAAGACACCAAAATTCACTTTTTCATAAATATCCACAACGCTATCTTAATTCAGTTGGTAGATGTTCTATCTGGAGCTTTTATAGCATTAGACTTAATATCAGGTTTCTATTTAAACCCTTCGAAGATTATCGTGTACCTTAATTTTGCAAAACTTCCATTCCAGGTGTACAATGATGGCCCATGGCACGTATCATCAGTGCAGGTTGTGATACAGTGGCCGCATCAGCTGGCGTCTGACTCTTCGCAGGGCAAGTGGCTGCTCTATCCAGAAGATGTGCCCACTGTAGATGGGGAAGCTGGTCAGTATTGCTGTTTTCCAATTAAAAGTTTCATTCACTTCTCCAATAATCTTGAAATGGAGGTAGAAAGGAAGTAAACACTCATATTTACACTCGAAAAACATGAAAGCTAAAATCAAGGTAGCTTTGGACGATCTCAACAGCTGTTATACCTTTGTTTGTAATTGGTAGACCAGAAAAAATATAGTGTTTGGTCCTGATAAGGAACCTTAGATCGTATCTATTAGAAAGCCCATATTCTAAGCTGTCCTGTTGGCCTACCATGACGTCTTAAAGCAGTATTGTTTTAACCTTATTCTAGAGTGGGAAAGAGATGGCGCTACACGTACTCCATAGCTCCGTCTCTTTTCCACACTGGAATAAGATTAGAACAACACTGCTTTAAGTCATAATAGCCCTCCTGATAGGCTCAGTTTGTTATTTAGAGGCGGTGCAACACGCCATTGATAGAAATGCATAGTTAAAACAGCACACCTCAAACATTCAACAATCTTGCAATAAAGGACAATAAAAACAGTTAATTTTACGTCAAATAAAAACTAAGTTTACATTTGAACACTTCAGATCAAAACGGAGAATGTTTCGCAAAAGAAATCAACCCACTCAACCTAACCACAAGACCAGGAGCTCCAGAGCCCCTGGAGAACTTAGAAATCAGTCCATTCCTTACGACCGGCAAACTGAGCGTCAGTTCAAGCGAGAAGTCCCACAACGATACGAGAAGGAAGTTCATGGATTACTCCAGTTCTAGTACCAGTTCTCATAGCAGTGGTAGTAATAAAGTGAGACGGAAAAGAGATGAGGATGCTGTGAAGGCGGAAGCCTATACTGATAGGAAACATGTTGTTAATTTGGTAAGTGATTCATTTATTTAACTGTCTGGTATTGTCTATTCGAGTCTTGGGAATTACTGTGAACCACCCGTTGTTTGTTGTTTTGCTGGATGAGAGTGGCCGAGGATCGTGCTCAGTGGCGTGTCATGGGAGAGGCCTATGTCCAGCAGTGGACGAATACAGGCTGATGATGATGATGATGATGACCCGTTGTTTTGGCTCAACTTGGGATATGACTAAATTCAGTTGTGAACTTCTTTTAAAAGAATTCGCTTCTTTTGAAAGAAGCTCTTTTGGATTGTATTGTACATAGTTATTATAGTTTTATCTGCGAATTGACACACTTATGCCGTTTGTCAAATTTTTTACCAAAAGCAGTTTTCATGGGACTGTCTGCCAAGAAAAAGCAACAGGTGCACTGATGCACTTACTTGTGCATCGTCACTAAATTACTTGTAGATGCTTTTTCAGTTCCACATGAATATCTTGTATTCCATTGCAGAACTGCCAAGAAAAAACAGCGAAATGCATCCAGTTCCAATGCGTGATCTACAAGATAGCTCGTAAGAAGACCAGCACCATCACCGTGCGCTCGCGGCTGTGGAACGTGACGCTTGTTGAGGAGTTCGCGAGAGCCGCCAAGGTCTTAATAGTGTCTTCTGCGTATATTAGTATACCGGCGCATTTTAATATTCATCAGAATAAACTTACTGATGATAGGAGTACGGTGAGTTGAAGTTTTAATGATAACCAATAGATACTTAATATACAGCTTCTTGATTATCCCGCTGGTCTAGTGGCCGTAAGCGCGATTACTGAGGATGAGGTCCAAGGTTCGATTCCCGGGTCGGGCTTAACGTTATTGGGTTTTTCCATCAGTAGCAGTAACGGTGTCTGGATTTGCGCCCCGTTGATGACAATAGGCCCTTTTACGTGGGACTTATATTAAACATAACTAGAGAACTGTGGGTGACTATCAAACATCCTCTGCCTAAGTACTGTGTGTGATTATTAGTAATAGATTACTTATGTCTACATATAGAAGCTAAGAATCTTATATCTACTAGACACCATATAAACAGTAGACGCCGATTTGTGAAGTTACTGTGGTAAATGGTATAGCAGATTTTCATGGGAACATTGTATCATTGGGAGGCTAATTGATCTTGAACTACAATAACACACAATAACGCCGAATTGTGGTGTTGATTCTACATGTTTCTAAGAACTTGTCCATGGGAGTATCTAAAGGATAATCCATCGCATTATCGCTAAACCTTCATCGAGTTGTTTGAGATGATGTTTTGGACGATTTCTATTTTAGATTTATTCACTATTCTAATTAACTGTCAGCAAGTTGACAAGACACTTAATATCGTGTCCTGCGTGTCCTGCTGTTTGCTCGTTACAGGAACTGATGGACGCTACTGAGAGCGCCAAACTAGTGGCTCAATTTTTGGGCGACACAATTTAGATTCCATCGACACGCTAAGACGAAGAAGAAGCAAGTTGTAGGCCAAGTAATACAAAAACTTGACTTTCATGAATTATAACTTATTTTATTCCCAAACAGGCCCCTACTTTCGCATATCCAGACTTGAAGATAAGCGAACCAACCGAAGTGCCACTGTGGGTCATCATCATCTCGGTGATAGTGGGGCTCATAGTGCTCATCCTGCTCATCATCGCGCTGTGGAAGCTGGGCTTCTTCAAGCGCAGCAGACCAGACCCCACGCTCTCCGGGAATCTGGAGAAGAATAACCATGAAGCCAGCCCCTTCATAGGGAGGGACAGGAACAGTGTTCGATAGCCCACAGTGATCACAGTGGTGACATTACCCAGCTCAGCTGCTGCTGCAAAAGTGTAAATAAAAACGACTATTTGTGCACACGTATTTAGTATGTAATATCTCTGACTGTGATGTCTTCTTAGAGGAATTTGTGTGTATGTGATGTTCTAAAGTTATTTACTGTTTTGTTGATGTTGACGCACGATAGATTGTTTTATTGTAATTGCATTTCTCTAGCGTAATGTGAACATGTTTCAGATTGTTTGTTTATATATTCTGATTGATTATGTATTTTTAAACTTTTCTGTAAATACGTACTTGCCTTTATTATTTATGAATAGTTTAAATGTCTACTTAATTTGACTAGATTTTTCACTAGTCACGAATTGTAATAATGTTATAGTTTATGTGTATAGGGAATAGAGATGTATTGTCCTATATGTAAGTGAAATCGGTCACAATTGATTTTGGACACTAAAACTAATGAAAAATGTTCAAATGAACTTTTAAAAAGTCCTGGTAGGTACTTAAATATTTAAAGACGTTTTTTACAATTTATATTATTATAAATAACACGCATTTCACTTATTATCAAGCATGAATTAGGTATTGCATAAAGTGCTAAAATGAATTTGTTATATCAACTAGGTTCATAATGTATATATTTTTGTTCCATGTCATTAGATTTTTTACAAAATTTTCTATTGTAAGTAGAGGCATACATTTTACACGTTTTTATATAAAATCGCCCAGTAACACTGCCAACTATCCCATCACCTAGTATTTTATATACCTTTAATAAAATTTGACTACCTAAATAACACTGGTTGTGATTATTTCTGTTATGAACTACAAACCTACTTAATAGTACATTTTAGATTGAATAAAATTGTGCCATTTTGATTTCTTGTTTCATTTTAAACCAAAACGGTAATGAGTTGACATCAAGTTACGAACAAAACAAGAACGAAATGTTCTTCTACAATTCATGGGTTTCCTCAAAGATCTATAAAGATCCAAAACCTTGTTTAAATCATCATGGTTTGACCTATCTTTGCCTGAATTCCATGATTGATTTGCGCATAGGTACCAGCGCCACAAGAGTGGCTCTCTTTTGGCACCCTTTTTGGCACAACTATTGGATTTATGCATGATCGATCGATAAAACGAAAGACGCTGTAAATTAGGAGCCCCTTGGCACTAGGCCCCAAATGGCAAGTAAGGCGTATTAGGCCTTTCATTTCATTTTTCACAACTTTGTGATACAATGTTGTGAAAAATCGAGCAAATAGGTTGATGATCTTAAATTATCTAAAAGCTGTATGATCTAAAAGCTACTAGAATGTACATAAATATCGTTTGTTATGTTATTTTGCCTCGGTTCACTTATGCAAAGCGATGGCGAAATAGATCGAAGTATTAAGCCAAAATTAACACTGGATGGATGTAATGGCGGCAGGGCCTCAAGTCTGTTACAATAGTGCCAGAATGGCCTATCATTGATTTCATAATTGTTGATTTTGACAAGTTTGGTAATCTACTAATTATAAAGGCGTCATTATGACTTCACAATGATCAACCACTGACACTCGATTGAAAGAAATGGCATATAATTTGACAGATCATTATCAATTTAGCAGATTACGAACTTTTAGCAAAATGACAATGGGATCGTGTTGGAATGACGATGTTTATAAAAATAGCAGACTTAAAGCGCAGGTCACTGAAACAATATGCGACTTTCGCATTCCCCTTAACCTCAAGGGGAAGATTTACAAAACCATGGTTAGGCCTGCTGATAAGAATGTTTGGCCACAAAAGTGATGAATGAAAGGCAGTTGTGTGGTGTAATATGTGGCGTAACGCAACTAGATAAAATAAGAAATCAATAATGGCGGTACTTTCAAAGAAACTTAATAGCTTGGCTTGCCCTTATAACCTACTACTTTTCATGATGTTAGGGCAGTTAACAGTCTGCCCTAGGGACTTGCCGTAATGTTAACATCTAAACACAATACCTAAGTACGTAAGAAGAAATCTGAAAGTGGCTCAAGCCTGGTGGTGACTGAAAAGTTGTGTGGTAATCGGGTTTCAGTAGTGAAGAAAATGGAAAGGATAAGTTTGTTTCTTTTTGTTTTCCAAACTCTTGCCTCCTTAGCTCAAAAGCTGGTGACACCCTTGTTATTGCATATACTGTGTAAGATTCGACGAATGTGGGATGATGAGTACTTGTTTAGGGGAGGTCCAGACCATTTAGGATCCTAAATAGCTGTAGTCAATTAGTTACGAGATTATTACGATCGAATATGGGATGATGTGTACTTGTTTTGGGGAGGCCCAGACCATTTAGGATCCTAAAGAGCTGTAGTCAATAAGTGACGAGATCTTTTTAAGAAAGTAGACCCAAGTTTTGAGTTCGGGAAGAGATGAATAAAAACTGCATAATACACTATAAGACTAGACCGAAATACTTACTAATTTATTTACAGATCATAACTACATAATTATTATATCTAATTAGGTATAACCAAACTATGTAACATTCACACTGGTAGGTATACATATATAAAATAGAAATCTAGAGATTTAATAGTTGCATATGCAAATCTTTAAATAAAATAAATACTTTTAGAAAAACTAAAATACGTGCAAGCATCTATTAACTTCTGGTACTAATAAAATTCCTATGTAACTAGACACTTAGTTACCACTTCAAGGCAGTATAATTATAGTTATATACATACTTTCACCAAGACATATTACAAAGTGTTGGCGTTAAAATAAAGAATAAATTACAAATGCATTTTCACGTAAAGCTATGAATTTATTGTTGGACTAGGCTTGAGTCTGGAGCGTGTGTATCAGCGCGGAGATTTATAATAACTGATCTGCGGAGCAGGCAATTTCTGGAAAAAAAAGAGAATAAAGGTCAGAGCACACTGACTGTAGCCAAACAACAAAAACACGTTACCGTCGGATTCCAAAGGGTTGTTACACATTGCAATAGTTGCGGTAAAAAGTTCTAAAGGTCTATGTGAACTAGTAATATCGTTTGGTGGGACTATGGTTGCCACTGAAAACTAAAACGGAAAAAAAAAACACTGAAAGCTAAATAAGTCACTTGCCATATTTTCCAGGATCAATCTTTTAGTTGCAGTGTACGTCACTCACGGGTTAAGAGGTCCCGGTTTACCATGAATATTTAAAATAAGAATTTAATACTTAAAACGGTTTGAAAAATCACATCATAGCATTCTACTTGGCTCAACTCGCCATCAAGTCACGTACTCGGATAATAATTCTGTGAGAAAATCGTGAATAAGTTATTTGTTTTTACCTATATCATATTTAATGGAACTTCTTACGTTAAATATTATATAGTCTGCTACAAAAAGCAATTAAGTTTTTTACTGAAGATCTGTTTTAACACTTACGTCTTTTTTAACGGCCGACCAACAAAAAGTGCACAGTGATTTATCTTGGTCGCTTACGTCATTCTTCTGCAAACAGGGCTGTTCCAGGTCTCCTGTAAACACAAAAATATAAATTCTATTAATCCTATGAAAATGGTAGACTTTGAACAGCGTTTTATCAATTACTAGCTGACCGGCACAACTTCGTTTCCGTCACATTTTCCCCGTTTTCGCAACATTTTTCATTGCTGTTCCACTCCCATTGGTAGCCTACAGCCTTCCTCGATAAATGGGCTATCTAACACTGAAAGAATTTTTCAAATCGGACCTGTAGTTTCGCAGCCTATTCAATGCAAACAAACAAACAAACAATCAAATCTTTCCTCTTTATAATATTAGTGTAGACTTAAAAAATCAATAGGTACCGAAATCCGTACCGGTCTACTTAATTGGACAACGAGGTTTATGAGCAAACATGATCAAAATCAATACGAGAACCAGGAAATACACTAATATGGAGTACAAATAATGGAATGTGCTATACATATATTATACCAAAGTAAGGCCACATCAATTGTGCCTTTGAGACAGAACACAAACCGCTCTTATTGCATCAGATTACAATTAGCCTCGGCCCACCTATTTCTTACGTACTTTAAAAATATTAAAGTTCTTGAAAGCCGGATTTGCAGATTGTTAAGGGATAGTGGACTGTGTGTTACCGGTATAGAGTTGACTGTCGAGGTGATTGATGTAGCTGCCTGCTAGGCGGAGGATCTCGATCTTGCTGAGCTTCCTGTCGGGTGGTTCCGTGGGGATCAGCAGGCGAAGCGTGTTGAACGCTGTGTTCACGCTGCTTGGAAATACAAATATTTTGACAACAATTCTATTGAAAATGAGAAGAAAGGTAAAAAACAACCGGCACAGATTAAGGCACAAGACGGGAAAGTAAATATATATATAGAAAAGATTTCGTTTTTTTACTTATTAGTTACTGTATTAATAAACACTTAACGCTGGGTTGCTGACCAATTTTTTTATTACCTTGCAAACCTATCAAGTTCGAAGTGGGTGCTAAAGTTATCAAGCTCGCTACGCTCGCTCATGAATTCTATTGTTTTTCGATTAATAGGCTTTTCTGTAAAAATCGACATTATTATAACTCCTTGTACGAATTGACAAACAAAAAACTAACAGATTCGAGGTGGAGTGCAAAAAGACACAGATGGCACCACCACCTGAAAATAATCCTACCGGCGGCGTCCATGCATGGTTAGGATATATGCAACTCGTTGAAGAACTAAAGCTTTAAAGATTAATTAATACAAAAAAAACGCATCTCGCAAAATATGGTATACCTAACTAATTGCTTCTTGCAACATTATACTCCCCTACTACTAACTTAAATCCAGTAGTAGTTTTTAGTTCAGAAGTCTGCTGGCGCCAAATGTGAGGAGTCTGATCTTATCTTGACGAACGATATCTTACTTAAGTAAGCATTATAACCTTGTCAAATAAATAGCATAATTTATTTTAAAGCTTCAACATTTGAAAGTGATAGGTAGTCCTCTATGGATGGTTATAAATTCAGAATTTAATTCTGAAGTAGGTAGTACGCCTGCCTGCTAAAAAATACCCAGAAACATTATGTTACTTATGCTATCACTTTTAGTGTTTGATTTTATGGCAATTACTAATTCATTATTATATTGGTAATTTACTGAATGGCAGTTTATACACACGCTATTATCAAGTAAAAGTCTGGGAAAGTCTGGGAAGTGAAACCATGCAACAAAGTAACTTCCACATGCAATATACTTACTTTTGCGTCCGGTCCCTCTCGCGCGCATTCGCCTGGCACCTTTGCTTGGCCGCTGGCTGCGAGCTCGCATGTTGATAAGAGCTCACCGAGAACATACGTTGTTCCCATGTTTCTTCTGCACACTGGTAATTTAGGAAATTCTCCATTGAAGAAAAAATGCACGACTACGAGACTTCGTAATAAGGATAAACTATGCTGAAGAAAAAGTTATGAAATTCGGAGAATAAATTAGATGTTACTTCAAGTTTTCGTGTTCCGGTGATACTATAGGTTCGGATGCAGGATACGTACTAATCGGGGGACGTATGGGGGCCCACTAATAAGTATCCCGCTGGATATCGCTCATGAAGGAGTCATTTAGGAAGAACAGCGCGCGCCACTGACGCGCTCTTAACCGATAATTGTATAAACAGATGGCTCCTAATGTAGCAGGGACGCATTTAGGGCTTAAGAAAGTGTCTTTTTTGTTTGGTATATGAAATTCATGCGATATTGACGTTGTTTAAGAGACAGTTTTTCAATTTGAATTTCCAATTTATTTGGAGTCGGCGCAGCATGTCTCCTTCTCCTATACTTGTCTATTACTCGACATCTCAGCAATCACCTCCTTTCTAGCCATATCAAAGTTCACACAGTCCATCCATCGTTTCTTTGGTCTCCTCTAGGTACTCTTATATCCATCTATTATTGCTAGATATTTAATGTAATTTCAGAAACAATTGCAGCTAGGTATATCTTGTAGGATTATAGCTAATCCAAAAGCTTGGCCAAAATATTTAAACATATTGTATCACAGCAATGCCAGCCTAAATTTCCATAGTATGACACCGTAGACCTTAATATTTACTTTTTATAGAAGAGAATCCCAGTCCGTCCCTGGTGTGGCGAATGGGTGACTTGTCATCAAGAATGTAAAACGCGTCTCCCCCGAGCCGTCTGTTGCTTTAAGCTAACTACCGCAATAAATATTTTTAATGACCCCGATGATTCCTCAAACTGAATCTCTTGTTTAATTTGTTACTTGATATATAAGATATGTGTCCTTTGTTTGAGTTAGTTACATGCATTTGATTTCATCATGTGATTGATCTTTATGGTCAGTTCTCATGATGAAATTATTTCAAAGCCTCGGGATGGTAATCACTCATATCGGAATAATCATTACCTTGCCAAAGGTACGCTACTATTCCCGCCCTAATTCCCTTTCAACTGTTCGTGAATTATTACACTACTAAGTACTTGCTTATAAATCATGATTAGTTAATTGTCTTCCTATATATCATTGGGCTATGTCCGCCCATGTCTCACGTTTCTTTCATTGAGCTATTCGTTCAATTCATTCAACATGTTTCGCGTACACGTCTCGAGGGGATGCGTGGAGTTCCGTGGGAACATCGGCTAATTGGCTAAATTATACGATATGTCGACCGCTGCGTTCATTCGTATTCATTTACAACAGTTACGCAGTTCACATGAAAAAACAGTAGACTACACCAACGACTACAAATTCGTTTTATGAAGACTGCATGCGTTCGCAAGCTTACAAGATCACGTGTATGAAGTTTATACGGCTACTGCATTTATTTAAATATTTATCAACATGTTGTTTCTGATGTTACCAATATTTCATCATTATTTACAGAACGTTTATCAAAGTCAAATAGCCGTTTAGTAATTTTCGATTTGATTGATTTGCTGATAATATTTTAAGCTGCCATAATATGTCTGCAGGTGGGTTTCATAACATCATACATAGTTGCTATCATACAGCTCATTAGCTGTTCATCCCAACGCAACCAACAATGACTTGCGTGAGTGGTGAAGCAATCGCTGGTGATGCTCAGGTGGTTGTTGGTTTTTTCGACGTCACGACCCCCCCACGTCGCGGCGCCGGCGGCTGGCGGCCAACCGAAGCGGGCGCACCACGGCCGAGACTTTCTCCTCGCGACACCTCTGCCGGTGAAACGAGCGTCGCCGCGAGTCGCAGACGCAGCCGCGCGCGAGTCGACCGCCTTCGACGCTGGCGCGACACACCGACCACTACCCACACTTCCGCGTGCAAACATAAACCGCTTTCGCTCCGTAAACAGTTTTCGTGTGAACTATATTGTGTTAGTACATTGACAACATCCTACCGGAGACAGTGCATCGGGACTCGTAATTGCAACAAACTGTCGAGTTTTTACACCAAAGTGATGCTTTTTCGTAATTAAGAGGTGAGTGTTGCTACCTTTCTACTTTCCGTGGTCCACTCTACGTTAGACGATGACATTAGATGATAAGGTGGGCGCAAACGTTAGTAGTGAACGCAAGGACACGATCAGGCTGGACTTCGGAGTCACCGTCCACCGGCTATCGTCCTAATTCGTGTGTCTACTAGAAACAGACGTTTTTCATCGCAGGAGAAAATAAACTACAATTAGCATATTGATTGATAACTTTGCAACATTACTTGTAACTACAAGTATTCAATCAATATGCTGTTCTCCATGTTAGCTCCACACACCTACAATATTTGTCTGAACAGTTACATTAGATGAACAGTTAAGCACGGACCGGTCTGGGTATGGCCGGCATTCGAGATCAGCTGGTCTGACAAAGGCAGATAAATCTGATACGGATCGAGGCATCCTGTCAAAATTGTGTAAAGGCCAAACAAACCGCATAATGGATTATTAAATACTTGCAACTTACAACTTTGAATACTCAAGGATTTGATGTTTAGTGCTCCTTTGTGTTAACTACTGATGACCGATTAGTGAGATTTATTGAAATAGTTTAAATAGTGAAAATGTTAAATTGACCAATAACAGACTGTGGATTGTTGGTTCTAATTCGGTGTATCTAAGAGTGTTTCCGCGTCACAGCGAGCCGAAACAAAGGTACGTGACAAATCGCGAGTAAGTAAGTCACAACACAAGGTGATAGTTGTGCAACTTTGCTTGACTTCCCGTGCTGAATGAATGGAGGCCTCTTTTCCTCAATACTATGTGTACTTTATGGACACCTTCAAAACAGTTAAAGGAAAGTATAATAAATTCAACGCCTTAACTAATTTTCACCTATTAACGAAACGAAATAATAAAAAATATTCTCTTAGAATCTGCACTGCTGCAGCGTGATCTGCTATATTTGGCAATGTGCGACTATCCTGTAGTTACATTTCAATCTTATAAATCCGTTATGACATTCCATATTTTCTGGATAGCAGCGTGTCGTTGTGGAAACATGATATCTTACTTACTAAACTTCTTCTTCTTTTACTTATTAAAACGATCCTGACTTATCCCAACATATTCGGTCTGTTCTTGTTTAGAGATACCTCTAAGACGAACCTTGACAGGTACATCTCTTCCTATTTCAGCATTCATCCCGCATATACCAGTATCACGCTTTCACAGAAATCCACCCCTCGTTTGTTCGGCCTGCTACTCCTCTGCCATCTTCAATCATACTCGAACCATTCTCACATGTCCTCATTCCTCCTTCATCTATTTCCCACATGGTAAAGATATCATTATCAAAGAAGGATGAATGTACTGTAAACAGACGGAACTATTAATGATCATGCATCTAATCATCACTCATCAGTATTACGTTAGATTATTGATTAGTTAGTATTCGTGTAGTTTCCGCATGACTTCACTTAGGAACCTTCGTTTTTCCCGAACGCCTCCGATCGTGTTCGGTTAAGCGAAACCCGCGTGAATCACGGAGGTGGTAGGATCCTCTTTGACATCCTGCCAATGACCTATTACAATACACCGGCGCATGCGGTGCCGGAGGTCGTTCGACGCATAACCAATAAATGCAGCACCACAACCGTTATGCCTTATGTCACACCTCTGCCTTAATCACGAGATAATAGTCGACACGAACATTTTTATTTGAGTGACACGCTTGTGTTCATTTTGTTTTTTTTTTTACGATATCGTTTTGTAAAGTTTTTATTACCATAGAATATGCTGAAGATGTAATTACATATCTATTATAGGGTAATTAGTATATTCTTTTACAGTTTTAACGATTGTCTTTTATCAGGAAATTCAAATGAAGGATTGTGTCAATTCGTTGTATTTTCTCTTTTATTTTTTACAATAAATTGTGAACTTGTTCGTTAAAAACTTATTTGCATAAACACGTCAAACTTGTCTAGCAGACAAGTCTAAAGTTACTAAAACTCGTTATCTGAGATTAGATTTTTAATTAATGAACATCAAAAGTTTAAAAATAACCATTTTACGATAAAAGGCCTCGTAAGGTAAACATCACGTATTTGTTGTGTGATTTGTGACACATTTGAGTTATGGCGGAGGATCGAATAAACGAAGGTGACATGCCATTACACCTGCTGACCCACTTGACTCAAATTCTAAGAAAATTTACTTTATCCGTGTCTAACATGATCTATGGGTCCGTCGTTCCTCATTCTCGTGTGGTTAGTGCCTAACTTGTTACCCATGGGCCTCTGATTTGCCATATATCTCTTAGCCATGCTGGTTTCATCACGATGTTTTCCTTCATCCGCAAACATCGGTGAAGGAATACAATAGTTCTGATTGTTGTTTAGCTAGATCAACTTTTCAATCATATTTAACTCCACCACATCGCTTTCTCTGACGATCTCTACCCAGTTCAAAATTCTAATTATATTTGAACCCTTAGATTAACTAGGGTTTTTCGTGTCTTGTTGAAATGTAATGACTAAATTAATGGTGTATTGAATGTTATAAATGTTATGATTCAAGAAAAAATTTGGCGTGTCATCCAAATTGAGTCACGATAAAAAGGAATTCGCGAACTAAACTACCTTGCAAAAAACAAGGAGCATCAAAGATTTCTGATGCGGCAGAAGATATAGCTGCACTGTAAGCACAATGCTGCCTGACGGTTTGGCAAGCCGGCCTTGTCTGCAAATGGGTCAAATTCACGCGCCGCTTGCCCAAGCGCAATTATACATGACCGACCATTATTTTATTTAATAATTCAAACACTTATCGGATCATCATGAGAAAAAACGCCTATGATATGTAATGGCTTTTGTTGTAATTACTGTACTTGGCCGAAACACTTCATTTAAGACTGGGTCTTTAAAGAATGTTATTGTTTCGCTCGACCTCATGTGATCTTTGTATTAAGTCACCATGTTCCCCCAGCTCTTGAACTTCAAGTTGGGGAATACCTAAATCTATGGTCTGTTTGGAATGCTAATTGGTCGATCCCTTCTGCTTAGTATTCAGGTAGCATCCGTTCTTTCTGTAATAGGTCTTAAATATCATCACTCACGATTTCATTTTGTGTCTTTAGTTTTTATTCGCGACGTGTTTTATCTTTGAACAAAGTAAGTTTCACGTAATACCTTTGTGTGCTATTACTAACTTACGTTACTAGTGACTATGCGAGTGAATCTGTTTATTGCACAAGACAGTATAATAATGTAGGCCAGACATCTCGGCGTACATCTTTGCTTGTGTGGCGACGTCCTTGTGATATCTTGTCATTATAAAAGCTAATGAGCCCGGTACATGTTGTCAATCTATAAAGCCTTTTGCCTCAATCAAACTGTTTCTATTTGGAGCCAGTTTGTCCGTTCTAAATTCAAATTATTCAATAGATTACTTACACGACGCGACGTTTGCTTGTTTGTATGAAAGCTTGATCGATATTCATATTGGTCTCAATTTTGCAAATGTTCTTTTATTGTTGTTTTGATCGATTGGGAACTCAATAAACTAATTTCTTTGCTACCCTTTGTAGCCTAAAATCCCGGTATACAACGACCTTTACCGAGCTGGTTAATGGGTGAATTTTTTTTTTTAATATTAAATTTAATATGTCTTTATATATATTGCACATGGGTTGCCTAAAAAACTTCAGTCCAGGATATTATTAATTAATAATTAAAAAAAAAAATCTTCGAAATCGAAAAAAAAATAATCGAAAGTATAGAGCCCATAAATTATGCAAACGTTAGGTAGCCTTTTTTTATTCATTAACCATACCGGTGCAAGTTACTAGTATCGGTTTACCTGTTTATACCTGCCTACCCGAGAGTTGCGACGGGAAAAGAAAAGGCAACCTAACGTTTGCATATTCTATGGGCTTTATACTTTCGATTGGTTTGGAATTTGTCTATTAACTAAACCGGTGAATTGATTAAAAAAATAAAAATATTTACTGACTGAAATTTTTTAGACATATGCAATATATTTATTGACATATTAAATCTAAACTAATATTATAAAGAGGAAAGATTTTATTGTTTGTTTGTTTGCATTGAATAGGCTCCGAAACTACTGGTCCGATTTGAAAAATTCTTGAAGTGGTAGATAGCCCATTTATCGAGGAAGGCTATAGGCTTTATATCATCACGCTACAACCAATAGGAGTAGAGCAGCAATGAAAATTGTTGCAAAAACGGGGAAAATGTGACGCATACGAAGTTGCGCCGGACAGCTAGTTTAATATAAAATAAGTTTCGTCCATTAACCAGCTCGGTGAAGGTCGTTGTATATCGGGATCCTATACTATTATGAAAGTTATAATTGAAATTTAAAAATAAGCAAACAGAGTACACACAGCTCCATTAAATTTATAACCCCCTTTTTTTTTGAATGGCCACTCGCAGATCAACCTGCTAAGGTTTTTTTGCGCCACCGGACAATTCTGTGGTAGCCTCAAATTAATTTAAGGCCCCAGCCAGGGCTTACAAACTAGTCATTTGACCGCTCGCTAAGGGCACCCCCTGTGGGGTTCGGACCTCGGCTTAGGGCGTCATTGAGGGGTGTGCAGCAAGGGCCAGGCTGGGTCATATTATTATTATTTAGGGAATTTAACGTTACATGCTCAGTGGCGCGGGCTGGCTCGTCGAGCAAGGGTCGGGGGGGAGGGTGATGTTACAAGGGCGTCGCGAGGGGCTTCGATGGCGAGGCCGAAATACGGATCGGTTTCTGTGTTTTCTAAGAGTGCTAGTTTCCCGACTGCTCTCTTGAATGAGGGTAATGGGGTCATCGGGTTCAACGAGGATATGCCTGGGTCGGCGAATCTTTCCTATTCTGATGGGGACGTATCGGGCGGCCGACACCACTAGTGGGTTGGGGTGTTTCTCAGCAGAGTCTAGGAAACGCTTTGAAAGGCGTCTAATGACCTGCTTGACGGTGGGGATTTTGAGATCAACATGGAGTTGTTCATTCCTAACGAACCACGGGGCTCCCGTGGCCTTTCGGAGAAAACGGTTCTGGAGGGTCTGCATCCTATGGATCTGGTATGCCTTAGCTTGTCCGAAAACTGGGCATGCGTAGGTCAGAATGAGACGAATGCACGCGGTGTAAATACGCAATTTGCACTTAAGGGACAATTTGCTGCGTGCATTCAGTAAGGAATTAAGCCTTCCGAGAGCGAAAGTGTCGCGCGAACGCATCGTCTTTATGTGCTCCCCCAAGGGGAGACGTTGGTCTAGGATTACCCCCAAGTATTTGGCTCGCTTTTCGCAAGGGAACGGCTAGCCAAACATGGTGATTGGGAGTGGGTGGTAGGATTTGACGCAGCCTACAGAAGAGAACTACCCCCCCAAAAGAAGTGCGTTCAAATCCGTGTTGGGCCTAGTTGGTTTTTGTATTTTGCAAAAACATTTTTTCGCTGGCTAATTAGTTGAATCGGCCGGTGTTCGTAAGACGCAGCTCGGAGAAGCGATGGTTCGATTCCAGGTGGATACATTGAGTTATTTTTGAAAGTATTCGTTAGATTATTCGAAACGATTCAATGTTGTAGCAGTATAACATTTTAAAACTTGAGGGGTTAGGACATATTGAAGCTGTCTGTACCTAAAGCAGCGGGTTTTAAATACTAATTCGATGATTTGAATAATATTTTTTGCTGTGCAAAAAACAAAAGCTATTACCAAAAAATAGCAGGTTGTAATATGCATAAAATAATATGCTTATTAAAATATGCGGAACTTTCAAGTCATTTTAATAATAAGTATTAAAATATTGATTCCTCATTATGAGTCCTTGACATAAACAAAAGACACTTCCTCAGGCGATGCACCTATTTGTTTATTAAACCTAGTTTACAATTATGGATGACCAGAGTGGATTTAAAAAAAAACAATTACGGTCAAGAGCTCTGAAAGCAACCGTAATAAAAAACCGAAAAAAAATCTTAAAGCAATTGACAGAAAAGGTCAAAGATTGAATGACAAATAAGACTGTCGTTATTTGAAACTACTAGCCACTCGTCCAGTTCTATATAAGTGAGTGTGTATATTATGTTACTTAATAGCACATAATGCGAATCCGTAATAAAGGCCTATTTCGACAGCGCAAAAGTTATCAACAGACATGTTCTGACATCGTTAGAATGTCATTATTACTATATAACTACGGTTTCTCCGTACGCATTGTTTGTTTTTTTTTGTAAAGAGTAGTACTTATTTATCAGAATTCTGGTCATTGAAGAAGACGGATGAAAAAATCATCATATAAGAGGATATAATATATCAGAGCATATAAGAGGAATTTTGAAAGTGGCGCCTGCTACAGGAACGATGAAAGGGAGTCGTCTGTCTTGGTATGTGCATGTGATGAGGAAGGATGGAACACATGCGACTAAAAGAGGGATAAAAAAGCATCATATAAGAGGATATTATATATCAGAGCATATAAGAGGAATTTTGAAAGTGGCGCCTGCCACAGGAATGATGAAAGGGAGTCGTCTGTCTTGGTATGTGCATGTGATGAGGAAGGATGGAACACATGCGACTAAAAGAGGGATAAAAAAGCATCATATAAGAGGATATAATATATCAGAGCATATAAGAGGAATTTTGAAAGTGGCGCCTGCTACCGGAACGATGAAAGGGAGTCGTCTGTCTTGTAATGTGCATGTGATGAGGAAGGATGGAACACATGCGACTAAAAGAGGGATAAATAAATATTGATGGATGGAGAGGCAGAGGAAGACCAAAGAAAATATGGATGGATTGTGTGAGGAATGATGTGAAGGAAAAAGGAGTACTTAAAAAACCTTACATAAAGATTAGTAGGTTTTAAGAGCAAGCCAAGCTTGTAGACTTGAATGAAAGTCACACACAAATTTCAAATATTCTCGTTCAACTCATTACTGTTTGCTGCTTTGTGATTATAATAATTTTTAATAGGCAATTGTTGTTACTTACTAAATCGATTTTAACCGCAGTGAGCTGTGAATCGGCCTGAAGTTTTATTAATACCTATTCATGTCTCGAGCGGCAAGTGAACGTCCCCGCTTAGATACAACCTCCCATTACGAGTAAAACTGGTCAATATGAGATTTAAATATTGATGTTTAGACATTGCGTGGTCGTTCTAATAAAATTCATTGTTTATTTTAAGTTAACAAGCATTGTATATTAGCTTGTTTTAGTACTATTTGTGACTCGCGAAGGATTAGTCAATATAAGTATATAGTGGAGGGCAAAATGTAGTAGGAATCTTGTATAAACGTTGAACAGGTGCAAAATGTCGGTTCGTTTACGTATACTTTATTAATAAAAATATTTGCAAATTTTAGAGCAATATAGACGTTTGTTTGAAATAGCTGTTTTAACATAAAACATTTTTAATAATGTGTTACAAATTAAAGGTGACTTTGCTGCTACCCACCGAATATGAGATGCTACTCTGAGCCTGATAATCAAGATTTTTCAATAGGTGACTTTTTAAAAGCAGTCTCCTGCCTAGAAAGTCTGCCTTGCACACTATTGTGTTCTTACAGTCATAGGTTCAATTATCTTGCGTTATCCAAACTATTTTTCTAATATAAGATCCCTAGCTTTTTGATCAATATTTTCGTTAATGGAATACATTTTTTTTGTCAACATTAGCAAGCATTTACTTCGCTGTACTTTAATGTGGCCTAAGACAGTAAATAAGTCGTCTATCCTCGGAACATAAAGTTTTGATCTAGATAAAGATATCATGCCCCACACTCACATAACTAACTTTGTACGACTGTGGATATGTTAATCTTACATAGAGGCCACATTTTATGGGATGTTATATCGTGTAATGTAATTAGGTTAATTGTTTATTGCTAATATTTTACCTGCAAGCTTCATCTTTACCACAAGGTTTACGTTTCACAAACTACATGTTTTGCTCTACTTACAACCTTAAAAGGTACCTATATTTTAATGTGATAACCGACACTGTACAATTTCAATAAAACAATTTAATATTCAAGTGTTAAATAACAACTATAATAAATTCACACTAACGAAGCTTGGCATACCTTTGAGGACGTTAATCATTTCAGAACATGTTGGCACCAGTAGAAATGTCAGGTAAATTAAACACTCAGAAAATTACAGTAACAAGAAGGTTGCAAGGCGCGTGAACTTCCGCGAAAAAAAAAATGACACCTCGCGGACTTACACAGTTCATTGGCCTTTTATTTAAAATGTTATAGTGTGGGCTGCCTTCTAATTTAACAAGGTTAACATATTTTAATGTCTAGATTTTCTTCTAATTTTTAAAACTTCCACTTAATACTTTTTTATAATTTTACATCAATCAACCTTTTTAAAAACAATGCACAAAAGCAGCCAGCATGTTCCAAAAAAAAAAGGAATCTGAATTTATTATCACGACATAATTTGAAATCGGAATGTGATTTTGGAGCCAATTGAACTAAAAAGATTTTCATTTGTTTTCTTTATCTCTAACAGTAATTTTGTACTTTCGATTGAACACCATGAAAAACACACTGTGATTGATATTTGAGTGTTTTTTGTTAAATCTGTGCTTTTTATATTTTCTTCAGGTTATTAAATGAAAGTGTTAAAATACATAAATGAGCCTCCTCTAAAGGTGACGACCGTATAATGCCAAGGTTGGTGCGCCAAATAAATATAAAACTATTCTAAAATCTAGCTACGCTATTATATGATTAGTAAATGCATTAATTATTTTAATACTGAATTGCCTTTGTTGGGTAGCGAAACAATGAATTCGTTTTTTATTAAATGCTTTGATAAAGCTTTGTCTGGTAACATAAAGTAACTCGTACAGATAGGTGAACATTCAGTCTATTGTGCCAATTTAGTATAACCATATTGGGTACCGACATTTCTTGAAAGGCAGACCGTTATCAAATTCCGCGATCGCGACATTACATAGAAATGCTACTTAAATGGTACAATATTACATCCTACCTACTCTTGTATCTCAAAAGTACGTGTTTTAGATAAAGTTTAACCGTTCCTTGCTAAACATAGGACGGTGTGTATTTTTAAGGCAACAGATATGTTTAGATATTTATGTATTAATTGTAGCCGTCGTAGTCGTAATTGGTTAATTCTCATAGTGTGTTCGCATTCATTGTTCGCCCAACCGCGTATGCCCAGCGTTGGATCAGCGTCGGCTTCGCGTAGCAGCGGCGTAGCAGTGGCGTAGCAGCAGTCGTCTATATTTGTAGAATTCTTTTATCTTTCTATTCTCAGTGATAACATAACTACTTAGCTTATTGGCATAGACTGAAATACACCGTATTTATTTTCAATCTATGCCTTTCAGCGGACCCTACTATTTCGTAGGTATTTCATAACACTTATGATAAAGCTTAACAAAAACATGGTTTTCAGTTCTCTATTGTTCTTTTTCCAGGTTCTAAGCAAACAAGATGGCTGCGCCGGATAATGTGCGGAGTCGTACTTGGCTCTTGCTGATGCTGGTTCCGGTACTACAGATTATTACTCAAGCCTTCTCTGATCCTGGTAATTTTACGCTATATTTTCCTCTTTGAAAATATTCAAGACTTCTGATTCAAGTTAAATCCCGTTAGTTATTAGGTACATACAATGATTAGCATAGTTTACTCTATAAACCTGCCTATTCAGTTGATCTATTAGGTATTCGATTACAATAATGTTAGACACTATCTAGAAAACTTTTAATGGGATTTTCCATGTCGAATTGGCGTTGACGGTGTGTCTCGAAAAGCATGTTATGCCGTTGGTCTTACAGCTGATCTTTCTTCGGTCGTGTCGGATTCCTGTCCCTTCGGACTATGACAGTAAAGGAATAGAGAGTGCGCCCTTGACCACATACACACATGTGGATTCTAATACCTCTTAAACCGATGGCTTGTCTCAATTGGCTGCCATAGTCAAAATTCTGTCAGGAAGATTATTGAAGTATATTTATCTTGACGCTCTGTATGGTGTCGGACGTAAATAATAGCAGCATCCCATATCTTCCCGTGGGTGTCGTAAGAGGCGACTAAGGGACTTGCCAGAGAATGGGCAGCAGCGTTCTCTGTGCTTTTGTGACAACCGTACTGCGATCGCCAACCCGCCTGCCAAGCGTGGCGATTATGGCAAAACCCCCCATGGTACGTTAATGTGGGGAAACTTGGGGGAGGCCTATGTCCAGCAGTGGACGACGTCTTTCAGATGAAATGATGATGAATGATGATTTATCTTAGCAACCACCATAATGCACCCCCCGGGTTTTAATTAGCTTTCAAGATTTGAAAGTTACTTTCTACTGTATTCTATTGTAGATAAGCTTAGCTGGATCAGACACAAACAGCTAAGCGCATGTCATCAGTACGCTCATGTTATAATTACATAGAAATTAGTTGTCATCATAAAATAATAATTGTTTGTAAGAAAAATATTTAACAGCCAGTTTCAAATATTATAATAGTCGTTAATTATCGTGAAATATACGTCTATTAAATTATTTCTATGACCATTTAATTAGGGTCTATTATTCCAAATAAGGATAATACAAAATAATGTAGGAATAAAGAGAAGAAGACTAATAAAAAACCGGCCAAGTGCAAGTCGGACTCACGCACGAAGGGTTCCGTACAATTATTTATAAAAACGAGCAAAAAAATTACTTTTTTGTATTGTATGGAGCCCCCCATTAAATATTTTTTTATTCTCTTTTTAGTATTTTTTGTTATAGCGGCAACAGAAATACATAATCTGTAGAAATTTCAACTGGCTAACTATTACGGTTCATGAGATAGGTACAGCCTGGTGACAGACGGACGGACGGACGGACGTACAGCGTCGCAAGTCTCAGTAATAGGGTCCCGTTTGACCCTTTGGGTACGGAACCCTAAAAAAAGTAGAAATTGTTGCCAAGTACAACTTTATTATTACATATAAAGTTTTAAAAGCCTCTTAGACTACATGTTAAGAAAATGCTCTCAACATTTAGCACAGCATTCTTGATTACTTAATTTGTAAGAATCAGCAAGCGTTATCTAATTTACACTAAGCACCCACTTAATGTTGCAAATATTTCGTTTCTCGTATTGATTACGAACCTTGAAAAATAATTGAAATAACTATAACACATTAATTTTATGACCGTATAATATATCATATTATGGCCTTCTTGCTCATAAATTCATACGGCTATTTTCAGGTAACAATTTTGTCAAAACAAATTATATATCAAAGACAGGATCCGTAAATACGAGTGTGTACTTTAATTGATTCCAGTTAGTGAAGGAAACGATAATATTATTGCTAAAGACACTACAGACGGATGTATAAAACACGCGTGCATACATACACAAAGTTGGCAACACTAACTATCTGTCATATTAGTACAAAGGATTCTGGTCCTTCACGTGAATACCCAGGGTCTTTATTACCATACAAGTGGTGGAGTGCTGGTTTGCCAGTGCAACAAGGATGTGTAGTGGTTACTATGTGTTTTTGTTGTCACCAAGTACATCCCGCGTGTGGATCGGTCACGAATTGCGATTACGAACTGGCATACTCGTTAATGTTCATAGAACATGAACAGGATTCACAGTAGGTATTGACATAAAGCATAAACTTTGCTTGATTGACAGCAACAGATTATTTACAGAATACGACCCCATATATTTATGAAGTAGACAGTATTTAAAATAACGTTCAATATCTAGCAATAGTCTCTTATCACTCTTGTCAGTGAATCAAAGCGCATCGTCAAAAATGCAGTTAAGTGTATTTTTACTAATTGGCTTAGATTACAAAGTAAATTTACTTAAAAGTACGGGAATTATCCCACGGACAGTAAACTTCTTTCTAGCTTTGATGCAAATCACATCCTATTGATCAAGGCAACGCTAGATATAATGCATAATGCAATGATCATTTACTTAGAGATCCTTGAAATGCATTTCACAACAATCGTGCGCGATTCCCTGTGGCGTACCTTCTTGTGAATTACGAATTATTGTTCAGCAGAGGACTTAGACACAATAAATTATCAATTAAGTAATGTGAATTAATTAAGCTAAGGTTTATTGAAGTAACGGACGATTCACCCACTTTTGATTTATCTGTGGTCAATATTTGTAGTTAAAATAAGAATGTAAGGAAACCAAAATCTTTGAATCAGTTGAAGTCAAAACAGGAATTATTGAAGAAAAGTAAAGGTGTTTGAAGGGTCTAAATTAATTACAAATTAAGGATTTAAAGCAAAAGCTTGCATTTATTACTTGTGTGAACTCTGGGGTTTCTTCTAAAAACTTGAGTATTCAAGAGCGAGCGAAGCGAGTTCGGGACTTTACGCACCCCGAGTCGGTTCTAGTTTACTTTAAACCTTGCAAACAGAAATAAAAGCCCCGCACAGCGGGGCTACGTAGACTACGCCTTATTACGAAAAAGTGATCCTGAGATGATTCATTGATTTCATTGATTGACCTGACAATACAAATTAATAACGAACAAATTAAAGATTTTAAAGCAATGGGTATTTCATACGTAGCTGCGTAGGTGAAATATCCATTATCTTAAAAAATAATCAAAATTAAGTAAGTGAAACAGCAGTTGAGTCGACCAATGTTCGTTATGAACATACATATTGTAACAAACTTGCTTATTCCTTGATGAGTGAGGTGGAAATAAGCTAATTTGTACATTAAAATAGTAAGTTAAAAAGGGAAAATGAATATATTATTGATGAGATGTGATTACAAATTATTATTTAAAAAAATAAAACACTTAAAACCCACTCTTATCGTCTCTAAAAGGCAAACTCGATTGCTGAGGATGACGATTCAGGACCCGCAGGTTAGTTCCCGATGAACATCAGCTACAGACAGCAGCAGCTCCCGTAGATTCAGCAGTTGATAATAGCAGAAAAGGCAGCCTTTGAAATAGTATGAAAGGTCCCAGGAGTCCGTAGTGAGATCTCCTGGGCAGTGACCAAATCAGTTAGATTCAGGAATAAGCCTGACTGTGCTTTATTTCCTCTCTCCAGTGTCGTCCGAAAAAGACCTTTGACTCCACTCAGGTATATGCTGGTGATCACTTCAATCTCTGCCTCCACTCTGCTCCTCCGTTTCTCGTCAGTCCTTTTCCAATTTATTTCTTTTCAGATTCAAATTGTTGTGCTCGCAACTTGCCAGTATTCAAAACAGCCAGCAACAATCGGTCTAAAACCTTGCCCATAATATTTTTATAAATATAACTTAGAATATCTTTACACAGCAAATATTCGTAATTATTTATAAAATACAACAATTGAACTCACGTATTGGTGATAATCAGTTTAGTAATATAAAATCTAAATGAAACCTTCATAGAGAATTTGGCTGGTAACAATTTAAAATTAAAAGTAAATGACAGCTGACATATTTGATGTAAAAAAAAAGTCACAACAATGGACCTACAGAAAATATTTATAAAAAATTAAAACGATTGGTAAAATGCTAATGAAAAACCAATAAAAGTATGAATATGGATGATAAGTGTGAGCATAAAGTGTCTGTAGTAAGCCAATACTATAATATGTGAATCAACCGTAGTCATCTCGAAAATTGTTATAATAAGTTTAGTTAATATTATACGTAACCCTTTCTTCGACCTGGTTTCATTATACAAGCTCGATCTGATCATTCTGATAAAGCACTGAGATAATGCACAAGATCATCAATTTTAAGAAAAGCAGTTCAAGTTGCAAACTTGCAGAAGGAAAAAACATTGCTAAGTTACGTTTAATTCAAACCAAATAGCGAACACCAAATAGGAATTCACGTAAACATGTTACATATAGGTGTTAGCAACAGCTCCACTTTAAAGTGTATCACTTTGATATCACGATCATTAGCGCTTGAACTCATTGCAGTGACGTTGAGATCTTGACATTTTCGCCGCGTGCGCAGCACAGTCACGACACCGCCCAACATTTCCCCGTGACCTTGGCTGCACTTCCGCTTCCTACAGGTCAAGGTTCAATCGTTTCACGTGTTTGTGAAATATAAAAGTGGTCTCGGTTTATTACGGTTAATTGAATTATAGGAATGATTGGTATTTTTAGAACTAAAAGTTCTTGCTTCTCTAATTTATTAGCTTCACACATATTGGTACATTCACTCTTGGTATTTATGTTTTATTTATTTCTACTTGTTATGGTAGGTACTCGTGGCCTCTGAATTACCTTTCTTTTTCAAATCGGTTTATGTCAAGGTATGTAGATTGCTATCAATACATTATTCTTCAAATTATGTCGTGAAAGTTTACCGAGACACGAGATTCGTTTTAAATATGAACATGACATGTCTACTTACGTTGGTGTTTTGACATCACACTCTTCCAAGAAAAAATAAACATTGCCTATTTCCGGAAAATATGGTGCCAAGTACCCACTTATATTTCTGTACCAAAAAAATATGCTTAATGTAAAAAGTGTGGATTTTCCAAAGTTATATTTAAGGGGGAAAATTTGTTAATATTATCAAAGAAACAATTAAAGCGCTTTCAAATCCTCCAAGACAAGGTGAAGGCTGGTTGTATGACGTGACGTAAGTTATAATTTGATAATTGCTACCAGAGCCCTTGACTCATACTGAACTTGCGTAAAAACTTTACCTCACACAAACACACACACACTGCCTTAATAACTACATTATTTATTTATTTTTGGGAAGACTAAGTTTAAGGTGCAAAACTTTGAGCTCTTTTTAGGGTTCCGTACCTCAAAACGGAATCCTTTTTGTATCACATTGTCCGTCTGTCTGTCAAGACCCTTTTTTCTCAGGAACGGGTAGAGGTATCCAGTTGAAATTATTATTTTTGAAATACCTAGTCAGAAAGGGTATTTTTATGATCTAAATAACGCGCATAACAAAAGTGAATTCGTACGGAACCTTCGGTGGACGAGTCCGACTCGCACTGGTCCGGTTTTTTTATAAGTACTCACGATTCAAAATTGTTTACATCACCTAGCAAAAACTAAACCTCGATTATTTTAAGTAATTTAATAAGCTTATAGCTTATTAAATTACTTAAAATAATCGAGGTTGGTAATGTATAGCCAATAACCTTTTTTGTTTGACTATAACGGCTTCAGAAATGAGGTTTTACATCCGGTCTATCTTGAAAATGAAATCGTAATTGAGACCTATTTATTTCAAAATGATTGCTTCTTATATATAAGCATAACGTAACTTCCTGTTGGTCGCAGACTTTGATCATATGCCAAGACCCGAGAGGATGAAAACATTGAGTAAATGTCGTCAAACAATGACTAAGTGTGTACCTATCAACAAATCAATACTCGTGTAGCTAAAGATTAGACAAGTGAACTAACACTTGCTTGATGAAAACAGGAGAAAAAGCCTCCTGTTTTTGTCCTTAAGAAAATTCATCCTGTTGCAAACCAAAACAATGAACCGATTGTCATTTAATGTCTCTAATGCAACGTAAGTACTTTGAACTTGAAGAGAAAGGACGAAGACAAAAGATTCCAGTTTACATGCTACACATCTGCAGAAAAATCGTAGTACCTGACCAGTACCTGACCTATAAATCTTGTCCGTCTCAACTAATACCTACATACAGCAATCTTTTAATTCCGGGACAATTTTCGACATTTAAATGTCATTGCACACCACAACTACTTCCAAGTAATATTAATTGATAACCTAACTTCCTGTACATGAAGGCGGCGCATAATACGTCCATTTGGTACAATGGAAGGCGAACGGATATATTGGCCATAATTAGTATACTACCAGTAATGTGGAGGCCTATTGATTTCTTTGTATTCTTCATTATTTCGAATCGATGACTTAGATTTTGTCCGACCAGCACACGTAGCATGACCACTGTAGAAACGAGTTTTGTCTATGGAAGAATCAACATAATGACAGATAGACAATGACGATGTGTCAGTTTGTCGATTCTTCCGTCGACATAGCCCGTTTCTACGGGCGGTCATGCTACGCGTGCAGTACGTTTTGTATACTGACAGTAGATTTGAGTCTAAAACTTTCTCGAAAATTATGGAAACGCTGAAATTGGGTGTATTTTTATTGTAAGGTGTAGAATAAATCCAAATCGATGCCTTTGGTGTGTGAAAGGGAAGACATCCCACAACTTGGGTGATCATAAGCGTCTGCACTGTTATCAAATAGAAGATAAAACCAGTTCAAATTAACGTGAGATCACGTAAACCGTGCCGGCAATGCGCACACGCCGAGTGAATGCAGCGCGCGTCGTATCGTCGTCTACATGTCGCGATAGTGAAAGCTGAAGGCCGGTGACTAACGTAACTCCTGCGTCAACAACCGCTATTTAGATAATCACTACAACGCACGCTCAAACGGTTTCCCGTTTACTATCAACTAATTATTCACCAGTGAAGATAACCGTCACGCTCGTTACTGTTGAAGGGTTTCGCTAAACGGAGACGGATTTCGACATAAATACCTACATAGCCGATGACGGTTGATTCCAAACAATAGTGGGCGAGTCATAGCTATTTAGCGAATTCCAACACGACGATTGTAATTGAGGATTTCCCAATCGAAAAACCCCATAAGTTAACACCAGACAGTCAAACAGGATCTTACGCCTACCGGCTGCGCTTGGAACCGTAATGCCAATAAACCGGTCATAAACTGAACTACATTCAAACTCATATTCCATTCATGTTTTCGCATTTCGTCTCTTCCTCGTGTTTAATTTTTGACCTTGACATTAATCGTTTATTTGACCCTGAGGACAACGCCTATTAATGGCGGCGCATCGTGCAATCGAGATTCACTTGCCATACTTATATGTAAACAGAAGAAGCTGAATGCAATCTGAGTGGTCATCCGTCTATACCTAAAATCTTCCCAGTATGACAAAGTAAAATCTCTTAAGTCATTCGACTTCGGCGAACACCATTATCTTCATTATGTATTCACGTTATTTTAAATTCAGCGATGTTTTTGTTTTGAATACCATTAACCAGAGTGGAGTTTCCTAATAAGGTAAGAGGAAGCAAAACTCCATTCATTAGGTCTCATATGCAATTCCAGATAAATTATGATACATTGTGTCAAATTCACAATATGTGCAAAAACGGACTCAATGGCTTTACCTGTGAGTAGGTGTTTCGTTAGAGAATACACGGAAATCTTTGAATAAGTAATAGAACACAATAAATAAACAACACTTGTTTTGTAATCCTTTAAGTGACATAAGAAAATAATAACTTTGTATAATCTTTGAATTGTTGCATGATAATGTAAATTTACTCATCACACATACTTGTAATAAGTAAACGCATTCCGTGCTTAACTAGATAAATAAATAATAATGAAATGGTAATTACCCAAGTTATTAGTACGATTACAAGGTATGTGCTCATACTTATTGCTGATTATTTTATTAATTATTGTGTGGATTACTTCCTGGTCATATTGATTGAAATAGTCATAAACGGCGGTCGCATCACTTAACTGGTTATCACAAAGTAAACATATGCATATAAATCTATTTTAGTTGAATCCTCCATACGCATCTCCTAATACGTAAGTTGGAACTCGTAAAAACTTTTAGGACTCACGACTATTTTATGGCAGTGTACTAACCAAAGCGAATTCAGAGCGAACACACAGAGGGCCTTCCAGTTTTCAGAACAAATGAGTTACATAATTATGAGCGCGAACGAAGGTACCTATAAAACATGCAGTTATTTAATTACTGTAGGTATTCAATATTAAAACAAATCGAAATAATTCTTATTGATTTTATTTATTTCCAGTTTATACTGGTAATATGAGTCAATGAACATCAGTTTGAACAATTTTTTACTCTTATTGACATGTTTTTATCGCATGTTTTACATTCAATTGGATTTCCGTTCCGTAACAAAAATAAACACAATTTGTTTGACGAAGCTAGTCGATTTGAAATACCAATTAGTAATAGGTACGTGACTGTAAAAAAAATAAGTGATTGTGACGAGCTGATGTGTTCCAATGATACATGATCTCATTTCATTGTAAAAAGTTTTATTAGTGCAAAAACGGGGCACATGAAACTATTATATTAATTACCCTGGGTACCGGATTTACTTTTTGTGGTTAAGCGGAACCTACGGTGATCATCACGAATTGCAAATTGTTAGTTTTTGTGCTAATACTTCTAATAGGACCATTAGACGTTAATGGGCTGCTCTGGTCCAAATATTTAAGTGCATATTATGTACCATGAAATAAAAACAATACCATGAAAACATAATTATTATTTTAAGCCAACCAATTATCGCTTGAATAAGAGTAGGTAATGCAAACAAATATAATTAGTTCAAAAAAAGAGTAGGTATTTTGTTTTAATTAGCCGTTGGCTATGTGTGCTGATAAAACAGGATCTCATTTACGATCAAGATCTAATTTATCTTCGGATAGATCGAATTTTATTTATCCGATATTCTGTACATATCAAGTAGCACTTGACACAGTGAAATTAATGAGTGATACGTTCATTATATTTGCGTCTGTGCAGATGTATAGAAAATAAAAATTCGTTTCAAATGAATTGAACCAGTCACGGTTTTTTGATACACGATTATGTAAACCACGAGACTGCAGCAGTCACGGAGTATTTCTCAAAAGTAAAGATACCTCGAAAATTATTACACATATAAAGGCATTCATTATAGCAGAACCTGAAATCAAGTACTTACAGTCAGTAGCATAGCAACACGCATGTACGCCTGTACGTAACCGAAGAAATAGGCAAAGGTGTACATCCGTTTTTCACCAATTATGTTCCATCAACTGCGCACAAATCCAGGCTCTGTGGCTGCCACTGAGAAATTCCAGATGGAAAACCCAAAAACAGTTTACTCGACATGTAAATTGAATCCAGGACTTCATACTCAGCGGAAGCGCTTGGAACCACTAGACCAACGAGGCAGTAAATTTAAATCGCAGCAATTTAATATTCCATTCTTTAGCACAAATTGCTCTGATAAATATAAATGTTTAAGTGCATGTACGTACGCTCTGTACTAACTAACCTACTTAGTTCAGCTGTCAACGCTTGAGACTAGCTAAATTAGCCTGTAACTAACAAATTATTATGTCCCACATGATTTCGAATAAAGTTCTTATTTAATGTGTATATTTTATGTTACAAAATTAACATTTTTAAGAACAAAAACAACTGGTTTAAATTGGCTTAAGTTGAATGGGTTGGGTTGATAATAACCGTGTTATAGGGCTTGTTTAGAACTTAAATATCTCGTTAAATTCGGCTTTTAGTATACTAAGTTGTACCTTGTTTGGCCTTCTTCTATAAATTTTGATTCAAAACTGACTAACTACTAAACATACAAAACTTCACGCCTGTAACCCCCGAAGGATTATTCAGAGTTCTACCTTATAGAACACCCACATTTCGACTGATATGTTTAAATAAGTGAGTAAGAAACTACTAGTTGTTAGATACAAACCCACTTTACACTATATCATGCTTTCGAAACCTCGGGTTTTGCGATAACCATCGATTTTGTTCGACGATGCCAATAAAATCAAAGACTTGTTTCCATCACTCGATTTTGATCGATCACTGTCATCATGGAACCGGTCTGCAAAAGAAACGACATACCTATGCCCTGTTTACACTTGCCTATACTCTCTAAAGCTTTCAACATGACAGCATTAACGACATTGTCAGAATGTGATTGTGATGTTCCCGATTCATGTTACGAAACTAGAGCGCCTATGAGTACACAACTACAAATGGAGATCTCTCATGTCACACCCACTGCCTATAAAAGACACCCAATGACAGCCTCGTTTGAATTTTTATTCATCTTAATTGTCCACGTTTACTTTTGTGTGTAGCCTTTCGCTGTCCAGATCTTTGGGCGATAGCAATAATTTATATGCACGAATTAGAATGCAACCAACTATGAATATGTTTTATGATAACGTGCACACGTGTGGTACGTTCACAGCCTTTGACTTTGCAAATATAATGTTTTATGAAACGTTATTGTGTGTTGTGTATCACGTTTTATACTTCGATCAATCTCAATTTATCATTCACTTGTCTCTTGCATAAAACCGTATCATACACCTGCATTGAGTTTCTGTATTGATGGCCTAATATAGGTATCGGATTACAAGGTGCAAACAGACCGTCCACGAAGCCGTCAACCAAGCATTCTGTACATCAAACTAAGTAACCGTACGCAAAAATTATTGCTGGGAAACAACTTTTTTTTTGGGTGAAGAATCACGTTTTATGGTAAAACTCAATGTACGCACTCAAAAAATTGTGGTTATGGATGCATTGAATAGTAAACGGATCATGGAGGTATAAGTGCAGTTATAAAATTAAAAACGTTTATTTTATTTAAACTTTTATATCTCAGTAACTAGAAGGTTCCCAGGTATGGTCCGGAACAAAAAAATATCACAATGACGGGGAGCACAAGTGCCTTTCCTACCTACCACATGAATAGAATTGTTCATGATCTGAGTATCAGCCACGATTCTGGATGTACCCAGCTCATGGCAATAGGCTCGCCCCTACTACTTGGGAATTAAATATAACTGGCGAAATGTGAGTAAACTATTTTGAACTCACATAGGGAGCCCATTACACCTCTGCCTAACCCTTCGGGGATTTCAGACGTGATGTAATGTTATGTAGGTAGCTATCATATTAATGTATTTATTTATCTTAGTTACTAAGATGCAGGCTAACCTAATTTCAACCTTTTTACATATCGTTGCAATAACCAGTTGATGCAGTCCTTAACTTATAAATCAACTTCAAAT
Organism: Cerastis rubricosa; assembly: GCA_949152445.1. NCBI lineage: Eukaryota > Metazoa > Arthropoda > Insecta > Lepidoptera > Noctuidae > Cerastis > Cerastis rubricosa. Next base: position 9,038,086 of record OX424540.1, on the reverse strand, counting down.
ACATAATGTACATCTAGTGCGTCATTAATACAAATGTCAGCGCCAAACATTTCCAATTTGTGTTTATACTAGTACAAATTATGATAATTAGACGCCTAATATATCAAGCGACAGTACATACAAAGGCACTAAGCGCCGCAGGTGGTAAACAAATAAAAAAAGGGAACTTATTTCTCTCATACTGTAATCCAATCATTCGCTATAATGCGACCACTATATTATTAACTGTGATGAATTATTAGCTCATACTAAACTATGTCATGTCGCAATTCTAATAAGCAATATCATAGTTATTCTATTGACATTTTATAACAATTTTTCAATCGATTATTGCGACTATAATTACTCATGAAACATACATGTGGTAAAAAATGCGTTCACGCAGGTGTCCTGGCCACAAGCGGTCTGTACCTATATCCAACATTTATACAATCATTAAATCGGTATGATTTTATTTATTTATTTACTGAAGTAAATAGGAAAACCGTATTAGTCTCAAACGGCAAAATGTTCACCCTCACCGACCATTTTGACGACTGGTTTGTTTTTGCAAACCCATGTTTAAACAGGATGAAAATTCAGGATCTACTGTAATTGGGTTAGAAAACAAACAACAAAATAAATGCAGTTTAATAATGTGTTAAAAATCAATTGTAGGAGTGTCTTTTCTAAAGGAGATAGCCGCATATTGCCTAATAAAAGTTGTAGAATAACCCGTTATATCGTAGAATATCCCTTTTTGCATGAATGATCAACTAGAAATGAATACAAATCTTGTACGTGTTTAATGCAACGTCGCTTTAAGAGCGTTTAAAAAACAATGCGTTTAAAAATGCTTTTTAGTAACTTTTTAGACCTATGTAAGTATACAGCTTATGTATAGGAAGTTTCATTAAAATCTGTTCAGTAATTTCGGAAAATAACGACTTGAAAGTTTGTATGAAATGCCGTAGGGTATAAACGCTCATAAGTGGATTACTCATTAATTTTCCGAATGGCTCGTAGGTGTGATGGCGGCATGTCCTCGCAGCAGCTGTAGATTTAATAGGATAATGTAACTCCTTGACAGCTTGCAGTAATTTATTGTGTCAACCTGCAATGATTTATGAAATCCTTTCAATTTTATTGAGCATCACAGTTGGTACTCAATTGAATTTTCATAAAATGTTTTATTTCATTTATTAATTTATACATCATAGTTTACACATATCTATATATTTCTTAAAAGAACGTAAATAAAATATAAAAATATGTAAAAAACTGGTTTCCGCTGGTGTCGGGAGCAGGGTCGAAGCTACCGGTGCTTAGGGCTGCAGAGACAGGAACCTCCTCACAATGCGGGCCGTATCGAAAAGTACTGCCTTCTGAATCAGGCACTTGATCCAACAGAGTGTGAGTTTTTATAGATGTTCGTCGAGGCTTTTAGCCATCACGCCATAACAACAATTGACCCAATGATAGCCGAGTTCATATTCCACATGCTGACAACCTCGTGTGCCAAGTTGAGATATTTTATTTGTTTCTCTTTCTCAGCCTTCACGAGGTTCTCGTCATGCGGGAAGGTAACAGCGACTATCATTACGCGGCGCGCTGATCGGTCTACCACCACTATGCCCGGCTTATTGGTGACATAGTCCTGTCAGTAATGGTAGACTGAGATCGATCCCAGTACAGCGTGACATGGTCTTTCTCGAGAACTGGGTTGGGCACGTACTTGTAGTTCGGTACCTCAGCTTCCACCAGTTTATATTTCAAGGCAAGTTGCTGGTGAAAAATCCTGGCCACTTGGTTGTGCCCGTGCAAGTACTCGCCGTTAGCTAGTCGAGAACAACCAGAAATAATACGTCTGATGGACTCACCCGGAGTGTAGCATGCCCGACACACGTCAACCGTCCCGTTCTTCATAATATGTTTCCTGTTTGCTGAAAGTTATTCGTCAACATAACTTCGTCCATAATCGCACAGCCAAAACCCTAAGTTTACCCAAAGAGGTCGCCGAAACGTAGTCAGGACACGGACGCTAGAAAATCTACATCGGGCCCATGAAGTGCCCGTGAAGCTCTTTGCCTTGTCATTCTTCTTGGCAGTCATCGGTAGTAAGTAGTACAGGTTTACGCCAGTTATCTTTAGCCATGGACAGTAGGGTGAGTTCCTTGTCCACTGCGACCACATCTCGGTGCATACGCACCTCGGCTTTCAAAAACTGTACCCTAAGGCTGCACACCTCGCGGTTGTGAAGAGTCTTCGCGTTTAAAAAGCCGTGACCCCCGCACTTCCGCTGGATGAACAATCTCATCACCGATGATCGTGGGTGATGCAACCGATTTGCGGTCAGCAGTATTAATACGGACTCTCCTATCCAGGGCGTCCAGTTCGGTCTGAGTCCATTTGTGTATGCCGAAAGAGTACATTAAAACTGGCATGACCCAACCGTTGAAGGCACGCACCTTGTTCCCGCCTGAAAGTAAGCTTTTTAATACTTTCTTCAGGTGGCCGAAGAAGCGGTCCCTCAACGACTGCTCAAGAAGCAGCTACGTTAATGCCTATCGCTTCCGACATACCCAAATACTTATAGCTTTCAGATGAGGAGAGAGATCTGAGGTGTATGGAATCCGAGAGTTGCATTCCCTCGGATTCCAAATCTCACCTCGCTTCACATACATGACTGCACATTTGTCCACACCAAATTCCATCCTGATGACCGCTCTTAAAAGTTTTAGTTACTTTCAGTAGTTTCATCAGTTGCAATTTGATACGGGCAAAGAGTTTTAGATCACCCATGTAAAGGAGGTGAGATATGAACCTGACTACCTCTCCACAACCGGTAGCCTAGACCTGAATCCTCCAGCAATGTGCTTAGAGAATTCAGGGCTAGACAGAACCTAAATGGACTCAAGACTGTCGCCCTGAAATATTCCCATTTAATCCATACAGGCTCATCGTTCCCCTGGATCTGTCGACATCCTGGATATCGAGGATGTAGGACCGTCCTCCATTGCCCCATACACGACTCAAGGCACGTAGAGTTGCATCTATCTTGTTTAACTCCAGCACCCTCAAGAGTCATGTATGTGGCACAGAGGTGTGGTACATTGGTAATTATATTATAATTTCATTAATTTTAGACTGTCATTGTATTAGGATACCATTATAGTTATAGACCATAGTAATAGTACATTGTTCACCGAGAGGAGAAAGTGACCGATTACCGTCGAGGGTGTCGTTTGAAGCCCGAGCCGTAGGCGAGGGCTTTAAAACACCCGAGATCGGGAATCGCACTTTCTCTCGAGTGATACATAGTGCTTTATACTACACCTACGAGGAAAATAAAAAACTAAATCTTTACTAATTGAAATTTATATTGAAATTGTTGCAGTTAGTGAAGCTTAATGTAATACTTTTTCCATTAATGTTTGTTTGAGATGTTTGCGACAATGTAGGAGGAATAATTGGCTGTGCTGTTGGCACTGCGCTCGTAGAAGGCTGTGGTGTCAAAGGGGCAACTGGCTGCTGAGGGGCATCTGGCATCGCCGCGCTCGTTGATGGTTGAGGAGATGAGTCTTGATGCACATTAATCGATCCCGATATTTGGTTATTTATTCGTGTTTTGTTTTCTACGGAATTCTCTATGTAGCTTTCTGCAACAGCGGACGATTTCCAACCACCGTGACTTTTTATTGTGGTTAAATCAGCACCAGTATCGGCAAGAATAGTCGCTGAAGTTCTGCGAAAGCAGTGGCCATTGTATTCTAGTGGATTGAGTAAATTAAGGTAGGAAGCTATTTCTCTTGGCACAGTACTTATTTTGTTTTTCCAATTACTTGTTTCGTACATTTTTTGTTTTTATATTGTAGTAAAAACCGATTGGTTTTGCGGTCACTGGGGCGAATTTCGTTATATTTCTTCACTATCTCATAAAATAAGCCCGATATAACAAATGATCGCTGAATTTTGGTTTTTGTGTTAGGAATATTGACGATTATTCCATTTTCGAGGATTTCGATATCGTCTGTTGTCATATCCACAAGTTCTTGCGAACGACAGGCCCCATTTACTCCTAAAATCAAAATAACCTGTAAACAAAAATATCAAACATGAAAACCTAGTAGATTTCTACTCATAAATAGGTACGTAATAAATCATAAACCAGTGCATTTTGTTCATAAACTTACCTTCATCAACAAATATTTGTCATCTGGAGCATTCTGCAAAAAGGAATAAACATCCTTTGTAGTAAGCACTTTTGATTTCTTACTACGGAATCCCTCCGACTTTCTTTTCAGAAATGCTGTAAGTTTTTTGTATTCTTGAATATTTATGTCGTTTCTTGTCAATATAGTACTTTTCAACATTGAGTACATAGACCATAACGTACTTGGTTTCTATGTTTGCGCTTTTTCACTGAAATAAGCTAGCAAAACAGTTTCAGAAAAAGATGCCGCATTTTTTTCACTTTTCCATTGCAAAAAATCGTCTGTTTTATTATATTTTTTAATTGATTTCTGTGGTAAAAGGTTATCAATCAGTATTTTTGCTGTTTCCTTCAACTGCGGCGGAGTTAAAAAATCTTCATCATCACTATCACTACTTATCACTTTGATACTTTTATTTTACTTTTCTACGAAAACTGAATCCTCAGACAACACACAAATTGAAAATGGCGCCAATGGCGTCTGCAATTTTCACATGTTCTTTTTTCAAATTGTTTGACACCATCCAACACACAGCTAGTGGCCAGTGTCATTTTGCGAACTTGGAGATAAAAACTCACTGTAAAAACTTTTTGGCTTTTGATATTTAGGTTACCAGCGCATAGTCTTACCCAAAATCAAAAAAGAAAAACCACGTAAGAAATGGATTTTCATACACTTTTCTCTCCCGCTCCGATGCGTTTTCTCGCCGCATATTTGTTCGATATGCAATGACGTACTTTCTACCGTAAATTTGATAAAGTATCAAGGTACTTTCCGAGCAGGTGTAGTATAAAAAGTTTTAGCAATGATGCATTAATGCCTGCAGACGTGATGAAATTAACAAAAAGCATTTAGTGAATGATTTAAATAAGAGTTATGGAACAACGTAATAGAGAATATCGCGTTAGTCTTAAATATAACTTGTTTTACATTTCATCTTCATTAACGGTTACTGAAACAATATATTTAAAAAAAAAAAAACCTTTAACCAATCAATAGGGATAGGACAGATGCCCATTCAAATCAATTACCAATCAACAAAATAACTCTATGAACAGAATGTATACCAAAGGGTTATTATGGCACGATTTATGTATTACTTTGAGGGCCACATCTCTTAAATAGTGATATATTGACTATAAATAAGGGCAATTAGATTCATAATTACAAAACCGTCTACAATTAAATCTTTAAATAAATTCTAACAGGAGCTTATTTATTGTCAGAATTAATTCGTTAGGGTTTTCAGATGTTGTTCGATCTATTTTTGTTATAATTTCTTTTTATTAACTGCCTTACATACACAAGAAAATTGGACACTTTTTTTTACAATTACCTAAGGTACCTTACCATATTGTCATTTTGTCAAATATGTATTTATTTTCTTATAATATGTGAAAAGCATAGTTTTTTTTTTGCAATTTGTCTTAACAATGTAATAGGAACGTACCTACATAATTAAATCCGTCATGTGAAACCTACCTAATCGCCTACCCTTAAAACAACACTGAGAGTGTGTAATAATGCGATAATTTGCAACATTTAAGCTCAATAAATGCGTAACGAGGAGCTCATTGCGATGCATCTCGGTTAGCGGACAGAGCAAGGTCTCGATAGGAACGCTCGAGCACGCATCTAGCACGCCCGGCCGACGTACGACCCGCAACAAAAACATGCCGACTTTGTGCTAGCACCTGACTCAATGCATTTTCATTAACTATGCTCGCCAATAAACATTCTACACCATTCATAGTATTAGAAGTTAACCACACAGGTTGATAATAAATAGGTTGTAATTAAGAGATTGAACTGGCAAGTTTATGATGAAATGGAATTAACAAATTTGACATAAATAGCATTCTTATTTAGGATTCACTTAAATATTAATAAAGAACAACGTATAGAAAGCTAACTATTTCTGTCTTTTTCAGAGGTGTACTATGAGAAGCAGCGATACGATGGCTGGTTCAACAACAGAGCTTATCCAGACTGGGGATCGGTTGGTGAGTACTAACAAACTTAGATAATTTGCAAAAATAAGCACCATCGCGTCGCCATTACTGAATTACACCGCAATCAAAGAGCTTTTTTACTGCGGTCGTGAGCATAGAGCTAGAGATAAACAAATAATTAGAACATGACTAATGTATTCGGCGTCGATTATTGTGTATGATGATGAATGATTATATGACAGACGATTCATAATGTTGCGAATGCTATCTCCAGGGTATATTACTGAAATTAACGTTATAATTATCTCTATTATAATGAACAATTACTGTCTCAATAAAAACCTATATTATTCACTCACAGCAGACATAAACGCTTACAAAACAGTAATCAAACTGAAGTTAAATATCAAACAATGCCATTACCAAACATGCAAGAATACATAGTAACCCGAGTAGTGTTGTAACACACTATCGAGTAATCCACACGGTCAAATTCAACCTCTTTGTCAGCTGTCATTGTTTGGAATGACATTAATCAAGTACGATTTGCTTTAGCTGTTTGATTTATCGAGTTGACCTTGCTCTAATCTTGGAACCACATACCTAGCTAATTTGGCGTTATTAGTAGGCCCAACTTAATTCCTTTTGTATTTGGTTTAGTAGTACATTATTATTAATAAAGGTTTCAAAGGAACTTGACACAGTGATTTCTATTAATTATAATAATGGTAAATGTGTAATAATATATCGGACAGACGGAACCATCCTAATGAAAGACATTTTTGTAATATGAAATGTTTTAAAAGTGATTGGCACTACTTTGCTCTTAAGCAATCTAACCATATTTTTCAAAACTTTTTTCATCAGTATAGCCATACTAAATATTGTAATCGGAATCAACATTTTGGCCAATATATCAATATATTCATATAACAAGAATTAAGAAAGGAACCGATTTATCAGAATGACTTTAAGAAGCTTTTAATGCATTAACTGATCAGATACTAAAGTTAACAGCAACACTTATCTTTTTGGCTCTCGTTTAATATTTACAATTCTGTTAATTTATTTCGTTTGTGCACATTTAGCACTTACAAATAGTTATTATTGCATATTATGATGTCGGTCCACGTTTCTCTGGACTTAATCACGTATTAAGCACATTTTATTACTCGAAGCTTTTTATTCAGAGTGATCATAAAGCTGAATGAGTAAGGAATGTTATTATATTGATAATGCTGGAATAAAAACTTATCATTCCAAGAATATCTCATTTTCTGAACACCGTCGTAAAATTTTATATTGCGTGCAGTCTTAATTGCATCCGCATTGAAACCCTGTGATGCAATACCATCAGGTAGATGATGATCCTAGTTCAAAAATGATTGGTTTACGAGTACATTCGAATGACAGGTAAGGATGCTAACATCATTCAAGGACAATTAAACGTGCTTTGACGCTCTTACTAATAACCGTGGAGTAATGTTTCTTATTTTACTTCATCCGAGGAAGTTGTTGTGTTTCTATTCTCCACCATATCAAGCTTTTTGTTAGTCTGTTATATAATTATAACGAAACGCAACGATTACGTAAGAAAATTGTCCAATTTACTTACAAGTCAATGACAGTTTATCAGATGACAGTAGCTGTTTTGTGGTCCCTGAACCACTTTCGATATGATCATATTTGTAACACAATTTATGGAAACTTGTCTTCAATGTGAGTGGGAACTGCTTTATATTTTTGTATGTCAATAATGGAACAGAATTACGTAAATGGTAAGCGCCATTATTGTTGAGTATGACTTCAATATTTATAAACTAGCTTTTGGAATACCTATGAATTAGGTATTTTTAAACTAATTCATTCATTTATCTAAGGTGTTAGTAACTACAATGAATAACTTATGGATCATAAATTAATCATTTTGCAGTTTTAAACACGTATTTGGCCACTCCTAACTTGTATTTTTACCAAAAATATTTTTATTTCCAGAAAGTTACTACAAACACAATTATATTAACCCTCCTTTACAAAACATTAACTGGTTTTTGGTTTAAAAATGTAGCGTAAAAATAGCAACCTGACTCTTACATAAACATCAGTACCATCGAAGATTGAGTTATGGCATATTTTAAAAGCAAAAAAATACCATATAACCTAAAAATGTCATTAAAATTGTAATATTCGAATATCCAAAGCACAATCAGATTAATTAAAGTTCCCATATAGAGGCAAGCGTTTCGTCATTCGTCCGGCGGAACCCGAACCTAATTCCTTATTAATTAAATGTTAAATAAAAGTATTTTTTGTAAACTTATTTTTTACAACGACCGCGACCGCTAAAACTCTGGGTGGTATTTAGCTAATTAGTTTGTAGAAAACATTGTATTATTAATTTGAGAATGACATAAAACAAATTGTTTCTTAAACTAAAGTCATTTTCTCAGTTCTTTTGTAGTTGTTCAGAGAAGCAATGAAACAGATTACATTCATCCATCAAATAACTTGTCTGTATAATAATACCAATTATATCTAGCCACTGTCTTTCGCGTCCATGCTCATACATAATCAATTTAAGAATCAATACGTCTCTGAGCTTAGCGAACCGATAGTATCTTCGCAATTTATTTTACATTGAATAGAGATTTTGTAAGATTTATTATAGCAGTATATTTATTGACTATACAATTCAGGTTTATGATAATTGTACATTCAATTTAATCGCTCTTAGTAAATGTAATGAAGTAAATAAAAATAAACTTAAAATGGTAATGAAATTGCTCGGATGTGGAAAGCTCTCTCGTAAAAGATATCAACGCGCGACGTGTGTTGTGTAGTAAATAATATATTATAGTTTGTTGACAACAGATTAACTTCAGGTCACACTGGTAAGGAAAAACTTCGCACGTTGCTTTGAACACCGGACTCTTACAGGTAATGTCCTGCCCCCGTATTCACAAACGCTCGGATTCGATTTCGATTCGTATGTCTATCTCGCTTGCTTTGGTAATGCCAAAACAAGGCAGACATACGACTTATCGAACCGAAATCGAATCCGAGCGTTTGGGACTATTCCCAAACGCTCGCATTCGATTTCGATTTTGAGACCCCTATGGGTCTGAAGTGTCTTGACCAATGTCGGCAGCCGTCGTAATCGGTTTGTACTTACTGGTTTGACTGAACCTAAAAAAATATTGTTTTAGTTAAGTATGTTTCTGAAGTCTTTTGATTTGATTTAAAGCAAGACTTGAGATTACCTCATCTATTCCGATATTTATTGAACCATTTTATCGATTCATCTTAAATCGTGACTGGTGCTGAGATTGACGTTGCTTTATTATTAGCTCTTCTAAAACTTTCAGTTCTTCAAATGATGAAATCATAAAACACTTGGATATTTAAGACGTTATTTTATAGCTTTAAACTTTGTACGTATTACGAATTTAGCCAATATAATTTTTACCAAGTTTGAGTTTGGTACGTGTCCAACAAACATTTTATATTGTTGGACACGTACCTAACTCAATCACCACACCACCGTCACATTAAAACTTATATTTCTGGAGTCTTGATTATTTTCTAATTGTGTAGCTGCAAACCATTTAGCAAGATAGGGGATGATTTTATGCAAAAAAAATGTTCGTATGCAGATTGAAGAATGTTAAGTTTAGTTGTTGACCTACTGAAACTGTAAAAGAGGTCGCGTAAAGTCACGATGCTCATTGCTCAGTAGCTGCCGCGGTGACCTCTTGCGCAACGCGGTCAACTCGTGAATCTACTAACACCGATATAACGCTCCATAGAGGCCTTAATAATTTGTCATCCAGTGTTGCGAAACTGATGCGTTGTGACAAGACGTATTATTAACATTTAAGTAAGATTAAGGCTATATAATTATATAGAAGGGCGAATGATTGTCATTCCTGATATAAGTGATCGTCGCGCAAAAACGTGGTCTTCTGAGTCAGTTATCACTCATTTGTTCGAATAATGTTTACCCAAGTAACATTTACTGGTCAAAAAGCGATACAGCACGCGTGTGCTTTTGTTAGTGTTTGCCGAACAATATTAGCGCAACAATCGCTAATCAGTATTAGAACACGGGGTTATAATAACCCAAAAACTATTACGCGAGGTATGCGATGATGTCGACCAGCTGAAACGTGTGAAAAGGCACGTAGGTCCCTAAAACATGTCATTCTTTTAAACGTTTGTAGATTTGTTGACTCACATTCGAAACCATCCCAACTTTCTAATTTAAAGTGTACCTACAAACGATACCTACTTGATCAAGAAGTATTTAATCACTTTTTAAAACTACCAAACAGTAATAATTTATTTTAGGTAGGTACAGACCTGATTGATTTGTCATCCAAAGTTTCGTAACTGTGATCGTTATCGACAGGACTCACTGACAAACTGACTTGTCTTTCTACATCAGTCATCGATTGTCCGACGTATTGCCTTTCATTTCAATTAAATTAATTAACCGTCACAAGATAATAAATTAAATTAGATTGTTAATCTATCAGTATATTTATACGTCTATCTGGATTCGTTTATTTATTTGTTCTTTCTATCTAGAATTCTAGATTGACCCCTGAAGGCACAGGTATTGTTGGCTGTACAATTACTATGAATTTGAATATAATGCAGAACAGGTGTGTTTTATAATATAACGCTGATGTAATCAAGCTGTTGTAAAAAATGCGACCACTTTCATTAGAATTTCAGTGATAAAATATTACAGTTATTCAGTTCACACGCTTTCTTGCGATCACTTACTTGAGCATAAATATAAGGTAAATTTCCAATATTTCTGTGATTTGGACGACACAGTCAATCAAACACAATTGAGTTTCTCTGTAATAAAAGATTTATTGTGTTTTTAAAATCTAAATTATGATTCACATGAACTAAGTGAATTAACAAAACCTTACATACCTGTAATAAAAGAAACGACATTTAATGTTATCATTCACAATGCCTGTTCCTAAATCACAACTTAGAATATTATATAATCTTTGTACTATAATAACAATGGTATTTACTATTTTATAAATTATTTTCCAACAACCATATGACGCTTAGAGGTTATATCATAGACATAAAGTCTATGATATTTTTACCATAGATTACAAAAATCATTTGACGCGCGATGACGTTCGTTGCGCGGTAAAATTTAAATTAAAGAAAATTATATTTTTCTTTACATCTCCCCTCCCAAAAAAGATAAAACAAGGCATTTTGTTAGAAATGGAACGCAACCATGAAGTTTTTATTTTCGCTCTATGAACTATGCTGGCTGGTTCACTCGCCTCTTGCCTTGTGACGTTTGTACTTCTACAATAAATTACGTGTGTGAATATTTTAAATACTTGCTTTATTACCAATATTCCTACATGGTAGCAGAGCGTGGTTGATTAGCAAGTATCTGTAGAAATATTCTTGCAGAAATTATCAGTACTTTGTGGTGCACGTGTATCGGAACAAATTGAGGTTAATACACTTGCACGTAGAACAAGTGACCGGCCGGCGAAAAAATGAGTTCGTCGCATCACATGTTCAATCTCGATAAGTTGATCGGGCGAGAAAACTTTGCAACGTGGAAATTCAGTGTCAAGACATACCTGGAACACGAAGACTTGTGGCAATGCGTGGAGCCCAAAGATGACAAACCTGTAGACTCTGGTAAGGATGTCAAGGCGAAGTCCAAAATAATATTGTTGCTAGATCCTCAAAACTATATACATGTTCAAAATTGTAAGACCGCTAAAGAAGTGTGGGAAACTCTGCAACGAGCGTTTGATGACAACGGATTGACCAGAAGAGTTGGACTGTTAAAAGACTTAGTAAATACTACTCTGGAATCTAGCAGTAATGTGGAATCATACATTCATAAAATAATGACCACAGCCCACAAGTTACGCAACATAGGGTTAGAAGTCAACGACGAGTGGCTGGGCACCTTGATGCTGGCCGGTCTGCCCGAAATCTATGCTCCGATGATTATGGGGCTTGAGAGTTCTGGTGCGACGATTAGTGCCGATTTTATCAAGACCAAGCTCCTACGGGAAGTAAAATCAGCAGACACCAGTAATGCTTTGTATGTTTGCTCAAAATCAAGGAAACAAAGTCAACGTCAGCCACAACATCCGAAGACAAAAGGGCCAAGATACTTCAATTGCAATAATTATGGACACTTTGCTAAGTTTTGTACAAGTGCTAAGAAGGGAAACAAGACTGAAAATGAAAAGGGCAAAAAGGATACAAGTTTCATTGCAGCTTTTTCAGCATTTTCAGGAAATAACCATAACAAATGGTTCATGGACTCAGGTGCATCCATGCATATGACGGGTAATAGACAGTGGATGTACAATGTCACAGAGACACCGGTGAGGAATATAACAGTAGCTAATAAAGAGCCGCTGTCAGTTGAAGGAGTTGGATACACTGATGTTAAACTAGCGCAGGGTAAGAACATTCAGTTAAAAAATGTTTTATATGTCCCTGGTCTAGCTGTCAACCTACTCTCGGTGAGTACTATTGTTAACAGTGGTTACAAAGTAACATTTACTCAAAGAGGCTGTGATGTTCATGATTCACAAGGCAAATTTATATGTTCAGCAACTCTAAATAATAAATTATATACATTGGATACAGAGAATAGTCCTGAGACAGCACATTTGAGCTCTAGTGAGGAGAAGTGTAGTGACACTTACTTGTGGCACCTGCGTATGGGCCATTTAAATGTTTCAGATGTCAACAAGCTGCCTGACTGCGTCAAGGGTGTAACTCTGACTAATACAGAGAGTAATGTGACAAGATGTATCTCCTGCTATGAAGGCAAGCAGTCGAGGTTGCCATTTAAAAATATTGGTTCCCGCGCTACAGCACCATTAGAGCTTGTTCACTCTGACCTCTGTGGACCCATGGAGAACTTGAGCTGCTCAGGTATGAAGTACTATATTACTTTTATAGATGACTACACAAGAATGGTGTATGTATACTTCATGGAAAATAAAACCAAAGTGTTAGACATTTTCAAGGACTATAAAAATAAAGTTGAAAACCATTGTTCTCTGAAAATAAAGGTATTAAGAACAGATAATGGTACTGAGTACTGCAACACTCATTTTGAAAAGTTTTTATCCAACAGCGGTATAGTACATCAGACTTCCACTCCCTACACCCCTCAACACAATGGACTGGCCGAACGGATGAATCGGACACTAGTTGAGAAAGCTAGGTGCATGTTGTTCCATGCCAACCTACAGAAGAAACTATGGGCCGAGGCAGTGGGGACTGCAGCATATATTTTAAACCGATCACCTAGTAAATCTTTACATGGTAAGACACCCTTTGAATTGTGGAATGGGCACGAACCTGACCTGTCTCATCTGAGAATATTTGGCTCTGAGGCCATGGTCTTTGTACCAAAGGTAAAACGGCAAAAGTGGGACAAAAAGTCAAAAAGGATGATTCTAGTGGGATACTGTGACACTACAAAAGGATATCGTTTACTAGATAAAAAAACATACCAAGTTATTAAAAGCAGAGATGTTGCATTCCTTGAGAATTGCAGAAGTTCAGATTTAACTGCTATTAATGATGTTTCAGCTTCATCTACTAACTATCATGATTCACAAGGGAAGTCACAGTCTTCAGGTAGTCAATCTACTTCCACAAGTCACAGCAGCAGTGTCCCGATACCTACAGAAGTACCCCTGTCTGAGGTAGAAAACCCCATGCCATCAAACGAAGATACTACTGGTGATTGTGTAACAGATGACAATTGTGATCAGGATTCTAGCGAGTATGAGACAGATGCAGGGGACTCAGATGAAACATATGTCCCACCAAGATATGCACAACACTCACAGTATGAGCAGAACATCACACTGAGGCTTCGAAACAGAACACAAAGGGATAACACAGATACAGATGAAAACAGTATGTATTGTTTACTTTCCAATTTCTCTGATCCGCAGACAGTTGAGGAGGCACTTTCATCGTCATATGCCAAACAATGGAAACAGGCAATGGATGAAGAGTACAACTCACTAGTAAAAAACAACACTTGGAGTTTAAAGAACTTGCCTTCGGATAGAAAGGTTTTACCTTGCAAGTGGGTATACAAAACTAAAACTGACCAAAGTGGTAATATAATTCGTTTTAAAGCCAGGCTCGTCATTAAAGGATATGCCCAAAGGAAGGGCACTGACTACGAGGAAGTGTTCTCCCCTGTTGTAAAGTACAGTACCATACGCTATCTAATATCTCTAGCTGCAAAATTGGGGCTTGAGATTAATCAGCTAGATGCAGTGTCAGCATTCCTTCAAGGAGACATTGATGTGGAAATATACATGAAGCAACCAGAACTGTACGAACAAGGGCCTCAGGTATGTCATTTGAATAAATCTTTATATGGGCTAAAACAGGCAAGCCGGTTGTGGAATTCAAAACTGAACACTGTGCTGCAAGAGATTGGGCTGAAACGGTCTAAGTCTGACCCATGTGTCTATTTCAATGTAAACAAGAATACCTACATTGCTATATGGGTTGATGACCTCATTTTGTTTACTTCTAGTCAAGTAGAAAGAGACAAGATTAAAAACAGGCTTATGCAATACTTGGAGATGAAGGACCTAGGTAAGGCCAGTCAGTGTGTAGGTCTGAACATAACAAGGGATGAAGACACCATCATGATTGACCAAGAAAAATACATTAAAAATGTACTAACCAAGTTTGCTATGTCTGATTGTAAACCATGTAAAACACCAATAGAAGTTGGTCTGAAGTTTACTCAGAATGCTGATGACAAGGAAATAGATTACCCGTATCAACAAGCAATAGGATGTCTTCTATACATTGCTCAAGGTACAAGGCCTGACATTTCCTTCGCCGTTAATACTCTCAGTAGGTTCAATAAAGAGCCAAGAGCTGAACACTGGACAGCAGTCAAAAGGGTACTACGATACTTACAAGGAACTAAAGATCTGAAGCTCACTTATACCAAAGATGGTGAATCCATCAACATGAGAGGCTTCTGCGACGCAGACTGGGCCAGCGATAATATCGACCGTAAGTCCTGCACGGGCTATGTTTTTATTTCGCAGGGAGGTGCAGTATCCTGGTGCTCGAGGAGACAGCAAACGGTGGCTCTGTCGACGGCCGAGGCGGAGTACATGGCGATGTCGTCGGCAGCGCAGGAGGCCCTGTGGCTGCGACAGCTGCACGTTGAGATCGGCCAGCCCCTAGCCGGACCGCTTCACATATTTAGCGATAATCAAAGCGCTATAAAATTGTCTGCCAATGATTGTTATCTACCCCGTTCTAAACATATTGATATTAGGTATCATTTTTGAGAGAGCATGTAAATAATTTAGAGATAAAGTTTAATTATTGTAGAGGTGATAAAATGATTGCAGATATACTTACTAAGGGGACAACTGAGCATAAAAATTTGTATTGTATCGCGCAAATGGGTTTGCGTTCAGGGGTGGATGTTAGAAATGGAACGCAACCATGAAGTTTTTATTTTCGCTCTATGAACTATGCTGGCTGGTTCACTCGCCTCTTGCCTTGTGACGTTTGTACTTCTACAATAAATTACGTGTGTGAATATTTTAAATACTTGCTTTATTACCAATATTCCTACACATTTGCCCATGCATACTCTTCAAGCGCAGGCAGGGGCTGGTGTTAGCTTCGATATGTGGAAAAACTTCGACTCTGATTTCTTATGGCCACTATTTATCCTATAAATTGAGTTTGATATTTTTTCTATGATTTTGTAGGGTCCGAGTCTCAATTCATCGAGTTTCTTCCTATTCAGTTTGTTTCCATTCTCTACAAAAACGGTATCACCAACTTTGAAGTCTATATGTCTTCGATTTTTATCGTAAATTGTCTTGTTGTAATTATGTGATCTGATTGTATTTTCCAGTGCTTTTTCTCTGGCCTGGACTAAATCATACTCGGTCTTTTTCAGTTTCAACTCATTTGGCAAAATCGTTACATCTGTGCCATAAAGTAGGTACTTTGGAGCATATCCAGTAACAGTGTGCTCCGTTTCATTGTAATTTTTTACACAGTTGTGAGCTATTGTTGTCCATGCTATTTTTGTGTCATGTTCGTTAATCTTGCATCTGATTTTATTGACCAATGTTTGGTTTAGTCTCTCGTTTAAGCCATTTGAGAAAGGAGAGTTCACTGATGTAAAAATTATTGGAATATTCTTTTCATCCAAAAATCTCTTGAATTCCTTTGAATTGATACCTGGGTATTGGTCTGAGAGTATCAAGTCAATGTCATCAATTTCTGCACAGTTTTTTATCAGTTTGATGAAATCATTTGCATTTTGAGTCCTTGATGTCAATATATATGCATACCTAGTGAAATGATCTGATAGCAGGTGCAAATATCTCTTCGTTGATCTGGAACCTCCAAAGCCCCCAATGGTATCAATAGAGCATATCTGAAATGGTTTTGTGGCAGGACCCAAGTGGGACATTAATCCATATTTATTTTGTCCTCTTGATTTGTTCTTTATACATACAATACAATTCTCACAGGTTCTTTTTATGTTTTTCGTCATATTTTCTGCTGTATACACTGAACTTATCATTCTTTGCATCTGTTTAATTCCTATGTGACCTAGTTCTGTATGTACTGTTTTCATGAATTCTATGCTGAATTTCTCTGATATCATTATTTTTTCTTTTTTCTTTACTTTCTTGTAGTAAACATTGTTTTTTGTCATTAACTTGTCTTTTCTGCACTGTATATATTCATTTTTAACTTGATCTTTTAAGATATCTTCTAGTGTTATTGTGTTGACTACTTTTAACTGTTCCTCTTGGTTTTCATTTGGTTCCAGGACTGGGTTTCTGCTTAGGCAATCAGCTTCGATGTTGTATCTGCCTGGCGAATATTTAATTTGTAAATCATATTGTGATAAGTAGTATGTTAGTTCGCCTAATTCTTCATCTGTTCTAGATCTTATGTTCATATTCTCCAAAGGTTTGTGATCTGAAAAGACAGTAAATTTCCTACCTATTAACAGATGCTGCCAATACTTTACACACTCTTTAATTGCCAGGCATTCCAGATAAATAGCTTTCTTCCTTTTTTGTATTTCATTCAATTTTTTTGAAAAGAATGCTACAGGTTTTTCTTCACTATTTTCTTGTGGCTGCTTTAGGACTGCTCCTACTCCTAGTATACTGGCATCTGTGTATATGTGAATGGGTAGGTTTGGGTCAAAAATTGTTAATATTGGTTGAGAACATAATATTTGTTTCATTTCATCAAACGACTCTTGGCATGCTTTAGTCCAGTTAAAGGTTTGCCCTTTTCTCAAAAGGATATGCAGTGGTTCCAATTTCATTGCTATATTTGGCACATACTTATGATAGAAGTTTATTTTTCCTAAGAATTGTCTTACATTTTTTTGGGTTTTTGGAGTTGGGAAATTTTTTATTGAAATTAAGTTGTCTTTCAATGGTCTGACTGAATTATTCTGTATTACGTGGCCCAAGTATTTAACTGTGTCTGCTGCAAATGTGCATTTAGTGAATTTTAGTTTTAACCCTTCGTTCATAATTGCTTGAAATAGTTGTTCAAGATGTCTGACATGATCCGAAAATGATTTTGAGTATAACAATATGTCATCGATGAAACATACTGTGAACTCTCCGAGCTTGTGCTTCCGTATTATGTTACACATTATTCTTTGGAATATGGCTGGGGAGGTTTTTAAGCCAAAGGGCAAACAGGTCCATTGATAATGTCCCTCTTGTGTCACAAATGCAGTTTTGGGTCTATCTGTAATGCGCAGAGGTATTGACCAAAAAGCTGAATTTAAGTCCAGTGTTGTGAAAAACTTGCAATCTCTTGTTTTTACTATTAGGTCCTCAATAAGTGGGAATGGCTGTGATTGTGGTACGACTATTTTGTTTAAGTCGCGAAAATCGATGCACAATCTTGATCTTTTATTTTCATCCCTTTTATAAGCTAATGTGACTGGTGCTGCAAACGGGCTGTATGATTCTTCTATTATATTTTTTTCCAACAATTTTGCAATCTGGTTCTCAATTTCCTTCTTGTCTTCCATTGTACAACGATATGGCCTTTTACTGCAATATTTTTCTATTAGCAGATCAATGTGTGCCTCATATTCTGTTACCTTTCCTATGTCGTATTTGTCCTTTGCAAACACAGATTTATTTTTCGATATTAATTCATCAATCACTGCCTGTTTTTGATAGTCTAGATGATTTATACAAAATTTGAAGTTTTCTTCAGTGATGTCTTCATTGAAGTTCACTAAATTATCAGTTTTTTTTTCCTTAGAATTTATATCTGTTTTATTTGTTTCCTTAGAAACTATTTCACTTCTTTGTATAGGTATTTTCTGAGTAATTTCCAAGTTTTCGTTTTGTACTAGGTAAAACTCTTTTATATAATCTAGTCCCACTAGAAAATCGTAATCGAAATTTTCCTTGTCTATTACAAAAACATTCATTTTTTTCTCCACCTCAAAAATGGCTACATCGAGTGTAATTATGCCTTTTGCCTTTTTAACGCCATTAATCGTTTTTAAATTAGTATTGTTTGAATTATTAGCTTCTTTGTTATTTATCTTTAACAACTTTGAGTTTATTAATGAGACATTAGACCCTGAGTCGTAGATCCCAAATACTTCAACATTCTTATTGAGTACTAATTTTACTTTGATCAATGGCGGCACTATTAGTTTTTTTGGTCCTCGCACTGCAATTCACATTCCAATTCTGAGTTGTTGATGAGCTTTATTTGCTTTTTATCCTTTTCAGTATTTATTTTTGTTTTAAACCAACAGGAATCTTCTGAATGATAGCGCACACCTTTCTTTAATTTTTCACATATACTGCATTTTTCTTTAACCGGCTTAGTATCTTCTTTTTTTTTATAGATTTTTTTCCTTGTTACTAAATGTTCTAATCTGCCTAGTTCATTAAATAAGTTCTTTGTGTGTTCAATTTCTTCTTTGTTAATTCTATCTGTTATAAAATCTGGTAAGCCGGCAGCAATTATATCGATTAGGGTACCTTCATCTATTGTTTTCCTTACTTCTAGTAAAAGTTTTTCCTTTTTAATTGCATATTCTAATAAAGATCCTGATTGATACTTGAAAGATAAAGCATACTTGCTAGTTGTCCAACCTTTATTGGCATAGGTTTGCAAAAAACTTGATTTCCATTCTGTCCACTCGGAATGTAAACTCAGTTTGATCATCATGGATGAATACCAATCAGTGCATGATTTTTCTAGGAATAATCTGAAGATTTCAATTTTTTCTTCATCTTTTGCTATATCGAACCTTTCACATTCTTTTTCAAATACTTCCATCCACTGATTTGCACTTGAATTTTTCCCATCAAATTTTTCAATCACAAACCTGTCTGCTAACTTTTTAATACTTTGTTTTTCTTTGTTTTGTTGACCTTCAATTAATTTTCCCAGTATTTTCGCTATTGGATCTTCTGAACACTTTTTACTAGCTATAGCCATTTGTTCTTGTGTTGTTTCCTCTAGAAGTTGGTCCTGGAAAATCATGTTTCCATCTTCATCTACATATGTTCGTATTATTTCCTCTGTCATTTTTATCCAAACACTTCGGGTTTGATATCTTTTTTTTAATGTATTTTTCACAGTAACGAAGATTTTCGTGGTTTGTATATGTTTGTGCAGTGATACTGCTTGGTACTCTTCAGGAATAAGGAAAACTTTGTCATCTTGTGTGGCAATTGAGGTTAAGGCGATATAGTTTGATTTTCCGTCTATTGTAGGTTTTATTTGAAACGTAAACTTCAACTTTTCCATTTTCTGACAGTAAATGTCGTTTTATAAGGTAAATTTCCAATATTTCTGTGATTTGGACGACACAGTCAATCAAACACAATTGAGTTTCTCTGTAATAAAAGATTTATTGTGTTTTTAAAATCTAAATTATGATTCACATGAACTAAGTGAATTAACAAAACCTTACATACCTGTAATAAAAGAAACGACATTTAATGTTATCATTCACAATGCCTGTTCCTAAATCACAACTTAGAATATTATATAATCTTTGTACTATAATAACAATGGTATTTACTATTTTATAAATTATTTTCCAACAACCATATGACGCTTAGAGGTTATATCATAGACATAAAGTCTATGATATTTTTACCATAGATTACAAAAATCATTTGACGCGCGATGACGTTCGTTGCGCGGTAAAATTTAAATTAAAGAAAATTATATTTTTCTTTACATAAATATATATTTTATAAACAGCAACACATACAACGACAAAAAAACGAAAAGACGTTGTTTCAAAATGATTAAATTTATTATTAACTTTATATAAATTACATAGACAAACACAGCGGTGCTTCAAATAATTTCATATCAATTAAACATTTGGTAAAAACTATTATCTCTAAGATAATTATAGGATTTTGGAGTCATAATAAAATAGCCCTCTCAATGTCCATTATTATAGTGTCGTGAGCAATTTATATTATCGTCTATCGATTATCGAGCGATAATAACTATGATGAGCAGAGTTTACGAAGGCTCGGTGTTATTTGTGCGCAAGTCGAAATCTCCTCGTCCCTAATTCGTGGCTCATGCAAACAGACGTGAAGTTGCGCCACCTAGCGTCACGTATTTTTCAATCCTTCGTGTGACTGGTTTCTGATAAGTATTGTTATTGTTCCCAGATATAATCGTTTATTTATTTGTTTAAAGACTAGCTGCACTGAACCCAAATAAAATGGTTTGATGAGGGCAGGAGAATCATGATGAATTATCGCTTGTTGATTAGGTATCTAAACACTCATTCAAAAACACGAAAATAGTCCAAATGGTTATTATAATGGTATTAATAATATATCTTAATGGTAGTTATAATATAGCTTATGGCAAAAAGCACACGTTTTACGAACAATTATTATTATTATTCAAATCATAAAAAAATTATAACGACGAAGACGAAACAACTAAAAACGCTTTCGATTATAAAGTTAGCGCAAGTTAATATAAATTCATTAAAATCATGGTTTAAACTTTATTCGATTTTAATTTTACGATTATATTTAACTACCCTTTTAAGCTACAAGCTTCTCGATAGCTATTAAATGTTCAGAAATCAATGTTAATAATAAACTCAAGTGCAAAATGATATTCCATGGAAATTGGGTGAAATCGCGCGTTTATGGAAGCACTTCGATTTCTTGCTTTTTATAGTATTTTGTCAATTCTCTTATGATCCAAAAAGGTAATCTCGTAAACAGCTGGCATTCAGCCCATAAATAGCTCCTTATGCTATGAAGGAAGAACTCTGTACGTACAGACAGATATTGCTGGCAAATTCTTACAGACTTGGGAACAAGTACCGACAAAACCATGTTAGATTGCATTTAATTGGTTTTAGGATGTCCTTAATGCGGGTAAACTGTTGAGTTTTAACGAAGTTTTTCTGATCTCATCAGCTTCAAGTTGGTTTTGGAGTTGGAATCACTTTTTTTGGTAGCCACAGAAACACTATTAAGATTATCGGGAGATGTTTTATAGACTGTATGGTAATGCTGTGTAAAAATAAAATTGCTAGGTAAGTACCTAGCCAATTGTTGTTGTGCTTTTAGAGTTTATTAATAGAAAAATGCTATTATTCAATCACCGAATATTTGAATGACATGCTATCATAAAATTTCTGACATAGGTACCGAACAATTATTGATGTGACATTTGACATTTCATTTTAATTTATGACATCATTCAATTTCTTTGACATTCTTTATAAAGTAAGTGCTGACAATTTTCATTTATTGTTAACTGACATTTTTATACACTAGGTACACATAATTTATCTAATTATCTAATCGATATTGTTCAGTGTGATTGAAAATTCTTAATGCGATAGATGATCTAATTTATTTACTTGATTATTTGTGGTCCATGTATGTAGATTAATTTCTTGTTTTAATTATATTGCATGTATTGCTACTTTTCTACGCCCTAGAGGCAAAACATAGCGCCCTCAATGTATAACAAATAAGAACTTATAATAATAAAAAGTTTATTTTGTAATCAACAGGTTTTTTACAAATACATTGTAGAGGCCTTCTTTTAATTATAGAGATACCTGTAACAGGAGACCTCCCTCTTCCAATCAAACATATTATTACAAAGCCTGTTAATAATATAATTAAAAACAAAGAATGTGGGTAAAATAACAAAACTTAGACTAGAGACTATTAAAATTATGTGTGTTTGTGTGACTGTATTTATGTGTGTTTCTGTGAAAGTGTGTGTGTGTGTGTGTGTGTTTCTGTGAAAGTATGTGTGTGTGTGTGTGTATGTGTGTGTGTGAGAGAGAGAAAAGGGAATCCAAAAGCATATTATCCGTTTGAAGTATCTAACATTTAATTGCTATTGTAAAACAAGTTCCATAGAGCTATAAGTTCACATTTTATATCCTAATGTAGAAGTGCCTCAATGTCTTCATATGTAAGGGTCTTTAGCCATGCAGTCAGAGTTTTCTTACATTCGTGACGCGATTCTTGGTAAATAGCAAGTTTTTTGTTTATGGTATTGTAAATAAAAGTAGCTTGGGCAACATATTGTCGTCTTGCGAATGCAGTACGAAACCTAACCCTAGTTATACAATCGTGACCTCTTCTTTTCCTTAAAATGCTAGGATCAAATACCACTGTTTTGTGCATTTTTAGGGTAGAGATCAGAATTTATAACTTCCTTACAGATAAAAGGTCACATAGTTTGTAAAGCGCTTGTGTAGAAAAACTATACGGTTTGAAATAAATAGTTTTGAGAAGGGCACGTTGAGATCTTTCCACATCTAGAAATTTTGTTTTAGAGGCACCCCCCCAGATAGTAATGCAATAAGTTAGTACAGATTGGGCTAGAGCAGTGTATATTTGTGTTATTAGCTTCGCTGATGCAACATGTCTTAACACTTTGAAAATCCAGACTAATTTTCTTAAGCGGTCACTAACCAATTCAACATGATTATGCCAAGACAGACGCTGATCAAGTAAAATGCCAAGGTTTTTCGTTTTCTCTACCTTTTCGATCGTCGGACAAGCGCAATTTGTGCCTTGGATATTGTGACAATGGTGTATTTTAACACTGAAATTTGTATCAGGCTGAGTTTTATTACTAAGAGAGAAACACATATAGATTGTCTTCTGGCTATTCAGCGTAAGCAAGTTGGTTCTTAGCCAGGAATCAATTCTCGAAAGTCCAACCTCCGTATTCTTCCGCACAGTATTCCAGTTATCACCTACAAAAACCATTGCAGTGTCATCGGCATAAGAGAAGACCCGAGCACCACCTGCCTCCAACCCACATAGGTCATTGATGTAAATTAAAAACAAGGTGGGCCCGAGGACGCTCCCCTGTGGTACACCGAATGTGATATCAATGTCTCTGCTTGTGTGTTAGCTAATTCTAACTTTTTGTGTTCGATGTGTTAGATAGCTCTTGAATAATTCCAGGGGTGTGCCTCTTATTCCTATGTACTCGAGCTTACGTACAAGAATGGGAACAGAGACTGTGTCAAAAGCCTTTTTTAGGTCAAGAAAAACTGAGAGGCATTTCTTTCCACGATCAAGGTTTTCAGTAATAAGAGATGTTATTGCTGTAACTGCATCTTCGGTTGATTTGCCCTGCCTGAACCCATACTGTGCATCATATAAAATTTTATATTTATTAAGGAAGTCTAGTAATCGTTTGTTTAGTAGTTTTTCTAATATTTTTGATGAAACTGGTAATACGGTTATTGGCCTGTAGTTACTAACATCATCTCTGGGCCCATTCTTGTACACAGGCGTAATAGTGGACTTTTTTAAGAGCTTAGGGAAGATACCTTTTTAAAGCACAAGTTTGCCAGATGAACAATAATTGGAAGAATTACGTGCCTGGCTAATTTGATAAAACTTGTAG
Source organism: Cerastis rubricosa (assembly GCA_949152445.1). Taxonomy (NCBI): domain Eukaryota; kingdom Metazoa; phylum Arthropoda; class Insecta; order Lepidoptera; family Noctuidae; genus Cerastis; species Cerastis rubricosa. The sequence goes on along the minus strand of OX424540.1, from coordinate 9,013,935 downwards.
GAATATTGTCCCAGCCAGGAGCACTACTCGATATTAGATTCATTAGTACGTAGTGTACTTCGTCTAAGTCCTAATGTACCTATGTTTTACAATTAATAAATGAATATGAATATGTACTTCATAAAACACTAGACCACCCATTCTTTGTAAGACCACTATGTAAGTTTCTAATTTTCCAATTTGTAATTTATATGCTGTCCAATAAAGATTAGGTGTCTATTTCGATCTAGTATAATGATGCACTTTGTAATTTCACCAATGAATTCATTCGATTTATGACAACCACATGTGTTATGTACTTAGGTACGTAGATATTTAATTATTTATGTATCAATATCCGTCTGGCACATAGATCCATAATCTTATGGTTACTAATTAATTATGCTTACTGTCTTATTAATTAAAATTAACATGCGAATAATAATTTTGGTCTGAATAATTTTACGCTTCATCTGATCGTAATGTCTTGTCAATATACGTTAACACATAATATCACATTAACATATTCCAAATTCTTACTGGTTCAATACAACCAACTTTGTTACAATGACGTAACTTGAAAGTTAGAAAAGAAATTGATTAGCGCATTATCAACCACTTCTCAAATTAATCTTTCAAAAATATTCACAAATATTTGCAAAGATTTACATACTTCCTGTATACTTAACTATTTGCAAGTTGGGTGGGTTACCTATACTTTTTCAAAATTATTTATTAGCCTATTTTTTCATCGCTTAGCACATTTTTCCTAGTCATATCAAATCCCACAAAATATTACGTGAAACAAAAATCACACCAGATATAATTATAATACAGTTCAGATCGTGACTGAATATATAATTTATTTAAAAATATGTCAGAGACTTAAAGTTATGTATTAATTGCCACTCTCTTGCAAAGAGCTCTTGTAAAGGCAAATCAGAAAGACAGCACACGTTGATAAATCGGAGCAAAGAAGGCGTAGGCGTTGTTTTCAATGACCTGCCAAACAAGACACACTTATTTTGGGCAATTTTGACTTAATTGTAACCATTCATTTAAATATCTACGAATGATTTCGAAGGAAACAGCAAGTTTAGTGACTTGCAATAATGATACTGTCTCTTTATTCACTTTCTTTACATATCTATTACATTTTTAAATATTTTTACAAAACAACATATACAAAATAATTTAAAAATATAAAAAATAGTAGCCCACCAGCATCGGGAACAGGGTCCGGGCTACCGATGGTCAGGGCTCTTGAGAGAGGAACCTCCTGACAATACGTGCCGTGTCTAGAAGTACTGCTTTCTGAATCAAGCCTTTGATCCAGCTGTCAAGCGAAAGACTCCGCAGATGTTGGTCGAAGCTTTTGGCTATTAAGCCATTGGCCGACACGACTATCGGCACAATGACTGCTGTTGTCACGTCCCACATGTCGACAATCTCGCGAGCCAGATCTAGATACTTGAATTGCTTATCTTTCTCTGCTTTCACGAGGTTCTCGTCATGCGGGACCGTTATATCAACAATCTTTGCGCGACGCTCCAATCGATCTATCAACACAATGTCAGGCTTATTGGCAACAATAGTCCTGTCAGTGACTATAGATCGATCCCAATACAACGTGATATTACCATTATCGAGAACTGGGTCGGGCGCATACTTATAGTATGGCACTTCTGATTCCACAAGGTTGTATTTCAAAGCGAGTTGCTGGTGGATAATCCTGGCAACAAGGTTGTGTCTATGCAAGTACTCTCCGTTAGCCAGACGAGAACAACCAGAAATAATATGTCTGATGGACTCACCCGGACGGTGGCATGCCCGACACACGTCCACCGTCCCGTCCTTCATAATACGTTTCCGGTAGTTATTCGTCAGCATAACTTCGTCCATTATTGCACAGACAAAACCTTCAGTTTCCCCGAAGAGGTCACCGAAACGCAGCCAGGATACAGACGCTAAGAAGTCTACATCGGTCCCGGTAAAAGCGTCCGTGAAGCTCTTTGCTCTGTCATTCCTCCTTGCGGTCATTAGTCTCTAATACTACAAGCTTGCGCCAGTTCTCGTTAGCCAAGAAGAGTGGGGTATAGAGCGGCTATCTAGGGCATCAAGTTCTGTCTGAGTCCATTTGAGTATGCCGAAAGACCGGCATGACCCAACCGTTGAAGGCACGTACCTTGTTTCCGCCTGACAGAAGACTGCTTAGCACCTTATGCAGGCGGCCAAAGAATGATAACTGAAACATAAAGATAGCTGACACCGGCGCTAAAGACGTATAAAAGATTTTACTAGCCATTATTCTATATTGTCATCAAGCATGCTTTTCATTCTAGCAGATAAGTCCCAGTTATTATAAACTTTTATTTGGACATAAATATGACACATGAAGCATTAGAAAGACCCTATCACATAAGACAACAAGACTGACAGACTCGACGACAGTGTACATATACAAAGATTTTGCGCCATATTTATAGCTGGGTACTGAAAGTTTATACTGACAGTTCTTTTTCTTTTATAGTGAATGTGTCATGAACTGCATTCGAAACTGTAATGTAGTAGTTCTTCCTTATTTGTTGCAATTAGCTACTGATATATTGAGCTGCTGGACCGTAAATGGGATACAAACGACTATGAAGAGCCAATAAACACTATATTATACAGAATGATTAATGCAACCCATAACCGATTTGAAAATGTGAAAATATGTTGACTTTAAAGCGCATCACACACAGGGAGCGGGCGCGGGTCGGGCGCGGGTCGGGCGCGGGTCGGTCGCGGGTCGGTCGCGGGTCTGGCGCGGGTCTTGCGCGGGACGGGTACGGATTGAACGCGGCACGGGTGCGGGTGGTGCGTGGGTTGGGTGATGCGCGGGAGCCGCGCGGGTGCGCGCGCATGTCGCCTTTTACCACAAACAGAGCGGGTCCCGCGCGTCACCCGCGCTTCACCCGACCCGCGCCCGACCAGCGCAAGCAGACTGTGGGATGTCATTCATATAAGAACATGAAATACAGATTTCAGACACCCGCGCCCGTCCGCGCCCGAACCGCGCCCACTCCCTGTGTGTGATGCGCTTAGAATAGAGAGAAACATAGTGCTATACAAGGTGTAAACAAGCCCTTCACGAAGCCGTCAACTGCGAAATAACTTTTTTTTAGGGGGGAAAAATTACGTTTTATGGTAAAACTCAATGTAATGCACTCAAAACATTGTGCTGATGGAATGCATTGAATAGTAAACGGGTCATGGAGATATTTAAAGTACAGTTATAAATTTAGGAACTAGTAGTTCAAAAAAAACTTGAGAAAAAGTTGGAACTTTAACGTCCAATATCTATATCAGTAACTAGAAGCTTCCCAGGTACGATCCAGAAAAAAAAAAAGAAAAAAAAACATATTGCAGTGACGGGCAAAACCGTTGCCTTTCGGCTTCGTTATGGGTCTATTTACAACCTTTATGATACGCATTACTGTATAAAACCGACTTCAAAAACACAAATACTGGAAAATAACTTTTAGCTTCAGGAGTTTTATTGATAGAGATTTTTTTTTTTGCAAAAACGTTTTTAATTTTTCCATTTTTGTTGTAATATTCCATACAACTTTTTGTAATGCATCTTTTTTACCTTATTAACAATACATGTGGGGATCGAACGTGGCACGGGTGCGGGTGGTGTAATAGGCTTATCCCCAATCATACATAACTGTTGAAATATTGGTGTACTGTACACATCTGCGTACCCCCTCAGAGCATACAGGCGTGATATTATGTTTTGATATTGTGTAAACAATAAACATCTAAGCGATTGCAGCAATCACGACAGATTTGCCATATATTATAAAACAGTTCCATTGTATATCTGCGAACATCAGCATCAGATCTTCGCCAAATTTAAACGGAGGTCCCGTTTAAATAAGCGGAATAACATTTCACCAAACAATAAATTAAACATAAACGCAATAACTTCAGTTTATCCGTGATCATGGCGTTTGCAACAGCGACGAAATATCGGGAACTCAAAACAAATAACAAACACGGTAAAGATCCCGTTACTAGTGTTAATGATAATAAAAAACCTCGAAATTGGTTCACATTTGGCAAAGATATCACTGAATATACACACAAAACATTCAGACGAATTGATAAACTCCTCTTATTCTTGATTTTCCTGGGATCCCACCATCAGATCCCGACTTATACTTATCATCATCAGCTCAGCAACATTAAATAATGATTACCAAGCATAAAGCCTATCTATACCTATAAAATTTGGAGGTTCTCAGGATTACATCCCTCGAGGTTTTCAGGATTACATCATCAGATCCTGACCTGATGACCATGGGATCACATGGGAAGTATACAGTTTCAAACAATACTCCTAAAATTTGAGTGTTACCCATTTTCCTGGGATCCCATCTTCAGATCCTGACTTATACCTTCCATCATCAGCTCAGCAACATAAGATGATAAATAGGCACCAACATACGAATTCCGTTAGAGAGTATGTGATAAACATTGAATGTGCCTATTAAATTTGAGGGTTGTCCTTCATTTCCCAGGGATCCCATGATCAGATGCTGACATGGTTCAATGGGACCACCTCAGAAGTATAGGCTATGGTACAAAAAAATAATTTTGAAAATCGGTCCACAATTTGCGGAGAAATCGGTGAACATACAAAAAAGAACAAACAGTCGAATTGAGAACCTCCTGCTTTTTGGAAGCTGGTTAAAAATATGTGCTCTTTGAAAGATGTTCTAAGTATTCTTTTTCAAGTATTTTGGAATATTGATTGGAACAATAATTCATGCTCTAAAAATATGACGTGGTTAGATTATCAAATATGAAAAAAATGCAATAGGCGCAATGAAAACAAGGAAATGATCTGCAAATGTTAACGAAGGAAGACTTTGTATCACAGGAAACCATGTTACGTACCTACGTATTCAAATAAGGAAAATGCTAGTAACCACACTGTGTTACAACCATGTAAGCACGTTTGATGTTCTCTCCTGTCACTTTCCATTGTAATGCTCTAGTTACATTGAACATATTTGCTCGTTTTCTGTCAGCAATCGTCTGACATCATACTCGGCAGTTATCTTCTGCTAGAATCAGTGTCATAATGTGGTCGACGTTATCTTCACTAATAATTAACTAGTAATGTAGATTTAAGGATAATACTTATCCCTTCCAGATTAAATCTTAAAAACCACCATAAATTAAGAAACAATAGTGATAAAATCGATAAATGTTGTGCAAGAACAATGCAAAGGCTAATTAAGTGCATCTACAGTGAATGTTAACAGGAACAAACTGAGAGGATATTACCCAATACGGAGCATTCTTCGAGAGCTTTGATTTTAAGAGAGTGAACGGCTACATTCACTTCTTGTAGCTATGAGTCTGTCCAATTACGGAGTTTATCTGAACGCTGTTACTTTCCAAGTAATCTCCAGTAACTTTAACATCAATTTTAAGCAATTCGACAAACAACATTCGTGTAAATCTACCAGTAACTGTTCCATATTTATCTAAAACCTAATTACAATTACACACGCAATAACTCATAAGGACAACTCAAACACTACGCTAACACACTCGGCATTGCCTTTTTTGTCAAACACGAGAACTGCAGTTTTTGCACACACTATCAAAGCTCTTATAGTAAATTAATGTCCACTGAATGTTTCAAAAAATATGATATATTAAAAACAACTTTCATTTCGACAGACGTTGTTTTTTAACGAAAATTATATTATTTAGTGCGAGTGAAATATCTAAATGTTTAGTGGCCATAAAAAGATTCAGCTTTAACTTGTAACACACCATTTTATTGAGATGCTACACTGCTTCCTAATATCGTTTAAAGCGTAGTGATAGGTGGGCGCAACACACAACATCGATTATCTTTGTTAATGATTATTATTTTATTACTCACATACATTGAATACTCTTAATTGCCGTTATTACGAGTAACTACAGTAGTAAAATAAAATTGATAATACCGGTCTCACATTACTATTATTATTCTGATAACATTTTCCTTTTTTATTGTTTGTAGATGAGCTTATTTATTAAGGTCTTGGGTTCCTGTCTTTCTAGCTTTGAAATACACTATTTAATTTAAAGTCACTGGCACGTAGTGACTTTCGACGCTTGTTTAAACGCATTTGTCATTTACATCTACAATAACATCTTCTTTTACTCACAGGTAGTCGACTCACGCGCAAGACGCCAGCGTCATACGCTGATGGTGTCTACATGATGGCAGGCGTCGACAGGCCGGGTGCCAGGACGCTGTCCAAGCTCTTCATGAGGGGACAAGATGGACTACCTTCGTTGGCCAACAGGACTGCCTTGCTGGCGTTCTTTGGTAAGACGATTAGGAAAAAGCAACTCACATGACATTTAAATTATAAGCGTCCACAAAGTCAATTGATTAAAGCTAAATTTTTCAAATTCATGAAATAAATTGTTTGTGAATGTAGACTACTATCATCGATTCATTCAAGGGATTTGAGTTTCCAGTTAACAAAATTTAATTCGGTCATCCGCTTCAATCTGTAGATAAAATGTGACGGAGGTTATGTTCAATCCAAAAGCGCAGATCCTCTACAGATTGGATTACAGTTCTTGTGACAGATATGTCACAAGGACAATAAATACCATTCCTTAATCAAATTACTTATTTCAGGCCAGGTCGTAACCGGCGAGATCGTGATGGCATCCGAGTCAGGCTGTCCCATCGAGCACCATCGCATACCTGTGGACAAATGCGACCACATGTACGACCCTGAGTGCAATGGAGCCAAATACATGCCATTCCTCAGAGCAGCTTATGACCGTAATACTGGTCAGAGTCCTAACAGCCCTAGAGAACAGGTAATTTACACTATTAGACTTTGAGGTAGGTACTTGTTAACTGATAATAGATAGTATTTTTTTAGTTATGTGAGTAGTCCAAGCCGAGTAAATTTTATTAAAGCAAATACTATTATATCTACCATAGAAAAGTCATGGGAGGGGAGGTAAGTATGTAGTTTGATATGGTAGACCGGGCACATACATCTTAGGTACACATATTATGTACATAATTATGTGCCCTCACCTACCTACTAGGCACGTCAAGTGACGTCCTGCCTTTTTAGGATCTCTGATTAAGTAATTTGTGTCATGACAGCATTTAAAATATGTAGGTCCACTTATAGACAGATTAGTTTTTAGACGTTGCCCCACACTGTGTATTGGACCTGCATCTTTACCGCCGGAAAATACTTAAGTTCATATATTGTGTAGAGGAAATTGCGACTTATAAAATCATTGACAGGTTATTATAGTTGTTTGCCCACGTGTAATGTTACTAACAGAAGTTAGCTGTATGCTTACAATGCGATGACCACATAAAACCTGTCTAAATGTACCAAAATCATGATGTCAGTGTGTTCAGTTATGCCATTAGTATTCAGCGGTAATCGATAGTATTGATCGCTACATCATCGCTACGTTACGAGTACGTCCACCTCCACATGACGAGTTTCGTTCAAGCTTTCAAATTGATTACAGCGTTTTGAATAAATAATTTTAAGAGATAGATATTTAAATTTGTGAACTTCTCTATGTGGACTGAAGTAACTTTGATGTGAGTTATCGCAATAAAACTGCTACTTTTTTTACTTTTGTATTCTTTTTTATTATGTAGAAAATACGATGAGACAAAATCGTTGATGACGCATTTATTCACATAGAAACTATTAAGCTCACCGACTCCAGGCATTGTTTTCAAAACAAACATTTACATTGTTTGCATTACACATTCTAATTACGAAATCACATATTTTTTGTGTAATGTAAACTCGGCCTAACCGCCGACGGACCGTGCTCATCGAAGGCCGAATTCCAGGCAATAAAACTTAATGGTTGTATAACCCAGATACACCCATCACATGAATGCAGCGGCAGCCTACAAATATGTCCCTACGAGCGAACCTTACCTTAAAACAACAAGCCTCAATAGGAATGTTAATTGGCATTTAATTGCAGCAAGTTCGATCAGCTTTAAACAAGTAATCACAAACTTCTAATTCAGTAGAGATTGCTTTATATCCCGAAAACATTAGCTTACAAATTAAGCCAGGTTTGAATCGACAGCTATTTGAGGTGAACCATAAAATGTATCGATGAATAAATTAGCAGTAACCCCCATACCTGTTGCATTATTCACCTACCGATTCTGTGCAGTATACTTTAAATGAATGCAGCTCTCAGGAATTTTAAGTATAAGACATCATACTATTCAGAGGGTCTAGTCATGCACAATTGTACATTGATACGTCAAAATACCTCTGGACATCAATACATTAAAATAACTTGGATAATTTGCCGGTCCAACTAAGCATATGGTCTCTAATAGAGTATAGATATTTGACCTAATTACTGGATACAAAATAAAATGTATTAGTAACTTAGGCACGACTCAATCACTTCGAAAAATGCAAACATGCTGCACTCGACCCTGAATACGGCACAAGTGTATGACATTTTATTTGTTGTTGCAGATAAACCAAATAACTTCGTGGATCGACGGCAGCTTCGTGTACAGTACCAGCGAGGCGTGGGTGAATGCAATGAGGTCATTTCAGGTGCCACCCAGCAGCCACGCCTGCCTCTTTACGTACTTTCCTATAACTACATATGATATCATATACCCTCATCTATGTCTAAGTACTTATACAACAACTTTCACATACCTATGCCCCGTATGCTTACTTTCGCTAGAACATGAGATACCTCATAGGCCGAAATAATATTCACAGTTAGACGGTTTTGACTGTAACAGTTAACGTTACAGAACCCAAAATAAATAAGCGCCATGATTATGATTCTAGAGAAAGAAGACAATAAAGGACGATATAAGATCTCAAGTGTTTAAATGTTCATTCATGCAGTCTTGGCACTGAGCACTTAACGATTATTTGCAAGTTTTGGCAACAGTACCAAGCAATGTCTTAGCCACTTCATTAGTCTAAATCGGCTTCAATATACTTGTACTCACACCTTAAGGCCCTGTCCCACCATCGACGAGGAAGCGACTGGCTAATTTTTCTCGCTCAAGGCGACAAAACTATTCCTAACTACACACTAATTTCCGTTGCTCGCCAACTCGTTTCCAGTTGTCCGCTGTTTCCGTTGTTGTCGCTTTTCGCCTATCTTCAGCAAGTTGATAGGTTCCTAATATTGCACTTGCACCCATCAATTCTAACTTGAAAACGCCGAATAATTTATTTTATTGCACAATATAATTGAAACAAGCATTTGTATGCAATCAGTCATGTTTCTTCATTTAAGCGGGCTAGATCTATGTGCCAAAGGTCACGTAACTCATGTATGTAATACGTATATTGAACACATTTTAAGCTACATTGATTAATAAGCGTTCTTAATTTACTATTTCTTTATTTATCCTTGGTCAAGATTATGACGGTCAGAATGGCGAAAAGCTATTGTCCTTCTTTTGTAGAACCTATCTCTACTCCCATTTCTATTAATAACAAGAAAATTGCTATAACATTTCCTTTCATTTCCCAATTTTTTGGAAACATCTCAACTCAGCATTATAACCTTAAAAACTAATTCGTATTGAAAAAAACTTAAACTAAATAAAACTTAAACTTACATATCTCCGTAGCGAAAACGTTTCCAGATATGGACCAGAACGGAATGACGGCGTGAACAAGTGCGTTTTGGCTTCGTTAAGAGTCTATTTACACTCATTATTATTTCGATGCAACTGTTGCGAGTTCCCAAGCAAGAACGCAAACCTTATACCTTGCTCTGATGTTGCTATACAAAATGTTCTCATTACTCACACCAACCAATGATCAATAAATACAATCAGAAGCAACTACAACTGCCCTCTAGCTACATTTCAACTAACTTGAACCATTGCGCGTACAGAACGGGAGCCTCGCGAGTGAAGGAGGGATGCCCCTGCGCAACACCAAGCGCGTACCTCTCTTCAACAACCCCGTGCCGCACTATATGAGGATGCTCAGTCCTGAGAGATTATTCTGTAAGTTTTCATGTTTTAACTATTTCGTAATGTCATCATTCTCCTGGAATAAGGGCGAGGGAGACTGATGATTTTTAGATTTATGTTTAACAAGTTGCGCATTTATCTGGAAGCAATACAATTCTTAAAACATTTACTTTCATTGCAGAGTCAGTTCAGGTTTGGCCTAAATATAATACTTATTTCAGAATTAGTCAGTGCGCTTCACCCAAATTGTGTTCAACGCTTTCTGCATCCAGTCTATTCAAGACTTATTTTGTGGATTTTGATCATAACTTCAAATATTACTCATAAACGATAGGGTTTTAGATTATATGACTATTTTGATTATTTCTCCATTGTTCTAATTCCATATAAAAAAATCCTTCGTATTTTTTCCCAGTATTGGGTGATCCACGTACTAACCAGAACCCAGCGATGGTGACGTTCGGTATCCTACTCCTGCGCTGGCACAACGTAGTGGCAGCTCGGGTGCACCGACAGCATCCTGAGTGGAGCGATGAGCAGCTGTTCCAAAGAGCTAGGAGGATCGTAATAGCCAGCTTGCAGGTAAAAAAGACTTGAGTTGAATTTACGAGCTCTGTTTTAAATATCCACTCAGTCTGCCACTCTAACGGTAAAATAAATAGAAATGTATTTTGTTCCTACTAACATAGTTTATAAGTTCTAATTGTTACTAACCATTATGGATCATAGTTACTTTATCTGAATTTTATAAAAAACACATACTTTCATACCGGCAATGATTTAGATATAAGTCTGGAATATTTGAGCAGGCTACTTAGCGAAGAAATAGTGGACCAATGTCATGGTCGAAACTATGTGGACCAACGCAAGTCAAAGTGAAATAGTGGCCGTACAGAAATTGGTATACCTTGTATTTGTATGGCCTGCCAGAGTGAGAACGGTCATGAGTAATTTCCCCTTTCACTTTCTACCGATTTTTCACTGCCCAAATAAATACAGCCCTCTACAGTAAACTACTTCATCAAACAAATTATGAATTTGTTATTTTCAGAACGTAATTCTCAACGAGTACGTACCAGCCTTCTTGGGTGTACCCTTACCACCTTACAAAGGTTACCGCGCCGACATAGCTCCCGGCGTCACTCACTCCTTTGCCGTCGCCGCCTTCCGCTTCGGGCACACGCTGGTGCCGCCCGCCATACTGCTGAGGGACAAGCACTGTAAATTCGGACGCGCACCCGGTGGACATGATGCCATCAGACTGTGTCAGACTTGGTGGGATGGAAATGTGAGTAAGAAATTGTTTTTTTAATTTAAGCGATAAGCGATAAGAAATAGTATATTTCATTACGAGTTCGGAAAGCCTGTCATTGCAAAGAGTTCCGACAAATGTTTACCCGAGCCGAGGCGCAGCCGAAGGTGAGGGTTGACAGTCGGAACAAGTTGCAATGACGGTTCCGCACGGGTACTGAACCACTATTTTTAATACAGTTGCGAAAAAATGAAGCAATTTAATAAATAACATTTTTGTAAAATGGCGCCAACCGCAGAGATTTTTTTTTGGTTTTCTTCACCCATTCTGTGTAGGCAAAGGGAACTATGCCCATACAGCCAAGTCTACAGTAGATTTTTGTTATTGATATGAAATGAAACCTAACCTAACTCATTGAATCAAATCATTAAATCTGATATTGAAACAAATTAGTAGCTTCTTTTTATAAATATTTGCATGAATGATAAAAACTTCTATGTTTTTTTTTTAGTAAAAACTTCGTGGTTGGTTTTTTTCTTTTTAATAGACATTATTTTGACAGTTGGGAAAGAGTACGCACGAGTTCGGGAAAGGTAAAGAAAAAGCTCGAGTGTGTAATAGCCCACATCCCGAACGCTATACGTCCCTGCAATACGCCACTTTTTGAGCAACTGTATTAAAAAAATAATTTCATCATTCATAATTTTTGGAGCGTAACTTCCCAATAAAAAAACTAAAAGTAGAACATACAGACAGCGACAATTATTGCTCTGAAATAGCTCATCGTCATTTGATTCTTAACCGGTGAAATGTCCGCGGTAGCCATGGCTACCCCGCGCGCACGCCGCGCGCGCATGGAAAGTTTTTGCCGCGCAAGCCCCCCGCGCCACTTCCCATTTAAAGCTTATTTTCTCGTAAACTATTGCAGCTACACCAAAACAAAAAATACGTGTGTATAGCTGAAACTATACAGAATCTAACTACGTAAAAACTAATTACGACAACTAGATATAAGTATTTCGAAAAAAATGTGAACTTGAGAATATATGTTGAATGTCAGTTTCTCCAATAAGAATAAAAGTTTAAATTAGATAAAGTTCTGTTGTCCATTTTGTCTGTGTCATCTGGTTACCTCCGACCCCCATACCTTTCCAGACGTCATAAAACATGTGCCTTAAACTTAAAATTAAACCGAAAAAGAACCTTAAAATTAAAATTAACTTTCAAATAATGTTTTCAGGACGTGATGTCTCAAGTGCCAATCGAAGAAGTCCTCCTAGGAATGGCGTCACAAGTGTCAGAGCGAGAGGATGCATTGCTCTGTTCTGACGTTCGAGACAACTTGTTTGGACCCATGGAGTTCTCACGAAGAGATCTGGGAGCGCTCAATATCATGCGAGGAAGAGATAACGGACTTCCAGACTATAATACTGCCAGGTATCTAAATCGAAAAAAAGTTTTATATGGAGTAGTTACCAAATAATAATATTCTGAGACTTGTACTGAAGTTTTCAATGTTTTTAAGATCACAAGTCTTATACCCAAGCCTTTTGGCTCAGAATGGACTACATAAATAGAAGTCAATATGACATAAAGCGACCCACTCAATGTATAATATATATAAGTTCATTAGACGTGTTTCAAGGCGTTTATAAAATAAAAACTATGTCTTACAGAGAATATTTCGGGCTAAAGAAAATTAAAACATTCAACGAAATCAACCCCCAGCTATTTGAGGATAATCCGGATCTCTTGCAGAGATTGATTCAAGCTTACAATGGAAGACTTGATAATATTGATGTTTATATCGGTAAGTTCAATAAAACTCCTTTAACTCAAGTTATATATTTTACAACAGGAGAAAACTAAACGCATGGTGTTTTTCAGGCGGTATGTTGGAGTCCACTGGACATCCTGGCGACTTATTTAGAGCCATCATAATAGACCAGTTCACCAGGATAAGAGACTCTGATAGATTCTGGTTTGAAAATGAACAGAATGGGTAAGATAATAATTATTTTATTTTCAACTATTAGCAATTTGCCTTCTTATCCAATTGGTTCAGTTAATATGAGTTACTCCATTAATGCGATTTCAGGAACTCCCAAATTAATGAAAAAGAAAAAGGATATAAAGCTTCTTCTTTATCGTGTGGTTAATGGACCCTTAACATGATGTCAAAGATTTTATGCCGGTGCGTGAGCCTCTGACTTGGCTTTACATGCCGTCGAGAAATATCTCTCATGCATGCAGTTCCTCACGATGTTTTCCTTCACCGAAGCAAGGTTATAAATTAAACTCTAAAAAAAGCTTTTGGTTTCTCCAGAATCTTCACAAAAGAAGAGATTGCTGAGCTGCGTCAGATCACAATGTGGGACATCATAGTGAACAGTACGTCGGTGGGCGCGCGCGAGCTGCAGCGCGACGTGTTCCACTGGCGCGCCGGCGACCCGTGCCCGCAGCCCTACCAGCTCAACGCCTCCAAGCTGCCGCCCTGCAAGTACCTCCGGGGATACGACTACTTCGAGGTAAACACTTTATTGAGCACTAGCTGTCCGGCGCAACTTCGTTTACGTCACATTTTCCCCGTTTTCGCAACATTTTTCATTGCTGCTCCACTCCTATTAGTCGTAGCGTGTTGATATATAGCCTATAGCCTTCCTCGATAAATGGGCTATCTAACACTGAAAGAATTTTTCAAATCGGACCAGTAGTTTCGGAGCCTATTCAATGCAAACAAACAATCAAATCTTTCCTCTTTATAATATTAGTTTAGATAGAATAACTGCTCCTCATGAGCAGTTATTCTATCTATGCTCAATATGGATTTTAATCCATTATATAACGTACTTATGAAAGTAAACTCATGCACAACACAGGCATATGCTGTTCATATAACCTGATCTTCTTGTCTTCGTCTTGTGATGAGGATACTCACAATCTCTCAAACCAAATCCAGAAATTACAGCATGACGTCAACTGCTGGAAAAATAAATCGCCCATTGATTAACTTAACGATCTTGAGTAGACCTTTCCTCGACCGTTGGGCTCACCTGGACAATGCTTCGTTTTATACACAGTGCTTACGATTTCTACACCTTTGTGCTCAATGTTATTTCTGTCGTTTTTACTTACCACCTTCTCACAGTTCATCAAAACACGTGTATCATATTACCTACTTAACTTTTTCATCTTTGTTTCAGGGTAATGAATTCGCATACATCTACATTTGCTTGATACTGGCTTTCGTTCCCATACTTTGCGCGGGCGCCGGGTATGGAGTGGTGAAGTTGCAGAATAGTCGCCGGAGGAAACTTAAGATCCAACAAGAGCATCTAAAGAATGCACAATATAAGGGTAAGACATCTTTTTTTCTTACTATATCATCTACCTCATATCTTGTTAGACCGAGCACCATGTAAGATACAGGATAAAAAAAATTAAGATACATTACCCTCCATCTTGAGAAATCGGAATAAAATTACAAGGCTCAAAATCAATGTTTGTTTTTTTTACAGGTTCGGTAGACAAAATGGTGTGTCGTGAATGGGTGCACGCGTCACACAAACGCATAGTGAAGTTGCGTTTGGGACCCGAACCAGCACTTCACGTAACTGACCGTAAAGGAGACAAACTACGAACACTGCCACTGGATCATACTGATCAACTTACGGTTCTTGAAAGTCAGGTAAATATGATTGATTTTGTAATTAATCTAGTAAGGATCTGTTTAATTGTAGACGGAATGTAAATCATAAATAGGAATTGCCCGAAAGTACTTCCCTGCAGAACTCTTGAGTTTACGTTAACTGGCGTAGCTTTCGGAGTATTTATTGCTTGTGAAACTAATAATTAAAACACACTAATTAAAAGTGCATTTAAAACGTATGTACGGAATAAAAAACACCAAATAAATCAATATAATAATTCCAGGAAAGCAGAAACAACAAGCGTCCTCTAGTCTTGATCCGCGCACCCAGAGAACACGACTTGGTTCTAGAAATGGACTCTGCTGCTTCACGCCGCAAGTTTCTGGTCAAATTGGACACGTTTTTAGCAAATCATAAGAAAGCACTCAATCTGACCCAGGTAAGATATCAACAAAGTTGAAGGTTTCGGTTATACCGTGCCGTTCCAAGCAAGGCTTTTGACTGAGTATGTCACATAAGTGGTTTCATAAAATTTTTGCCTAACTAACTATGTTGTCGAAGAAATTCGAATGTTAGATATCCTTTTTGGAGTCTCTAAATGTTTGTTTGGTCGCAGGGTCATCGTGAACAAATTCTGGCAACAGCAGAAACACGAGAACGTCGTCAACGTAAATTAGAACATTTCTTCAGAGAAGCTTACGCCATCACATTTGGTTTAGCACCCGGTGAGAAACGACACCGGAGGAATGAAGACGCAGATCCTGAAGTAAGCAAACTAGATGAGTTACTTATACAATCATGGAGGAAGCAGAAAATATTAACAAATGTATTGTTTCAGTCTATTGTAATGAGGACGTCACTTTCAAAGAGTGAATTCGCCAGCGCGCTGGGAATGAAAGCAGATGCTGTATTCGTGAAAAAAATGTTCAACATCGTCGACAAAGACGGAGATGGCAGGATCTCTTTCCAGGTACACTTTATTGTATTTCATGGCTATGATTCAATTATTGTCATACTTTATGTCAATGTACAGAAGCTTATATAGGTAGCTCATGATTTGGCACACCTAAACATCATAATATTTCGGGTGCCATCGATACGAAACAAGAAGGATCAAAGATTTTTTTTCTTCCAGGAATTTTTGGACACGGTAGTCCTATTCTCACGAGGCGCGACAGAAGACAAGCTGCGCATCATCTTCGACATGTGCGACGACGACCGCAATGGCGTCATCGACAAGGGAGAGCTCAGTGAGATGCTGCGCTCTCTTGTCGAGATCGCGCGGACCACGTCGCTGCGAGACGAACATGTCACTGAACTCATTGATGGAATGTTTTCTGTAAGTATTAATAAAGGGCACTTGTTCTTCCTTTCGAGTTTCCTAGGCAAATTCATGTATTAACGTAATAACCCTGTTTATCGTATACTTGCGCAACATTGTTGCGGCCACTTCGTGTCGAATTGAGACTGGCAAAGTGTTCCACACTAAAACTGTCTGAAATTTTGCCATGAACAAAAATGTATTCACCCCATAACACAAAAACATTGTGTTGAAACAATATTGTGTACCTAACTACTGTTTCGCATACTTCACTATTATGTAATAATGACAAATTTAAAACGCGGATACTGCAGAAGTTGGGTATACAGGAAACAAAAATATATACATTTTCCGAATATATGAGGATTGTGAGTTTGATTACATTGTTTCCACTCTTTTATAGGACGCCGGTCTCCAACACAAAGATCATCTCACATACTCAGACTTCAAAGTAATGATGAAAGAGTACAAAGGTGAATTCGTGGCCATCGGCCTGGACTGCAAGGGTGCCAAGCAAAACTTCCTCGATACTTCAACAAACGTTGCGAGGATGACCAGCTTCCATATTGAACCATCTATGGAGCAGTCCAGGTATGTAAAATACATATAGAAATGCGCTAGCGGTACTATCACGTACGAAAAGATTATTAACATGAATACTTTGATGGTTGGCAGACACTGAAGATCTTTCTCGTAGTCCTCAGCTATGATCTGTAAGATGGCCATAATCTTAAATTATCCTCCGGCTCCTATCCCTTCTTAACTCGGTTTCAATCAATCTGTATGGTGTCGGACGTAAAGAATAGCACCATCCCATATCTTCCCGTGGGTGTCGTAAGAGGCGACTAAGGATTTGCCAGAGAATGGGCAGCAGCGTTCTCTGTGCTTTTGTGACAACCGTACTGCGATCGCCAACCCGCCTGCCAAGCGTGGCGATTATGGTAAAACCCCCCCTTGGGGGAGGCCTATGTCCAGCAGTGGACGTCTATACTAACTGAGTGTAGCAATCAATTGAAATTTTTGATGTGAAACATCTACAGTAAAATCGACTCTTTTGCTGCCGGAATGCCGAATGGTGTTGCGCCCCATCCTCATGCCACGTAAAATCAGCCTTTTACCATTAAAATAAAGTTTGCTTTGATTTGATTATTGACCTCGTTTTGTTTTTAAAAGTTCCACGTGCCAATTTTGTTTTTTTCTTTTTTGCATCAAATGTTGACAAATTCCAGGCACTGCATCCTCCTAAAATGGGACTACCTAACAACCTTCCTAGAAGAGAACAGACAAAACATATTCTACCTCTTCGTGTTCTACGTGGTGACGATCGGACTGTTCGTGGAAAGATTCGCGCACTACTCGTTCATGTCGGAGCACCTGGACCTGCGCCACATCATGGGCGTCGGCATCGCCATCACCCGGGGCTCCGCTGCTTCCTTGTCTTTCTGCTACAGTCTGCTGCTGTTGACTATGTCGAGGAATCTGTTGACTAAATTAAAAGTGGGTATTATCTTTGTTTATTTCCTTTTTCTAATTAAGCAAATTGTGTAAAATACTGTAAAAGAAACACTGCATTTGTATCAAAGCGCCTTTAAAGGTAAATTCATGCAGTCATATCGGCTCGCAATACGATCTGAACGACATTCTGGACACATTAGAAGCGGATGAAGAGGAAACCAGACACTACAATTTAATCTGTCAGAGTCCAGAGTCCGGAACTGTGTCCGCAATTTGTCTGTACCGGAATGACAGAAGCTTTGAAGTGCAGTCGTATTTATCACCCTTCTAACACAGAACACGATTTTATAGGAATTCAGCATCCAACAATACATCCCACTAGACTCAAGCATCCAGTTCCACAAGATCGTGGCATGCACCGCACTGTTCTTCTCCCTCCTGCACACGGCCGGTCACATGGTGAACTTCTACCACGTATCAACGCAGCCTGTGGAGAATCTACGCTGTCTCACTAAGGAGGTTCACTTTACTTCGGACTTCAGGCCTGGCATTACGTACTGGGTGTTCCAGACTGTTACAGGTAGGAAAAACTTATTAGTGAAGAAACCTATATCTTTTTTAATGCCCCATACACAAACTATGGTTTGGTCATTGTTATTTTACCTACATCCGATTTTGCAATGACTTTATTTTCGATGACATAAGGTTTACGAGTATGTCAGAGGTAAATTAACCGTAAATTGAGAAGACTGTACCTGAATTGAAATTCTGAGTAACGTTAAGAAACTCTTAGGTTCTGGCTTCTGCCCTTTTCACAATTACTAGATTTCTGTTGGATTCAACTTACGAGTACATCCCGACCAGTGAGGCAAACTCGCAAAACACGCCTTGTATTATTTAGGATCGTGATGTCTGAGTCGTTGTCACGTAGTTAGATTACGCTCACAAATATTGTTGATTCTCTGATTATGAGTAAAGCGTCCATATACTCATCATCATCATCATTATCAGCCTATAATGTTCCCACTGCTGGGACACAGGCCTCCTCTCTATGAGAGGGAGTGGGATGTAGTCCACCACGCCGACCCAGTGCGGCTTGGTAGATGCCACATGTTTTCGAATTTTTAGTTCTAGGACAGGCCGGTTTCCTCACGATGTTTTCCTTCACCGTTTTTGAGAGCAGCCATCGGTGATGAAATAAATTACACAAAGTAATGCGCCTGCCTGGGTTCGAACCTATGACTTCTGCTCGTAAGTCGGGGCTGCCACCACTGGGCCACCGCTGCTTTCATATACTAACACTGACAGAATACATAAAGCGAAACCCTAATATCTTTTTCTTTCAACTACGCATCACTACTAATGTTATCATTAATCACTACAATACCGATCACAAAGGATGTCTTTTTTGCTTAGAACCAAAACAGTGCAGAAATGTTATATGAAATCTCAATAATGCACTGTTTTTCATTACTGCACTGTTTTAAATTTTAAATTTAGAATTAAATTTACCACAGAGGTTGCCTCCTACTAAGTTTAATAAAATGTATGCATTCAATCAAAAAGATACTGGCTGAAAGTGAAAATCGGCTGAATAAAACCGAATTGATGAAAAAAAAACAAATGGTGCGCATTCTATACCATTGTAAAACTTTGATACTTCTTATTTAGCAAAAAAAAAAGTTTAAAAACCATGGAAATTGACAGCGATAGCGATATGAAACCATCCAGGTAGTATAAAACAGCTGCAAATGAAGTTGTTAATAACCTTTAATAACTGCACTTTTATTAATTGTAGGTATGTTAGATGGGAAGATGAATTAAACTTTGTTTCATTAACTTCAGTTTTTATTTTAAGTAGGTATATCTTGTCACTGTAGTTGAAAGAAAAGCAGATTACGCAACTCACTTTGCGCTCGATGCAACAATCTACTATTTTTATTGTCTCCCAGGCATAACCGGCGTCCTGCTCTTCGTGATAATGTGCATAATCTTCGTGTTCGCGCACCCAACGATCCGCAAGCGCGCCTACCCGTGGTTCTGGCGCGCGCACTCTCTGCACGTGCTACTGTATGCGCTGTGTCTGGTGCACGGGCTGGCGAGACTAACTGGAGCCCCGAGGTTCTGGATCTTCTTCCTTGGACCTGCCGTCATTTATACCCTTGATAAGGTAAGAAACTGGCTGATGAGGACTGACTAGTGCTCGGAAGTGCGACTGGAATTTCTCAGGAACAGCCCGGAGTTTAGACTTTCATTTTAGACTAGCTGTTGTTGCCCGCGACCTTCGTCCGCGCGAAATTATTATGAAAATCTTACTTCTCTATTTTAATCGAATCTTTTTAAGAATTTTAGTTTACACGGAATCCTTCTTCTAAAATAAAGGATACTTATTTACTCCTTATAATATCAGCTATATGCTAGTAAAAGTCCCGTCGAAATCGGTCGAGCTGTTTCGGAGATTACCCGAAATACACAGACAGACAGACAGAACATGACAAAAATTAAAATATACCTATACTTTCTCATGCATTCAGTAAAAAGCTTTTACTTTGAAATTACAAACAGACGCTTCAATTTTATTGGTTTGTATTCAATGATTTGCATAGATGTAAGACGAGTACCTACGCACGGCGAAAAATCAAGCTATACAAAATCAGTTTACGCTGATCTCTTATTGTACAGGAAATGTATACAAAGTGAGGTCATGTTATACTGGAAATTTATAGCTTGATGAGTCATCGTGTGTACCTACTTTCCACTTGTGTTTGACACAATTTCATGTTTGTTTTTTCATCAGGTGGTGTCACTACGGACGAAATACCTAGCGCTAGACGTATTAGAAACGGAAATGTTGCCATCGGATGTAATCAAAATTAAGTTCTACAGGCCTCCTAATCTAAAATATTTATCAGGTAATTATGGAAGCCATTAAAACCTATAATTACATCCTCTATTCAAAAAGTAATTTTCTTATAAGGAAAACATTTCAGAGATTATCTGGTCAAAGATTTTTTTTTAGGGTTTTGCTATGTATTTTATCATTAATCTTTTGAGATCTTCTGAGTGCTCAGCACAATTAAACTATTTTCCTTTCTCCTAGGTCAATGGGTACGTCTCTCATGCACGGCGTTCAAGAAAGAAGAGTTCCACTCTTTCACGTTGACGTCAGCTCCCCACGAGAACTTCCTGTCGTGCCACATTAAGGCGCAGGGGCCCTGGACGTGGAAGCTGAGGAACTACTTCGATCCATGCAATTATAATACTGAGGATCATCCCAAAATAAGGTATTTCTAAGCAAACTAATAAATAAGTAATCTTGATAGGTAATTGATCAAAATAGAATAATCAAGGAATGCATGACCAATAAGGAAAAAAAAATATCATTCTTGTGTATATGAGGCTGGCTATTATACATATCGGCGCAACTACAACAATTCGTCTAGAAAAACCTAGAATAACTAAGTTTAATCATTTAATTGTCCTAAAAATTAGTTTAAAAACCATAAGTTGATTACTTTGAATTTATTACGATGTAAAATGAATGTCATCATTGTAATTAAATTAAAAAAATTAAAAGTATTGAAATACTTAACCTAAAATTAAACGTGCACGTACGTCGAGCCCTATAAATACGGCCGCACTGTAGGCGATCGGGTCAGTCTTGCTTGAGCCGCCGAACTGTACGGATCTATGTAAATAAGTCGTTACGCTGTCGGTTGAATAAACGAGTCATACAGTGTACTTGTGGTGTTTTACTTGGAAGATCGAAGATGAGTGATCACCCTGAACATAGTCAGTGACGTCAGCTATGCTGACGTCACGCTTTTTAAAAACGGAACGGAGACATTTTCTCCGTCATCAGAAGTGGGATCGCAAGAGATTTCTACTCAAGCCACTTCCTCATCAGCTCGTTTACCACCTGAGCAACTGGAACCAGCCAAAATTCGGCGTCAGGAGCCTGGACTGGTCTCCAATACATCAATGGAAGCCATGAATCAATCAAGACCGCATACATACCCTGATCAAGGAATGCAGATGGACGGAATACCACCACAATTCCTTATGCAGATGATGGAAATGATGCAGAGAATGTCAGAGCGTTTGTGTGCTCCGCCTACCGAATCAAAAATAAGGATCAAAGGCATTTACCTGCCATCTTTCGACCCGGATACCCATGTCGGAGTACGTGAGTGGTGTCAACATATTGATCAAGCCATTGAGGCATATAAGTTGAGTGATTTCGACGTTCGTATGAAAGTCTGCAGTCTGCTGAAGGGACGTGCGAAAATGTGGATCGATGATTGAATGGTGACCTGGGAAGAGTTACGAAAGAACATCATCACCACATTTGAACCTGAGAACAGATACTCCCGAGACATTGTTAGGTTCAGGGAACATTTTTATGATTCCTCAAAGGATATTGCCGAGTTCTGGTCACGGGCATGGATTTTATGGAGAAGGGTACCAAGGACAAGTTGGAAGATGAGCACGCCGTGGAGGCAGTGATTGGATGTGTTAATGATAGAGCGATTACGCATCGATTTACTGAATGCCAGAACAACCACTGTTCCTAAACTGATTTCAGTAGCAACATTTATACGGAAGAAACGTTCTCATCCAAACTCAAGTTCCACAATACCTAACAACGATAGATATTTTGAAAATGACCGATATTTGGTGAAGAAGGTGGTCGGCAGGGGGCGACTTCGCAAGGTGGCTCATGATCAGCTGCACCACGCGCCACAACCAGGTGAACAGGTGACCGTATCGGCGGGAAATGCATCACCTGGTCATCAGGAGTCTGCTGCAATTAAGCCCATCCCTTCGACTTCACGAGACCCAGAAAACCACCAGCTACATATCCCTCCGATAACTCTTCGAGAACCTCCGAGAACTCTACGAGAACCTCCGAGAACTCTACGAGAACCTCCGAGAACTCTACGAGAACCTCCGAGAACTCTACGAGAACCTCCGAGAACTCTACGAGAACCTCCGAGAACTCTACGAGAACCAGAAAACCACCAGCTACAGGGTGAAAATAATTCATCAGAATAAAACCGTAAGTAACTTAATTCAAATATTCTAAATATCCCTCCGATAACTCTTCGAGAACCTCCGAGAACTCTACGAGAACCTCCGAGAACTCTACGAGAACCTCCGAGAACTCTACGAGAACCTCCGAGAACTCTACGAGAACCTCCGAGAACTCTACGAGAACCCTTTAATAAAATCTCCGAGAACCTACTAACCTTATCAGAATCGATATTCTCAAAAGACAAAACAACGCAAGTTGTTTACAGATGTACTACTCAGAGGAAGTTTTGTTTCTATTCTTTCAGGTCTACGAGAATCCACAAAAATCGACGAGAACCAACGAGGCTGGTGCAGAGCGCGCACCGCCTGTCAGTGTGGCCGTATCGGAATCGGAAAACCGTAATTCATCAGAATAAAACCGTAAGTAACTTAATTCAAATATTCTAAATATCCCTCAGATAACTCTACGAGAACCTCCGAGAACTCTACGAGAACCTCCGAGAACCTCCGAGAACTCTACGAGAACCTCCGAGAACTCTACGAGAACCTCCGAGAACTCTACGAGAACCTCCGAGAACCCTTTAATAAAATCTGCGAGAACCTACTAACCTTATCAGAATCGATATTCTCAAAAGACAAAACAACGCAAGTTGTTTACAGATGTACTACTCAGAGGAAGTTTTGTTTCTATTCTTTCAGGTCTACGAGAATCCACAAAAATCGACGAGAACCAACGAGGCTGGTGCAGAGCGCGCACCGCCTGTCAGTATGGCCGTATCGGCGCAACTACAACAATTCGTCTAGAAAAACCTAGAATAACTAAGTTTAATCATTTAATTGTCCTAAAAATTAGTTTAAAAACCATAAGTTGATTACTTTGAATTTATTACGATGTAAAATGAATGTCATCATTGTAATTAAATTAAAAAAATTAAAAGTATTGAAATACTTAACCTAAAATTAAACGTGCACGTACGTCGAGCCCTATAAATACGGCCGCACTGTAGGCGATCGGGTCAGTCTTGCTTGAGCCGCCGAACTGTACGGATCTATGTAAATAAGTCGTTACGCTGTCGGTTGAATAAACGAGTCATACAGTGTACTTGTGGTGTTTTACTTGGAAGATCGAAGATGAGTGATCACCCTGAACATAGTCAGTGACGTCAGCTATGCTGACGTCACGCTTTTTAAAAACGGAACGGAGACATTTTCTCCGTCATACATAATATAGCATACTAGCTGTCCCGCGCAACTTCGTCTGCGTCACATTTTCCCCGATTTCCCAATATGTTTCATTGCTACTGCACTCCTATACAGCGTCATCTATTGAATAGTTACTCAATCCAGTCAACAGAAACCGCCATCTGTTAGAATCGTTTGGAGCTAACAGATAATTGTGGCTTAATTTGCAATAAAATAATATTGCGACCATAAATTGAGATGTAAGCTATCCTATCTTTCAAGTTGGATCAAACTGCATACGGTGTGCAAATTTGACTAAAATCGGTTAAGTAATTTAGGAGTCCATCCCTGACAAACAACGTGGCACGTGATTTATATATATAGATAGATTTTATCCAGTTATCATGCCTTTGTAAAAGTCAAAGTTACCTAATAAATGGATAACGGATATCAGATAGGCAGTCGCTTCATGTGAGCTGTCGTCATTCAGCTGCATTCGGTTAGACTGAGACCCAACCCCAACAGGCCAACATAGCTAGCCCTAGAGAGGGCTGCGCAGATGACTATTGCGCGAGAGAAATTAAACCATTTTTTTCCATGGTTCACTTAGGATCCAGGGTCCGTTCGGTGGCGGCAACCAGGACTGGTACAAGTTCGAGGTGGCCGTGATGGTGGGCGGCGGCATCGGAGTCACGCCGTACGCCTCCATACTCAACGACCTCGTGTTCGGCACCTCCACCAACCGGTACTCCGGGGTTGCCTGCAAGAAGGTAAAGTAGACATCGGTTTTATTTACCCCGATTTATCACTATTTGGACTATGAGTGCGGGAAGTACGAGAGCACCTATCTTTGCGCACTCACTGTAATGTTTCTTGTATTGTTGGCTAGATTGTTGGTTGAAAACTTGCCATGACAGAAAGTGGTTTGGGGAACTAATCTTAAGCTATTTTTGGGGGATATGCAAGTCATTAGAATAAAGTTCTGCGTAATTGTAAACAAATTGTTGTTTTTTTTTTAAATAGGATTTAGTTTTATTTAATAAAGTATTATATATATATTATTACAATTAAAAAACTATAACATAAACTAAAATAAATAAACTATCAACAATCTATAAAAGGACATCAAAATACTCCTCCTCAGCGCTGTCAGCTGGTAATGTGCTCAAGAGACTGGCGACGTTGCCACATTGCTATGGCAATACATAGCCTCTGGCCAAGGTAAAAGCCAGCCTTAATACATTATTTAAACAGATAGATTAGATAACACTCCAAAATCAAAAACTGGGATACCTAAAACTAGGGGAGAAAGGTTAGGTAACCCAGAAATATTTCAAGAAAATGTTACTTAAAATTAACAACTTAATTTCAACAATCAAGGAAATCCTACTGTCAACAACTAAACCGTGAAATAACCCGATGCTTTACCAATAAAATCTTTGTTAGGAAATTTCATAGCCATGTCATTATTACTGATAGCCATGAATATTAAATGAAATAATTTCATTGAGCAAATTCACGATTTCGTCAAATAGAAAATTATTCTTTGGAATTGGGACCGATTGACACTTGCTCACGACTTAGCGTGACTTAGCACGTGGCTTACCGTTTACAACATTGACCGATGACCCACTATGCCTGTTTAGTTCTTATGTAAAGTGATGACATAGACGCTAACTAGGGATTTACTGCTTTTGTGTAATACATAAATACATCGTGACGAAATAAGTGCCTGGCACTTATGTACCTAATACCTTAGCCTCGTCTACCAAAATACGCTAGAACAAATAACATAACAAAACAAAACCGGCCAAGTGCGAGTTTTACTCGCACACAGGGTTCCGTAGCCCCAAACAATATTTTGAACTGTCATTCATTAGTTAGTAGTATAAGTTAGTAAACTTCCACTCAACCGTAAAACTAAATTGGTTTTTCATAGTATATTAATGAAAAACAAAGTTACTGCTGCAGTTTGATGGAAAAGCCCCATATCTCAAAAACTAAACATCATATCTTATTGAAACCAATTTTCGTTGATAGTTTTTTTTACGATCTACAATCTTAAATATTTTCAGAATTTTCCTCTTCTTACTTTAGAAATTAGAGGGGGGGGGACACACATTTTACCAGTGGCTTTTGGAAGTGGCTCTAGCGCAAACTATTCAGTTTAGAAAAATATGATATTAGAAACCTCAATATCATTTTTGAAGACCTATCCATAGATACCCGACACGTATATTTTTGTGTGAAAATCTTAATGCGGTTCACAGAATACATCTACTTACCAAGTTTCAACAGTATAGTTCTTATAGTTTCGGAAAAAAGTGGCTGTGACATACGGACGGACGGACAGACAGACAGACAGACATGACGAATCTATAAGGGTTCCGTTTTTTGCCATTCGGCTACGGAACCCTAAAAAGTTAGGTAGGTGTACCTATAGTAGGTTCACTCACACGCCGTCAACAGATAATGGCCAACTCACACAAATCCTGTCTCCGAGCCACTACTAAGCGTAAGCTTAGACATTGGGTTTGGGTTTTTACATCAGGAAAAACCCGTGGAAAAAACCGATGGAAAAAGTGGACGTCTTAGAAAAAAAAAACTTGCGGCCTATTCTCAGACCTAGTGTGTAGACACTACTAGCCTGATGGAAAAACCTAAACCCAATGTGTATATTTGGTAGGTCTGAGAATAGGCCGCAAGTTTAATTTTATAACTAGTCCACTTCAAAATTTCCACGCGAACGAAGTCGCGGTCTAGTATCTATATACCTATTGAATACAAATCGATGCTTTTCAGCAACAACCACAGTTTATGTAGGTTTACCATCCAAACAAAAAATACATATGTTCATTTCTTTAAGTGCTCTTCGATGTAAACAGCTGATGTTAATGAAGTGATTACGAAATATCCGGTTACGGTTACCCTGTAAACCTTAATGACTCTGTCGAACGTAATGTGTGAAAGATATTTAATGCACTTAAACCCAGTTTGATTAAATACTCGTTGAATGAAAGGTTTTTGTTACCTTTCAAGTTGTTTTAAAGTAACATTCAGGCTGACATTACATAGGATAGTAACCATTTAGTCTCTGGCAGAAAAAAAATCCAACTTATCACTTACGTGTACTATTTAAACTTACTATTTTGGTCATCCTATCCCTTTGATGGCAAAAATAAATGCTGTAAAGTGCAATTAAATTTCGTTTCAGCACACTGTTGTATTTTCAACGTTTTGCTCATCGCGGAAAGTTGAAAATCCAACAGCATGCTCAGTGTAATGTCGTGTGTCGTAGTAAATTTTACCTTCATTTCTACCATTGTCACACAGGTGTACTTCCTGTGGATATGCCCGTCGCACAAGCACTTCGAGTGGTTCATCGACGTGCTGCGCGACGTGGAGCGCAAGGACGTCACCAACGTGCTCGAGATACACATCTTCATCACGCAGTTCTTCCACAAGTTCGATCTCAGGACTACCATGCTGGTAAGTATCTTCGAGAGTTGGAATCGAAATTCCAGTTTACAACCCAACCATTTTCTTCTTTGACGTCGGCCCTTGACTGGCAGGTACCCAGTTATGGGAAGTTTTTTGAAGCCTTCAGCATCATCTATCAGTTCCTGTAATGAACAGACAACAGGGCACGCAGGGCATGCTATTCAGCGCAGAATCATTAATATACGAACCTTGTAAACTCTTCATATTATTACAAAAACAAATCAAGCTATATACAGGGTGTAACGGAAAGGGTATATACATACTTAAGGGTGTGCTACAGACCATCAAACTGAACATGTTTCTCCACAAACAAACTTCGTAATAACGAAAAAATTCTCTGCTGCCCTATAGAAAATTTCAATACCTATCCGACCAAATGTATGGGACAGCTGATATTTTTTTCGCTATGACGATGTTGGTCCGATGGAGAAAAATGTTCAGTTTAATGGTCTGTAGCACACCCTTAAGTATGTATATACCCTTTCAGTAACACCCTGTATATTAATAGGACAGGATCTTTTAAAACAAGTTAAAAAAAAATCTTATCAGCAGTGTAGGTTGTATGTAGGAAGTATACAGGAGTAGAACTAGAAGAGCTGTCGTTTATGACGTTTTGATGATCGAAAAGACATTTCCTCAATTTCGGAAGAATGTTACATAGCGGCATGGCATTCAGCAAATATAGTCCGATTCTTATTTCCCCTACAGTACATCTGCGAGAATCACTTCCAGCGTCTGTCGCGCACGTCCATGTTCACCGGCTTGAAGGCGGTCAACCACTTCGGAAGACCCGACATGTCCTCCTTCCTAAAGTTCGTGCAGAAGAAACATAGCTATGTAAGTAATACAGGTTTTTTTTTATAATTTAACGTGAACATGACTAATTTAACTCCAGCAGCGTAGTCTCGCATAGTTTAATTCATTAATTTCAAAGCTTCTGTACCTATGCGTATGCCGAAAGGGGTTTCTTGGATGGATTGATTAACAAAAATTTAACCATAATCTATTAAAAATTTGCTGCGCAGTTTCCATGTCTTTTCCGATGTCTTTTCATGACATATTTTATTTTATAACAGCTGCAGCTGTCGTTATATCACCGCGGTTTCATTATTCTTAGCTCCGACTATAAATATTTATGCATAAATAATAAAAATTATCCACCAGGTATCTAAAATCGGCGTGTTCTCATGTGGTCCTCGGCCACTCACCAAATCTGTGATGTCTGCGTGCGAACAAGTGAACAGGACGAGACGTCTGCCGTACTTCATACACCACTTCGAGAACTTCGGATAAATGTAATCATACACCCTTATCATGTATCTTTTGTGAGAAGAAGGCTCTATCTCAGCTATTGGAGATATGTAGGGCAAAATAGACAAATCGTTCCATTGAATTTAAATTAGCATTTCTTTTTCTCATGGAATTACCGAATGGAGTTACCGAAACAGCAGAATTACACCAAAAGTTACTAACTTGTGTTATTATTTAAAATGCATTATTTATTATCCATTGTGTCACTGAGCCATGGTGTAATCCGTGAACCCAATAAAATCCGTGATGAACATTATGAAAAAGATTCGACTCATAAAGCCATAATTTAGTTCCAAAACCCTGTCATTATTTTTTCCAAAAAGATCGAAGCCGCAGTTATAAAGCGTTTATTTATGTAACGTATAACGTTCAAGAGAACGTTAACTCAAGACTCAAGAGAGTCAGGGGTTAGTCAATAAATTAATTGGCTGTTTCGTCCTACATTTAGTTAAATATTAAATTGCTTGTTATTCCGTGTTCTTAAATGCATATCTATTGATTTCAAATACAATATCGCTACTATTTATTTGGTAACCAATAGCTAACAAACACGGATATTTTAGACATTCCTTGTATAACTAAGATTACCTTAACTTATTTATTTTTAGTTTTTTATGCTTTTAAAAATCAACTAACAATGATGTAGTACAAAAACATCGTTCGCGCATTTCAATGTACAAAAGATCATTATATAGAAATAACTTTAGAAATAAATTATAATACTCATTGCGATCTAAATTGTATTATTTATACGACGGTGCTCCGAAGAGCTGTATTGTAAATAATGTATAAATTGTATTGGCTTTAGTGTAATTGTATTTTTACGTTGAATCGATTGTAAATAAATATTTAAATACAGATATTTTTCGCATTTTTATTTCCTGATTCGCTCAGCATAACATTCAACGAAAGAATTCACAGATGATTTTATTTTAATTTAACATACATGGAAGATTAATTAATTATTGAAAAAATATTGAATTGAATTCGGAATTGAAGCCATTAACATGAAGTACTGAAAAGTAATGTATAGTAATTTTAAAGAAGTGTAAAAGTGACACAGGTAATGGACCTACATTGTTGACAGTTTCCATCTAAAGTCAAACTTGTTATAAAGTGTTTATTTACCGCTAAACATATTTGAAACCTTATTCTGTATTTGACAACTTCTAAAGTGTGACAGAATGGGGACGATATTTTAATATAATATTATAAACTCGTATTTACACCGACGTCATAGGTATTTAGTGATTCATGGTGCAAGTGGGTGTAAATATTATCATGACTAACATTTTTTTCTACTATGTGTTAATTTTACAAAATAATTTAATTAAAATGAATTTATGTGGTTTCGTGATTGTCATGTAATTCAATTTAAAACAATTTCAGCTATAAACAAACCAATTTGGGAGTAGATAACAAACTAAAAATTATCCCAAATATCGAAAGCATTAACTGAAACAGCACCAAACAGTAAACGCTTGATTGAACAGTAGTGCGTTACAATATTTAATAACAGTTCCACTGTATGGTTACTCGTTCTTGGATTATTTATGGATTGTAATTCGAGGCTCCTCGCTCTTAATTCAAAGTAAAAGGTGCAGACAATAGCCTTGCAGGCTCGTGACACACGACCGCGCCGAACACTGATCGTGCACCAGTTTTTATTGAACTAGTACACGATATCAAGTTTGTATTGACATCTTCGATTACCTAATTACGTGTTTCAGAAGCCTAGTTGTTTTATTTTTTCGTTCGTCTGCTTTGTCATGATCGTGAAGCATGAAGACCTACAACAATACTGCTTTAGTACTGCATTTGATTAACAAAAAAATTGATTGGTAGTCTTTTACTCTAGTTTAATCATACTTCCATTGCACTCACGTTGCATCAGGCCAGGCAAGCCACCGTGTCAGTTAAACACAAAATAACTTATTTACTGGTTTGTAAGACATGGGCAAAGTAAAGATTTTAAAAAAGTGTAAAAATCTCCCGACCCAAAAAACCTAACGTAAATTAATCCAAGCGTCGTTGCGTCGGGGCCAGGGGTCCGCTTTGTTTTGTGCTATTGCTAAGCAGTCTACTTAGCGGTCCTCCGATGCTACGACTTTATTTTTGGTTTTATAGAGGTTTTTTCTGTCGGGGGTATTTTAATTTTTATTTCATGCTTTTTATTCTTAAATTATTTTTGCTAAGAACACTATCTATTAAAACACCTTTCAAACCAATTTTATAACCAATAATAATAATAACCAATTGTATCAAAATCGGTTTATCGGTTTAAGAGGAACGATGCCTCAGACAGACACACAGATACACAGATCCACAGATACACACGTCAAACCTATAACACCCCTCTTTTTTGGCCAGGGGTTAAAAATATGAATATGCATACACATATATTATTTTTTCACTGCTGGACAAAGATCTCTAATGATTATAACACTTAAACAGGGCTAACCGATGTTTTCAGATGTACACATCGATGATTCCTTGTTTTATTACGATGTGCTTCCTGCACCAATGGCCAAGCAACACAACAAAATCACAAAAGATAACACCCTGCTTGGAATTCGAAACTGCACAATAGTCAATTCAAAACTCGAATCAAGTCAAACACGGGACCTCAAATTGTCCTTCAAACACATCTGTATGTCCTCTATTGTAGAACGGCGCGTGCGAACAAATCACTGAGGTTCGGCAATTAAGGCCATAACTTAATGTTCAATATCATATTGCACAAAATCTGATCGCTCGAGTTTAGTTCAGTCAGGCTAACAAAGTATTGTCCTCGTACTGTCTCGCGCCGAAGCGAGACTTGACTTGATGTGTACAGTATGTACATATTCATGTCTCTTTTCGGCACGAGATGATCCGGCGACAGGGTTTTGTCACCTATCTCATCATGTTAGCCTGGTACGCAGTATTGCCACATTGCTCGATAAACTTCATTCCCTTCGATCGTAGCAAACTACACTTCGCTTAAAAGCAAAGTAAAGTAGTTCTAAAATTATTGTAAATGGAATAAAGTTCTAAACGTAAATTGCTGCCTTCAGAATAAAGTGGCAATCATCATCACCTATTTGAACTATAATTTATAATGTTTCTATTGAGGATATCAATTGCAGGTTCTGTATTTATGTGAGTTATAGTATTGCTGCACCTGTTTCGTTGTGGTATCACAGTTAGTGCACTTACTTATTTATTTCGTAACAAAAATGGATGTACTTTGGCAGTAGGTACCTATATTAAACTTATGTTTCAAGAAACGAGTGATTTTTGTTTATCATGCATAAGTTATAAGCTTCCTTCCTTTAGGAACGTTGCACATTGGGCCAAAAATGAAGTGTCATGGACTTAGCGCCCCTTGGGACGCACTTATATACGTTTGCTTTTATGTCACGTATCTTTTTACTATGCACTTTTCCGTGATTTTCGAATCACATAAATTATAATAAGGCCAATAAAAGTATATTGTACTATTATTACATCAACCTGAACGAAATACGTAAGTGCATTATGCATATTTAGTTTTTCAGCCATTACGGCACACGCAATTAATCAACACGGATTATAAATTCTAATAACAATCAACCGATTTAATATTGATCTAATAAAGAAAGGTATGTGTTTTACGACGACATTTACATAAAAATATGAGTAAGTATAGCAGTTTATGATATTAATGACAAAATCAGTAATGTGGTAATAAAGTATAGAGTAATATGAGACTTGTAAGTATGGCTTCTTTATAAGCATCAAATTGCCAGGAAGTACTTAATTATCATGTCTTATATTATCATACAAAAACATAAATATAATTTATTTTTATTACTATCATTTAAGTAACCACCAATTTTCTGCTCAAGTAATTAGACTTTGTAAATCTAACTTTAGGCTGATTGCACAAATGAAAAATATTACTACTCTTTTAGAATGATTAACGAAAACTGGGTTAAAACGCATAAGAAAACTTAAACAACGCAGTGGAAATCAAGGAAATATTTACTACATTTGTCGCACGTCTGAGCGCCTCAACTTCCGTGCAATAGAGTTCAACGCGCAAAGGTCTTCGGGCGAAGATTTCTCTCCGCAAATTCTCAAGTACACAAAATAATAACTTTATAAATTAACATGACATGCACAATTTCATTCTTGTTGCTTCATTATTTTGGGTTGTCAGCGGTGCGTTATGCAGACGATATCTACATAATTGTTGTTAATTACAGTCGGAGTCACGTACCGCGCTCCAGCAGTTACCTAACCTCCATGCTGACACAGCGAACCATAAACCTGACAGCACACCTAGAGGGGCTCACTAACTCAATCTATCATGACCACATTTTTATAGTTACATGAATTAACTTACTTTCACAGCCTACGGGCTTCTCACACAAAAGGTTAATATAATAAAATTAATCAAACACAAGGTTCTTGATCTTAACAATACACAGCTTGACCCCTGACCTATTAAAGTGCCTTTTTTTATCGAAACAGAACATGTTGCAAATAATTGGAACTGTCAGTCACCATTGATGCGCACATCCGAATGTTACGGGCAGCTGAGGCAGCCGAGACAGCTACATCCACGATTCTTCAAACTTCTTACAAAGAACGAGACGGTCGGGTTTAATATATCAATGCCAAAGTACAGTTTCCCAACGTACTTTGTTATTTGTTTGGTAAGCTAGTTTCACATCAATCATAATAATATAGTGAACACGTAAATGTGCTACGGATTGTGCCATACGTGAACAAGAGCAAACAAATGAAAGACGAAGGATAATAAATCGTACGTAAACCGAAAATATGGTTTTTAATACAGTTGCTCAAAAAGTGGCGTATTGCAGGGACGTATAGCGTTCGGGATGTGAGCTATTACACACTCGAGCTTTTTCTTTACCTTGTCCGAACTCGTGCGTTCTCTTTCCCAACTGTCAAAATAATGTCTATTAGAAAGAAAAAAAACCAACCACGGAGTTTTTACTAAAAAAAATCATAGAAGTTTTTATGATTCATGCAAATATTTCTAAAAAGAAGCTACTAATTTGTTTCAATATTAGATTTAATGGCTTGATTCAATGAGTTAGGTTAGGTTTCATTTCATTTTCATTTCATATCAATTAAAAAAAATCTACTGAAGACTTGGCTGTATGGGCATAGTTCCCTTTGCCTACCCAGAATGGGTAAAGAAAACAACAAAAAAAACTCTGCTCATATTCTTTTACGGTTGGCGCCATTTTCCAAAAATGTTCTTTATTAAATTGCTTCATTTTTTCGCAACTGTATTAAAAATAGTTGTTCAGTACACGTGCGGAACCGTCATTGCAACTTGTTCCGACTGTCAACCCTCACCTTCGGCTGCGCCTCGGCTCGGGTAGACATTTGTCGGAACTCTTTGCAATGACAGGCTTTCCGAACTCGTAATGAAATATACTATTCCTTTTACGTTTTTCTTTGCCTGAACTGTATTAAAAATGCACGTTTCAAGTACTTTAACTTGATTCATACATTAAATCTCTTGACACGAGCGAGATCTGTTGATCAAACTTTAATTTATTTCCGTTGTTCGTTGGATTGGAATGAGAGGTGTCAGGCTCGACAGTGGGCATAAACTTCTCCTACAAACGCACTCGACACAGTTTCACAATGCATTATTTTATGCCAAAGTAATAAATTCAGACACTTAATCACCTTACTTTTATCCTCGGGATCACGCTGATGTACAATTTACTCGGCTAATGTAATGTTCAAACAAAGCCAACGGTCCGTGTCTTGTCATAAGACACACGCTCTGTTTCCCCTCACATAAACTTATATAATTTAGTCTCATTTGTGTTCAAAGTAATGCAAATTAATACGGGTCAATTAATAAGTTGTTTTTGCTGTGACCTTTAGGCAGAACAAGAATTATGATCTCGGAATCTTTTTTGTTTGTTTCTGTAATACAAAATACGGATTTAATTACAAGTTTTATTTTTTGGAAGTATTGTTAAAATAAAAGTAAACGGCTATAAAAACATGTGAATTTAACCTACTCTTGGTTTGGATTTCCTTCTATAAAGTCCGCTTAACCTACACTCATTATAAAATCAAAACATCGAATTTTTTAATTGAAATCAGATTAAAAAGTCAAACAAGAGAATTAAAATGACGTAATCCATATTTAATCGTTTATTTACATAACCGGCACAATGTTGGCAGACTGTACCGAAGTCTGACATCCGCGACCCGTTACGTGTGGTGAAAAGTTGGCGGAAAATCAGCGGCGCGTTCCGCACGGGTGCGCGTGCGCTGATAAACCTCGCCTGTTTCCTGATTATACGCTCTCTCGCGAGGAAGTTAATTGAAAATTACTGATTACACACCACTGGAGACTTATTAATGCTTCCAGTGAATGTCTTACGCATGAACGTTAATTTTCAAAATTGATCCTTTCGTACAGCTGCCCATTTCCTTCCAAAAATGCTACTTAAATGGCTTGGTTTTAAAATATTGTTATTAATTAATCGGCTTCCTTAATTTAAATGTTAGTTTTTAAAAACGAGTAAAACCAGCTCGCCGGTGTTGCCGGCTCATTGGCTATCAACCATCAATATGAAAGCTGCTATTTATTTATCGATGCCCGAGTAAAACGAAAGAAATGACTATTCGTCCCTTTCTAACGCGCTTTCGTCGCTGCGCTGGCGCGGGTGACGCGGCGAGCTGTGCGATAGTGAGCGCGGGTTTAGTTTTCAGTGATCGCGCGGCGAAGGCGCTCTCTGCCGGCGACCTCCGAAGTTTCGCAACTCGACACATTTCCTAGTGCTAGTGATGTGCTAAACTTATCCGGTCGGAAGTCCACATAACGTGCGCCGCAGTGACGTCACCGTGAGACTCCGCAAGGGCATCGGTTCGCCGATCTCAGCAGGTGAATACGATCAATTAAAACTGTGGATGGAGCCTGCGACCGCAGTCGCACGCCGTGGCCCCAGCTCGACATCCTTGTCCTCAATTAAAACAATTTACGGCAGTTCTTGTTTGAATTTTACAATTGTTGTCCCGGTTCATATTATTGTGGCAATAAGCTTGTAATTTACGATTACTTGTACTTGAATCGAGTTACAATTATTTTTGATCCATTGCACTGCACTAAAATCTATAAAAGGAGATAATTATAGTAATTGTAAAGTGCTCGAGAGTATTCGTTAAGCTTGTAGACGAAGCTATTTGGGACGATGTGGACTGTATACCTGTGAATATAAAAGGTCATTTTGCCTTATTAGTACAAATAGAATATGTATTACAATTTCAATTACTAGAATTAGTATTTGATCGAAATTATGAACGACGTTACGCAAAGAAACTAATGTGGATTGTGTGCTGATCTAACAAAATTCAATCCGACTTCGAAATATTGATACATGGCATACAGGCATCTGCGAAGCGAGGGTACAAGTGAATAAATCAATCACGAATTGCACATGGTGTGAGGCGACATCCAATTTAGTTCGCATCAGCACCGTGCCAGCCAGTCCGGGCTGACCGCAACCGAAGCTAATATGATTTAATCGAAGTGTAATGTTGTAACGTATACGACGGACTTGAGATTAGATCTACTCAGTGGTTTGTTTTGTAAGCATGCTATCAGTTCGCCAGTTCGGCACTGTCGTAACTGGGCCCACGGGCTGCAGTGCGCAACGGTTCACTTCGTCAGGGAGAAATATGTACAAGCGCTAACACTGACACTCAGACATAGCCGTTAATTAGAACACAGCTGAATTTTGCAAGTTGGCAGCCCATGCGAGGGATTGCACAAAAATATTTGATTATGTAGACATGAAATATCCTGTCCCAGCGTTTTCTTCAGATTGTTAGACTACATTTACAGCTGGCCTTTTTGTAACTAGGTTTTACATACTAAGCTATTATACCTAAAACAGGAAATAATCTTTATCAGGCACGTATCCAAAAATTTACTCATTTTCTGCTAAAACTCAAAGATTAGATAACGGAAAGTGATTTGCTCTAAAGTCACTGATATAATATTTTGTCTAGAAAAAGCGAGGACAACCGGTAGTAATCTAGTATGTAGGTATGTCTACATTATTAACACACAGTTGATATTCAACTTTAAATATCATGTTCTGTGTCCACTTATTGAAATTGATCAACCACGTCAGTCCAGACGTCCGAAATATTTTTTGCAATTTTCAAGTTTTCGCAAAGTCATCTCACGTTTAGAATAGAATTTGTAGGTCATTTACTTGGGCTTCTTTTGTATTCCAACTTATAAGAGACCAAAAAGTTGTTTTTCGCATAAATACTGTAATACATACGAGTGAATAACAACTTAAACTGTGTTAGTTTGTTAATACTTGCTACTGGGTTTGCTAAACAAGTTTAGTCTTCCGGTGCTCAAATAGATGGCTGGTACATTATGTTTCTAGAAGAATTATGAGTTAGTTACAAAAATCTTTGTAAAAACACTTGAAAAACCTTTTACAATTTGCTCCTTGAAACTTGAAAGTCTTTTTATTCGTCAGACAGAACGTGATTTTGATGATGTTACCTATCTACTGTTTATGTTTCCAATTTAAGTAACGATGGGACGATAAAAGATAAGGAACGTTTCAGAATTAAGTGAAGTTCATAAGCCCATTAGGTTACTCAATGCACCTTGGAACAGCTAATTGTAGATAAAATAAGTACCTACAAATGTCAGCCGTAACGAACGATGTAGCAATTATACATGAAAACATGTTGGGAAAATGGATTTTACTTATGTTTCTAGTAATTATTTATTTATTATATGTTTACCAAGCTTCTGTGAAAAACATTATCTTAAAAAACTTTTAGGTACTGTAATGGATTTACATAGTCGCTAATTACTGGTACAACCAGCATACACAAAAATAAGTGATAAGATATATGTTATCTTATCACACAAAATCAATATAACAACAAAAATTAAATAAACTAAAATTATTACCATACAGTATTGAGTTATTGACATAACTAAGATAAGAATAAAATCAGCATAATTCTAAATATAAACAAAGATTCGTCACTGACGGTATGGAAATATGTTTATTTTTTAACTTATCCACTGTCTTTGATTTTAGTACATCGCACTTTTCAAAATCGGCTTTCCTGATAACACTTCTTCCCTATTCTAGATTCAAAACCATGTAAGTCTAAGTACTGGAAGAAGAGTTTAACAGTGAATAGTGATGACGAAAGAAAAAGCTAATACTATCATCAATCCCTTCGCGAAACGTGATGATTACGACTCGTAATCACCATGTCTAATCATCATCAGCGGTACCTATATGATGACCATTTTCAGCAATAATGTGCTATTAGAATACTATTTTAAATTCCGTGCCTCGGAAAGCACGTTAAGCCGTTGGGTCCCAGCTGTCATTTGTAGATCTGTGTCAGTCGTAACGAGTAGTCAGAAGCCGAAAGTCTGACATCCAGTCTTACCAAGGGGTATCGTATTTCCCAGTTACTGGGTTGTGGAGGTCAGATAGGCAGTTGCTTCTTGTAAATAACCGATACTCAGCTGAATCCGGATAGACTGGAATCAGACCCCAAGATACTTTAGGAAAAGGCTAGGCATATGATGAGCTGTTTTCATCACATTAGTTGAGTGGCAAATATGTGGTGAAAACTTAGGTACTGAGATATTTTTTCAGTTACATAATATTCAACAAAATGTGTGTCTAGAACAGATATACGGGCTCTTATTATGCATAGACATGACTGCCTACATAACAAACAATACGATTGGACTAAACACTCGTAAACAATACATCGTTAAATCGTTGAGATTTTAGAAGTGCAGTAAAAGCAATGTAGGTTTGCGCTGCAAAATCTATTATAGCGCTCCCTCACCGGAGCATTCGACTGTAATGTCAACAATCCAAGATTCAAATTTGTACAGATTGACATATTCATCTGTACCTACATTACAGGCGAAAACTTCTGGCGAGGGAGCGCCCTTCATCATCTGCCTAGCCTTTTCCCAACTTTGTTGGGGTCTGCTTCCGGTCTATTCGGATGCAGTTGAATACCAGTATTTTGCATAGAGTAACTGCCTATCTGACCTCCACGACCCAGTTAGTACTGGGTAATACGCTACCCCTTGGTAAGACTGGTTGTCAGACCTGTAACGACTGTCAAAGATCTACAAATGACAGCCAGGACCAACGGCCTAACGTGCTTTCCGAAGCACGGAGGAACCTCGGTATGAAATGGGTGGTCACCCATCCACGAACCAACCTTGGCCAGCGCGGCTTAACCTAAAATTCGACCCGAGCGGCAGTTTTTATTTAGCCACGAGAATGGGAGTGCCTTTAAAGGATTACAAAGACGATCACTGCATATTTCAAAAGTTCTTAGCACATCTAAATCGCAGGTCGTATATAACTCTTACATAGCATACACAAACAGTATATTTATATTAAAATTATATAAGCACACGTAACAGTAATAACACAAAATCCGTTATTGAAGCAAGTGAGCCGTTTACGTGGCGTTTCCTCACGCAACTGATATTGGAGCCGGATAATGGATACTAGACACGTATAAAACGTAAACATACGGACCATTGTTTACGAAATTGTAATCGTAATGATGGATAAACATACGTGTACATGTTTTTTAATCTAGGAACAGTTTTAGTATATGGAAAATGGCCTCCTAGCCACCACGACGACAGCTCCTATAACATAACTCTGCTTCGATTCTTATTTTATTCCTTTTTCTTGATCCACGAAAGTTATGGTACTATTTGAGGATTCATTTGAATTTTACACTAATCTGTTAAAAAATATGCAGGGTTACTTTTGGTAGACTAAACTAGCTAATTAGGCTCTGTATGGTGTCGGACGTAAAGAATAGCACTATCCCATATCTTCCCGTGGCTGTCGTAAGAGGCGACTAAGGGACTTGCCAGAGAATGGGCAGCAGCGTTCTCTGTGCTTTTGTAACAACCTTACTGCGATCGCCAACCCGCTTGCCAAGCGTGGCGATTATGGCAAAACCATATGTGAGAATATTCACACGAGCAAACAATTTTACGAATATGACACATAGATAGGTTGGGTTATGTTATGAGTTTATAAATCTACTAAATCATATTTATAAACATAGATTTCGCGCAAGTTTTTTCACGTGTGAAAGGCAAGTTAAAGCTATCATTAACTGTGTGCACCTTTCTACACGACTAAATTGAAAATCAGCGTGACTATTAGGAGTCTGATGCCTTTCTATCAATCAATCACCAACCAACATAACCAACGTGGGAAGAAGCGTAATTATAATTCGCGGGTGCCAGTGTTATATGGTAATTTTGTCGTGATAGGAAAGATATCGCAGTGATAGGTACGTACGACGACCATTGAAGCTATACAAAACCAGTTCATGCATATCTCTTAAGAGCGTTTATACCCTACGGCATTTCATACAAACTTTAAAGTCGTTATTTTCCGAAATGAATGAACAGATTTTGATGAAATTTCCTACGCATAAGCAATATACATAGGTCTAAAAAGTTACTAAAAAGATTTTTGAAATGTCTTTTAAAAGTGGAGGTAATTGGAAATTTCTGTTTCCATAGATAATTAAAAATCGGTCTAATTTAGCTGTAACATTATTTTTCGAAAATGTCTTTTATTAACTTTTTAGAGCTATGTATACTGCTTATGCGTTTCTTACGCATGATAATGTGCGGGCAATCTAAACAAAGCCAGGGCATGCTATACTAGAAAGGTGTAGTTTTATATGTCGCCCTGTGTATAATTGTGTAAATCGTCGAGTTGCAGCTCCCAAATGATCATACCCGAGTAACAAATTGAATTGTTAAGTCGCTATTGGCAGGTTTAGGTACTTAGCTGGAGGGTGGTATATGGCCTAAAGGTATTGTTGAACTTCTTTCAGACACCTTTGAATTTGGAGGTAAGGAAAATTAAAGGGCATTAATGCGAAGCCGGCAGATCATTGTTTGCTAACGTTGTTCCAATGTGCTTGCATAGAATAGCACCACTTAATATTCTACGCACAGGCGTTCCATATAAAATAAATAACCTTAACAATAAATATGTAACACGTTGTTAGGACACGTGCCCTTGGTAATAAAATGCCTCTAAACTTTCTCTATACGAAGGTACATTCCCCCTGACACATCTTCCCTTGTCTCCTTCTGGTAAGGACCTTTTTGATTCTTACTTAGTCAAACCCTATTTGTAGTCTAGTCAAAATCCAGACTAAAATCACGATAACTCGAGGACGGTGCTTTTTAGGGAAAAAAGTATACCTTTTTTTATAATAAATTTTACGATCTACAAACTATTTCTCATCCATATTTCCGGTAGCTCTCATCTTTCCAGAAATATTCGCATAAAAACTATTTGTGACCTTTGACTTCGCTTACAAATAACGCACAACCGACTTTTGACATTGCATTTGTAATAAAGTATTTACAACCTTTAAAAAAATCCAGCTTGTTGGGAATTAATGCAAACTAGAATATCGATTTTGTTTGGACTTTTGCTCCTAAAAACTAATTTTCTACTTAACAAGTTGTCTTTCTTATCATCTGCTATTAACGTGCGGTAAGTGTTGGTAGGTCCATTAAAGATTTCATAATAAAATGTTTCTAAGAGTAACATTTACAACGCCCGCACACTTAAATTCATAGATATGCATGTTTGAAACATTTTGGTGACTTAACAAATCAGCTGTCCGCCTACTGCCTGTGGTACCAATGAAAAACGTTCCAAATAACTTTTTGTTCTTATAATAGTCTCCATTAACATTTTAAATGCCTATAATATGGAAGCGCTTTGTTTAAGTAATGTCCAACGTTATTTTGTTAGGTGAAGGCCTGTTAATGTTTTAATGATTTGAAAAGGCGAATGGACTTGACAACCAGTGGTTATTGAGTGGAACTTAGCTATCAAGAAACGGAACCAATATTTTGTATTGTCTGAAGATAAATTGTTGCTTATCTAAATGGTTGTGATCTTAGATTTTCGCAACGCAGCCGTAAAACCGGAGGGAACATATGCGAGGTTTCTTGGGAAATATTTACTTCTGAAATCGTAGACTGCGTCGGTTGCTCTAGTAGTGGCAAGCGTGACTGCTGAGTATGAAGTCATAGGTTCAATACCCA
This sequence comes from Cerastis rubricosa, assembly GCA_949152445.1. NCBI lineage: Eukaryota > Metazoa > Arthropoda > Insecta > Lepidoptera > Noctuidae > Cerastis > Cerastis rubricosa. Next base: position 8,972,043 of record OX424540.1, on the reverse strand, counting down.
GGTCGGGCAAATTGTTATTAGGTTTTTCTATTTATATAGAAACTAGCTGTCCCGCGCAACTTCGTCTGCGTCACATTTTCCCCGTTTTCGCAACATTTTTCATTGCTGCTCCGCTCCTACTGGTCGTAGCGTGATGATATATAGCTTATGTCCTTCCCCAGGTTAAAATCTATCTTCTTGCCAAATTTCATTAACATCTGATCAGCCGTTTAGTCGTGAAAAGGTAACAAACAAACATACAAACAGAGTGACTTTCGCATTTATAATATTAGTATGACAGTATGAATTTCTCAGTCACATCCACGGTGTCTAGATCTGTGCCTGGTGGATGGCCATAGGGTCTACCCCTAATACATGGGACTTAAACAAAACTAATGAAATATGGGTGTACTATTAGGTATACCTCTGCCTACCCTTCCTGGATTACAGGCGTGAAGTTATGTTTAACTCATATAGTCCCTATGATCTAAAATGTACAATTGTAAATCTCGGTCATAACAACACAAATGGAGGTCTTGTTTTAATAACACGGACATAGTCACGGGGCGCGCCAGTCGCACCTAACTTTATAACTATACATAGGCGTCCTCGACAGCTGATTGTAAATTGTTTTTATGATCAAATCTCCTTAACAATAGTGCGGAGAGTAGCGCGTGACTCGAGCTAGCTATTGTGCAGGCGCAAGCACAGACAGGCAGTTCACACAAAACCTCCGCGTACATACACATACGTACGTAGATACGTGCACAGTTTTATGTACATTGTGGTACAGTTTCACACGTACGCGACCGACTAGCAACGAATATCTACGAAGGTACCCGAGTCATTTACATACACTTGTGGTGCAAAACCAATTGTTTTTATTCACCCACGTGTCCACATAATCATCACGAATCACCGCAACAAAATGTCGTTTTATCGACTAGCAACTATTGCACATTTACGGTTGAAATAAAAGACTGTGTACGGAACTAATTAGCGTTAGCCAGCGTGTTGGCAAAATCTTCGGCTGTTATAAATTTTAAACAGGCATGTGCCAAATTGCATCAACATAGCCGAAGAAGCTATTATTACAATTTTGTTACAATAAAAAGCAATAGATAACATTCAATGGAATCGTTCTTTATTTAACTAGTTTTTTATTGCTTCAAACAAAGGTTATAAAAATCTTTACATAGAACTATGCTCCACAAAATTGTTTTCACGTTTTGTCTGTGTGTATGTCTTGCCGGGTCGAGCAGTGTTATTAAGTTTTTCCATCAGGAATACTCAATAGCAGCCACGGAGTCAGAATTTGTGCCGGGTTGAGGACAATAGGTGCGCCCCCTATTACATAGGATTTAAACATAACTGACGCAATTCCCAACCCTAGGGGGATTGCAGGAGTAATGTTTTGTATCTCATTGCTGGGTCATCATCTGCCTAACCTTTTCCCAAAATATCTTGGGGTCGGCTTCCAGTCTAACTGGACGCAGCTAAATACCATTATTTTACATAAGCGACTGCCTATTCTGACTTCCACAAGCCAGTCAAATCAAATCAAATCAAAATCATTTATTTCAAGTAGGCCAGTTACAGGCACTTTTGAATAGTCAAACAACAATAACATATTAAGCTACAGTCCCAGTCACTAGACATAATAACTGTGAAAGTACTGTAGTTGCCCATTCCAAAGCGTAGATCTCTATGGAGAAGAATGGGCAAGAAACTCCATGGACACTCTTTTAAATTAATAGCTTGTTACAAAAATCTTGGTTACAGCATTCATGTTGAGATGGTAAATTATGTGAGAACGATGTAGCAAGACGTGCACGTTAAAAGTGTCCACAGTAAAAACAAAAAAAAAGACAATTCAAAAATAAAATAAATAGTTCGAAATAAGCCGAGGCAACTAAGAGATGACCAGGCACAACTGACAGCGCCCGTTCACGAACATCACGCATGGATCAGCCATCATTCAACTCAACCATTTTGAAGGGAACTAAATGACCCGACACACGCGCCACCATCAGCGTGACATTTAAGTGAGCATGACATACTCTTAACCGCCAGGGCACATTGAAGTCAATAAAAGACGTAGGTTTCCAGTAAATGATAGCTTTCTAGTACATAGTGCTCACACAATATGGGCTGTGCGACTATACAATACTAAATTAATTGAATTTATACAATGCAAAGTTAGTTTATACAATCTTCAGCAGCTCCAACAATACTATTTAATGCTATCAATTCATGCGCCCCTGTCCTTGTGGAGCAGGACCGGCATTGAGCCAAGCATTATTATCAGCGATATAATCGTCCAATTTGTAATAAGCTTGCTTACATAGTGTGCGTTTAATGCATGTTTTAAATTTCATCTCACTCAGTTCAAGAATACTTTGTGGAATTTTATTATAGCATCTTAAACAGTACCCCATGAAAGATGAGTCTACTTTAGCGAGTCTGAAGCCTGGCTGAACTAATTGGTCCCTATTTCTAGTACTGTAATTATGTCTGTCACCTCTTTTACCAAAAAGATGCAGATTTTTTCTTACGTACATTATGTTTTCATAAATGTATTGACAATGTACCGTTATTTTTTTTTTTATATTTTTTTTTTTTTTTTTTTACCAATTAAAAAAGGAACATTACAGACATAAGTGTATCGTTGGTGCCTGTACTAATGAATGAAATTCATTGTATCACAGACACCAGCGCCTTCCGAAATGTGTACATAAAAATTCAAACATGCTACAAAGTGAACTCGTAAAAAATAAACAGTAAAAGTAATTTATAACTAATACAAATCTAAAAATTAAAAATAATACTATAAACTGAGGTTGAATTTAAAATTAAGCTACTTATTTACTTAAGTTGAACATTTGTGAGAATGCGTGCACGACAATGCACGGGTGAGTGATTATGTATGGGTGGGTGTATTAGTGAGTGTATGTGTGAGTGTATGTGTTAGTGTATGTATGTGTCTGTTTTTTAAATACGTCTATTGGATTGGTTTGAGAAGATCTTCAGTCTCCCGGTAATTTAACTTTAGTAAGATGATGTGTAGTTCTTTTTTGCACTTATTTTTTGTTAGGTCATGTATGTAGGCTATTTTGTTGATGCGGTTGTAGAGACGAGAACTATTTATATAAAAATTTCTACTGGCGAGAGCAGTTCTATGCGACTGAATTTCGCACACTATGTCCTTCCTGCGCTTGTTGTTCGGCTTATATGGGATTGTAGCATGCTTACGCAGGACGGTCTGAAGCACATAGAGCTGTCTTACTGTAAGAACGGAGCATTGTTGGTACAAACTTACGGTCGGGTACCTAATAGGCTTCTTTAAAAGTACTTTAAGAACCGCTCTTTGCGCTCTCTCCACTCGCAGCATACTAGTAGCAAACGTGCCCCCCCACGCCGGTATGCAGTACATTAGTATAGATTGAGCTAGGGAAAAATACACTAGCTTTAAAGTGTCTAGGTCAGCAGAAGATCTTAATTTTTTGAAAATGTACAGAAGTTTTCTTGTACGGGAAACTATATTTCCTATATGCTTGTTCCAACTAAAGAGGGAGTCAATTTGAACTCCCAGATACCTTATGTCGGTTGTTCGTATGAGTGGGTGACAGTCACAATTGGGACTAGACTGACGACAGGTGTGAGCAATAATTTTCAAGGAGTCCGAAGGTTGAGACGCGGAGGAACCAGAAAAGGTTATAAATTTTGTTTTAATTGCGTTAAGGGTTAAAAGGTTGTCGTTTAACCAGGTTATAACGGAGGATAGTGCCTTTTCAGTTTCAGTGTAGGCTAGCTGCCAGTCTTTGGCATGTACAATCAGCGCCGTGTCATCTGCATATGTAATAAATCTGCAGTTGTTAATTGCCAGTTGACACAGGTCGTTGATGTACACCAAAAATAAGGTGGGACCAAGCACACTGCCTTGTGGGACTCCATATGTGAGAAACTCTTCATTGCTAGTGTAATTTCCGACCCTGACATACTGACTACGTTCTGTAAGGTAACTACTAAATAATTTTAGGACAGTGCCCCTTACGCCTACTGCTTCCAGCTTCTTTAAAAGGATAGGAATAGAAACCGTGTCGAAAGCTTTCGACAGGTCCAAAAATACTGCTATGGTTTTTAATTTATTATCTAGAGATTGAATCACAGTCGTTGTTAAATCTATTACCGCGTCTTCAGTTGACTTACCTTTAATAAACCCGTATTGGTTTTGAGAAATTATATTATTTTTAATTAGATAATTGGTTAATTGTTTATTGATGAGTTTTTCAAAAACCTTAGATAAGGTAGTGAGTACTGAAATTGGCCTATAATTTCCGACACAGTCTCTATCGCCACTCTTAAAAATAGGGTGAACAATGGCCTTCTTAAACACTTTAGGAAAGGTCCCTGTAGTAATTGCAAGGTTAAATATACATATGTATTATACCAGGTATTATTAAGTGACGGGCCGATTTTAGTAAGGATACTGATATTCCATCCCAACCGACCGCACAATTGCTTTTCAGGCCTAGTATAACAGTTTCTATTTCCTGTTCAGAAACTTCAAACATACCCATTGAGTAACACGGACTGGTCACGTTTTGTGACGTAGGAGACGCAGAATTCGTGATTTGGTCTGCTAGTATTTTCCCGATACCTGCGAAGTACTTATTGACTATATCAACTGATTCTTTTGGGTCTTCACACAAACTCAGTAACTCATTTGGTACGGTCTTTTGTTGCTTCGTCTCCGTAATACTTTTGATGGCATCCCAGGTTGCCTTGGAATTACCCTTGGCCTCCTGAAGCAAGTTCCGATCATAAGTGTTTCTTAGTTTTTTCAATAAGTTGTTGAGAGAATTACGGTAGCGTTTGTAGGTAGTACTAAGTATCATATTGTCGGGATCTTTTTGAGCTTTAACGTGCATTGTGTCTTTGTTTTTTATACATCTCAGAAGTCCAGGGGTAACCCAAGGTTTAATGATCCTTTTCTTGTGCGGAATTAGGACCTCTTTAGTATGCAACTCAATTGAGGATGAAATTTTATGAATTAAAGACTCAGCGGCATCATTTGCATTGTTAATATTGAACAAATAAGACAGGTCTGTTTTCCTCAACTCATCTAACACAGCTTGTTGATCGGTACGCCTAATATAATAATTTGGTTTGGGTGACGGATTTGTCGTGCCGACACTTAGTATGGTAGGGTAATGATCCGTGATCAAAGTGTCCAGCACTAGTGTGGTTGCACTTGTTTGGTCCACACACAAATTAAAAATTAAAGCTAAGTAAGGTGCTATCGTCTCAACTATGGATGTACAAACTTTGATAGACATTCCCCATAGATCTTCGGTCTGTTTGATTTTTATTTGCCGGAAAGCTTTAATAACTGTCATAGGGTTTATGTGTTTAAATTTAAATTCAGCCGAGCAGCCAGACACGTTCGCCTTTAATAAAGCAAGTGAGACTTCAGGTGAGGAATTTAGAGCCTCAGTAGTTTTAAACGGTATATCGGTAAAGAAATTTACAAATTCTTGAGCTACTTCCTGATCAGAGTTTTTAGGACCATATTTTGTATCTAATGTATAGGTAGTGTTAACTATTTTTTTCCTGTTAGTCTCATTATTTATGACTTTCCAAACTGTCTTTATTTTATTTTCTGCGTTTTTGATCTTGTTGCTAATGTACAATGCTTTAGCAAACTTGCAAGTATTTCGAAATATTTTTGAATAATTAGCAACATATTTGTTAAAAGTTTCCGTGTTAATGAAAGGCTTAAGGCCATACAGCTCAAATAGTCTTTCCCTACTTTTTCTTATACCTGTACTTGCCCAATCACTAAATATAAATTTAGGGCAAATGCTTTTCATCTTCTTTTCAAAAGTTTTATTGAATTCAGTGTGAACTATTGAAAAGAATTGATCGTAAAACTGATTTACATTACTAACGTCCAAATGGTGGCCCATAATACTTAACTTGTTCTGTAGGGAATTATTATATCTATTTAATTTGCTAGTTGTTATAGGTCTAAATTTAATCTGAACTTTTTGCACTGGTGTGTTACAACTAAAAGTTACCGTTTGGCCAATATGATCCGAAGGCAGACAACTTATTATGGCTTTATCTAAGTAATCACAATTGCAGAAAACATTATCAATACAAGTACTGTTACTGTTACTTGTTATCAACACAGCAACTGGGTAATACGGTACCCTTTGGTAAGACTGGATTTTAGAGTTTTGGCTTCTGACTACTCGTAACGAATGTCAAAGGTCTATAAATTACAGCCAAGACCATACAGCTTCGTGTGCTTTCTGAGGCACTAAGGAAACTCGGTATGTAATTATGGTCACCCATCCATGAACCAATCTCGACAAGCACGGTTTAACCTTAAAGATCGACCCGTGCGGCTGTTATAATTTAGCCAAGATCGAACTCCTCACATTGCTGGATAATGTTTATGAAATATTGGAGGCAATAAGTAGGTATGTACGGTCTGACGTAACAAAAGCTAAAGATTAAGTTTGACCAAGTAACCCGGGACAAATTGATTAGAACTGCAACCAAAATACAAGACCTTATTTTGATTAATAAAAATACTGCAAGTTATAAGTCTTTGTCAGTGATGCGCAGACAATGTCATCGGTCGAGGTCGATATTTTGCTGAGAGTCAATGTATGCGTCTTCTAATATTACTATTCATCGTCTATCGACGTCAGTAAGTTAGTATCGTCAGCCCACGTGACGTTATCGAATTTTCCGTATATACACGTCCGCATGCGTAAAACCGATATTCATATGGCTTCGTGGACGAAGCCATATGAATATCGGTTTTACGCGTACAAGTCGGAAACTTGGGAACGGACATGTACTACCGAGATATAAAACTTTATATTCTATGTGGTCCTAGGTAGGTTTACTTAGGACATCTGTTTGTCAAATTTCATTCAAATCTTTTCCAAATATACCTACACAGAGTTATTTCCGCAATTATACGTAATATTAAATGGAAGTCCAAAAAACCACTTGTATCTTCATCAATATCCATATAATGAATACATAAGTTGGTTTTTAATGTTTGCCCTCCACACGCAGTGAATGAACTTTGACTTGCGGATTGAGGACTTGGAGGCTACATTTATTCTAGATTAATCCCGACAAACATACTGCAAAATAGCGTTAATTTCAGGAAATATTTGACATTAAATATTATTAATAAATTATTTTTCGCGGACTTAAAACAAAATATTTTGCATAACTTTTAAACTACAAAATGAACCAAGATTTGAACAAACCCCTAATGACGAGACTACTCAACACACGTACTCAGCGGAATGTCGTTTTACTTCAATAGAGCCTACTGCCTAATGGAAAGGGTGACGCCAATGGTCTAAGAAGAATTTCGGGCAAGGTCGCCTGATGGATGTCTTAAACCACTCTTGCGCAAAATCTCGCGTAGCGGCGTGCATGCAAGCAGAGATGTCACTATCACTATGTTTGCATTTTCATTTTCCTCGTGTTTACATTAAATACATGTTAATTTCGGCGTCCTTCTCCGCCGAAGCATGTTTAAAGTAAGTAATCCTACTTAAAATGTTATGTAGTTAGGTGTTTCGAAAGATTTTAGTAATTTATTCCGCAGTCGTCAGCTCCATAAATGTTTATCTCGAGTAAGCTTCGAATTTGATTAAGAGTCGTAACTCAAGGATTAGTTTTTGGTGTTAGGAAATAGCCCTCACTTTTAGTGGTATCCTTTATTTTCCCTATGTCATTTCAAGCTAAGACAGAATCTATCTCATGATTTGTTGGTGTCAAATCAAGCTTCTTCGTATGCTACAGCAACATTAAACCTTTTTGCAGCTTTATCTTGCGAAGCAACTATTAATACATTAACCATTCAAAGAGCTACATCAAATCAAACAGACAGACGGCACATGGTAATTTATTCTGAAGCTATTACTGCAATTTACTGTCTCGCTTATCGTAATTTAGAAATGTCATTTACCAAGACACTTAGGACTGGCGCTAACCTCTTAGATCTCTTCCAGTCGTAAAATTACACCATTTAGATAGTACTGAGTATCTTTTCTAGACATCTAGTTTGTGACTGCAATGAAACCTACACTTAGGAGATAGTTATAATTACAGCGGAAATGCTTCAACAAACTTTCCTTACGTCGGCGTCGTTTTAAACTGTCGCAGCTTTTTCACTCGACTTAAAGTGATACTTTAATTACTCGCAATATGGCTAACTTTTACTTGATAATCAGTGATCAGACAAATGTTTACTAGCAAGTCCTTCTTGTCCGACTTGCCAGAGAATGGGCAGCAGCGTTCTCTGTGCTTTTGTAACAACCGTACTACGATCACCAACCCGCCTGCCAAGCGTGGCGGTTATGGCTAAACCCCCCCTTAGGTCAATGTAGCGTTGAGGGAGGCCTATGTCCAGCAGTGGACGTCTTTCGGCTGAAATGACGATGATGATGATGAATAATCTGAGGAGCAAGTCCAATTGGTACATTCCTTATTTTTCCAAGTAACATGTCGTATACCTGTAATCCCAGCAGCAATATATCATGATCATCGTATACCACATAAAGCAGCCATAAATCAAGATTCCCGTAAACACGCTAGTTCCGTCAGTAAATCACGTGCAGACAAGAGTGATGACGAGTCGTCGTGTGATCAGGTCGTGACAAAGCACATAATGCCTCGATCGAACATCCATTAGCGTAATGAGTAATTACAGACATCGAGTGATTGTCCACATCAGGACTCGAACCGAAGGTCGGCTTGCAACACCACAGATAACATTTGAGCTATAAATAACTCCGGCAAATAGGATAAAGGATATATCTAGGTACGCGTCAAGGATTAGAACGTAAAATACATACAAAATACTGACACTCTGTTAGGTTAATTATTTTGTTAATTGGCGCTGTGCTATAAAATTTTATGCGGCAGGTTCATTTAAGTAGCGATAAATATTTTAATTTAAAATGATCGTATAACAGCAGGATTCTTTGAGAGGATACTGATAATTGCAAGTAGATACAAATTATGTGGTCGCAAATCATCATCATCCGCCTAGCCTTTTCCCAATTATGTTGGGACGGCTTCCAGTCTAACCAGATGCAGCTGAATACCAGTATTTCACATGGAGCGACTGTCTTTCGGACCTCCACACAACCCAATTAGTACCTACTGGGTAATACGATATCCCTTGGTAAGACTGGTTGTCAGACTGACCTGTAACAACTGTCAAACTAAAAAGAAGAAAAACTGTCAGAGATCTACAAATGACAGCCGGGACGCGTTAAAGTGATTTTCGAAGCACGGAGGATGGGTGGTCCTATCCTACCTATCAACCAACCAACCAACTAGGCAAACATAGTGCTAGCGTTAGCAAACCCTAGAACCTACGTCTCGTTACAACAAATCTTACATTGTTACTCTGAAAAGCTATTCAATTTCCTTTAAGTCCCTTCATGTACAATTTGCATGATATTTTCTAAAACTAATGCCACAAGGAATGCCTGTTGTCTGTGAAACAGTGGCGCATGCACACATTTCTCACGATCTAGTCTCGAACGTCAGCGGCGACGTGTTTTGCTCGTCGTGATCTAGAATGATCTATAAAAAGTTCCAATACACAGGCATGGAACAAGCTGAGCTACTGTGGGTACCTAACCACAGTAGCTCAGCAGCTCAGCAGCAGCAGTAACAGTATTTACCTAAATACGGTTATATTTATGAAGAAAAATATCAGTATGTATCGGATATCGTAAATATCAGTGAGCTTTGAGCTGCCACCGACGATATCGTTTAAGTGGCGAAGTTTTCTGCCAACAGATGTTATATTATAATACTGACATATGCCAGAGACACAAAGGAAAAATAGAATATCCGTATGATTTCTTTACCACTTCAAATCTTAAAATATCGAGCAAGCATCGGATCGGACAAAATGCGAAGGACACAAGAGCCTATTTAATATCAAATGATTCGATTAAAACTAGCGCTGATCCCGTTATAACACGAGTTTGATTAATGAGCCATAAGCTATTATTTGATTCTATAATGTTTAGTTAATTATACAGCACTGCTTCGCAATTTATCACCCTTCTAAATAAATAATAGTTGTCGGTTGCGAAAAACTAAACCATTGCAAAATGCACGACAAAGATCTACGTTAACAACCTCTCGAATACCTAAATGTAATACAATATAATAAGATAATCGATTAATTTGCTATCCGAGAGCAATCGATCAACCTGATAGTGTACGAGTTGATTGGAGACATGTCATCAGACATAATAAGAGTTCCAAACTGCATAAGCATATGATTTCAAAATTAGACCATTATATGTGTAAACTAACTTTAGATTCAACATTCTGCAACGATGTACACACGATGATATGAATTTATGATGATCATCAATACCTCAATCAATAGCCTAAATTATTAAATTAAATCTTAAATTTTAACGGAGGAATGTTCTTTGAAAACCGTTTTAGTACAATATTACCCAACTGCTTCATAACGTGTCAGTGTTTATCGTAATACACTACAACATAAGATGCCATAAAAAACGCAAAATTGAGATGTTCCACCAAAACTGTTGCGCCTGCAGCCCACACTTTCGCGAACCGACACCCACAGCCGAACATAATAGTGTGTTCATGCGTCACTAATGTCCAATATCTTTTTGCAGGTCACAGCGACATGGGACTGGCAGAAAAAGTGAATCTGACGAAGTGATAATAAGAAGTGTTTATGTTATGAACAGTGTGTGCCGTGAGTGTTGTGACATGAACAGTGAACCGCGCCCACTACCCTGAACAAACGCGTGGAAATGAAAAGAGAAAAGTACAAGAACACTATTCCGGAACACGGGTAAGTTCAACACTAACTCACTTTTACATTCAATGAGGTTACAACACCGAGATTCCTTAAGTTCTCTCTAGAACTAGGAACTCATATTAACTTACGACGAAGTTACACTTTAATTGTTATATTCTGGGTCACACCGCCGCCAGACAATAAAGAAAAGCCAGTATTAAATAATGTGCGTAATATTCAGTGAATCAAAATTTATTATGTTTTATGTTTGAAGCGTAATTATTGCAAAACCTCACATTGTTTGGAATCCTATAACGTAATGGATTTGTGGAGTGACGTAACAGCCAGTAAACACCAACAGCTTACGATATAGTCTACGACAAGAGGTAACGCACGACTAGGTAAAGAGAAACCGCGAAAAAACAATGGCTCTGTACCCGCAACACACAGATCTGTGTGTGTAATCAACATTACGGTATTGAAATATGTTCAGCAAACTTTACCATTGTTTCGCGCATATTGTTTAAATATTTTCAAATGCCAAAAGCCCTTTAGACTGACCGTGACCAGTGCCACTCATGGTCGCCAGAAGAATAGGATGTTTAACATTCATTATCGATAAAATATTGATAATTATTATATGCATATACTTTGAACCGCCATTAAGGAATTCTGTAGTTACTAATGTCAAGTCGACCGGCAAATAACTTGAAAAAACGAACGTAAATGGTAAGGTTATTGAAGAACGACTGCATGTTCGCGTGAATGTCATCAGACGTTACTGTTCTAGGTTACGGACATGAACAATAATATTAATAGATCAGACTCTGACCATGGTTCAAGTGTTTTACCCGACGTTTTACACCGGACAACTTCAATGAAATTTCTATCCACACGACAAAAAAGCATTAAAAGAATTGCGTGCAAAAAGTAATCGCAATGAATGAAGACAAATAAATACTAAGTTACATAATAAGAACTTCTGAAAATTGAAGTGTTTGTTCAATTGACGTCGTTATGACGTATTTCATACTAAATATTTCAGAAAGTTGTAGGTAGGTAAAATACATGGTGGAAAACCCCGTCGCACAATCGGTTATCGTTCACATCAAATTTTTACATCGGTAAAAAAAATACCAATAAAGAGCAGCAGTGGCCCAGTGAGAGCAGCTGTGGCCCAGCGTGAGCAGCGGTGGCCCAGTGGTGGCAGCCCCGATTTACGAGCAGTACTTAAGCCGTGGGTTCTAACCCAAGCAGGCGCATTGCTATGTGTTATTTATTTCACCACCGCTGCTGTCAAAAATGGTGAAGGAAAACATCGTGAGGAAACCGGCATATCCTAGAACTAAAAATGCGAAAACATGTGACATCTACCAACCCATACTGGGCCCGCGTGGTGAATTAAAGCCCGCTCCCTCTCATAGAGAGGAGGCTTGCGTCCCAGCAGTGAGAACATTATAGGCTAATATGGTGATGAAAAAAATATACTGCTTTTCCACACATTGTGACCGTGTGAGGAACTGCAGTGTTTTTTTTAATTGGTTCAGGTTATGATGTACTGATTATGTGGTAACCGTTTGTACGTCGATGTCCCTTTTATCCTGTTTAGTAACTGGGTACCATATACTTTGTTTAGGAGAGTTCCATTCAATACTGCGGTGACTTAAGTAATACATGATTCATAATAAAACCCACTCATCAACATTGCACACGTATAAAAGTATGTACGCGAGAACGAAAACGCAGTTGAAAATGTAAATCGCTTTCCTATTCATTATGAAACTTAATGACCGATAACGAGCATCGCAACTCTCCAAAATACAATAACTAAACAAAAGTGAGACTTGGGTTCAAAGCCCAGTGTGCCACTGTGCCACTTACTCAGCAGCTGATTTCGTGATGATATAATTGCGCCGGCGCAGCGGTGACGTAAATTCTGGTAAAGCCCGGAGTGAGGTGAAAGTGTAAATAGCCACCTCGGAACCCTGACACCGCGACCAGCGCACTCCACTCCATATCATATTACTGCGCTTGCACATGCCCTTTATGGCCAACATGCGATCAATTGCGAACGAGTTTATGAGAGAGTTTATTCGTCAAATTAACCGCGATGCGGAAGTTTAAAGTCGGTATTTTCAAAGTGAGTCAGACTTGACCTTTTGAAACGTCATCGAAAATACAGTATGGCAATTTTGGAAACGCCAACACAAGTCCTTGCTATGTACGTGAAAGAAAGCGGGCTTTCTAGTGAAGTAGTGTTGCACAATCGCGCGACGCCGACTGCTGGCTCGGCGCGGCTCGGCGGTGCTCGGCTGAGGCGCGACAAGGTCGTCATTGTTGACGCACCTTTGTTTTATTTTTGCCGTGAATTGCGCGAAGCCGCAGCCGAGTGGTCATGACCATAACTAAATTATACTTCAACCTCAAACTATGAATTTAGAAATACGAATATTTTATTCACTGCGAAGCAGATTGAAGATGCCGCTGTATTTTAATGCCATAATATTAATTTACATACCGTTTAATAAAGTGTTGTATAATATCTAGACTGTATTCCGAAAGTAGATAGAAATAATGATTCGAAAGTGAGCTTTAGCAGTGATCCGCACCAGAGTCGTGTCAGTCGTGACCGTTTTAATCACTCAACGGAACGCACTCTAGCCTGTCCAATGTCATTTGATATAAACTGAGGAAAATACTTACACGGTAGGTTTTACCACCTCCATTCTTCTTGTATCCTGTTCACAACAGGGTTCATAAAACACAACATGGTAAAAAAACAAGATCACGGAACAAATTACATCCTAATTTGATCCGTCTTCTTGAAATGAGGTTCATTATTATTATTAGTTGGGTTTTGCCTGCCGGATCCGGAAGAGTGGTCATTAGGCGTGCTTCACACGAGCGCGGCGGCCGTGGGCGCTGCGTGCGCGCAGGCCTCCTTGGGAGGTTCGCCTCGATGCGCAGTGAGCCACCGCCTCCCTCCCGCGCAGGAAGCTTCACTGATAATCATCGAGCTGCTTACTGACAGTAACATTCTTCAACGAACACGGACGCACACGCGAAACAATTGAACATCCTGCGACCACTCCATAATCACTGACACCTATTATGTTAGAGGTTACGTGTTTACGTCCCATTGTTGAGATTTGTTTCCAGTCTAATATAATGAAAACAACCATTATACACATTAAGATGTATTAAGACTTGATGCCTTTGCATTACCGATGGCAATTCCATTTGATGGTATTATGTCGCAAAACATTAATGATGCTATTCATGTCGCAAATTGTTTTATATGAAGGTAAGGCACATTGAAGAGATACATTAGTTAAGGGATTATGTTTTTTGCTGTGGAAACCCAAGCTCTGGTGAGTTATACCCCTCAGCCTCTAAACGAAGATGCAGGGTCACCTATATATTGTGGTTGCATATCATCATCATCATTATCTTGCCCTTATCATGTCAGCACGAAAATGTCGTACAAAATTTGATAAACATGTCATTTATTATAATGTCTTAAACAACATTATTATAATTTGTTGAAATCTGCATCATTGTTTTGTTTACAGTTTTGGCTTGGGTGGATTAAAGACCTTTAGAAATCAGGTAAAGAATGGAACACCAAATATTAGTGTTCCATTCTTTACTTATACTGTTAGAATATAATAATGACTAAACTATTTTTAAAACTACGGGTAAAATAATGTTTCATGATTTCACGTTTATTCCTAAAGTCTCGTTGGGGATGGGATTGATTCCATTAAATGAATGGCACATTTTTCTTTTATGACCAAAGAACATTTAAATTTATCCAGATCAGTCCGGATAACTAACCCAAAAGCCTTGAAAACTTTTTCTATGAAATATATATGTTACGGGCAACGTCATTAACTGGGCATTATTAATAAGGACCGGCCATTATTAATAATGCCCAAGAGTGTTGGGCAAAGTGATTAATTTATCACTTTGACCGGCCATTATTAATAATGTCCGACGGCCCGTGAACCATGTAATAAGTCAATGTTTGAGATAGCTTGAATTTATCACTTGGACCGGGCCGTATGAATAAATCCCTACTTATAGCCGGGCAATTGGGTTAGGTTAGGTTATTTTTTGTTAACATTTCATGAAAATTTTGTAAGTTTAATTTCATTTAATAAACAAAAACACTACAGTTACCTGTTTTATTACTTTGCCCAAGATAGGGTGGGCATTGTTCATAATGGCCGGTAAAAATGATTAATCTTGATGTTTTAATCACATTGCCCAATTGAGTCGGGCATTATGAATACAGACCAGCCATTATTAATATAGTGCCCGGACTTATCAAATTGCCCGTAACATATACATAACTAGCTGTCCCGCGCAACTTCGTCTGCGTCACATTTTCCCCGTTTTCGCAATATTTTTCATTGCTGCTCCGTGCCTATACAGCGCCATCTATTGAATACTTACTCAATCCAGTCAACAGATACCGCCATCTTTGAGAATCGTTTGGAGCTAACAGATAATTGTGACTTCATTTGCAATAAAATAATATTGCGACTATAAATTGAGATGTTAGTTATACTATCTTTCAACTTGGATCGAACTGCACACGGTGTGCAAATTTGATTAAAATCGGTTAATTAGTTTAGGAGTCCATCCCCGACAAACAATGTGACACGTAATTTATATATACAATATATCAAATCAAATCAAATCATTTATTTCAAATAAGCCAGTTACAGGCACTTTTGAATGGTCGAACAACAATAAAAATTAAGCTACAGTCCCAGTCACAAGACATAATAACTGTGAAAGTACTGTAGTTGCCCATTCCAAGGCGTAGATCTCTATGGAGAAGAATGGGCAAGAAACTCCATGGACACTCTTTTAAATCAGAATCTTGTTACAAAAACCTTGGTTACATCATTCATGTTGAGATGGTACATTATGTGAGAACGATGTAGCAAGACTTCACGTTAAAAGTGTCCATAGCAAAAACAAAAAAAAAACAATTAAAAAAAAAAACAATTAAAAAAACATATATAGATTATATGGTTTCTGAGAAAGATTGGAACGAATAGGTGGGCTCTGGATGTATTCTATGAAACATGTATCTGTCAAAATCATTATAAATTACAATCCATGCAAAAGTAAGTATTGCTCACTTGGTATTGGCCATACGTACCACAGCGTGGAATGCCGCCGGCACCCTCACGTTTATATAATGAGGCATTTACGAAGAAAGTGTTGTCAACGTACCGACTCGTATGGTTACCGTCAACAACAAACTTGCCAACTGACATTACATGACGACTTCATTTAGAATGGTTATCATACTGAGCTGAGAATGGGAGAAGAAAGCAACATTTCGTGTATCTATTTAGCACCCAGGTTTTCAATGTAATACTGTGGACAAATACTTCAAATACTGCTTGGGCCATTTTCCACAAAACTTTCGAAATTAAGTTAGTAGCTCATTAGATCAGTACCCTATTCAATTCGATTCGATTTTTACTTTAAACTATCTCGTTGGTCTAGCGGCCGCAAGCGCGCCTGCTGAGCACGAGGTCCTGGGCTCGATTCCCAGGTCGGGCAAAGTGTTATTGGGTTTTTTACATCAGGATTTTCTCAGTAGCAGAAACTGAGTCCGGATTTGTGCTCGTTTGATGACAGTATGCTCGTTCATTGGATTTATACATGGGACTTAAACATAACTGACGAAATGTTGGTGTACTATTAGGTACACCTCACACCTCCAACACCACCAACAACACCTCTGCATAAGCCTTCGGGGATTACAGACTTGATGTTATGTTTTACTTAAAAGTAGTTCTAAGGCAAAAGTTTATAGGGCACGCCATAATAGTGGCGATAAGTCCCATTTTTGAGGAGTGGCTGGAGAGGCGCCACTGCCCCTCACCTTCCGCCTGACGCAGGTCCTCACCGGACACGGTTGTTTCGGGAGGTTCCTGCACCGAATCGGGCGGGAGGAAACGCCCGGGTGTTACCACAGCGAGGATCGGCCGGAGGACACGGTGGAGCACACCGTGGAGCTCTGCCGTTTGGGCTGAGCATCGCGTGTCCTCGTAGCGGCGATTGGTGGCGGTGACCTCTCGCGTCTGGCCCTGGTTGAATCCATGGTCCGGAGCGAGAGGGAATGGGGAGCCGTCGCCTCCTTCTGCGAAGCAGTCATGCTTGAGAAGGAGGTGGCGGAACGTGAGAGGGAGAGAACCTCACGTCCCAGCCGCCGCGGGAGACGCCCCGGGCGTCGGGGGGCAACCAGTGGCCCCCGGCCACCGTAGGCGCGGGCCTGTGGACGGTGAGTAATGGGCTAGCTCACCGTCCATCCGTCTTATGACGACAGGCCGTGCCGACGACGCGTTAGTGTTCCACGCGCGTCTCAAGGAGATGTCAGCAAATCGGAAGCGGTCCGAGAGGGCCGATGCCTGCCAGGGCTGCGGGTTGTTCGAAAGAGATACCGTGGCCCTGGAACGCAAAGGGCCAATGAGGAACATGGATGGGTTTTAGTCAGTCAAGTCTGACACTCCCTTCCGCTCCGCCCAGAGCGGGAGAAGTCATTTGATGATTTCCCATCCTAAAAAAAAAGCAAAAGTTTATTTCAAATTTGCAACGGAGATTAGCCAAGTACGCAGAAGATATTGCAGTGCACAAGTCAAGTACCTACAGTTATGTACAGATACATAGAAAGTATAAAACATGGCAAATTTTATATCTTATATAATCCACGACACCTGCGATAATGTTCAGGTTGAACATCGATTAACCTGTGAAGAACGCGTACACAATCAAAACGCACATTCCTGTGCGTGAGCAATCGATCTTGTGTTTCAAACGACGATTGGTTCCAATCTCTTCGTAATTGATTTACCATATGTACATATTGTACATAATTCAAGATAATTGAACGTTTTCTTAGGAAATCGTATACTCTTGAGCATGTACTGGTCACGATTTTTCCTTATATACTTAACAATAAGTTACTCGATATCGCTCTATCTTTTCACATAGTTACAAATATTGTTAGAGATGTGCTCATCCACGTACCAAAAGCAATTTATCTGAAAATTTTGAAACGGTCGCGCTCTCGTGACTCCAGATTAGAATGTATACTATAAAAGCGAAGGATTTAAATGAAAACCAAACTATAAACGGTAGCTCGTACAGCACATACACTTACTTCATTTCAATGAATACAAGATACTGAAAGGAGCTAGTTTTTCAGGAGTTCATTTTGTCACAGTCACGAATAGAGTAATGTTCCTTTCCATAGCAAATCCCTTTTCCCATACCGACTTAGCCAACTCGTAACTGACTTCGACAAAAGTAATTCTTCGTTCGGAAATTATAAGTATTTTTCGAGTTATAGAGTTTTGTTTATACTTCCGTATGGCAAAGATTTGTATAAAATGAGTTCATCTCATGTTTTTATTTTTACTTTCCTTGTATTCGTAATGAAAAGCACAGTGTTTACCTCGGGTTAAAGACTTATTTAGTCCCTCGAACTATTGGCGCCCTCACTTCATTCGGGCGCCAAACCCCGTCTCGGGGCTAATTAAGTTACTTTCACTCCTGGGGTAACAATGTACTATTTTAATCGATGCTTTTCAGCCAGGTACTCTCCGTACTGGTCAAAATGCTTCATTCAGTTTTTTTTTTTCGGTGCGAATTTAAATGATTATTTGCAATAGTGAGTAATGACAGTCTACAGACGGCTTGCTCAATGCCATCGATCAACTTAACTTATGCATTTCCTCCGATTGACTTTTAAAACTAGATCAAGATAAGTCGCCGAGGAGATATGGTCTGATTTCATTATTTCATATTAAAACGTGTGTTGTGATTTGCTGCAAGATAATCCGATTTCTGTGGCAATCCTTTGAAACATGCACTTTTTATGATGTGAAGTGAACAACGCCAATCATTACAACTTACGACATTTGAAAGGATTCATTAGATCTTCTACACAATTTATTTAAATCTACACAGTACAAATATCTTACATTAAATTTAGCATTGACTGTATGACAAAACTCCTCAGCAATGCAGTTTATCCTACAAGTTTACTGAATGCATAACTTTGTAACATACAAAGCTACACCCACGCGACAACAGCAAGATCAGCAAGATTATTAAACGCGTACGTACTAAATTATATTATTATACATATATGCGGCAACAGGCAGTTAATGCGGGACCTGTTTAGTCAAAGGTCAGCACTAATACCGAATGCCGACTACTGTCGTGTAGACACCTCGCAATCAATGAGTAATGTGACAGCCAATCCTAAGACCAGGTGATATTTATTATGTCACCACCATCATATTTTACTGTATCGAGTAATGTGTTTGTTTTGGAGGCATTAATCTTTTGAACTAAAACATTTTGAATATTTAAATTAATAAGTTGTGTTAAGCTTAAAATGGATGCTATTATAATGGCGATAGACCCCAGCACGACATGGTTAGAGAAACTATAACACCAAAACTATCGAGAATTACAAACTAAACCGAAACCGTATTCCGATTCTTTTAGAAACTTATCACCAGTAGGTACTGCTACAGCCAGTAAGGAGTCAATTGGAAATACAGTTGTATCCGGAAGAAATTCTCGAAACCAATTACGATTCAATGCCTCTACGTATAGACAATCTTCCTTACATATTAAGTCTCAAGGCTTTACCTATTTCCTACAAATAACAGAAATTCCGTCCTGTTCCATCATTATGTAGTGATAAGTTGAAAGAATACCAAACTTTGTTTCGACAAGTTAGATTCTTGCTATGTGCGAAAAATAATTTCACGCGATGTAATTATTGACGGGTTTTTGTTATACATATTTGAAATGTGACTCAGCAATCAGCATATACACGATTGGGAGGAAATTGCACAAATATTGAACTGGTTTCGGTTTTATTACGTCACCATCATCAGACCAGAGCATAAGAAAAAGTTTCTCTCTTTTTACCTTTGCCCTTTGTTTTGGAGCTAACTTCCAAAAACATTCGTACAACCTACATTTTGGTATTTCTCTTCATTCTCTATTATAAAATTGAAGTGTCTGTTTGTACTTTCAAAATAATAGCCTTATAATGAATGCAGAAAGTATGTACAATACTTATAACAAAAAATCTCTTTCGTTTATCGGGCTGTCAGTTAGTTCCGAATAAAGTCCGAAACAGCTGCCGGTTTTGACGGGACTTTTACTGGCAGATAACTGATGTTTTAGGGAGTAACTTAGGCTACTTTTATTTTAGAATTTAATTAGGGTTCCGTGCAAAAAAGACCCTAGAAGTTGTTGATAAAAATTTAAAATCCTACTGAAATGAGAGGTAATATCTAAACTAATATTATAAAGAGGAAAGAATTGATTATTTGTTTGTTTGCATTGAACAGGCTCCGAAACTATTGGTCCGATTTGAAAAAATATTTCAATGTTAGATAACCCATTTATCGAGGAAGGCTATAGGTTATTTATCATCACGCGACGACTAATAGGAGTGGAGCAGCAATGAAACATGTTGCGAAAATGGGGAAAATGTGACGCAAATGAAGTTTCGCCGGACAGCTAGTTTTATAATAATTTCACGCGAACGAAGGTCGCTGGGTACAGCTAGAGTAAAATACATCAAACCATAAATAAACAACGAAAAGATATGATTAGTGAAAAACAGTGATTTAGTGAACAAACAAATAATTTACAACTACACCCTATGGTTACCTGCCAGTCTGCGAATCTGACTTGACGCTGGTTGGAGAAACTCGCATAAGTACCAGATACTTGCGCAAGCACGAGTCGTACATTTGATTGTGTTGCACTTTCTTTATGCAGACGCAAGGAATTAAATAAAGGCTGCAATCAATTATATTGGCATTCCCGCTTATTATAACTACACTGATGTTTATCCGTATCTAGTTAGCTACTGGAAGCTGTACTGGGATAAGTCTGGGATGGCAACAGTTTATTTGAGTGTGTCCTGGGTTTAGATACCGGATTTCACTCTCGTGTGATATTGCAATGAAATTTTTATACTTCAACATTTTATAATTGCTTACTGCACTTTACAGGATATCCTCCGTAATTATATCGAACTGAGATTCAATAAAAAGCGCGTAAACACTATAACGACTTCAAAAGTTTTTTTAATTGATCTTTTAACACTTTTTTATCTTTAAAAATTCTCTTGTTGCGTCTTCGTCGTCTTTCTCACATCACAAAACGATAATATAGGTACCTAACTAGAATTAAAGCGTAACGATTTGGTTATTTAAAAAAAAACGAAATTTTAAAATAATTAAAAAATAATTTTTTAAATTATTTGCTGGTTGGTTAACATGTCCTTTTAAAAGCTAAACTTAAAACTAACATCACTGCAGTGTAATCATTAGGTTACAATTTGCTTGATTCCGGAACGCCATAATACCAACAAACAAACTGAATTTTCCCACATCTATTTGTGATCGTAAGACTCATTGTCTTTCTTTACGTAACGTTCAAGTTATTTTGACCATATACGTGAGCTTACAGAGCGACGCACGCACAATTTATGTTAGACTTGTGCCAAAGGGGGTTAAAGATCATGTCTTTGCATATCTTGACAGTCACAGGCGACTTGTGCATGAGCATTGTGCATCGCGAACGATGCACCGTAGAACGAGCACTAAAATAGTTGGATATTGTTTTACTGGAAGCGACCCCATTTGACCAACGTGGTGGATTATAGTTCGCAGTAATTAGGCCCAGCAGTGGGAACATTATAGAGTGGTAATGCAAATTCCTAAAAGGTCCATTTAATTTGGTAGAAAATGATTTCATTGCCTAAAACCATACCCTTTGATGACTCACATTTTGTTATTCCAAATAAATAACTGGAAGCGTCAATATGATTAAGTATATACTAAATTATGTAATTACCTTAAAGCCAACCCTTTAATGACTTATTATTTATGTACATAAAATTATTTTTCAATGTATCACAACTCTAATTTATGACTGTGTAATCAAGTGGACAGCGCGAGCGTTAAAACAATAAAACACCATATTTCACAAGAATGTCATGTCAGTGTCGTAACATGAAAGTTTCGTAAATGAAAGCTTGAATGACCCTCCTATGAAAATAACATGCATATATGTTAATATATATTTCCTAATACGCCCTTTAACAGCAAGAACCTGTAAACATTTCTTAATAAATTGTTTTCCATTACTTTTTTTATTGGTTATTTATTCGAATTTAATTACTCAATAGACTCATCTTACTATGTCTGCTTGAAACTACCGAAACTATGAAAATGTCGTTGAACTTGAAATTTAATCGTTTTTGTTCTTAACCCTAAATAAGCAGTTTTAATAGGTAATTGACGTTGATGACTAATTTAATGAAATATCCCAAGATTTCCAGGCATTGGAATCTGACTTTTTCTTTGGGTTTTGAAAACTCCTACTTAACTTCCACTTTCTGATAGGTTAGGGTCCTATTAAGTGGTGGTATATTAGCGGCTACATTAACTTTGGTATCGATCGTGTTTTTCAATTCTTGGGACACACCAACAAGTTGAACATAGCCTGTCTATCTCCTCGGCAAACGATGCCCTTTACGATGATTTTCCTCGAGATATCGGCGATGTCTCGAACTTAAGGCACCATCCTTCATAATTATTGACTCTTGGTACCTGTAACTCCTAATAGATAGCTAACTGTCGTGATCGCAGTCACGCATGGCATTTGAATCAGGAAAAGATTATTTTTATTAGTGATAATCATGATATTCACGGCTGCCAGTCTTATGCACCCTTGTGAGCATATGATATCATAGTGCATGACCGAACGATGACGGACGAAGCCCAAGGAGTTCGAAGAAATAGTATCGGATAAAAAATGAGATTTACGATAATGTTCGATTAAGTTTGCACAATTCCAGGAACAGTACCAATGGGTTGTGTGACCCATGCTTTTCTGTGAGGCTTATAGACTGTTCAAGTTTTCAATACCTACTCGTTATGACTGTTGTGAACAGTTCTTTTTTAATGTTTAGGGAAATAAATTTCACCGTTTTAATTATATAATTTCGATAATGACTTTTGCATCAAAAACAATATGGTAAATATTTTAAAGCAACTAATCAACGAAAAATAACGGTTTTTTACTGTTACATGTAAACTTTAAAACTCGTAAAACTTACTTTGGCATACCTAATTAATTAATACACACCTGGGCATCGATACTCAACCAGGCAAGTTCAATGTTCACCTAAGTCTTATTTATTTGCATTTTTTTTGTATGTTACAAGTCCAACTCTTAAACTCAAGGGAAAAGTAAATGACTAAAGATATTAGTGACGCTCGTTAGACAAAATATTTCAGGTGTACGGAAGCATAGATTTTCCTGTACATTATGGTGTGTGAGGTCACGGCGGCGGTCGCGCGGAGGCCGCTCTGCGCCTGCGCACTCAAGGCAAACCATCACCGGCAGGGATGGTAAACCTATGGCACGAGACAGAAAACTCTGGACGCTGCATTTTATTCATTTTATTAATGTATAAAATTAAATTAAAGAGCAACTATTTTAATCATTTAAACAATTAATATGCATCTGATGGTTTTTGGTTTAATTTTGTGTATTATGCAGTGGAACATCAGAACGCGTTCATGTTCTCAGGAAATTAACGAACAAAATATACCAGAAATATTTGTTTCGTGATTTTCTGGATAATGCAAAAGGTTTGCTATCCCTGAACTAGGTTGACAATGTTCAGAATGTTACAGTTTGACAAAGATAAATGTTACATTCAACCATATGTGCTGTACGGTCAACTTAGTAAGTTTTGCAAGTTGCATCACATATGAATAAGTACCTTTGTATGGTAATGCAACTTTAGCTTGCAGCATCTAACACTGCATGGATGACTTCTCGCTGACATGTGACAATAATTCTCGATTGTCCCTTTGGCCTTAATATCTATTACACTTGTTTAAGCATAATGTATAATTTATAAATGTCAACCGGATACAGCTTTATACATACAAGTAATTGCTTGCCCAGGTAATTACATCGACATGTGACAATTATAGAAAAATCTTAGCAAAGATCATTTTATGCTATTGATATGTCCTGCTTTTTTATTGAAT
Organism: Cerastis rubricosa; assembly: GCA_949152445.1. NCBI lineage: Eukaryota > Metazoa > Arthropoda > Insecta > Lepidoptera > Noctuidae > Cerastis > Cerastis rubricosa. Next base: position 8,948,082 of record OX424540.1, on the reverse strand, counting down.
AATAAATAGTTGTAACTATGAGAATAAGTTCTTGATTTGTATGCAATTGTGCAACCCATTATAAGTGATTAAGAAAATAATATTGAACAGAACTTTACCCACCTGTTTTAACATACCGTCGTTAATAAATTCATGTAGCAAAATATACACTGAATCTTGAAGCAAGCACTTTTTCTTTTCAGTAAAATCGAATGCAAAGGAAATTAGTTAACAAGGATACACACGTGCAACAATGAGTCATCTGAAACTTTCATTACTTAAAACCATTGTTTTGCCCTATTCCATTCCATCGTCGTACCGCTACGAAAATCCTGTTTAGTGACATAGATACATAAATATTCAATGCCTACATTTATTGTCCCTATTAAGAGCCTTACGATATTTCATACAAACTTTCAAGTCCTTATTTTCCGAAATGACTGAATCGATTTTAATAAAACTTCAAACGCATGAGCAGGATAAAATAGTGTTACAGCTAAATTAGATGGTTTATAAATTAATTTTTAAGACATTTCGAAAATGTTTTTACCTATTAACTTTTTAGAACCAATGTATCCTGCTTATGCGTGTAAAAATGCTGCTTATACGTTTCATTAAAATCGGTTAAGCCATTTAGGAAAATACGGAAAGTTTCTATGACATGCCGTAAGGTGTCAACGATCTTATGAGGAAAGGTTGGAAATGATTATGGAATGTCGGTATTTCAAGGTAATCCTGCAGTTCTGCAATCCCTCGATACATAATTAATACAAAACTATGTGGGTACAGGTAGAATCGCCATGAAAAAATCCAATGACATTTTTACCGCTAAGTTGTTAGTGATTGGTGAAAATTAGCATATAACACGCATAATAAATATCAACTCGTACCTATGTAGTCTTAACATTTACTTCAATTAAGAATATATGCCATTGCCGCGTTTCGTGTGACTTGCGAAATATATTCATATCGTGACATGTCATGTGTTAGATGTCATCCATTGACAAATATCAAGAATACAGTACCGGCAGAATCGTGTAGGTAGGTACCAACTATCAAAAAATTGCCAATCAATCTTCGTATTGACACTTACATCGACTATTAACATAGGTACTGTATTTAAATTCACAGACAACATGCACTCAGTGAAATAAGTATAGTAGGTACCAGAAACAAATAAATAAATAGTTTCATTTAAAATACTATTTATTGCATTTAACGATGCACAACATTTGGGAACATAGGTACCTTAGCAAGATAAAATATGTCCTCATTAAACCTCATTAATATTATAAATGAAAGCGTTTAATCATAATCGTGTGGCTATTGAAATAAACTTGTGAAAGAATATCAATTTACAACGTGTGGAACTATCGGTAAGTACCGTTACATTTGAACACCTTATGAAATATGTCTTTGCTTAGAGGTGATTTAACGTCGCGGATGCTTTACAATAACCCACGGCTGTATTTCAAATAGGCTCAGTAGTTACCCACGTTTCGCTTGATCTGGTAAAACCTAGACCCCCTAGGGCTTTTACCCGTTCTAGCCACTGCAGGATTTGTTAATGTGAAGATGGCAACAGGCTTGCCGATGAAATGACAATTTAAAAAAAAAATCTAGAAAGGGGGCGTCCACTAATTACGTGTGGCGTTTAGGGGGGGGAAGGGTGTCGAGCCAAATCTCACGCGGGAGAGAGGGAAGGTCTCGGCAAATATCACGTTTTTTTTTTTGCTGTATGAAATATTGTAAATATGCTTACATGTTGTCATGAATAATAAATGTTCAATAAAAATGATTAAGCAAATTATGTTTGTTAAATCAATCCAACGCAATCAAGCACAGGTTAACGTATTTACACTTAACTACGAATTTTGATACATCTCACGTGACATTAGAGGGGGGGGTGAGGGGGTCAAGTCCAGTCTCACTATATCTCACCAAAGGGGGAGAGGGGGTCGAAAAATCACCAAAATTGCCTCACATAATTAATGGACGCCCCCAAAGGAGGTGACTGCTGAGATGACGAGTAGAAGCGAAGTATGGAAGAAGAAAACAAACCCCAAATAAATTGGGATGACGGCAGGAGAATGATGATGAAATCCTGCCACTGGGAAATTAATTATGAAAAATTCCAAAAACACTTTACCTGACTATTATATCGATCAACTGACAAACAAAGCAGTAAAATCCAAATTAAAAGCAGTAAAACAACAATGTCGACGGTGTGCTATTTACTGCTACTCAATATATTTTAATGCTCAAGTATTATCTTATTTTAAGCTAGAGGCTGAGTTTATTTCACAAGAGTAACCTCGGTGAGTTGATGCAGTGAGTCAACTTAACGACATGCAGTTTTAACACCTGATTGTTCAACGCCTTCCGATATGCGGGTACATTGTAACGAATTTCATTCGGTTTTCCGTGTTAAGGGCGACAGAATGAGATCATGGAACAAAAGTATTGACGTTGTTTGTAATGACGTAATTTATTTGGCTCCTGGACAGGAATTTCGTAGCGCTACGAGGTGCTACGATTATAATTTATATTCGCATAATTTAAGATTGGTTTTTTTCATAAGTTTATCCAACTAAAATTGTTAAAATTGCGAACATATTAAAAGTAGCTACCGAAGGACTAACAACATTACATTTTTTATTTTACGCATGTCATATTTTCCTTTGCTAAGACCAATTTAAATTCACGTCTATGGCGACCTTAGTTACTATGGAAGTACTTATGTAAAAACACTTAAAGTCATCGGAGTACAGTGCCGTACCACGAGATCCTTCAAGCTAATTGATCTATTACTTGCAACTACTCACTGCTGTGACACGAACAGAATAAAAACAAAAGGCGACTGAGCACCTTGATGATTGACTAAGTATTTTATAATTGTGAATTCGTATAATTGTAAAGTAATTTACTCATAGCGACGGTGCAGCGGTGAGGCCATTATCATGAGCCATCGAGCATTCAATGAAAATATCATTTGAATCGGTTAATGTTCGCTTTGGCCTCCGATGTTTTATGCGCAGTCGACTATATAGGTTTATCCGTCTAAAGACTAGTGCTCACTGACACGTATCATTTAAATCAATAACTTTGTATGCCGTGGGAGTGAGAATAGAGTATATTTGTGGTTACCGTGAGATTATATAAAGCGAGTGTTTCAATTTGTTTTCAATTGCAACTAAGTTACGCTGCAAGAAATGTCTTCCTTTCCAAATATTACGTACTGCTTGACCACGAGCTACTCGTTCGAGCGACGCACGTTTTGCCGCTCATCATCATCTGCCTAGCGCTCTCCCAACTATGTTGGGGTCGGCTTCCAGTCCTACCGGATGCAGCTGAATACCAGTATTTTACAAGGAGCGACCGGAATTTCTCAGTAACAGCCCAGAATTCGGAATATGTATTTTTATAGATCGACGGTCGGCATTTTGATATTCTTAGAGGTATGTTGATGGGGCGCAGTGACCAGTGACACACATGTGAGCTAAACCGGCCTGCAGACTGGATCCCAAGACCACATGCAACATCAACGTCTAACGGTATCACGGTTGAAATAACTTTCGTAACTTTAATGTTTCGATTAAAATAATATGTAAACCGACCGCTCCACTATTTGCGGTTAAAACGATTTATGAATATTTACGTCAATACATTAGATATTATTATACAACCAGATTTCCGGAATTGTAACGTTACTTTTCAATTCAAACAACAATAATTTATGCGTTTGAAATAAATTATTTGAATTTCAAATTTTTGTAGCACTAATCACTCTAATGACTTATATGTTTTAAGTAAGCGACAGGAACGTTCGTGTGGGAAAGATTGTAATATACCCGTTTCAAAAGTTTCGTATGTTCCCGTAGAGCCTCCTATTTAAACACAGAAAACATAACGTAGCTTTTGAACTTCATTACAAACTAGCTCCTTCCCGCGGTTCCCTCGCGTTATGATCGGAAATTATACTACAGGAAAGTTTTAAATGTACCTATGACAGTTGGGAATAATGTTTGAAAACAGATCAGTAGTTCCGAAGATTATGCCCCACATACAAATCTATTTATAATATTAAGTAGTATATTATATAGGATTTTCTTCAAAAACCATACGTGTTGTGTTGCTTGTGTTTGAAGATAATATAATGAAATCGTAATACTAACGTAAACACAGATAATTTGTACTACTAACATAACATTGTTAACAGACAGCCTCTAGTAGTCTACCAGTAGGAGAACACGTGACAATTCACACCGAAACTGGGGACGCAATATTAAATTAGACATGGCGGATGCGACATACACCGAAATACTATTAGTGAGTCCATTATATAAACTAATTTTGAGTACAAGGTACAGTCAGCAGACGAGCTAACTTGCAGGTTGACGACAAGAACTTTTGCACTACACAAATTTAAATCTCAGCTTATCTCAATAATAAAAAATGATGATGACGAAAATTTAAAACGAAGCGATAATTTTTCATAGAATACACGGTGATTTAGGAATGGAGAAGCTCGTGCTTAAATAAAAACAGCGGCTCGGGACGTTTGTCAGGTTAAGCCGGGCTTGCCTAGGTTGGTCCGTAGATGAGTGGTCGTTACAGTGAGTGGTCCGAAATTCTGACAACCAGTCTTACTTAGGGATATCGTATTACCCAGTACTAACTGGGTTGTGGAGGGCATATAGGCAGTCGCTCCGTGTAAAATACTGGTACTTAGCTGCATCAGGTTGTACTGGAAGCCGACCTCAACAAAGTTGGGAAAAGGCTAGGGAGACAGTGACACTGGGTTTTTTAAATGACTACGTAAATTAAGAGAATTGTCAGACACAGCCTTCAAAATTTCCTTGATCTTTGTTCTCATTCATAACACACGCCATTGCCAACATATTTATTTTGTCTACCGTACGCTCAAAACATTTGAGTATTATGCAAAACAAAAAGCGTATAACAAAGAACCTCGCGATGCATGCAGTCAGCATGTTTGTTAATATAATTTTCAAAAGAATATCTCTCATATTACCATCACAATACCGAGTCTAATTTCATTACAAGACATGGCGAATGACACATGTATCACTGTTTCTACATACAAATTTAACCTTTATTGTATTTGTAGTAATTTAATATTAGGTAAGGCAAGGTATTCTAGTGTTGTTATTGAATGCACTGTTCCTATAACCTACTAAATAATTAAATACTTATTGAAACTATGATTGGTAACCCCCTCCATTATCATTCTTATTTCTTACTAGCTGTCCGGCGCAACTTCGTTTGCGTCACATTTTCCCCGTTTTCGCAACATTTTTCATTGCTGCTCCACTCCTATTGGTCGTAGCGTGATCATATATAGCCTATAACCTTCCTCGATAAATGGGCTATCAAACACTGAAAGAATTTTTCAAATCGGACCAGTTGTTTCGGAGCCTATTCAATGCAAACAAACAAACAATCAAATCTTTCCTCTTTTATAATATTAGTTTAGATGTAGAAGCTTTATAAAATACCTGCCTCGTTATCTAGTGGTTGCAAGTGCGACTGCTGAGCATTAGGTCCCGGGTTCGATTCCCAGGTAGAGCAACGTGTTATTAGCTTTTTACATCGAGGATTTCTCAGTAGCAGCAGCCATGAAGTCAGGATTTGTGTCCGGTTGATGGCAATGGGCTCGCCCTATTACATGGGACTTAAACATAACTGGCGAAATGTGGGTGTACCATTAGGTACGCCTGTGCATAACCCCTCGAGGATTACAGGCGTGATGATATGTCATATTTATAAAATAATACATTTTTTGAAAAATAATTGGCCAGTCAACACCATAATAACAAGATGCCTCATTCCACATTAAAACGTAAATTAGTTTGCTTTAAATATAGCAAATGTTTGAAGTACCTACCTAAAACGTTAGTTTCCCAATACTAGAAAAACTATTACCAGCCAACATAGATTACTCACATTCCCATTAACAAGTAAACGATTCCTTTTAAACATAGAAACGGAACATAAGAAACAAATCATTTTTACTAATAGTTCTCGTCATTATCTGTGAACACATCTACATATTTTGTTCCTCTATTAATAAACACAAACTAATACATAGAGGAAATATACTCAGTAACCTTGTGCGACAAGGAAGTGATTTCTGATTCCTATTTACTTCTTTACAAGTCTCGATTGAATATGCCAAATAGAAAGGTCAACCTGCCAGTTATAATTCATTTCCGATACTCGGTATCTTAAGTCTACTACCTGCTTATTATCTCAACGTCAAAATCAATATAATGATATATTATCTGATGTATCTAGAAAAAAATATTGACGGAACGTAGCAACAGCAAATATTGTTCTATTTAACATCTGTATTGGGAAGTAAATTTGTTTATCGTTTTAATATTAACCTCCTAATTTTGTAAGAGTATTCACGATATGACAAGAATCACGATAATATTTGGAAACTTCTTTGCCAACATTATATTTCCGCGTAGCGCCGCCCTTATCTTTTCGTAGCATTTGTCTACGTCCCTCTACAGCTACGCGCTATGAGCTACGTGATGCTACGAAAACGGGATACAATTAAAATGCTCACCTAGTTGTGAAAACGTTGGGAATATACAAATATAAAAACTTGTCATAGAAAACTTTTAATGAAAAAAAACCAGTCTTAAAATAGTCTTCCTTAAATTTGTTGTGAAATAGTAGTAGAAATAGTTTGGCTTATAAATATTTCATCATAATTTTATGTTCATTTATTAAAACCTCGATGTATTTATAGCTACTGATTACTAGACCAAGAGAAGTCATACCTACAATAACTCTGCTTCTTATAACTTTCAGTAGTGCTACATACATACATTACGATATTCGATCGTATTTTGCGCAGTAGTGTTTTTAAACACACATGAATCTGTTTCATTTTGGGTACTTTAAAGCTAAAGTAAAGCTGAATACCGGTATTTTACATTTAGCGACTGCCATGCCATGCCTGCATTTGAGTGAAATTGGTATAGACTAGAGCTGTTCCATATCGAAGGTCTTGGTCGTGACTTCAGACAGGTCCCTCTAAGTGCAGGTTACACAAAGAGCAGGCAAATGAGGTATGATTTCCGAAGAGAATAATTTCGACAATACGGCTACTAATCCAGTACGATATTTGTAATGATAAGCATTCCTCTTCCATTAGTCATCGCTTATTAAACCACGTACCTTGTGTTTATGACATAAGTTTTACTACAAATGAACACTAAATAATTCTGTAAATTAAACATTAAATTATTTTATTTGACATTTACAAATGGAGATACGTTCCTCTGTGTTATGCCTTATTGGTCTCATCTTCTTGTGGTACAAGCGCGACTGCGGAGCGCGAGGTCTTAGGGTTCGATTCTCAGGTCGGGCAGTTTTCTGGGGATAGTCTGGGTTTAACTAAACTGACTTATAAACATAACCCCTCGGGAAAACAGGCATGATGTTATGAGTACGATATGAATATTTGCATACAACACACATGCATACGACATCACTAGTCAGAGGTAGGATTACATTCAAATATTTCAATAAACAGTCTTCTGCAATGGTTTATGAAATTAGCGTTTTAAGATTATGATGACCGATGTATGCTGCCTTAGATGTGTATATCATGTAATCGCGCTCCAAAATTAAAATAGCCTTCTTCATCCCACAGAGAGTGGCAGAGATCAAAGACTCATCTTGATCTCCTGTCACGAAACAGTCGCTTGCCAAAATACACCAACGTGAAGATTTCCGTGCGATACGTGAACGTAACGAGACGACGAGCGAGTCGTGAGCGACAAAGACGACGGCAGATAAGCGTCGCTACGTGCTGCGTGCGCGTACGCCGGCCGCGGCCGGAACCTTGAATACAGCCGCGCTCCTTGCCGCGATATAATAATAAACCGCTCAGTCCGGCCCGAGCCTTTAACGATACAACACGACCGATATTTATGACAAATTTTCCAACTTTACCCGACGCGATCTTACGACCCCTAGTGACATAAGTCCCCAGTGCACCCCCGTCTAGTGACACGACTAGTATACGAATAGTGTATATTGTGATGTTTTGTGCCAACGCTCCTTGTGCCATATTAGGAGGTGTTAATAGTGTTCACAAGTGCAGTTGTATTAGGTGAGTGGGTATCTGTAATTACAAAGCGAGATGTGCTATCGTTTTAAGTGATAGTTGCATCTTTGCTTAGATCTAAGTTTAGTCTAAGTGATAAGACTTGTATAAAATTATTGTGTCTTGTGACTATCTTACAATCGCAGTTTACTTTATAGTTTGTAAATTTTGTTGTTATATGTTGTTACCAATTTAATTAATCTTTTACCACGCATAACGACATGACATAAGTAATGAGTTTTTTTTTCGTTTTAATAACGTCTGCTGCACTCAGAAGTTGACTAAAATTGATTCAATACTCATCCATGTTTTAAAATATTGATGTTGTGAAAACATGAAACTTTCCGCAATAGCCATTTGTTCAACAAAGTTAAAATATATATAAAATATTATGTCACATAATAATATTGGTATACGCACTTCGGAAACGTCAGACATTACGAGCACGGTAAGAACTTGTCCTTTATCTTTTACGTTATTATATTGTTATATGAGAGGACTATTTCTCTATTGACAATGAGGTAAAATAATATTCCTATTGTAATAGTTTATTATGTAGATAATGTCTATATCGAATTGTCGGGCACATTGTATCCGGATCACATAGGTTGATGAATCGTAAAACAAACAAGCCTCGTTGAATCTTTCAACAAGCCGTTCAAGTACTGTGTGAACACAGGCCAACGTTGGTTTAGAAGTGCTACTAAATGCATAATTGCATGTAGAATTAAACTCTGCGAAACAGTTTTCGATATCCGCTTATATATTTATTAGTATTAATTTAAGGATTGTAGAGGTCAGATAGGCAATCGCTCCATTCAGTTAGTCTGGAAGCTGACTCAAACATACCTTGAATTATTTTGGTTGTGGATCTATGTCCCTTTATTACAAAAAGTTGACCAAGGTATGAGGCATCCTGCATGCTATTTTGTTTTTATGATCATATACAAATGTGCAAAAAAGGCACTGCCAAGAAAACGTACTCTCAATGCATAGCATATTTTTGAGAACTGCACTTTACCTTAATTTTACTGACTGATCTCGAACTGAGCTTGCTTACTACTCTAACTACGTAACTAATTACTTAGTAATATGGGTGCGTTGTACGAGTAGTATGGTTTCCTTAAAAAATGATGATCTCGAGTGTAAGCGATGCTGATCTAGTGCAGTGCTCATACGCGGGCGTTGAGTTTAGGAAAGCATTTGTGGCCGAAGTCGTGTATCTGAAATGACATAACATAACATAACCATTACACCAGAAATACAAACATTGCAATATATGACACACCCACAGTCCGCTGATACACCGTCCGTTGTTTATTTGGCAGGGGGTGGCACTATTGCCACATGTGGCATTATTCCAGGTCATTGACAAAGAAATTTTGATGAAATATAAGACGTGTGACTGCCGAGCCGCATTATGAATGACGACGGCCACCACCTCTCAGCTATAAAGGGACTCAAACTCAAACCGTTTATTTCTATTAGACCATTACAGGCACTTTTGAAAGCTTTTGAAAACGCGAAGCTACAGTCCCAATCCTGCCCGACCGACAGGACCTGCCCGAATCCACTGCTAAGGCTTTCGATGTGCAGAGTTCTGGTCGATTTTAATATAAGAATCATCGATACCACGAAAGATAAACACAATTTAATTTTGGCTCATCCTAGGAATGTGCCGGAAGGCACGAGATGTAGCTACTTAGCAACTATTTTTTATTTCGTAACCGTTCGATGAGACGACAATATTGATGACAATAATAGTTTTCACAACCTACTCAGAATTCTATAGATACGCATGACAATCAATCACACATGTACAATGTTTTCATAAATTATGTAACTATAATCGACTATTTGAATTTCATAATGTGCAGCCTTAAGATTATTCTACGTGTGATTAATCATGTCCCATGAGGAAACACGCATGTAATTATTGTTAATGTTCACCGACGTGATGGTGGCACCATATCCAATTGACTGTTTTCTTTTCAAACGATTTAGTTTAAAAGCTGACTGCCGCCTCGCTGATCGAATGAATAGAAGCGCGACTGCATAGAATAGGATCCTGTATCGTCCATTTCGCAAATCAACTGTCGTAAAATTTTCTTTCAAATTATTATCAGTAGGTACTTAAGAAGTTGAAAGCAGCGGTGACCCAGTGGTGGCAGCCCCGACTTACGAGCAGTAAGGAGAAGGTTCGAACCCAGGCAGGTGCATTACTTTGTGTAATTTATTTCATCAATGCTGCTCTCAAAACGGTGAAGGAAAACATCGTGAGGAAATAGGCATGTCCTAGAACTAAAAATTCGAAGACAAGTGACATCTACCAACCCGCACTGGGCCCGCGTGGAGGATTAAAGCCCACTCCCTCTCATTGAGAGGAGGCCTGTGTCCCAGCAGTGGGAACATTATAGGCTGATGATGATGATGACTTAAGTAGAGTCTTGACTTGTACCCGGTTAATCGTGTCTCACTCACTCACTTCACGTTACACAGGAGTTAAATATTCCTGGCCTACTGCCCACGAAACCTTTATCAAATCTACATAACCTTCCAGGAATACAACTTGATATTAATTTCATAGTACACAAAATGATTGGCCAATACTTAATTGCCTTAATTGTTAACACTTTGCCCGTTGGTATTTTAACACGACGCCTATTCAAAATCTAGTTTACAAAATTACTGAATAATAGGCGTCATTTAATTCGCAACGTTGAAGTAGGTTAACAATTAAGTTAGCATAATTAAGTAAGATTTGCTAAACGATTGTTATTTTTTACCGCATCTTCTACATTTTAGCGTTGTAATTACTCTGGATTGCACTAATATTTCTTTAAATGTTCCCTGTAATGCGCCTGCGATTTGTATTGTACCAACTAAACTATCCTTCGAAAAAAGTTTTCAAAAAAATAAATGACTGGCACTTAAACACTTTTCCATAAAAAAGTGCAGGATAGCACTGGCTGCACTTCTGAACTTGCCAATTATTTTTATTTTCATTGATAAACTCAACGTTACCATTTCAAATGAGCATTGTGTAATTTATAATTATTCATATTCTGCAATGTAATTTTCGCCCAGTGAACCTTGTTTGATACCAAAAATCTTAAATTGTGTTCAACAATTAGTATTTAAATCGCTACAAAATTTAATTCAGACAGTCATGATTTCGTAAAAATACACCTATTGTATATATATTTGTTTTGGCAATTATCCTCATCGTTTTAGATAACACCTACATCAAAATTTTACATAATTTAGGGAAACAGTTTGAATGTCAAACATTAAGTTATGGCTTGCATTGTATGATAAGGTTTGTATGTTAAGCTCAGGCTTGGACAATTTACCGGTGTAATAAAACAGGTCTGTTGGTTAAACTGAAAGTGCACGGTAATTCCGGATTGTTTCCAAACCGATCTATCTACAATCGGGCTGGGCAGTGGGCTGGCTCCGGATAGGCAATTCGACCGCTCCCTTGTTCGACGATTTAGACAAATTGCCGTCATGAACAATTATCTAGATATTATGACCAATTTGAGTACCTATTATTTTGGTTGTGACAAACCACGCAAGGTGACGCAAACAAAACAGTTTGAGGGAAAGTACCTAAACTGGTAGAATTAATTACAATTTGGATTAACCAAATTGAGAAGGTTAGCAACCACAAGATTACCACATTTTTCATACGTCCAATTAAAACAATACAGAATCTTAACTCATAAGATTAATTTATGATTAATAATAAGAGTTCCGGTTTATACAGGGAAATACACGATCAGAAGGATCTCGGTGACTTCCGGCTTTACTTCCTGACATAGAACTAATATTGTAACTAATCGATAAATTCAAACATGTATGATTTATGTTAAATCCGTAATTAATGTAAAAACATAATTGAAATTTTAATGAATATTACACAAGTGAGTATGTCATACTTACGTTAACTTATTACTTCGCATAATGAAGTGTTTATCTTTATATAACCGAATATTGAACTGACATACTTGTATTTTAATCATAAGCAGACACTCATGCATGCCGTGGCAAGTTCTGTAGTTCTTTGTCAGAATTCTTAAGTTGCAGCCCGGATCCTGGACTTGAATCCGGTTGTGACTGGTTGTCCAGTATAGACTCGCCCCTATAAGGTATCTACTCTAGCCCCAGTTCTGCTACCTAATTGTCTGGGTACATCAGCTCTGATGCTATGTCATAGTGATTCATTTGTTGGTGTATGTTCTTGATCAAGTTCTCTTTCCAAAAAGCAATATGTATCCCTTATTTAAACGCTATATTTAAAAAAGTGTTTGTCATGTCTTCTGTACTTTCTCTAATCGCCACTCATTCACGATTAAGAACGGTAATTTAACACATATAACAACAACAAGTTATCTTCGTTACGTGTTCACAACACAACAGCCCATTCCCAACCATTGTTCTTAACGTTGCGACAAGTCTTCCTATAAGTTCGAGTGTCCCTTCGCATTGCACTAAAAACATCAACAGCTCTCTAAGTACATCAAATTCACACAGAACTATAAACATCTACTTTTGATTGCGTCAAATCTAATTACTCAAGTCTCTTACATTTAGTGGTTTTATGCTAATTCCAAGGAGTTTTCGTGTGATCAAAACTCAATTAACGTTACTTTTCTCGCTTTACTGTTAATTTATCTTTACTTAATAGGGCCAATGAATGTTGAAATCAATTTCCCTTTATACAAGTTTCGACACTGATAAGCCAATATTCAAGAACCAATTAAACATTTAAGAAATAATAAGCAAAGCGAAGCCAGTTTAAAAAAGTTTAACCATCATGAAATTTAAAAATAGAGTGATGAGCAATTTACAAGATATGTTCAATTGAATTTAGAAAATTGATGGTTTGTAGGTAGGTATCACGATCGATATTGATCCATAAAAACCAAGTTATAAAAAGTTAAGTCTAATCAACATAGGTACCTAATCGTAGCGAACGAACGATATTAGACAAAAAACGTGATGAGGATCCCGGAACCTTTCGATCTACGTATTTAAATCGTCCGTCATGTGATTACCGGCAGCATCAACGGATATCATTCATGATTAGTTCGCAAATAACAACTACAATGTACCTACGTTAAATAACTAACAAAAACTTCTGACAAATTGGAGTCAAATTCACACTTCTGTACAGTTCCGTAAAAACTATTTAAGTATTCGAGATGACTAAGTTCCAGGAATATCTCCACAAATATTTGAATCATGAATCATTGTCTTATGTGATATCTAAACATGATTGACTTTTTTAGTCATTAAAATAATATCCAAGTCTTAATTGTTTTATCTCGTCCAAATTACATCGAAGAAGATTTAGGTAAGATGTTTTTGCCCTAGCAATAAAATTGGGATGGCTAATTGACGTAATACATCACCTTACGACCAAAAAAAACGATATGAATTGCAAAATCAACGCAAAGTGAGCCTAATGTTCATAATTGATCGTTAGCAAGAAGCATTGAACCCGGTTTAAGTGATGTTTAATTAGGAGACGTCTCGATGAGCTTCGTATAGTCTATATTCAATTATGGTATCAGCGTGATGGATGGCTTGGTTGATTATGTACTGCTTTGTCATTTGAGAAAATGAGGTTCATATATGTATTGTGTAGGTGTTCCTACGTACTTGTATGTAGTTCATGTAGCTTGATTGGGACACATGACAATGATTTAAGCAGTTTTAAATGGTCTTAGATTAGTAGCGACAATAACCACCTAATTTAGACTATAGGGAAGGGGGACGGACTCCCCATTACGCCAGGTTCATCATATACTCGTACTACACTCTAAGTCTAAAATACGATTTCGTGATGCTAGATAAGGCGCAACCCTAACGCTCTTACAATAAGCTATCTTACACAGTTCTTTATTTACACTTCTTACATTAGATGTTGGTATGACCTTTCGACTGGTCTCCATCCAAGTGGTGGTGGTAAGTCTAAATTGTACCGTTTATTGGCAAAACACTTTTTTTTTTAAACATGGCCCCGCGCTAGGAATTTCTCCTGTATCGTGGGTGCGTTTACAATCATTTAAACTCACATACACAAACAGCCAGACCCGGAACAACTATCTGTAGGCTTTAGTATTGACTTACTACAGACACTTTATACTCACACTTATCATCCATATTCATACTTTTATTGGTTTTTCATTAGCATTTTACCAATCGTTTCAATTTTTATAAATATTTTCTGTAGGTCCATTGTTGTGACATTTTTTTTACATCAAATATGTCAGCTGTCACTGTTACTTTTAATTTTAATTGTTACCAGCCAAATTCTCCATGAAGGTTTCATTTAGATTTTATATTACTAAACTGATTATCACCAATACGTGAGTTCAATTGTTGTATTTTATAAATAATTACGAATATTTGCTGTGTAAAGATATTCTAAGTTATAATTATAAAATTATTATGGGTAAGGTTTTAGACCGATTGTTGCTGGCTGTTTTGAATACTGGCAAGTTTCGAGCGCAACAATTTGAATCTGAAAAGAAATAAAATGGAAAAGGATTGACGAGACACGGAGGATCAGAGTGGAGGCAGAGATTGAAGTGATCACCAGCATATACCTGAGTGGAGTCAGAGGTCTTTTTCGGACGACACTGGAGAGAGGAAATAAGCACAGTCAGGCTTATTCCTGAATCTAATTGATTTGGTCACTGCCCAGGAGATCTCACTACGGACTCCTGGGACCTTTCATACTATTTCGGAGGCTGCCTTGTCTGCTCTTATCAACTGCTGAATCTACGGGAGCTGTTGCTGTCTGTAGCTGATGTTCATCGAGAACTATCCTGCGGGTCCTGAATCGCCATCCTCAGCAATCGAGTTTGCCTTTTAGAGACGTTAAGTGTGGGTATAAGTGTTTTTTTTTTTTAAATAATAATTTGTAATCACATCTCATCAATAATATATTCATTTTCCCTTTTTAACTTACTATTTGAATGTACAAATTAGCTTATTTCCTCCTCACTCATCAAGGAATAAGCTAGTTTGTTACAAGGCCTTACAAATATTTGCTCCGTGCGAGGATCGAACCCGTGACACGCAGCGCAGCAGTCAATCGCTTAGCCACTGCACCAACCGTACCGTCGAAAATAAAAAACGTCGTAAAATGTACCTGCTTTAATGTTTCCTCGTAACTAAACATAATATAAAGCGACAATATTGAATCAGTGTTATTTAGAATTATTATGATCTGACGCCATATAATCTTATGAAATGTTTGCTATTTGTTTACACATAGCTGCAGCTTCCTAATTAATAAGAAAAATACAAAAGTTTACTTTTAAATCGAGGAATTCACTTCACAATCATGTTGAAATGAATTTTGTGATTTGAGACGTAAACTGTCGTAATTCAATTTCAGTCAGAATTCTACATTTTTAATGCGATCTACAATGATCTCTTTTGAGATGGGTATCTAATGTTGCCAAAATCGCTAATCTTAGCTAGATTAACTGATAAGCGATCGTAGTTATTTGTGAGCACACAAGACTGCAGTCAAAAAGTCACATTTCCCGAAGCAACCCATTTGAAACTACGAAAAGAACATGAATATCTTTTCCCATTCATTGCCGTAAATGATAAACCCTTTTTCTGTTTAATTTGATAAAATAAAAAATAATAATGCCATCGCTAACCTCAAAAATTGACCACAATTGGGAAACCATCCTTGGTCGCTTGCTACATAAATCTAGGACAGCTAATTGTAACTTACAAAACACGTCCTATGAGCAAGACAAGTTTATTATTTATTTAATGACGGGATATCCCACACGTTACCAAAACACAAGAACATAAAAATAAAATAAGTAACTCGCCAAGAACGAACATTTACTATAAACCTACATTCATAAAAAAAAAAAACTATTTCGTAAAACTATTCGTTATGCATTTATTGTGAGAATATGAAATAACAGTCATGTATGAGCGTTATGTCATAAAGAAAAAATAACTAGTAAAACTCCTTTACAAGGCAACATTCCAACACAATGGTCAGTTAGTAATATGCAAATCTTTATAGTTCAGTGAAGCACCACATGACCTCACAGCGACCTCGGCGAATATGACGCAGCACCCCACCGCAGAAACTTGACCAAGTAGGAAGAGGAAAATTATCTAGACACAACATTTTAAACATGCATGCTATACATTTCACATTCTTCTACATGCTACTGTGAAATAAGAACTTAATTTCAGGCTAATTTCTCAAGTTGCTGTAATTGACAACAACTGTCATAATGTTCCATGTTTTCTCAGAAATATCATAATATATCCATCAAACAGACGCCAGTCGTGCCGCCTGTCTAGGAAGAAGAAGCCATTTGCACAACATCTTCAACAATCTAATAATATCCTAAACGTAATAAACATAATTGGAGCGCGGTTGTAAAACAAGAGTGTATAATTCCTACATAAAATTAAATAACAAAGGAATTAGTCAGTCATACATTGTTCCTCGCAGTTTCATTGGACATGCTGCCTCACTGCTCACTGCCTGCGATGGACGGATGAGATAAAAATAATAATTTCCCACGTTAATTGAGTGCACTGCGACTGACTACGTGTCTACTTGTCGCAATCACTTTATTGTTTCGGATCAGACAACAGCTGGTGAGCCTATCTGCGATTCGCATCAACCTCGAATTATACAATGAATTAAAATTACTCTATTAATATCGAATTCATAGCGATATCAATCATTAGGGTACCTACCACTGAAAGGTTAATTAAACAATAATTTAACAATCTTGTGTTGTAGCAACAAAAACAAAGAGGTACCTAGAGGTATACCTATAATAATAAAACACAGATATTAATCCCGTCATTAAGCTGTGGCCTTTACCATTCATTGTAATGAGTAACCGTCTGAGGTTCCTTCACAACCGGCACAATGCTGTTCACGCGGCGCGCGGCGTGTGCGCTCACGCATCTCGCTAATAACACCCTGCGCCTGCGCCGCACAATATTAATTATTAAACCCAGCGAAGCTTTATCTGCTCTCCGGCGGAATTGTCTTAATTCTCTTAGCGCAGCTATCTACCAACATATCTCATTACAGGACCTTGGCTCGAATACCAACCGTCCGTTGTTTTTATACGCCGCTGTCATTTGAGAAGGTTGTACCGGAGCTCGGAGCAGCACTCAATGCAAACATGTTATAGTGTTGTTCGATGCACGCGACTCGTGTTCGCACCCGTCACTTGAAAAATTACTCACGGCGGGTAGATGAACTATTTATGCCTATGCACGTTATCAATCAAAATTAATTATGTATCCTGTTATTGAGATACTTGTGAAGATAATTTATCACCAGGTCTAAACGCCCATGCACCTTGAATTTATTTTTGATCGCTCTTTACAATTTGCTGATAATTCATAATATTGCATTGATCTTTGATCTGGATACTTACAAAGGCAACGAATTGTGTTCCAGCAACAAGCAACGATAATATCATGACTGAAATACAATAATATTTCAGCGAGTAAAATAAATGATCGTTGCATTTGGTTTTAAGTACGTGCGAAATATAATGCATCGCGCATTAGATGTCGGTGGAGGCCGCTAGACGTTGCAACTAACTATTAAGTCGTAACTACGTCACGTTTACGCAAATAGCTAAATAACGAAAACAAACCGATTGAGAAGTAAATAGTCTCATAGTGAGCAGAAGCCGCTGACTCCGTTAAATACTTAAAATGTAGACAAGAAGCAAATTAACACCAGTTTCTAGCCGTATAGGCAACGTCGCGTCACGTCATCAAGGTTGTCAAACATTGCCATCACGAACTAATTCATTCTACAAACGCCGATTTCTGTTCAGCCCAAACTGAGAAAAATTAAGGCGTAGGTTCTTTACCTCGGAAAATGTTAAGCGTTTAACCTCTTGCACTTCTTATTTGATATTCAAATTATCAGCTTTTACATATTAGTAGGTCTGGGAGTTCAAAACATGACTACGCCATTTTTGCGTGTATTTGCAGATCGATTGTGTAATCTACAGAGCTATTTAGTTTGAAAATTCTTTTAGTGTGAGCCATTATATTCTATGAACGAAATGAAGCTGAATTCGACAAGTTCAGCTTTTTCCCTTGTCTGACCATCCAATGAGACAATGAATGAATGAATGAATGATTCTAGACTTTTGACTAGACATGACCCAAAAAAAGCAGGTTGTAATAATGTCAAGCAGAATAAAACTCCCTTCAGACCATATCCTCTAACATGGACTTATTCAATTAACCTTCTAAGCACAGCATAGTGTAAGAAACCTCTTAAACACAACTATGTCGATCGAGTGATGGGCAGTACACAGTTTGTGGAACAAGTCAAGGTCAAGTTCCGAGCACTTGGCTCTGGCCAGTGGCCACACGTCGGGTTATGTAACCTCAGCAACCGGCAACCGGCCGCACTCACGTACTAACAACCGTTGATTGATCTACTTTTAACCTACAATAAGTACAAAAAACTATCACAAAGTAGCCAGTATAACTTGGCAGACGGAGAAGACGAGAACTTATTTTATGAACTAACTTTTACATACTTCCTTTGTAATGGATGCCTCCATAAAGGGTCAGGATAAACTGGTGGTCGCATGTTGTTATTGTGTTCACTCTCACTGTGTACACAGCCAAGAATAATAATGTTGTGATCACAAAAGGTATGTTTTGAACATTAATAACAGACGATTACTTGGTAGCGCATTTGGTTTCGCTTGAAGAGGCACGACAAAATAAGAAAAGAAAACTCTTGTTTCATGTAACCTCTGCAGTGTAGGTTTTTGAGAGAACATGCAACCATCGCTACATTTATCTCATTTGAAGAATATTATGACACGTTCCTAAAGAACCACAGAAACCATATTTGTTTGTGGTTTTTCTAGCAAACCAGCAAAAGCACGCTCAGAGATTGTCACGTCGCAAATCGTAATGGTGCTTATTTGACCAGCTAACTGGTTTAAAAATCATGAACGAAACCGCAGAATAAATCAAAATACTTCCTGGCAGTTAGCAAATAAAAACTAGTGCTATCTTTCTCTAGGACCACTAAACACATTGGTTAGACTATTAAATATTTTTTGCATACTACTTTTTGTGTGGGCGATTGTGCCAATTCTGATAGCCACTTGTAATAAGTGCACTCGAAAAAGATACTTAGTAATAACAAAAAATGCAGTTATTGACTTTGAATTTTGATAAAGTTCATGAGACTGAATCATGAATCAAACACTTGGGATGTGACGGTCACTATGTACTTAGCAAATAGTTTTCTAAGGCTAAGTAAAGTCTAAGTTAGATTTCATTATGAATATTTAAATACCGATTATGGGAGTATTTTGTCTGTGTGTAAAGGGGAGCTTAGCCTTAGTAAAAGCTCGGAAATTGAATGGCATAATCAGCTTATAACGCCTGGGTTGGTCCGTGGATGGGTGACCCATCACATACCGAGTTTCCTCTGTGCTTCAGACATCTTTTTAAGCCGTTGGTCCCGGCTGTCAATTGTAGATCTTTGACAGTCGTTACAGGTAATCAAAGCCTCAAAAAGTCTTACCAAGTGGTATCGTATTACCCAATACTAACTGGGTCGTGGAGTTCAGATTGGCAGTCGCTCCATTTAAAATACTGGTATTCAGCTGCATCCAGTTAAACTGAAAGCCGACCCCAACATAGTTGGAAGAAGGCTAGGCAGATGAACCAGCTTATAACGTTCCCCGTGCTCGAACACATATCTGCTCTCTGTGGAGGCTAGTTATCCATCACTCACTAGCGAAGTGTGGTTTTGAAGGATGTCAACAAACTTCGAATTTCTGGTTTTAAATATCTCGGCTTTATCGTTTTGAGAGCAGTAGTGGTGATGAAATTAATGTCCGGGTACGAACAATGACACGTGCGTCGGAGTCATTATCACCGGTTCACTACTACAACGGTTTTAGATACAGGAAGGTATCTATTTATTTGACTCACATCGCAATTCCACTTAACCGTGATGGTAATCTGCAATGGCTTCCCAATTTAAAGGTGAATGAGTAATCATAGATTCTGCGATCTGTATTCATACGTGACTAAAATAATGCGATCTCCCATTCGCAACATTTCCTTAAACGTTCCAACCTGAATAGTCAAAGTATGACACAGTATAAATGCCTATTACCTATTTCGAAATATTCTGAGGATGTGCCGTCATATTCTATCGATCAAAGGGCCATGCGTGCGCGCAGGTCCCCTGAGCGTGCCAAAAGTCACGCATGCGTACTGCGCCCGCGGTCACGTATGTACACTGACAGACTAATTCACGTACATAGAACGCACCTACGGCGGTTTGGCTTAAATGATAAATAGATAATGACATTTAATAGAAACACCATCACAAATCGTTGTGAAATACTGCTCCTATCATATAATCGCCTGTACTGACGATACAATATACGATTTAAGGTAAGGTGCACTGCGGTAATCCCGAAAATGGAAATGTTCTGAAAGTTAAAAAAATCTACCAATCGTAGCGATGTTTTCCTAATTGCAATTAGAAAAATATAATGCACCTTACCTAAAGTCTTGCTCGGTGGATTATTCATCGTCTCAACGATTTTCCTGATCTCAGGAAATTAATTTTTGTTTGTACTATCCCATCTTTGCTATTGAATAATTAACCTTGTATTTGAGTTTACCCTAAGCGGGTTTGGTTATCTATCCTCAACCCAATCAGAAATAAATTATAACGAAAACTAAGTGATATTAAATTCGAATACGCGGTAAAGCGTATCGCGTCTATTAAACATTGTTCCATCATAAAATGCTTGAACCTTCGTACCTGAGATCAAAGGTGAGCCTCAATAAAATTAACCGCTTCCCATTCATTCCAGTCGGGAAATACTCGCAAGGACGAACACCCGACATTAAGGCGATAAATTGTGATTGAAGAACCTGCTCACAAAGTAGTGTAATCCCTTTATAGTCGCCGAGAACACGTCGATAACACTATAATTATGCTGCAAGTTCAAATTACTGTAGTTATTAACTGCAGGCATGCATAAGACCGCCTAGTGCATAAAATACTTGTAATGTTAAACGATAATCTATAAAGCGGCACGACATACAGGGAAATCTACCTTAGTGTTGCCTGATATTTTCAAGAAGTCGTTGTTTTCTTAACCTTAATATTAAAGTTTAAAAGCATCATCATCTGCCTAGCCTAGCCTAGCCTATAGCCTAGTCGGCTTCCAGACTAACCTGATGCAGCTGAATACTAATATTTTAGAGCCACTGTCCATCTGACCTCCACAACCTATTTAGTACTGGGTAGTACGATACCCTTGGGAAGACTGGTTGTCAGACTTTAGAGCCACTGACTACCTGTAACGACTGTCCAAGATCTACAAATAACAAACGGCTAAACGTGCTTTCCAAGGCACGGAAGAAGCAGGGTACCTATGTAATGGGTGGTCACCCATCCATGGACGGACGGACCAGCCAAGGCAAGCACTGCTTAATCTAAAGATCGACCCAAGCGGCTGTTATTATTTAGCCACGAACGAGCGAAGATGGAAAAAGGGGGTCTACTCTCTTTGTCCGAAACGTAACTTCGGTAACGAACGAAAATTAATCGTAGTTACGTTTGTGCCCCTAATCTATATCGTTTGCGGACGCACACAAGAAGTTCGAATTCACAAACAATTAACGTGAACGAATGTATTAAATGTTATTGTGTGCGTCCGCAAATAAGGTCACAAACGTAACTACGTTTAATTTTCGTTCGTTGCCGAAGTTACGTTTCGGAGAAAGAGAGACCCCCTGATCCTGTATGACGACTGAGGCTTCCATAGGTCATTGAATCCATCGTATAATTCAATGGATCTCCAACAGTACGTAGGCACATCTTTGTTCCACCAACAGCCTGTTTTGCCCAATAGGAAATGTTAACTGGCTACTGATAATGATCTGCGACCTTTCAAACACAATGCCCATTTAAAAGCTAAAAGGAGGTGATCGCGTGTTCTCTTGAGGCAATTAGGTTTTCTTATGCTAAGCAGTGGTTAATTAGAAACGTAATGATGGAAATTAAAGATTATTTTCTAACACTTAGAATAGGATTACTCAAATTTTACATCTATTAATGACCTGGGTAGTCTAACTATCATATTATGTTTCGTGTTAGTTGTCCTAATGACACCATGGCATACGATTGCACGAAAACGGAGCGATGATCGTAGCTCATTGTTCGTACAATAATGATTTTGGCCCTTAAACACAACATAGTGATATAAATTTGAGTGAGATTTCCTACCTTATTTTTGTACCATACATAAGATGACTCTTTTCGCTTTTCTTTCTTCCAAGATGAAACTTCAAAACACCATGTACGATAAATCGTATTCCATTTTGGTTAGGTTTTGATTTGTTTGGTTTTTACCATTAGGTTTTGTCTAAGTTCATTTAAAACACCTTTGAATAATAGGAATTTAAATGTAATATACACAATGCGCACCTGTGAACGTCACATATTTCAAAATAATACTGAGTAAGTACCACTCATTACATTATCGCTAAACAATTCTTTAAAAGCCTAAGCATAAAGAATGTGTTTCGACATTTGTCCCTATGGCCACTTGTTCGTATAGGTAGGTTTCTTGTGTAAGCTATTTGCCCAACCTTTATAGTTTTACAAAGAATATTGGTAAAGAACAATTAGCTGACAGTGCAATCAAGTTATCAAGTGTCAAGCAAGGTTATCAACTCGCAACTACATGTGTTTGGCACTTGAAGCATAAACTAAGTGATGAACTTTCCGTATGTGGCTATATAATTGTACCATGAACCTCTTGAGTTGTGTGTAGGAAACCAATGAATGAAAATGAAGTTTTAAAAGGCGAGATTATTGATATTTACAAGGTCCTTGAAATGAATAAAGGTTAAGTGGGACCAAGTCCAATTACGGGCTATAAAAATCGTTCAAAAAGTACAGAACACTTTACTTTGCCTCGTGAACTGCATTTCTTAACGTGCGAAATGTCAAAATCACAAAGATTGCGAGTTGAACGACATCAGACATGCCTCTGCCCTTTATAGCAACAATAATAAATAGCATCACAACATTTCGCAAATCCGTGATAAATTGTACGAGGGAACGCATTAAGAAGTTTAATGTTCCACATCAAGGTACTCAAAAACGATCATCAAGAGGGTCAACGACAGTGGTCAAACAAAAATCATGTAGAAGCGATACCCTGATACTAACTTATATAAGAACTGAGCTCATTCTCAGGAATAGACCAACACAACATAAAAGGAACCATCAGCCCATAGGTAAAGACCACCGTGGAGAATAGACTTAACCACCTTACGATAGTTCAGAAAGACACTGGCTAGTCAAAGTTGATCCTTATAATCATTTCAAAGGTAAAACTCAGCCTAGACACTTCGGTTCTAAATGCTCCTGCTTGAGTTAAAGAATCAAGAACTCAAAGTACTTACCGAATGAGTTGAGTTAACAAAGCGATTGAACCCTTATTTAACGATGGAATTTTTAAGGTATGTCGTACTATACGCACCTTTGTCATAATATAATAATGTTACGTGACACGCATCTATTATGGGCTCATAAACTTCATAAGGAGCAAGGCTGAGTCACTGATGGAGGCAAGGTGCTTCGTCCCCTGTGCCCTCAACTTCGAACGACCGTGACAAGTCCATGACCACACTTGGAAGTCATCTGATATGGAAGGAGAGGCATTTTCCTGATCTCGGCGCTTAAGATTAATGTAACGTGCACGTAGACCGTGTGCCTTGATTTGATGATCTCTGAACAATGCTGTATGAACCAAGGAAAATGAGGTTTTAATTTAAATTAGAAACAGTACATATTTAATTATTTTAAGGAGTGGTTGAATGTAGGTGCGTCCATAAATTGCAGTTTTGATCAAGGCAACACCTTTTCCCTTAAGATTGTTTGTCTATACTATTAAATACGAGTTTAATAGGTAAAGTTCACATCATTAAGGTATACGCAATATTTGAAAACGATTAGGTACCGTGACCTAACGATTGAAAATAAATCAATTGGTTGCAAACCTCGCAATCGTATGTATTAATTAAAAATAACCCAACATAGGCCGTGCAAAATAAACGAACAGTTTGCAAATTGGCGATTCATTTACATTGATTGTAGGTTACAGCAACAATAAAGTCACTAATTTAACATAGTACGTTCGCGTAATGATGGTTGTGATCGCCCTTGCTATCACCGATGTACATCCAAGGTTATTGGGGCGGCCTTCCTCCGAGCACAATGACCCAAGCTTGGCTTCCGGGAGGTACAGGGCAAGGTTTCTTAATAGGAGCTTAATTCTTAATAAATTGGTGTTACTAATGATGCTGTTCGTTTTGTGGGCGGACAAGTGACGTTTAGACGTTTGTCTATGGAGCAAACGCTATTATTCAGTCTGATGGATTCTGTTCTTAATTACTCCCCAGATAATGTCTGAATTGCAATCACTCATACCACGTTTAAATGTTTTTACAGTCAAATCCAAACACAAAGTCTTCAAGTTCGCTTCTCAAAATATAACTAAGAAAAAGTTTATAAATAACTAAACAGCATTATCTTTAAGAGTGGAGATGCTTCTCACGTAGTTTGCATTTGGCTAATTCACTATAAAAAATGTATTTTTCGATTCGATATCAAGGTAGTACAAAAATAGCTTTAATTTTAAACTTGACCATGAAAGTGAACTCTACACTACTGTTTTATTTCAATAAAATGGTATGCTGGGTCTGATATAATCTTTAAAATATGCAGAAAAATTGTAATAGTTTACATCATTGGGATATTTTTTTGTTAATAATATTATCGTTATTATATCCCGCACCACAAGCCTGCAAGTTGGAAGACGTTTGAAGAAAAAAATCATCAATATTATATATATATATATATATATATATATATATATATATATATATATATATATATATATTTACACTCACTTAAATCTAAACAACAAGACAACAACATTGCTAAAACTAAGATCAAATTGTTGTTCTGCTAACATGACAAACTTTATCGTAAATACGGTTATTGAGAAACGTTATACCAACATGGGACACACAATCACACAATGGGCCAACATGGACAATAAAGGATTAAGAGGTACTGCATCACTTGCTTGTACTCAAGCAACTCAACATCATACATCACTCGGCTATACAAAGAGAAAGCCAAGTCAAATGTACGTAACTGTTGGCAACATATAACTCTGCCAATATCCATGAAACACTCCACATTAAGCACACAAACTGCTGTATTTACTTACTATAAAAAACATAAAGGAATTGCCATTTGTGGTCCAATAAACTTGAATCTACGTAACCATTGTTTGAGTACATGCAATTATATGCATAATCTTAGTACGATTATATGCGGCATGCGGCAAAGATGTTTTTATGTACAAGAATATTATTATCCCATTTATAGGCCAACAGGGTATTAACAAGAGTTAAGGGAGAATTTGCATTAAATGTAAAAATAATGCATGTAATTTAGTGTTCAAGTGTTTGAACTTTACAAACCACTTCATTATAATAGCACCGGTATGCACTGTCAGATACAATAATACACATTACTTTAACATAACATATTGTATGATAACATTGACAGCTTGTGCTTAATTCTATGTGCTCCGAAGATGATTGGAAAAAACCAACAGACTTGGATCAATGTTGTACGATCGGACTGGGTTTTTCTGTGACAATCATGGATTTTCCTTCAAAATTCTGACCAATAAATAAATAACTCCTGAAGCAGCTGACGGCCGATAAAGCTACTTCAAGAGATATCTATGATCTGATAATGATTTGAATTTATATAACTAGTGGGAACGAACCGATATTTCTCGACGAATCGAAACATTATTATAATAAAGATATTATCAAACTAACGCTTAACACATAAATCTGTAGTAAACTCGTACTAAATAATAAAAACATAATAGTTCATTAATATTCTTTCTCGTGTTGCAAACAAACTGCAACAGGTACCAATTGCAATGCAACAATACAGTTCCGCTAAAACTGACTGACCGTCGACACTTTAACTTGGCAATTATTATTAGTTTCAAAGTCGCATATAATCATTATGTAACTGTAACATTGTGTTGAATTAGTTTACCATCTAGCATGAAGGTCCACTTCGAATGGCCCTAAAAGAAATAAACATAAAACGAGTACATAGCGGTCAAAATGTAGTCACAGAGCACGAAGTAAATACGAGTAGCATCGTGTGTAATTCGTACTTGAACTTCTTTATTTTCCGTTAAAAATAACGTCTCTATCTTGAGATATTTAAGTATATCTGTTTGTTGTTCATGCATGAATCTGTATAGATGGACTATTAATCAACTGAAACTATTATAAATTCGCTGTCATCGTGTACGGCCTCCACTATATACTCAAATATAATTTCACATTGCTTAAGTATGTAGCAGAGAAGTTGGCAAATAGGGCCTTAATCGTAACCAGTTCTCCTCCACGAAGGTCAAATATGTTCTGTATAATAAGAAGTGAACCAACCTCGATGGAATACTTCGGAGACATTTCTTCCGGTAGCGCACCCACTGGCGGCTTGATCTTATCATCGGCATCTCAACACTTCCGGCAAACCACTCCACGTGCCTTAATTTATGTCAAGAACTTTATCTCGATAGAGGTCAATAATTTGTTATTGATTGAACATTTGATTGTATTCAATTCTAACAATATCAATTAATTTTTCTATAATTTTCCGACACCTTCGTTAAGTTCAAGGTTCTGAAGACCTCCAACGTACAATGGCTGGCTTATATCTATTTTTAGAACAATATCTTGTATCTTAAAATAAGAAAGGTTAAAAGAATGTAGGTGTGCTGCGCGTCGGCCTCTGGAGGACGAGTAAGACTCAAGTGTATAATATTACTAGAAGTCATTCACCCGACTTGGGTAGAAATAGCGATCGGAGCCAAGTGTAGCCTTAACGAGAGATAAGTGTAGTCAGCGAACGATGGTTTTAAGTTTTTACGTATTACTTGTGTCCCGGAGTTCTCCCTTAGTTTTAAAATCCGCACCATCATTGATCAATTAAAGACACTTAACAGTCACCCACCACATGGTTCATGGGTAATATTTATTTTGGCAACTGCACACAAGAAGGAAAAATCCAAACACAAACTCTTTTTGATGCAAGTCTTTAACAAAATGCAGATACATTGCTACAACGGCTATCTGCATACGAATCACACAATCGCAGTCCTTGCAGCTTTTACTAAACGTGATTTGCTCCGTATTTCACAGTCAGTGGGTTCATTACGCAAGGCACACAATCTCGGAATATCGCGAGCAGTTTATTATTTAATTAGTGGCTGCACTGAGTGCACCATAAGGCGTAAGGCAACTACATCCGTTTCCCGAAGGCAAAGCGATGCGGGAGTGTGTCGCAACTCTTGCCGCCTCCGCCTGCGCATGCCGGCCGCGTCACCGTGCCGAGATACTTACGATGAAGCTTGCGACATTTTATTGTATTCTGAATTATAAAAACTAATTGTTTATATCCTGGCGATAATCGAACTCCTCATGATTCCTTCCAAAAATGTCACTGAGTTGGCTGCATTAATGAATTCATGGCCTTAATCACAACATCTGTTAAACTCATCAGTAGTCGAAGATTGTACCTACCTACATAGTGCTGTTTATTAATCATTAGCTATAGGCACCTGCACGGCACAGATGGGCGCCATCCAACTCGTTAAACTTGCGACCAGTCCCATCACTAAAATGGGAAGTGATGAAGTCTACCCAATTAAAGTCTTATACTCGTACAGCCATAATGATAATTTTATTAGAGACTTATATAACCAAAACTCGTTTTCGTATAAAATTTAATACTAGTAAAAACGTCTACAGCGGCAGGACATAAATCTGCTGCACTGAATATTTGTGTCAAGTACGAAACTCGTCTTATTAACATAAAACAGTTAGTAGTCTGCAGATTTTAGGTCTACTCGAGCCGATATCCACAAATGTTAAAATCATAGACAGACAGTGCATCAGTGCTCCAAGCGCTAAAAAACAATATTTTATCTTCTGCCCTCGTATTGGAATGTCACAACGCACTCCAACACATTGCAAACACAAACAAAGTAACTCTGCAATGGATAAAAGGGGCACAGTAACTCACTGGGTAACGACGCAGCGGATGAACTGGCTAAAAGGGAAGCGGAGACAACAGTATACGGTCTGGACCGACAGCTGCCCATACAAAAAAAAATGCCCAAATAAAATCATGGCAGCGTAAGAAAACCGAGGAAACACACCAAAGGGAATGGAGAAACAGTGTAAGCTGCAGGCAAACAATGGGTGCAGTTCCGAAAGCTTCAACGAGACTTACCCGCAGCATCACTAGACTGAAACGGGACAAAATTTGCAAGATTATAGGTATCATAACCGGCCACTGTCCTCTAAAACACCTATTTACCATAGGTGTGATGGACAGCCCCCTGTGCAGAGGATGCATGGAGGCGGAAGAAACACCACAGCACGTGCTCATGGAGTGCAAAAGCGGGGCAGATCAACTAGCACGGACTCTTCAATCGCCGGCATCGGCCTGCAACAGCCTGAAAAGGCTAGGTTTCTTTGACGACCCGGGATGGTTGGAGTAACGAGATGATTTTCATACGGGGCCATTGTAGCCCAATAAAGAGGCTAAGTGCGGAAACAGCCCGGCTAACCTAACCTAACCTAGCCCGTGCCATAACATACTCGCTAAGTCGATGTTTCCTGTTTTTTTGTAATTTGACAGTTGTGCAAACTATCGAACAACTGCCAAATGAGAAGAAAGATACCTTTGTATAAAAAAAAACGAAATATTTTATTTTACATAGGCCTATATGGGCACTTATAAAACGTCGACAAAAGATGCACGGTTCGGGTTGGTTGGTTGGTTTTGTCCAGTGACAAGGCTTAGCAAAAGTATGTCCTAAGTAACGCTAATAGATTCCGGCCTTAGCAATTTGCACCTACCCTTAATTAACCAACTTGTCTTTGTGTTGCATCCATAGATGATTTGCATGATATGTAGTTATTATTTGCATGAACACGATCATGAAGCCTAATGCCCATAATCGGAATACTAATATCGTATGTACGTATGGAAATGGCTTGTATATCTAAAACGACGACTAATTCCATTCGATAAACCTCTTCGTAGGTTATGTTTGATTTTAATTAATATTTAAGTTCCATTTATATTTGCGTAACCAATTTATAAATTGGTAGGTTTATGAGAACTTCAATTATAATTAATACGATAAGTAGATAACTTACAGCAATTAAAACAGTCCCCAAATTACCTCAGTACCTATTCCGTTAAATCTATAAGTATATCCTTATGATACGTTTCAGTTTCATGTCCACAAGTGACCTACATTTACGGTCTCACACATTCTAGCCTCATACACATCGCCTCATCATCTTAGTAATTTTACAATAATAAAACATCTATTCAAGAAGCGCAGAATTAGTCACACGTACTGTGAGTCCATAATTTATCTTGAAATTAAACTGGTTTACTGAGCCACATTTTAAACTAAAAGATTTTCTGAAGTAAGTGTATGAATATTTCAGAATTTCTGAAGTATTTCGTCAAGTTTCGTCAAAATTCGTTCATAAAAAATACTCAGCCGGAACAGTTTTAGCAACTTTATTATTTATGATCACTAGTTGTAACATACAGTGCTCTGCTTTATATTTTTATGAAACCAAGGATCATAAATATGATGTGTGTAATTTAGTTATAACCTAATTGCCTTCTTTCTCATCGTTTGTGTTAGCAAAGCCTTCGTAACGAGGTGCATAATAATATGTGTGGAGGCTTTACTCATGCTATGGGAACCACGTTTGCAGTCAGAATCCATCAAAACCGACAGTTATGTGTTATGGCGAGAATTTGGTCTCAGTGAACTTCTAGATGAGAAAACATTTTGAAGGGATTAATAAGGATCTATGGAAACTTTTGTACTGAGTCCAAAAAAAAAAAAACCGGCCAAGTGCGAGTCTTACTCGCACACAGGGTTCCATAGCTCCAAACAATATAATAACAATATTTTGAACTGTCATTCATTAGTTAGTAGTATTAGTTAGTAAACTTCCACACAACCGCAAAACTAAATTTGTTTTTCATAGTATGTTTATGAAAAACAAAGTTACTGCTGCAGTTTGATGAAAAAGTCCCATATCTTAAAAACTAAACATCATATCTTATTGAAACCAATTTTCGTTGATAGTTTTTTTTACGTTCTACAATCCTTAATATTTTCAGAATTTTCCTCCTCTTACTTTAGAAATTACAGGGGGGGGGACACACATTTTACCACTTTGGAAGTGGCTCTAGCGCAAACTATTCAGGTTAGAAAAAAATGATATTAGAAACATCAATATCATTTTTGAAGACCTATCCATAGATACCCCACACGTATGGGTCTGATGAAAATTTTTTTTTTGGTTTTCAGTTCTAAGTATGGGGACCCCCTTAATTTATTGTTTTTTTTCTATTTTTGTGTGAAAATCCTAATGCGGTTTACAGAATACATCTACTTACCAAGTTTCAACAGTATAGTTTTTATAGTTTCGGAAATAAGTGGCTGTGACATACAGACGGACAGACAGACAGACAGACAGACAGACAGACAGACAGACATGACGAATCTATAAGGGTTCCGTTTTTTGCCATTCGGCTACGGAACCCTAAAAACCATCTCAGACGCAAAGTGCATTATTTCCTTAAAAAATCAGCTGTTCCCTACATTTTATAATAATAATAATATAATAATAAATTTCAATTTAATTCAGGTTTGGTCCCATAGTCAATGTTTTTCATAATGATGAGTACAACGGCCTCTTAAGAGGTTGTTGGTGTTTTACCAATAACCCTGTATATTTATAGGTCAGGACTTTGAATATAATAATAATATAATATCAAAGTCCTCGGTCCTCCTTAGTTCAAAGTCCTGACTGACTGACTAAGATATTAACGCACAACCTAAGCCGCTGGTCCTAGAGGCATGCATTTTGATGGGTGTGTTCTTTGTCAAGGGTATCCATTAAGAAAGGGTTTTTCGAAATTCTACCCCTAAAGGGGTAAAATAAGGGATGAACGATTGTATGGAAACCGGTAATGTTTAAAGGTAATAATTCAATTCGGTGAAATTTCTAATACAAGTTTCTGGTTTAATAAATAATTATTTCAGCGTTTTTGAAAATCTACCCCCTAAGAGGGTTTAATAAAAGTTGAAAGTGTATTTGGCGAGTCCGTCATTTTTTAAGTAAGTAATATTAAAACTTCAGACCATATATAAACGCATACGTATTTCGTAGTTTTTCCGAAATTCGACCCAAAATCGGGAGTAAAGTGGTGAAAACAATATTTTGAATAAAATGAAAAACAAAATTGTTAATCTCTAATTTAGCAGGGATATACTTAAAGGCGGGCTTTTCACACGGCCAGTTATACGTGGCCTACTCACTGATAAGCTCAATGGTAAGCTCACTGAGCAGTCTGGAGGTTCTAGCTCCTGAAGGAAAAACAGAAATACTGCGGTATATATAGGCATTTTATTTGGTTGTAAATTATATTCTGTTCTGTATGGTGTCGGACGTAAAGAATAGCACCATCCCATATCTTCCCGTGGGTGTCGTAAGAGGCGACTAAGGGACTTGCCAGAGAATGGGCAGCAGCGTTCTCTGTGCTTTTGTAACAACCGTACTGCGATCGCCAACCAGCCTGCCAAGCGTGGCGATTATGGCAAAACCCTCCAAAATGTCAATGTGGCGACACTTGGGGGAGGCATATGTCCAGCAGTGGACGTCTTTTGGGCTGAAATGATGATGATGATGAAATTATATTAATTATTTATTATCCGGTCACTGGGTCGTCTTAGGGGCCGATTTCACTCTGGGGCCACTTCTGATTGATTCCTATTAGATCTTTTCACACACGCTTTGAGTTCTGTTAAAACCGTAATACTCTAAATTCCAAACATTAATTCAGTTTAACGAAGAACTTCGTCCTTTGCTTTGTTTGGGATATTGTCAGTTTTTATGTAAATTCAATCGAGGGGGAGTGAGACCGCTAATAATGTTTTGTTTAAAAAAAGGCATTTGTTTCTTGTAGGCCAGGCGGGGGAAGCCGCGTGCAGATGCTAGTTTTATATGTTCTTGCAGTACATTTTATTGTAAAATTAAAATTATATAGATATACTTATGATAAATAAATACACCTACCACTGTTTGCATCTGCCTCAAACAAAGGTTGACTGGTAGAAAATGCCTATGGCATTAAGTCCGCCTCAGTGCTTTGTGCTTGAAGTGTTAAATAAATACTAAGATCGTAAGTCCATTGTTTCAGGTTGGGTGAGCGATGAAGGGGTGGTTCGACGCGTTCCGCGAGGAAGGCGGGCCGACCCTGTACGCGTACCACAACCGCACGGCCGTCGCGGCGGATGTGCCTGCGCTTGCGCTGCTCATCGCGGCGCTCACGCTCTACGTCGCCTTCCTCGCTGTCTTCCCCGGCATCAGGAAAGAGGTTGTACTCTTTATATGTTACCTTTTTTAAGGGTCTAGGCATTTACTACTTCCTCTAACAGCAGTATTATTTAATCTTCTTTTCTTTGCAACAATGTTCATAGTAGATGTTATTCAAGCTGTTGATGTATAATGCTTGTAACTAAGGCCTAGAGACGAGCGGCACTTAGCAGACGATAACCGTTGGCAAGAGGTGACGACCACAGTTATCCTTGTCATCAAAAAATACTACAGTAAAAGCCCTAAAGGCTACACTGTCTATCACCAACAACAACTCAATAGACAAAGAATTCACTACTATGTTCAATAAGTATAGGTCCTGTGCGCTGCGCAGTCCAGCATGGAAGGTTGTTTTGCCTCTGCAGTTAAGATAGGACGATTGCCTGAATGAATTGAACACCAGAAATGTCAAACCTTCACCTTCCCGAAGATTAACATTTGATAACTTTAAGTACCTGGTTTTTTCTTACCTCTAGATACATGTTCAAGATAACAACGTGGTGGGCTTGTAAAATTTTAAGACAAACTTTTATGTTCATAAATATCATAAAGTGGTGATATTATTATTACCACCTATAAACACGGTTATTTGTAAATACCTATGTTTATAGGTAGTTGTTAAATAATATTTAAATTGAAAACCATAATTATTTACTTTTCAAGTAGACAGTGTAACATGTAATTATACGGTTTGTTTGGTTCATAAACATTCCATGACACCTTTCATCGCACCGTCTGCTTTGGCAGCTCACTTCAAGGCATGTATAAAGCTTTATTACTTGACTATATCTATGAACATTCTTGACAATCTAATGGCCATTGTTTTGTTTAATATTCCACCTAACATAGTATTATCACCACCTGATTGTAGTACGGAGTGCGTTATTTACGAAACGTCTGCAGCCATCACGATAATGACTAGGTATAACTCATAACAGCTACATTAAGACCTATCCATTGTTTGTTACAGAGATTCTCAACGTTCACGATAGTCACACTTAGTCTTTTCGTCGGCACCGTCATTCTAGGTAAGCATTATGGAATATACAACTTTCCACTTTCTTTGTTCATAATTAGTCAGACGTAACCGAACAGTTTTTGCAGTACAACTCCACAATGTTAACTCTACATTTAAAACGTTAATCATTGCAGCAGACGTAACAGCCTTGGCAACGATTTTAACGACTTAATTACTCTCATTTGCCATGAAAATTCTAATGGACACTTAATTAAAATGCAAGTACGTTGCTTAAAAACAACAAGAAACAACATTATTTATTAAATTCAGTAAAGTTTTATTTACTAAGATAAAACGAATAGTAGAGTTTCGTAAATATCTATGCAATAGTGAGGAAATATAAATTATCGCGCGATTTACAGAGACCTACTATAGATGACGAAAATAATTGTTGATAGATACTTTACAATAATTGACAAGATGATTGGGATGCGTATTTCTAAATCATGCTTTACGTGCGTGCAACGGTGCAAAAAGCATTTGGCAAAGTGAACCGTACAATACATATTCTAAAATACCTACACTTTGAGACGGGGGAGGTAGTTGATGATGATAATTATAAGATACTAGCTGTCCGGTGCAACTTCGTTTGCATCACATTTTCCCCGTTTTGGCAACAATTTTAATTGCTGCTCCACTCCTATTGGTCGTAGCGTGATGATATATAGCCTATAACTTTTCTCGATAAATGGGCTATCTAACACTGAAATAATTTTTCAAATCGGACCAGTAGTTTCGGAGCCTATTCAGTGCAAACAAACAAACAATCAAATCTTTCCTCTATATAATATTAGTTTAGATGCCGTAGCCTTGATGAGGAAAACTAATATCTAGTTATACTGGAAGCCGACTATAACGAGGATGTGGAATGAGGAAAAAATATACCAAGGTAAAGATTATAAGGATGCAAGGTCTTAAGGAGTTAGAAAATACGTTTGTCTAAAAACAAAATATTATTTGTCAGAATGGCATGACATCTCCATACTCAAATTAAAATTAAGATCTGTTTAGCAAAAATTTTGTTAATATTTTCGTAATGAATCTGCTATTGTTTCGTGTGGTCGGTCGAATGGTGAAATCAACTTGCCTTTTGCCATTGACCGCGATTTTCGTGTGTCAAACGCAATTTTGTCTGCGCACCTCGTGCGTACACGTCTTCATCTCCTGTTACCATGTGGACACATTTGCAGTACGAATAGGAATGAACAAAATTATAAAGGGATTTTAACGATGAACATAAACAATTTATAGCTAAAAAGGTGCTAGAATTGTTTTTATTTTTAATTAATAAATAAATAAAACACGTGTCACTTTGTTGGCACATGTACGTGAATCTCCAAAAACACCCGACCGATTTCAATAAAATTTTGTTACTGTGTATGGTTGCTTCCAGCTTGAAAGATAGGATAGTTTTGGACGCGATAGTTGGCGCCGTGTTAATTTAATATTAAATTGAGTTAATTTAGGCTACTAATATCATTAAACTACCACGAAAATGGTTTTCAAAGTTTCGTCCCGATATGCCCCGAGTCCCTATTCACCCTATTTTACGGATACCGAGTTCGTAAAATGCTAAATTCATTGTTCCGCCTACTCATACCCACAGTCTGACACCAATTCATTATAAATTGAATGCAAGTTCTGATATTCCGGTTGCGATAATTTTAATAACGGTACAAGGCAAAACCGTGTTGTATGCAAAGTTTACAAATGCCATTACTGGGACCGGACTGAATAATTTTAGCTGGAAAGTTTTGATTGTCTTCAACAACTGTTATTCTTAGTCAAACATCATCAATCCTTTCGAAGCAGTTCGTACTAATAGGGTCTATACAGCATGTATCAGAATGTGTTGCCATATTAGTGGCGAACACCGACGCGACAGTTGCATCCAATCCCAATGAAAAATTTCGGTCAGTGGTTTCGGTGTGATGTACTGAGTACGTGGCAACCGTTTTGGCGTAGGTGTCCCTTGCACTCTGTATATGGGCATGGGTCCCATCCACTAATATGACAACACATTCTGATACATGCTGTATAGATATATGTGGTAATCTGTGGGACGGCTGATAATTTTTTCGCGATGTTGGTCCCATAGAGCAAATTGTTCAGTTTGATAATCTATACCACATTCTTAAAATATGACCACACATTTCCGACCCACGCTGTAGTATACGCGTTAGGTCAGAGTTTAACCACTTCTACGTCAAAAAATACCTTCTGTTGAATAAACTGTTCTTGTAAGTTATTGTTGTTATTGTCATCGACCATCTGAAGTTTTGACTAATGTTCTTGTGGTGTTGGTTCCAGTTTGTAAGCATGGCTCGTCGTGGCACGTGTCGGGGGCGCGCGTGTCCCGCGCTGCCTACCGCGCCTTCTCTGCCGAGCGCCTCGACTGCTGGCTGGCCGTGCACGTCGGGCTCGGACATGTTAACGTCACGCTCACCGGTATGATTTATAGCATGTGCTCGTAGAAGATAACACACATCAACAGAATCTAGGGATATTTTATATTTCATCAAATATTTAAAAATCTATGATAAAGTAAATAGAAGAATGATAGGTTATTTTAAGGTCTTTAATAAAAAATAAAAATCTGAATCGGACCTAACACGAATCCGACCTTACGCAATCTGGCGTTTAAAGCTACCCTTATATTAACACTTTAACCGCCAAGATTTGCTTACCTCCAGCGCCACGTCACTTTCGGTATAAGTTGGAACAGTGTTGGGAAACCTATTATCGATGCATAAATTATTTATTTATTAACAAAAATAAAAGTCTGACACATAATCAAAGTTTTATTAACTCATGTGCTTGTAGCGTGACAATATCCGTTCTCCGGAGATAGGGACGTTATTCGTTTTTCTGTTGGCGAAGTCTCCACGATCATGGCGTATTAAATTAATAATCTTCATGTAAACTTCTGAGCAAATTTTTTGCGGCACAGTTTCCAGCTCAAAACCTATTAAAGACGCGAAGTACGCCTATGAATTTATTTTTAGGGTTCTGTACCCAAAGGGTCAAACGGGACCCTATTACTGAGACTTCGCTGTCCCTCCGTCCGTCCGTCACCAGGCTGTATCTCATGAACCGTGATAGTTAGCCAATTGAAATTTTCATAGATTATGTATTTCTGTTTATGCTATAACAACAAATACTAAAAACAGAATAAAATAAATATTTAAGGGGGCTCCCATACAAAAAAGCGACCTTTTTGCTTGTTTTTTATAAACATGGTACGGAACCCTTCGTGCGCGAGTCCGACTCGCATTTGGCCGGTTTTTTAATTTTGGTTAACAAGGGCCTAGATTATGTTGATGTGTGTATTTCAAAGAATAGCATTTAAACGAGTGTAATAAAACTTTGGCTAATTTAACAGGGTTCAAAACCTGGATTCGGTAAGTAATGCAACTAGCCATTCTCATACAGCAGTCTTTA
Organism: Cerastis rubricosa; assembly: GCA_949152445.1. Classification (NCBI taxonomy): domain Eukaryota; kingdom Metazoa; phylum Arthropoda; class Insecta; order Lepidoptera; family Noctuidae; genus Cerastis; species Cerastis rubricosa. The sequence goes on along the minus strand of OX424540.1, from coordinate 8,910,847 downwards.
GCTAAATCTGGGCCCATGAGATTTCCATTTCATATTTGTCTACTGAAATTTGAGACATACACAAAGATTTAGATACTAATAACACTGATAGTAGAACCACCCCCCACCACAGGAGCACTCTTGTAAGAACTTTTAAATTGTGTGTATAATTTCCTAATTCCAGCCCTGTCCTGGGGCAACACGAGCGTGGGCGACCCGGGCGTGGACTACAACGAACAGTTCCGCTGGGAGGAGGCCGGGGCCATCCAGGAGTTCTACCGGGACGGCCTGGCTAGAGGCCTGCCCTTCCCTCTACTGTCCGTCGCAGAACACTTCGCGGTGCAGCACGAGGGTTTCGACTGGGGGGCCAAGTACCGCGCCGCGGGATATACCACATCTACGCTACTATGGTATGGAGATGTGGCCTACTCTTGGTCTACTTATTATCAACAAGCTCACCCTGCTACATTGGAGTTAATCATTAAATTATCACCATTGAAACGACGAGCTTGATACATCATTGAGGGCGGAGCCCATATAAAAGCGATCCCATTCTCCTTTAGATGTAGGTACCAACTATCCACCGTTGTCTTATGTTTGAGAAGTACAGGAATGTCGTTATGTTTCCGATCTAGATCCTAAACCCTTAAAGCAGCTTGAACATAGTTGAATGAGAGAATAACGTCAATATTCAGTCTCTTTTGAGTTTTATCCATAAATCATCTATTATTGAAGCAGATTCTAACCAGTTCATAATGATGTTGCAGGACAGCGCTAGCTCTATGGTTACTGATGAACCTGCTACTAGTGGTGGTGCCGCGATACGGCGCGTACGCCATGGCCACGCTCGGCGTGACGCTGTGCGCCGCCGCAGGAGGCTACTGGGCGTCACTGCCTCACACGCCTCTAGTCGTGCGCCTCGACGGAGCCATGCTATTCTTCTCGTTAGGATGGTGCTTCTGGCTTGTGTTGATAGCAGGTAAGGTTTGTGAAGTTGTGTCATTAATAGTGAAAATGCTTTCATTGAATCGGTACGAAACATATTGATTGACAATATCTAGCGATTTAGCCGCTGGTGTGGTCACTTCTCGTGATGAAATAAGATTTTCTTATTTCGTTCTTTCGCAAATCCATTCTCAAAGTCTAGTACTTCCAGAAAATCGCAAATCCACCGCGGTATAAGTTGAAGGATAGTGTTGCAGAGCCACGTCAATAATGACCATCATTAAGAGGCTTAACAACCCCAGTTACGCCTTTAGCCTGGTCGAGTATATTACATACCTCAATGATGCCGTGTTAAAATGAAAATTAATAAAATAAAAATAAATAAACTAAAAAAAAAAAAATATACCACATCCATCACACTCGATTTTACATTTTTATTAATTATCTAATAAGATTGTGTTACGTTCCAGGCTGTGTATGCGTAGCAGTGGGTCTGATAATCGCAATCCTGGACCTGGTGTGGCCTCACAAGTTCTCCACCGTGCTGGAGGTGGACTACGACACGCCGTACGACAGACACGTGCTCATCGTCGACAGCCGACAGCGAGCCAGGCCGCAGATACAAGCCTCGTTACCTACTAGGATACTAAGGTAGGTCACGATCTGAGCAGTTTATGCCATGCCGGACCAAAAAAGTCAAAATAAGTACGCATGCTTTGGATTTAGCTGTTTTGTTGTATCCAGTTAATTTTATGCAATAACTACAATGTAATATAATGGTTTAGGATGCTTGAATTAACTTTAAAATATCCCTCACTTTACCGGAACCTTCGCCCAATTATCCTATCTTTTTCGCTGATCTTTGGTCATGGTCGTAACACACACGTCTCACAGCTGCTGAACGTTCAGGTCCTGAGTTTTGTGTCTTAAAGATGAGAAAAATGACAATCGTATTAATTGGCATTTTCCTTCTGGAGATCTCAGAAGCCAACCATTTTTATACATTGCCCAGGGAATATAATTGGGCCTGTTTTTGAATGAACCCTTATCCAATCTAATCCGTAGTTGTAGGTAGACGAAAAAACACCGCTACCTGCATAAAAATCCAAATTTTTCTGTCCCTAATACGTAGCGCTTCTGAACATTGCAGAAGACTGTCATCTAAGACCCGGGAGACAGACGGACAGGTCTCAATGACAGTTGTGAGTGAGAGAGGTCGGGACAACCCCGCTTACCAGCACGAGCAGAGGAAACCCAACTCACCGTGGAGGTATCCGCTCTTCAGGAGACAGATTGACAGGTAAATGAGATAACTTACAAATGAGGAGATCCAGCTGAATAGTAGTCAGGAAAAATTCATCTACGAAATTGCTCAAAACCTTTCAATCGATTAATAACGTTAATGCTTCAAGGAGTTACGACGAGCCAATACTGTTTGTAATGTTTAATGGTCATTACATTTTTTTGGCCATTCAATGCCCTGGAGCACGAAATGACAGGAGCCATGTAGAAGGCAGCCATCCATGGTCAGCAGTGGAAGCAAGAAATCATCATCCACAGCCTGCCTGAATATAAACCTGAGCCAGTGGTCTGGGTATAAGCCTCTTTTTTCTTGTGCCAAACACCACGGTCCCGTGCCAAAATTATCCAGGTTTTTCCCTGGATGGCAACTATGTTGTCTACCCATCTTGCTGTCGGACAACCCACATTTCTATTTCCAGTTCTTGGACGCCATTCGGAGGCAGCATTAGTCCACCTTTCATCATTGCACCTTACAAGGTGTAGTGCGCAATTCAATTTGAGTCACAATAAGAAAAATACTGCTTTTAAATCAAATATTCATAACTGACTAAAGTATGTGATTTTTCAGAGCGGACTCAGCGTCAAGCCTGGGCTCGAGCATAAACGGTAATAGTTCCGGTATCAAGATGTCTCCGCTGGCCGCGGGGGCGCTGCCATCACCGCCTTCACTTCCTGCGCATAGGTACATTACGAGTACTTCTCAGTCTTGTCGCTATGTTAAATAAGTGCTGCTTGCTGACATTCTTTTGTAAAGTGAGTATTGATGCAAATCCAGAGGTGTCGCCGTAGGATTACACAACAAGATTACAAAAATTTGACAGAAGCTATCGTCAGTCATGATTTATGTTTTTGCTATTTTCATAATTAATGGAAACGATTCGAAACAGATACTAGGTGAAATAAATTTTGCTAGCGAGACTACGCAAACAGGTACCTATTGGACCAAGATGTGTAGAGGTTTTTGGGCCGATCACTCGAGCTTTTTGTTGAGTTTGTTTTATATGTTTAGATATCTAAATCCACTACTTCTATCGAGTTTTGCTAGCTTTTTTCATTCGTCCTATAAATTTATTTCAGCATATTAATCGGCACAAAACACATTCACAATATGGATATTATTAAAAGCGTGTGTTACTATTTTCCAGGTACAGACCCCAAATACCAGCGGCAGAGCGAGTGAAGGACATGTGGTGATTAGTGTAATAGTAGCATATTTCAATTACACTCAATAATAATAGATGTTGTTGGCGGTACGTCATCTAAAGTTACTGATCTCTAAGAACCTTCATACACGGTGAATAGACGAACCCACGAGTTGAAAAAAACTTTTTAGTGATATAGGCGTAGGAAATTAATGATATAGAAACTGTGCAAATACGATCAAATAAGTAAAGTACCATGCTTATTGCACCTAAGTATTGGTTACCGGCTACTATGAAAATATGAAACGTCTCGTGAAGAGTTTCCAAGCTTATAAACTAAACACCTTTTTCAAAACTTCATGTTTCATATTTTTAAAGGAAACCAACAACTTTGAAGCCAATTACAATACTGTTTTAAATAAAAGAAAATTGTAAATATGTAAATTATAGTTAGGTAGGTATCTAAATTATGTATAACGAATCCGTCCAGTGTCATAAATTAAATGCCTAGGAGATAATGTTGTGTACCTCTAGTAAGATATGAGTAAAGTATATGTACGACTGCATCGACACAAGTGAATGCTTTGTGCCATGTAATGAAACAAAAGACAAGAAGTGTGTAATAAGTAAACATTTATATGGAAGAAGATAAAATATAAAACAAAATTGAATAAATTCTCGGAAAGTCTAAGCGAGAACTACTTGACGTGACATTGAGTTCTAATTCCAAAACAAAACGACAGTTATTATTACAGACATGAATTTTGAGGTTAATAGAGACATATCAATTAAAATAAATGACATCGAATCAATTAAAATAATTCGGTATTCTATTACTAGAACGAAGTCATTTAGGTGTACGTTTAGTTTTAAGTTATTTATTTCTTATTTTCAGTTCTAGTTGAATGAATGAATGTGGTGCATAGCCATTTGTAACAATCACAATAATTTCTACGTCACTTTAGTCCCTAACTACGTACGTCACGTCACACGTTCAATGTTGTGAAGATGTGTTCGCAACAGTGAATGTGTATTGTACCTATGATATGTATTTTAATTGTAACTATAGTGAGAATACAGAGTGAATGATTTAAATCGTATTTATTGTGATCGAAAAAATAATTATACAAATTCGAAACATGGACGCTGGGTATTTATTTGTGTAATAAGATTTATATTACACCTTCTCCCTTTCATAAATTCCCATTGCATTATTTAATTGTGAGAAAGCACTCGGTACGTATAGGATATTTATATAGGAAAAAATAAAACTGGATCAAATCATAAAATACAATATTTATTCATACACGCACACAAAAACACATAAGCCAAACTTACATAATTGCTGAAATCAGGAAAATACTTAGTTAATTAACTTTACTAAGTATTCCGAAGTTAAAAAAAAACAGCATTTATCTTTAGACTATCGCATTTAAGAAATCTATAACAAAGAATACATATATATCATGCAGAAGAATATACAAGTATATAAAAATATATATCACCGCATGATATATATTTTTATGTACCCTATATATGTTTCTGATGCTATGATGTTTCTGATGTTTATGAAAATTGGATCAGATGCTGAATCGTAAAAGTCTTACGAAAATATAAAGCAGGTATCTTATATGAATCTCTGCTTACATAATTATTTATTTTAACAACAATTCTACATTACTTATGTAGCAAAAGTCACATAATGTTTCTAGCTAACCTAAGTTTGAAAAGTTTCACGAAGGCACGGACTAAGAATGTACTTTAATGTTTTAATAACTGAAGTTATTCTGTTTTCAAATACTTATGTTTTGTACCTTGTATCTATGAAACCTTTGATAATTGTCTTAGATCAGCTGATGGAGCCACTTGCACGTAAGCCCGCTATAAATCTTTAAAATATGCATTTACAAAGTTCAGTGGCTTAACTACCTTGGGTGGCACCCGGTGCGGAAGTTGGTGGTGACACCCCATCGAAAGTTAAAAGCAATAAATTTTATATGATACACGTCATGGATCATTTCATATTTATATTTAAAATATTCAACAAATAACAAAACTACAATTAAAATGTCTTCTTTCTAGCTTTGACACCAGCAAACTCCGAAATAACTTTTTCAAGATTTTTATTTTGTATTGACCCGTGTTCTATGGCTACTATACCAAGCTTGCTAAGTCGTGATTAAATTTTGGTTTGCTAAAACTTTCACATGAAGCTACAGAAACGCAAACCGTCACAATTTTTGTGAATTATAAGATTCGGAAAAGATCCTGTTAAATCCCATTTAACAATAAACTTTAAAAATTCTAGAGAAAGTAAATCAGAAACTGTAACATTAGCGGCTTTTAAGTGTCTTCACAGTCTTGGTCTCTCTCAATTTTTTTCCGAAATAAACATACAGCTGAGCTAGTGCTTGTGGGGGAAACCCTGAAAAAGACAACTGTGCTAGCCACATTTTTTCTTAATATTTGTATTTTGTTTTTGAAATTGTCATCAAGTGCCACCCTCCATCAGCCACTACGCCACTGGTAAAATTATAAACGTTAAAAATAATTATGTAATCAGCATGTATTTAGGAAAATAAAAGTATACAATGTCAATTTAAATTACCTAGGTACATATACTCTACAGACGCGATGTTTCAACAAGATAAAACCAAAAAATATTTGATGCTTTTTCTTCAGGTCACTGACCCATCAAGTCTGAGGACTTTCGCTAGCTACTTTCATCTTGCTATTCCATCAAGTCTGAGGGTACGCACGACGCGACGACCCATCAAGCTATGCAAAACCAGTTGACGCTGATCTCTTATCCTCATACAAAGCGAGATCAGATTATACTGTATATGTATAGCTTGATGTGTCACCGTGTGTAAGGGTACGCACGACACGACGACCCATCAAGCCATGCAAAACCAGTATACGCTGATCTCTTATCCTCATACAAAGCGAGATCAGATTATACTGGATATGTATAGCTTGATGTGTCACAGTGTGTACTGTGTACTACAAATACAGGATGTAACAGAATAAACGCAAGACCTCTCTTGTGGTGACTCAGACCATGAACCACTTTTGCATTTTGACTTTTGGTAATTCATAAGCATAACTCATCGGTTGATCCCGTCCGTAATTCAAGTCCAATATTGTTTTTTTGTAAATTTCATCGCATAGTTCTGTTTCATGGTCCGTGACACTACGCGAGAGTCCTTGCGTTGATTATGTTACACCTTGTATAGTGACATAAAGATATCGCGATTTTAGAAAAGTTTAATCAACTAAGAGGCTTCCAAATGAGATCGCCTACCTAGTCTGTTCCTTGACTAGGTGTTCCAGGTTCAGCTGACAAAGGAACGCGTTCCAGTTCACGAATCCAACTTGAATCTCCAACTCTTTCTCACCCCACAACTTACACTATAAAACGTCAAAGAATTAGTACAACAAATGCTACAGCAACATACAATGTACAACGCACTTAGGACAACTATCATCTTCTTCTCTTGCATGATTAAAATGATATACAGGGTGGTAGGGACACCGACGAGGAACCGGTTACCACGTAGCCTGAAGATCATTCTAAACCGGGAACACCCAAATACTCCGAAATATTTTATTCCGAATTTCAATGATCCGAGTGCCAAAAGTCCGAATTTCATAATACCTAAGAATTATAATGTCTATTATTAAAAATCACGAAATTTATTTTACCGAAAGTCGTAAATGCGATTTGTTAGTTTTCCGATTTTCATACGTTCGAAGAATCAAAGGCTCGAAGGGTTCTCGAACCGAAAAACGACATTCCGATTTTCAATACTTCGAATAAACTAAAAGTCAACATGTTGTGCTACAAAATTTAGAGACAGAAACGAATCGCTGCAAAACCGACTTCACGCAGTCTTGTCTGCCCTACCCCTAGAGTGTAATTTAAGCCCGCGTAGGTGCGGAGGGGTGGAGCGGTCCGCGCGCTGAGGAGCAGGTGGTTTGAAGGCCCGCCGCCACGACTGAGGCTGGCCGGCCTGGCCGGCCAGCAAGCCGAAGCTGCGGTGGTGAGCGTTAAAACCATCTGCGACGAGAAGCTCGCGTGGGGCCGCCCAAACCCCGCAGCGCCGGAGCCGTGACAGAAATAATGCTTGCTGCATGTTGCATGCCTGCTTGCTTGCTGCTTGCATGCTTGCTTGCATGTTACATGCCTGCTTGCATGTTGCATGCCAGCTTGCATGTTGCATGCTTGCTTGTATGCTGCAAATCCCCTGTATTATTTTATTTTATTTTATTATTTTCGGAAAACTTACAGCTAGGCAGACACAATAGTTTTGTTAATAACAATAATATGGCCAATTACAAGTTTTCACAATTAGCTAAGTATACAATCGTTAAATAAGACAAAAAGAATTAAACTAAAAAACAGTGCTAAAGATTAGTACACACAAAAACATCAAAGAAAAAAGAACACATATTGACACAATACAATGGTTACGTGTTGTCGAAGAAGTGGGTGCAAAGAGTTTTCTTCAAATTAGACACGCTTGTATTAAACATGTCGATCTCAACCTCCTGGCAAGCAGCATTGTACACACGGCTCGCCCTAATCATGTACGAGTTTTGTCTGTAATTAGTCCTTGTCGTTGGTATGTGCAAAAAACGAGATTTACGCAGAAACGAACAAGGTACACGCAGCCCAATCTTGCTCAGTAACTCAGGGACATCATTGGATCCGTTTGCAAGTTTAATTAGAAAGGCCAAATCGGAGATTTTTCTCCGTTCATATAAAGGAAGAATATGAAACCTTTTGCATCGTTTAAAATAGTTTGGTAGATAAGTTTTGGAACGAAATTGAATGTACCTTAAGAACTTTCTCTGTATGCCCTCTAATCGTGCGATATAGATATTATATTTAGGGTTCCAGACTTGAGAGGCATACTCCAGGTGACTACGAACGAATGAGCAGTATAAAATTTTGATAGTTTTGATGCTTCTGAACTCAGATGAGACCCTACAAATGAAACCTAGAGCTTTAGACGCTTTGCTGACAATATTATTAATATGGGTGTCGAAAATAAGCTTCGAGTCAAAAGTAACCCCGAGGTCCCTGATTACACTGACCCTTTCAATAACGGTATCCGCAAATGTGTAGGGGAAATGTAAAGGGTGTGGTTTGCGAGCGAAAGTACACACATAGCATTTGGAGACGTTTAAGTCCAGCTTATTTAATTTGCAGTAAGTTTGAAATGCGTTTAGATCCACCTGAAGTAAGAGAGCATCCTCCTGAGTAGTAACCTGTTTCATGATCTTCATGTCATCTGCATACAACAATATTTTACAGTGCTGAAAACAGGAAATTACGTCGTTGATGAAAATATTGAACAGGAGAGGCCCTAATAACGATCCCTGGGGAACTCCCGAGGGAATACGCATAGCTCTAGACGAGTAACCATTCAGCACCACAGTCTGGCATCTACCTTCAACGTATGACATGAACCACCTGTAGAGGTTACCTCTGATACCCATCGCCAAGAGTTTACGCATTAAGATTACATGATCTATTCTGTCAAAACATTTACTGTAATCGGTATAAATAACATCGACCTGGGATCGATGTGACATAGACTCCGACAGGAATTCACTGCAGAGAATCAGATTAGACGTGGTAGACCCCTTAAGAAACCGTGCTGATGTTCACTAAAACCATGTTGAAGAGCCGAATAAACTTGTCGTAGTCCCCGCACGTTTTGGTAGTAAATACTAAGGGGAGCCATCATAAAATATAATAAAAATCAGACGCATAATATGAATAGTAAAAATATAAGGTACATTCATTTCGTTACAACAAATAATATTTCCAAACGATAGATCTATTTCTATGAGTATGCAAAAAAGCACTTTAACGGCAAGAACATACGGTACGTTTAGCTTACTGCAAAAGTAGAAAAGATAATAAAAAATATAGCCACAAAAAATTAGGTATTGTTGAATCAACAAGCGAAAAGTATCCATAGGAGTAGAAACATAGCAATTAAAATTGTATAGTAAAAATGAGACACCAAGCGATAAGCGAAAAAAGGGCCGGTGAGACAGGAATGCGTAGAAAAAACAAGTACATGTGTTTCTTAATCTCAATGAACCAATGTAAACAAATAACTCGCCAGAGTGTTGAATCGACATCATTAGTATAAAAACTTATTTAGATCCTGCTCAGATTTAATTTGATATTTTGGTGAAGTGTCATTTTTCCGCAGCATTATTTTGCATCCTCTGACCCAAACATGATCAAAACCACGTTCCTTAGCTCTGGCTTTGGTCTTATTGAGTAGGATTTTGTTTTCAAAAGTTAAATGATCATTAACATAGATCCTGTTCTCACCACGCAGTCCCAGGTCACCCGTCTTTAGGGTTTTATGCTTTTTCGCGGCAGCTACAAAATCATTTTTCATGTAGCTGTTATGCACGGAACAAATGATATTTTTGTTTTGCTTGTCGTTGCGCATTGGCACTCTGGCTATGTAATTGATCTGTTCCTTTGGGATATGACAGTTGATGACATCTCCGATTTTGGCCACTAATGTGAACAGGTTTTCGTCGCTGGTCATAGGTACCCCTTTGATCACAATGTTATTCATTCGGGATCTCTGGTCACTCTCACATAGCTGGTTTTCAAGTTTCATCACGCGACCTTGCAAAACAGATACCTCTTCCCTTGTCTTCTTCATAGCCTCAATTTCCTGCTCCAGTGACGATACCTTGCATGTTAAGGCATTCATATCGTCACCGACCAACACAATGGATGCCTTCATTTCGGAGAATTCCGACCTGATGGCTTTCAACTCAACGAGCTCGGTTTGGATTGCTTTTATGGCTTCAACCAGAACTGGCAATGCCTCCATTTGGGTTGACAACCGTTTCAGCTCAGTTAAGATGGTGTCTGAGTCGGCAGGTGACACCTTGAGGGAATCGATGCGGGGACTGGCAGCTGCTGAGGATTTGCAGTTAGCACATTTCCATGATGCTTTACGGTCCCCAAGCTTTTCGGTCGCGCAAGGGAAGTCAAATTGCCCCGCACAGAGGCTACATGTAACGCCATCTCTAGCTTTAACTTCACAACTCTTACAAGTGAACATCTTCTTGAACGAAGGTTTGAGTTTGAAGCTAAATGTTCGTTCACAAAGCGATGGAGACAGTTGAAAGACGCGCGTTGGATAAGAATTTGATGTTCAAACCAGAAGTTTTGGCCACTGTTTTGTGTAATACATATAATAATAATATGTGCACAACAATTATTGAGTCGCAAAAAGACGTCGCCGTTGGCTGGAATCGAACTCGGGTTAACGCTTCGGAGAGGTAGCGTCTCAGGCCACTCTGCCAAATCGTCCACTCTCATTGATGGTCAAATAGGCGTTCCAAACGTAGAACCAAAAACTCGTTATTAGAGTTTTTTTCTCTTTGTTTTAGTTACACCGCCACTTTATAAAAAATGACATTTTAATTGGCACAATTAGTTAATCTGTTTTTGGGTGAAAGGCGATTGTTGCACATGCACTGCACTAATATTGATATAATTTATATCAGTAGTTGAAGTCTAATTGACGATTTGCTATCGAAATGTTTTTCAAATCACTTTGATTATGTTCACTCACAACTACGGTCTCGGTTGGTAATTAGTATGATAGATGTTAAAACTAATCCCTGTATTCACGACTGTGGGTCACTGCTTCTAGTTAAGACTATTCCGTATGAAAATATCACGATTGCAATCAAGTTACTATTTTTACGTGGTTATTTAACGCGGAGTCGATCTGTGTATCTGTGTATCTGACAGCTGCGCCGTCAGAACTGATTATTTGTCTATTTGTGTTTATTTGTCTTGCTATTCAGTTTTACAAGGCGTTTTTATTTCGGAGTTGTTTTACTCGGTATTTTAATAATCGGAATTCGTATTTTTGATGTTTCGAATTATCATAAAGTCGGACTTTTTCTTATTCGATCTATTGAAATTCGGTATTTTGAGAATAGTAATTATAAACGTTAGGAATATTGAAATTTGTGAATTACAAAAATAGGAGAAATGATAAGTCGGAGTTGTTATATTAGGAATTTTGAACCATTCGGCATTATGGCAATCGGCATTTTGAAATTCGGCCTTGTGACTATCGGAATAAAGTTTTTCGTATTTATGTAGTTGTACCCTTTTAAACCACATCGAAATTTACCGGTAATTTTAAAAACGTCGGTGTACCTTCGTTCCTGTACGTATAGGACGGAAAAACGAAAGCATATAAGCATAATGAAGCTTTAAGGTTCCCACTGGTGGGTCCCGCGCCCCTCTCAGTATCTATGAGAGGGAGCAAAAAACAAAAGACCACGGGTATATCGTCCTGCGATTCTTCATTGTAATAAGTTCAGTGTGAGAATTACCCTGCAGGGACCACCAAAATGGGTACCTCTATTAAGAGGGCCAATTGCATTGAAAGTCGTTTGTTATTATTTGTACAAATAATATTACAAACGGCTTATTAATATACCCTAATTCCTCCCTACTTAGAAATCCCTCTCTCCTCCTCCATCTCCATAGTTCAAAATACCCAAAACGAGCAGCTAAAATCAATAGCAAAACCAGGTAAAGATAGTATGTGACTACTTTCTAGAAATCTAGAAGCTACTCTTTCATCTGGAGTATAAAGTGTGACGTGCCAAACGTTTTTGCGAAAAGATATCGCCAAGGAGTAAGGCTGAAGTGGATAACCGCCGAGTCTGGCTCAAACAGAGGTAGCGTGACGACCTGGAGGCATAGCGCGAGGGTTGGTCCGAGGTGGCTCGGGAGTCGCGGAACAAAAGCTCATGGCAAGACTTAGGGGATGCTTCTGCCCAGCAGTAGGCCAGCATAAGCTAGACAAAAAGAAATCTGTGATAAAACCTTACCTCTGTGTCCTTTAGAGGAGGCGCATGACGCACAACTTTATCGTAGTCTGCCTCAGTGAGGTTCATCACCGGCCGAGTCTTGAAGTCCAGGAAATTCATCAAGTCTTCGTAATATATGTTGCAGTGCTCGTCTTTGAGCAACCTGTCCCAAAAATATAATGAGCGCAACCTATGATAATAATTAGAAGTTGGTCTGAACTAATAGCTTGATTGAATAAAATCTAAAGGCATTCAGTCTGTAGGTACTGATATTTTTTTATACAATATGTTAAATAAAACCCTGTCCGATCCATGAGAGTATTATTAGGTGTCAATATAAGGCTCTATTTATGTAATTATTTTTGGATAACAAGTTAAAAAACTTCCCGACAAAAACATAATACAATTTAATAAAAAATATTTTTTACAAAAAAAGAAACCGACTTCAAAAAACACTTAACGCACTAAAAAGTTAAAAATAATAATATAACCTACCTAAATTAATAAACCTAACCTAACCTACGATTAACCTATAATAAAATTTAATAATTCTTTGGAGTCGGTGCCAAGCAATATAATTAGAATTAATGAATGAATTAATATTTAGAAGCTGTAAGATTTATGTTTTGCTTTTTTCTGGCCTTAGTCTGTATATAGTCATTTAGGTATCGTATATTGCTTGGCACCGACTCCAAAGAATTATTAAATTTTATTATAGGTTAATCGTAGGTTAGGTTAGGTTTATTAATTTAGGTAGGTTATATTATTATTTTTAACTTTTTAGTGCGTTAAGTGTTTTTTGAGGTCGGTTTCTTTTTTTGTAAAAAATATTTTTATTTGTTAATTTTTAGTGACATATTTTTAATCTAATAATAAAATATGGGTAGGCCTAGTAAAGATGATTCTCGTGTGAGAAAAGGCGTCGAACTGAAACAGAGAAAAAGGAAAACGATTAAAAGAAATAAGGGATAGAAACGATCAACGCATTTTGAATAAGAACCCTGATCATCGCGAAAACAGACTATCAAAGCAGAGGACTTTCCTTATTCAACCTAAGTAACATGTGGGCATGTTACTTAGGTTAGGTACAAAAAGTTAGTCTATGGTACACGTGGAAAGTGCATACCGTAACAATTCCAACAAGCCCAAACACAGCTAAGATACATTGTCTTATTATGGAGTTCCAGTGCCTGTCTCTTGGCTTCATCATAAGACCTGATGGTAGAATGGTTCTTATTGAACGCAAATGCTTCACTTGTTGTAGAAAATACCAAAATCGCTGTACGTTTCCTATAAAACTTGAAGAGTTCCCTCGATTTCGCCAAGATTCCATCATCAGATCCCGATTTGGTGACTATGAGACCAAATGGAAAGCATAGGCTTTGGAATAAAACAATAATTTTCCAAATCGGTTCGTAAATGACTGAGTTATGCGCGAACAAAAAACGCAATGCAGAGTAAACTAAAAGTTAGAAATATTTAATTCTTGTTGATTTTTTCAGAAACGGCTTATCTGATTTCGATTAAATTTTCATGGGACCATTTGGAAAGTATACGCTTTCAAACAAAAAAAGAATTTTTCAAATCGGTTGGCAAACGACGGAGTTATGCGCGAACAAACATAAAAAAAAATACAAACATCCGAATTGAGAACCTCCTCCTTTTTTAGAAGTCAGTTAAAAACTAAGATGGTTTAGCGGCGGGGTAATGACGTCATAAAGTAATGAACCGAAAACCGCTGTCACTGGCTCTCAAAACTACTTTACTTGTGATTTTCGTTCCAATTTAAATCGTGTGTTTACAAGATTATTCGTTCCATGTTCCATGTTTCTGCCTCCAACAGTGGTACAGGTCTGACAGCATCGCACAAGGTTAGCACGGACGCTTTTTAGCACATTTGTTCTTGCTCTTCAATGTTAACATCATTCACTCGCGGTCTTCCTGAATCAGCATGATTCGTTGTGGCCGTGAACAATACCCGTAGCGTACACACGGGTGCACAAACGTTAAACATACTCGCGGACGGCACCGTGGTACCGCGCGGAACCGCAAAAGATATCTTGTAATCTCTACGTTTTCAAAATTTGCTACATTTCGGGGAAATGGTGCTAATTTGGACAGGAAAATCGTGATTATAAAATTTATTATCAAGTTAACTTTCATAAACATTTCATTTATTTTATTTTATTTGGTTATGTGATTGGGATACCTACATCATACCTTTCGGATCTGACAGGGGTTTTTAACATATTGTATTTATTTAGGACTGGCTGTTAACCGCAATGCCCACGACCTTCGGCCGCGTGAAATTCTTATAAATTACTTCTCTATTTGAAGCCTAAGTTACTCCCTATAACATCTGCCATCTGCCAGTAAAAGTCGTTAAAATTGGTCCAACCGGTTGGACCAACCGGATCAAACAGACAGACAGACAGACAGCAAAAAATTAATTATATATTAATTATATTATTGATTTATTTAAATAGGGTTCTATACATAATTGTATAAATAATTGTAAATACTCGAAGAGGAACTAGGTACCCCCCTTCACAAATACTTTCAGAAACCTTCGAGGCCATCACTAGTATGCAGTACATCACTCACACTTGCAACATGCAGTCCAAGAGGTCGACGTTGATCGGCAGGCGGTGCGCTCTCAGTAGTTGCCGCATGCGCTCTACGGACACCAGGCCTGAGCCCGTGGCGTCTGCGTGCATCAGACCCTCGCGGAGACGCTCCCGGTCGTCCCACAAACCACGCGTCAGTTGCGTAAAGACGAGGGACCTGTTTATCAAACATAATTAATTATTATCCTAACTGCTTCGTTGGCACAGTTATGTATTATTACATCATACAGCGATTACAGCGAATGCCTAGACTGAATCTAGATCTAGAAGCCACGCCTGAAGTAAAAATGCTGGTAGTATAACATTTTATGGTAGTATTTTATGGTAGTATTACTTTTCAGTACCAGCCAAGAATCTGTATTTCCGCGCCTATTACATGGGACTCAAATATAGCTGGCGAAAATTGCAGACGTGATGCTATATTACTATATAGAACGTAGTAGTACTGTGCCACTGTTGATTCTGGCTTACAGGAGTCGCAGTGGTTTGAGAATATCATTCTAGTTAGTCCCTGAACGTACCTGACCATTTCCCTGTGCGGTGACTGTTCCTTCCCAGGATCACCTCGGAAGAATCGTATCAGAGTCACGAACTCGTGCTCAGACATCTTCTCACACATTATTTCTTTCAACGCCTGCCTGTAATGATTAAATGCTGTTCATTGAGGAGTCCACTAACACTTCATAGACTAGTTCCGTGCTAATAATCGGGAACATCTGCTAAACCCGCTATGGATATTTCACGGATACGCCGCCATTCCAGACACAAAGCTAACCAAACTATTCAAACGAAAACACAGCGACTCTGCTCGGCGGCAAAAATAGGTGGTAGTTCTTCCCCAAACGAGTTCCTTCACAAAGAACTCAACCAACCCGAAGAAGGCAGTTCAGTAAAACAGACAAACTATTAAGTACTAGCTGTTGGCCGCAACCTTTGTCCGCGTGAAATTATTATAAAAATATTACTTCCCTATTTGAATCGGATTTTGTTAAAAATTTCAAGGGTTTTAATTTTTGCGCACACAGCTCCTTTTGCTAAAATTAATTTAGTCTTATAGCATCAGCTACCTGCTAATAAAACTCGTGTCAAAATCAGTCCAGGTGTTTCGGAGATTAGCCGGAACAAATAGACAGACAGACAAGTGTTTTTTTGATAAGCATTTAGGAAAAAGCTGTAAATTACAGACAGACAATTTTTAGTTTTTTGTATAGATTATATCGCTGTACTTACTTGAAACATCTAACAGTCATAAGATCTTTATTGTCCGGTACTACAGCTTCCATATATTTCGCTACAAAGTTCTTATAGCCATTTTCTTGGGTAGCTAGGACGCGACGAATTTTGTCCATTATCAAAGCTATGTTCGCCATTGGGTACTAGTGGATACAAGCATTCAGATTACAGGGTAGTTTCTTTTTGCTTAAATTATGTTAAAGACATTAAGACAAACATTTAAGAAGAACGAAATATATATATTCTTAAAACATGACAGGGGAACACAATCGCGCTGTTAGGTACAAGATAGATCAAAGGCTCAACTGCAGCTGAAAGCGGCAAATGAATATTTACTAATAATTGTCTCCGATAAAAGACATCAAGACTCACCTGTTCAGCATTCAGCTCCATGTATCGCAAAGCATACTCATCAGCACCGATAAGACGAAACCGGTGCTTATTGACGACCAGCTCATTTCCAATCCACATGTCTTTATCAGTATACGACGGAGGTTCTTTAGGCACAAAGAATTTGACGTCTGGTAGATACATTTTATCGCGCCTGAAGAATGTGCCACCCTGTTGAAAACGTCTATGACTGTATGTTACACAAACAAATTACGAAAAATGTGTCTTAACAACGCAGGAATAAAACCAGGAAATGCTATTTTATTGCGTAAAATTATTGTAAATTATTGTCTGGTCATCATTACAGTGTTTAAGCGCTAGTAACACAGCGAATGCGTTAAGCGGATCTATGCACAACGTAGCTGTGTCAACAGTTCCCGCAGGTGCCGATAAGACACTCATAGAAAAGTCGCGTAGACGTTCGTAGAAGCCGCGTAGACGTTCGTAGAAGCCGCGTAGGCGCTCGTAGAAGCTGCACAAACGTTGCGTAGCAGTCGTAGGGCGGTCGTTGAAACCGCGTAGGTGGTCGTAGAAGCCAGGAAGGTCGCGGTCGGTGATACCATATTGTGTAGCTTTTCGCCAGCTCAGTGCATAAGTTCAGTGGTCGGCTTCGTTGACCAACACCTGATTTGAAACAGTCAGAAATATTATCATAATAATTTCTTACCAGATAACCAGAATTGCGCTCGCCGAGTTCAAAAACACCAATTGTATCATCGCATAAGAAATATTTGACGATGAAGTAACGCCGAAGATCGTCGGGGTTGTCACTGATCAGTCGAGCCGAAAAACGCAGTACGTGCGAATCAAACCCAACTCTGCGGAAAGTTAAATTAGATTTTAGAATCAGTCTTCTCATTGTAGTTGTTATAGCTTACCTCACATGCTTCTTCATCATCATCATCATTTCAGCCCAAAAGACGTTCACTGCTGGACATAGGCCTCCCCCAAGTGTCGCCACATTGACATTTTGGGGGGTTTTGCCATAATCGCCACGCTTGGCAGGCGGGTTGGCGATCACAGTACGGTTAATACAAAAGCACAGAGAACGCTGCCGCCCATTCTCTGGCAAGTCCCTTAGTCGCCTCTTACTACACCCACGGGAAGATATGGGATGGTGTTATTCTGTACGTCCGACACCATACAGAACACACACATGCTTCTTACCCCGAGGTAATCTTGCTTGATATGGGTATGTGATGCGGAGGAATGCGGAAAATGTCGTGAGGAAAGTTTAGAATATATGAATGTGGATGGGGTATAAGCGTAGAGGAAGACCAAAGAAACGTTGGATGGACTGTGTGATGGATGATATGACAACAAACAAGGTGTCTGTTAAGATGATGAGCAATAGATGGATGTGGAGAAAGGCATGCTGCGCCGACCTCTAATAAATTGAAATAATGACAGGAGAATGATAATGACTTGTTTCTTACCCTTAACAGGTAACGATCAAATTTAGTGTACCTGAACTGTGTGCATCAAACGTATGTAGTACATTGCGTCGATCGTGACGTCCACCAACGTACTATTATATTATATATCCGATCGGATCGGATATTTTCATTTACGGACTACATAAATCCCTTACCTGTCCTTATTCAAGAACTTGATAAAATCTCTATGTGGAGCTTTAGGTTCAACGGTGCGACAGTTTTCAGCCGAGTCTTCATAGCTACCGTATCCGTTCCAGGGAGGGAGCTCGCGGTCAGCCATCTCGGAGCTGAGGCATTCCTTGGCGTCGTCGTGGGGTGGGGCCAATGTCGTGAACGTATCTAAAAATAAATACACATAAAATAACGCCTGTAATACCCGTAGGATTAGGTAGAGGTGTAGCTAATAGTACACCCACATTTCGCAAGTTAGGTTAAGTCCTATGTTATAGGGGGCGAACATATTGCCATCAACCGAGCACAAACCCAGGCTCCTTGGCTGCTACTGAGATATTCCTGATAAAAAACCGAATAACACTTTGGGAACTAACAACACTTTGCCCGCCCTGGGTATCGAACCCTTGTTGCTTGTTCTCTATGTTATTCCTGTTTCTAAGATTTCACGAACAGACAGAATTCACCGTCAAGGCCTTTCATTATTTTTAAGTTTCTTTAATTTTATCCCAACAAACTTACCAAATCCGTACGTGACACGGTAATACTCCTTGGTATTCGGATCGCAGTCAGTGAGAACCACATTTCGTCCAAACACGTTGAGTATGGCTCCAATGCTCAGATCCGCGGGGCTATATGAGGGTATCGGGGGCCCGCCAGTCATTTCTATCCTGGGTGGTATTTTCTAGAACGTCGTCAATTAAAATAGAGAAAAAGCACCTCAAGTAACTTCCAAAACTAAATTAACGCTTTTGGCTCCTTGTGTGATGTCTCTACGACACGGATAAAAAACCGGTCAAGTGCGAGTCTGACTCGCCCACTGAGGATTCCGTACAAATTCTTTCAATTCAATTCACTTTTGTTATGCGAGTTAATTAAACCATTAAAAAATGTTAAGTATTTTTTTATGATTTACAACTTGACCAATCTAAGTTTACACCTCGCAATTTTTTTGTGTATATTTTAAGTACCTTTGTATAATATAATGTTAAAAACAATAAATGCAAAGTAAAATCTAACACATTTGTTTACTTTTTTAAAGTCATAGCGAATCCCAATTCCATTTAAAGTCTTGGGCCGCCCGCGACACACGCACTGTGCCCACACTCCGCGATCATCAGTTTTTATAACACTGACTATGTTTAAAAAACACCTGTTGACATGTCCGGTTTCCGGGCTCTAAGATCCGGGGTTTTCACGCGTCTTGTCCTGGTTGCCAAATAATAGAGATGGCAACCCTAGCCACAACACAACACCTTGGACAAACCCGCCATACTATTCTCACCTCTGCCAGAAACAACATTGGCGACATCGAGCTTCACTTTCTCAGTGCTTTTCTGGTGAAAAGCGCTGAGAAAATGAAGCTCGACGAAGGCCCAGAAAAACAATTTAACCGTCTTGGATCCCGCGGAGGAGCAGGAAAAACATAATTTCTGTTTTTGTGATTTTTTGCCGTCTGTCCACTAAACTGGTAGGTTATTCCCTTTCCAAAAACCTAACTGACTTACGCGAGGAAGACGCATTCTCTTCAGAAACATCGGTCCTGCCTCCCTGCCCGAACTACCACCTAACGTTTCTTTAATCTCAATAGTATCATCTGCTAAGAAATAGTGGATCTCCAGGTGATGTAATATACCAAATTCTGAATCACGATCATCCCAGTAACCATAAAACCTAAAACAGAAGTAAATTAAAATGAAAATCAAAGAATGGAAATTGAATAAACCGATAAAAATATGTTAAAGAAGAAATTAATACTTAGCCTGAATCTGGATTCCGATACGGCTAGACCAGTTTTTTTTTTTGTCAAAAAGTCTCTACACTTAGAAACTCTTCGTAACTGTCAAATGAGTCTCTTGGAAGTACTGATTTATTTCGAAAAATAATCTTTACCTACCTCAACACTTGTCTATCAAATTCCAAAAATTGTTTGAACGGTCTATGTTTTGGGGGTTTTCTGTGATCTGGTGTTCTCTAAAACATTGGAATCCATTATAACATTACAGGCACACGTCATGTTTCATTGTGTCATTATACTTTCATTAATAAATAGATAGGTAAGCAGTACTTACTTCGATCGCGTCTGGATAAGGTATCGGATCCGGAACATTGATGCCCAGGCGATTTAAAAATACTCTTGTAAAGTTGTCACAATTTACGATCTAGGGTAGGAGAAACCATATTTATTATTATGAAGATGAATTATGAAAACCATTTATTAGAAGGAAGGTTATTTACCATGAAGTTTTTACCAAAGAATGTAACTTCCCGTCCGATATTAAGATCCAGTACGTCGTAATACAAATCGTAGGCGTACGGGAGGCGAATTCTTTGACGACTGATCATTGTACCTGAACAATTAGTAATAGGCATTTCAATTATTTATTTTAATAATTACAAATTATCGGTCCAAAACTCTGTAATAGGTACAAAACGTCATAATTACCTTGTGTCAATCCACTGTTTTCCGTCTTTGGCTCCATTACCTTTATAGTGCCATCTTCAAGGTAGAAAAAGATCTCGACCTTCCGCAATATGTTAGGGGCAGAACGGAATTCGTGTAACGTTTGTTGGAAGAAACCTTGGAAGCGTAGAATCTATTCATACGCAAAAATATAAAGCATGTAAAAGGAGAAGTAGATACACAATCTAAGTTCAGCTTCGGGGCGTCAACAATTTTTGTCGAGTTACGCAAAATACTCAAAAGTTAACTTCTTCGCCAGTCAATCTGGTCCCTTTATAAGGTTATGACTACCATCAACTGATGGGTCAACCATTACAAGTTGCGATTAAACGAACCTATACAACTACAAGTAGTACGTCTAGGTAACGGTGTTTTAGTCAAACACCTCTTATTCAATTCATGACACCCTCGTAGGGTTCGAAGCGCGACTACTGAGCATAAGGTCCTGGTTCCGATTACCGGGTCGGGCAAAGTGTTATTGTAATTTTCCATCAGGAATTCGCCACGGAGTCTGGATATGGTCCCGATTGATGGCAATTTGCTTTGCACCCTATTACATGGGACTTAAAAATAACTGGCGAAATGGGTGTACTAATAGATACATTATCCTTTACATCCCAACTTCACCCATAGCTGTCGACTTCATCCATAGATGGCTGCAACTGGATGTAGGCCTCTCTTCCATTGCCCGTGTCCACGTTCGAGCGTTAGTCTTATTCAAGGTAGTATCCGCAATGACAAACAACTACCTACGTTTGCATACTCATGTCCACCTCGCTTCCAGAAGATGGACATTAGGTACATGTCTGATCGTTTTTGCAGGTGACCGGCTGTGTACCTACTTGATAATTGTGAGGCAAATAGGTTCTTATAAACGAGCTTACGTGCTTGTCATACATGATCCATGTTGGTAGATCGGGCGCTTGTTTGCGACAATACAACGACGGCACTCTATTGCCCTCGTCTGCTTTGTCGACCAACATGTTGATTTTGTCGACTGACGTGAATACAGGCCGGACTCCAAAGCTCGTCTTCCCTATCTAAAATGGAAAAATAATGTCATATGAATGTAAATATGTACCCTTGCGGGTAACTATATTTTAGAGTCTTTTGGCCCTCACTACGAGGGAACCCCAATATCCCTCGCTAAATTCGGGATTCTACATAGCGCGCGTGACATAGCATAGGATAGCTTTATCCCCTTAGTGCATGATCTACTATTGTAACATCTAAGGACATTGTTCGTTTTTTTATCTGACTGAACGTCCCATTGAAGAAGACTCGATGCAGGAGTGTCGGTACTTTAAGAATACGCTTGGGAGTACGGCCTACAAAATATATGGAACGGCAGCTTTTTTTTAATACCAAATGTTTCAGAATTATGAACGTGGTAAGCGTTTTCGCGAAGGTGTCCCTTCCACCCCGTATACAGCGATACCAACACTTCAATAGGGGTCTTTATGTACAATATATACGCACGACGACCAATGAAGCTATACAAAACCAGTTTATGCGGATATCTAATTGGCCGGAAAACCTACACAAAGCGAAGCCATGTTATTGGATGGAAATGTATAGGAGTTGTCGCCGTATGTACAACCTACCTATTTACATACTCACCATTGGGTTTAATCCATAGCCAGGTAAAAGCGGTAGCCTTGGATTTCGAATCGACATGATTGCAGCTTGAAATCAATACAACAAATATAAATTGATAATGTTTTAATTATTTATTAAAACCTCAGTACACAACTCCAAAATCAAAACAATTTAAACTAAAACAAACTTAACATTGGATAGTTGCTATGGTAACGCTCTGATTTAGTTTCTGTATGTTCTCAGAGACCATACAGAAAATACAAAATACAAGTCACCAGCCAGTCGTCTTTTATACTAAAAAGTAATTTACATCTTTTTAGGGTTCCTTTGCCAAATGGCAAAAAGAAGCCCGTAGAGATTCATTTTGTTATATAAGTCCATGGTTGATGACATAAGTATTTGCTTCGGGCTTTGTGCAAAGTCGTAGAAATTGTGTCCCCACCCCCCTCTAATTTCTAAATTAAAAGAAGGTAAATTGTGAAAAAAATAGATTTGTAGAACGAATAAAAAACAGGGGTCGACTTCCGGTCTTACCGGATGTAGCTGAATATTAATATTTGACATGGATTGATAAAAACATTGTTATTATATTGTTTTGCGCTACGGAACCCTATGTGTGTGAGTACGATTTGCACTTAGTCGGTTTTTGTAACCATTTAATCGAATTAATAGAAATTATACTTGGTAAAAACGAGGTAAAAACAACCAATCAAGCTATACAATACCAGTATATGCGAATCTCTCATTACAGGAAAAATCCGTACAAAGCGAAGCCATGTTATATTGAGAAAAGTATAGCTTGATGTGTCGACGTGTGTACAAGGCAGAATTAAAAATGTGCCAACAAAAACTGGACCACGACTTTGCTAATAGCCTGTGCACAGTCTGTGGTCAATAATAGTTATCTGTGATTCTGTAACGACATTGACAGATTTGACTTTGACAATTTGTGGTCAATATTCAATAATTATTTTTAATTTGTTTATTACGAAATTAAATGATAAATTCTATAGAGACATCTACATTCTATACAATGATTGATGTAAAGGCTAAAATTAGTTCTTTCTTTATCTTTAACTCAAGTTTTGGTCCCAGGGAAGGCGATGTAAGTATTATCAACAGGACTTCATTCTACCACCCTGTGATATTTATTATCATTGAAAACTGAAACTAAAATACTTATTTAGCCATAATTGATGATGATCACAACCATTTAAGTGCTTGAACCCTTTAATCACTGGTTGTGTTATCTTTAAAACCAAAGATTTAAATCACCTATAAACTTCAGTTTGTTACCACAAGTTTGTTGTAACCTTGTTTCTTTGTTGTCAATCTTGAAATTATCCTCCATTATTATAAAATATCAACATATTCTTACCTTTTCAGGAACTACAAAGGATATTATTCTACCACCCTAGTCAAACAAGTGCTGATGCACAGAAAATGCAAGTTGGCTTATGTGAAGCTGTTGTCAAATTCATGTCGTAAGTTGTCTTCTTTGAATAGTTATTTGTATTTACGACGACAAAGGCTATTTAACTCTTAAAAGCATATTTAACTCCTAAAAGCTTATTTAACTCCAGCAAAACCAATTAAAGGCCATAATAGGAGGCTCAAGACCAATGTTTATTTAACATGAA
The DNA here is from genome assembly GCA_949152445.1 of Cerastis rubricosa. Classification (NCBI taxonomy): domain Eukaryota; kingdom Metazoa; phylum Arthropoda; class Insecta; order Lepidoptera; family Noctuidae; genus Cerastis; species Cerastis rubricosa. Next base: position 8,887,030 of record OX424540.1, on the reverse strand, counting down.
ATTAAAAATAAATAATAATAAACAACAATTATAAACAAACTCTTTTTTAAATTGTGTAATGTGTAACAACCTTTTACTTTCTTCTTTTCCAGAACATTCTCATCGGAGCCATGTGAAGCTTTACAAACACAGACAAAAAGATATATTTTCTATCAACCAGAAAAAGGATATTGGATGGTATTGGTAATATGACTGAAATAATTAGCCTTTACTTCTATTAAGATAAATATGTGTAAGGATTTTCTATGTATGGAAGAAGAAGACGTACTGCGCCAACCCAAAATGAATTGGGATAAGGGCAAGAGAATGATGATGATGATGTGTGAGGATTTTCTTTTTGAAAATAGAATACAGTGCTATGTAAACTAGAAACTATTATTGTATTTCTAAGCTCCAATTAACTACAGAAAAAATCCTTGTTTAATAACCCGTTGGGGATAGGCTTGGTTTAATGCCGATTAGATTTACAATAGAAACTGCCCCGGACAAACATAAAATAATTAAGGAAGGCGTTTGAGAGATCGTCCGTCGCGGTGGTGTCCGAGGAAGCGAGTGTCCGCAGGCCGGCCGGCACCGCCGCCGCCGCCCGCAGCTCCCCTCGCTCGCCGATGATGTGGACGATGACGCGTAGGTCGGTCACGTCGCTTGCGCGTGTCGCCTCCGCGTGCCGACTGCATGGTTGTTGGGTGCGATTCCCAACATCCTAAAGCACTGCCAGAGCATTTTCTCTTCATATGGATTTCATCCTCTGGCAATATGAGATTCCTATTAATCAGTGTTAGTAAATTCACATAAAACTTTAACTTTTCAGGTTGTCAGGATACCTTACACAACAAAAGCATTGTCAGCTATTGGGGAAAGTCGAGGAGGTGATGTTGTAAGTAGTTCTTACTTTATTGTTTTTAAAACTAAAAAAGCAATACATAGTTATCCATATTAATTGTCAGCTGATTAACTTCATTTATTTATCTGCTAAACTTACAGCATCCACAGTATTCAATTCTATTATTTTTCTCTCTGTTTCATTTATTTAATCTAAAACTCTGCTTTTCCAGGTGAATCCATCTGTGATGTATGATTTAATAAAGTCAGCATACAAGATGTTCAGAATGTTTAGAGGACCCTTCAAAAACTTTCCAATAGAAGAAATTTACACAATATGTGACCAGTTCTTCACACCAGTAATATTTTTAATCATTATTTCTTTATGGATCAACCCCAATAAAAATTATTCATGTAATTATAAACTTTTCAGTTCATATCTTCAAGGAATCTCTCAAATGACATAACAGATGTGATTCAAGGAATCAACTATTTGCCTCTAGATAAGAATTCGTTCTTCAAAGTGCTATGTTTCATTGACCTTTTAGAAGTCAACTACCCACATTTCAAATGCATTTCTTTTATCTATAATGAACAACTGATCTGGTAAGTTTGTAAAAGATGCTTATCTATATTGACCATTTATTATAAATATATAAAAAACAGTCATCCATTATACAAAGATCCTACTGTGAGTCTCGTAAAGTGGTCATTTTAGGCCCCCTGTAATTACTAAAACATCATTAAATCATTCTTTTTACCATAGTTTAGATAACAATACCTGTCATGTCTACAGAGTTTTACTAGCTTATTTAATTCGATCCTGTATGTATGTACATATATGACACTAATACTGTTCTGTTCTCCCACAGGAATGGCCTTGCTACTCATGACATGTTAACATTGTACCAATATTTGGTACAATCACTACTACCAAAACAAGTAGAAAAGGAGATCCAAGGTGGTGCCGTGGCCGCCGCCCAAAGACACGGTCGTTTCATTCACCCCCCTGATGGCATCCATAACCAAGAGGACTTGCAAAAACTTGTGAAAGTTCACCTCATGAGGGAGGATGACTTGGAAACTAAACAGTATTATTTAGTTGTTTATAGAACTATGAGCGCCACTGTCTGCTTCACTGTTGATGGTAAGTTGAGTCTAAAGATGTTTCGATTAGTTTCGGGCGGGAAGCCCATATTCATCGACGCGGAATCTCAGGTCAGAAAGAGCTTCATGTCCAGTCACAAGCACCAATATGTAACACTTATTCTCTCGCACTGTTCTGATTAAATTTGCAAAAATATGAAAACATGAAATGAAATTATATTAATATGATTAATAAAAAATAAAATAAAAAAAATTAAATAGATCCTATCTCCAAGGTACTATCGTTATTTCTCGCGAAATTGCTTTTCAGGAAAATGTATACATATTGGTGCTTGCGACTGTCCATGCAATAAAAACGAAAAGTCCTCAGCGTCGACTCGCGTCCTCTGATCAAAAAAGAAGCAAACAAAGCTCTTTCGCTTATATTGAATAGACATAAAACTCTTTTTGATCGGCTCAAGCCAATAGGTACTGCGTCGATAAGTGTGGTCACTGCCCTAGACGGTCGTTGATCTTTGAAACTTCGAGCTATCGAGTGTTATTATTTATGAAGAAGAATCTATACAATACAACCACAAAGGTTACTATTTAAAAAACTGAACTTTTTCTCTTTACAGTTGATGTCAATCTACAATTCGAGATGTTCAGATCACTAGACGCATTTATTGGACCTCAACTATCAGCCATAGCTTCGGCAATCAGTGAGCAATGCACATTACATGCACTGCACACTGCACAGCTTGCTGTCTCCGAACACAAGTTTGTCTACTTCAATAGATTGAATTTAGCATTTAAAACTTCTGTAAGTAATATCTATTTATGTAGTCACTGCCCTGCATTATCAGACCCTTTGTATCTTGCTTGATATAAAGAAAAATAGGACTCAAGTAATGCAGGGCACTGACTAGACTGTACTTATTTTTTTTTACTTCTCTGACTACCAATCATACTTGTTTTTAAGAAATGTATGCTGACATGTTATGATTTATGTTTTAGCCAACAATTAATAAACTGCACCCTTCTACAACTATAAAGCCAGAAGTTTTAAGTATAATAGCAAGTATACATTCCGACAAGAAAAGGTGAGTATCACAATAAATGCTCCATTGCAAGACTGTGAAGTCACCACCTAATTTCTTCAAAGTGGGGTGCTTCGCCTCATGTCTTGCGGACTTCTGCGCTGGCGCTATCTTTCTCAGCTGGCGAATTTGCGTGCCCCGTATGGAGCCGTTCAGCTCATGCAAAGTTAGTGGATACAGCTCTGAATGAAACGTGCCGGATCATCACTGGTTGCCTTAAACCGACACCGGTACAGATGCTGTACCCACTGGCAGGGATAGCGCCACCAGAAATACGCCGAACAGTGGCAAGCTGTAATGAAAGAGCCAAAATGGCTTCAGATACACGACACCCTATGCATTTAAATACCCTCGTGTCGCAAAGGTTGAAAAGCCGAAACAGTTTTTTGAAGTGTGTCACCCCACTCACTGGCGAGCGGTCTACGGAGAGACTAACGCTGTGGCGAGGTAGTGCTTCCTTACCTAACCCATTCGTTCCACCTGCTGAAAGTCTTCCACCTGGACATGAGTTGCCATGGCTGACTTGGAAGTCTTTAAATAGACTTCGGACCCAGGTTGGTTGCAGCAAGGAAAACCTGCTCAGGTGGAGATTCATTAATGACTCTGCCCTGGAGTGTAAATGTGGTGCCGTTCCACAAACGATGCGACACTTAATATCGTGTCCTGCGTGTCCTGCTGTTTGCTCGTTACGGGAACTGATGGACGCTACTGAGAGCGCCAAACTAGTGGCTCAGTTTTGGGCTGACACAATTTAGATTGCCATCGACACGCTAAGAAGAAGACCACCTAATATCACATAATACACTTTTTTATCAGCAGCCTTGGAAACTATGGGGAAATTATAATCAAAACACCAGATGAATACTGGATTACAGGAAAGTCTTCCAATGAAAGAGAGTTTTATGTTATCATTCAAGAGAAAAATGCTAATCTCAAAGAAATAGCAGGTATGTTTCAACTAATTATATATTTACGGTATAATGAGTAGGTTGTTAACTGAAGTGGAGTTTTGTAGTCATGCACACACATCACATGCCCTTGATTCACATTGCCGCTATCAGCATGGCTGATGCATTTTTCCTGTTAAATGTCAGCTTCCACTGAGTTATAATACCATGCTGATAAATGCTATACTATACTCATACTATTAATAATAAATCATAATTGATTCAAAGGATGTAGTATGACGCACAAAAGTTAATCTTTCAAAAATTTTTTGTTTGCAGATGAAGTAAGACGAATATGTGAAGCCCAAATGAAAGGGATATTTTTTTACCCAATGTAAACAATTTCTTAAGTAGTTGGAAACCAATAATGAATTAATCATGCAATAGCTCAATCATCTGGCAACGCGCAGGGGGCGTCGATACGCACTGATTGAACAAATGCAATGTATAGAATGTTATCTTGTTAATTTTATGTTACAAAAATAAAACAATTCTATGTCATATTATAACATGTCTATATTTTTTATTTACTTATTTTAACACTGGTAATTAATACTCATAAAAGCTTAACAATAATTGAATGCTAATCAAGAGAAACTTTGTCTTCTTTTTTCCAAACTTTTTTATACATTTTAATAACAAGGTCTCTATTCTCATATCCCCACGCTAGTAGGACACAAAATAACGATATAGCTCCAATAAATATATGCAGAATTACTGAATCTCGTGACAATTTGTTTTCTGAGAGTTTACAAACACAACCAGCAACAAATAAAGTCAACAAAAAGAATTTACCTACATAAAGCCCATCTAGGGGCTTGTAATTTGTATCTTTGTATTTATTGCTGATAAAATGAACGCTATGAACTATCCTAGCAAACATATTAATACAATTTGATATAATAAAACCTACTGGTCCAAAAATATATGTTAGGACATATGATAATAAAAGAAAACTTATTGAAAATATTACCATTAAATAATTGTAACTGTTTAATTGGGCACTAGTCATTGTGGCAAATGCGTAACATTCAGTAACTCCATTAATTGCTAACAATACAATTGCTAGACAATGGCTTCTTAGTAACTGCACTGGCAGCCCACTTGCCACAAACGACTCACCACCATACAATAAAAGTAGAGTTCTTGCATAACTTTGTCCGAATACTAAAACAATTAAACCAATAGAACTAACTGTTTTACAAACTTGTGACAGTACTGTACATGATTCTTGAATTTTATTTTGATCTTGTTTTTGAAGGGGTAATTCTCTGCTCACCATTTGAGTAAAATAGAAGTAGCTACTGTCTTCAATAGGCCTGAAAACAAACCTAGCCGCCAGACTACCCAAGTTATTGACAACATCATAAGTGGCCTGCTCTTTGAAAGTCATGACTGGGCTCACTGACATCACATACTTTTCTCCTTCTGTAAGAAGCTGTTTGACAACACCTTGTTTAGCAAAACTAAGTGTGAGGGTACTTAATTTTTTATTAAAATTTGTATTTACTGGACCACTGTATTTTGGAAAGAAATCCTTTAGTGATGTAAATTGAAAGTCATCCATATTATCATACAAACGAAACAAAACCGTTTCAGGAACAATTTTACTTTTAACAGCCCCTTTTGCATAGAGTGGCTTATTTTTAATATACCAATAAAAGAATATGTAATAACAAACCACTATAGTTCCTATACTACCAACTTGTGCCACAGAAAACGCAATAAGTGCAAGAGACCTATCATATATTACAATAGACAAGAATAATAAAGTTCTTATAAAAATATGCAAAGTATCCAGGGCAACTTTTAATTTAATGAAACAGAATAGTTGTGCCACTAAAGCAATATTAGCAGCACATAATTCTAATACACATGAAAAGGCTACACTCCAACAACCAAATGTGTATTGAAATGCGTGCTCGGGATGACCCAGGGGTAGCCAGTTTAACCAGATATAAACAAAAACAATGGATAGAACACAACTCACAGGTACTGACAACCAGATTTGGTTTATTAGTTGCCTCCAGGTGAACTCATCTTTTTGTCCTAGACAAGCTCTGTTGAATGGTTCGCGGCTGAGGAATAGTATGGTACTCTCCAAAAGCAGCAGCCGCACATTCATAATACCAAGAACTTCATGCCCAACGTTCCTGATAACCCATGCATTAATCACAAATGTTACACATCTAAATAGAATTTGAAATATAATGTTAAATGATGCATTCTCAAGGCTACTCATTAACAAGTTTCGTCCCATGGTGCTTTATTTGTCAATCTCAAACATTTACTGCATTCCCTTCACTAATGCTAGGTTGTATACTGCGCTTCACCACATATATCTTCTTATTGGAAAGACATATTACGAACCAATGGTCATCATATGTAATTGATATTTTCTTGAATTGTTCATTGGGACCAAAAGCTAGTGGGTCGACCCTGAAATTATCAAAACAATCAGTTAATTTCAAGATAATAGAATCAAGCGAATCCGGAACACGACGCGTATTTTACTGTGTGTGAGTCAGGACGGATACTACACACGTATTTAAAATGTGCTTACTTGTTTGATAAGGAGATGAGATCAGTTATTATTGTAGCAACACGTTCGTCGTTTTCTAATTCTCCGCCAGATTCAAGGACAGCCCCGTCCTCTGTTAAAACCAAGTAACCGATCTGATCAGGAATCTTTTCCATTATAACTGCAATATCAATACAATGTGATAACAATAACTAAATAATAAAGAAAGATGACTTGAATTGTTTTTTTTACCTTACACGTCTTTATCAGATGGTGTATATGACTTAAGTCATTATCTGTCAATCTGTCATCCATCGTCAAACATTTGACATTGACATTGATTGCGCTCAGAGGGGCAACACTTAAAACTTTACTTCCAAGAGCATCCCTATTTAGTCGAATCGTAATCAATTCCTATACACATAATATAATTATTGAATATAATATATTTATTGATGGAATTGTTCAAATATTCCTATACATATAATAGATCGATAGTAAATTAAACAAATATTATCGTGTGAATTTACCCATTGTTAGCTAGTTCGCCATTTGGGCTTTTGGGATAATCTAGAATAAAAAAAACTTAGCAAAAACCACAACTCACTCGCCAAGATGAAATCACAATCTTTATCCATTCTGTCCATCCTAGCTATCATCTTCTTTAGTTCAAAATTATTTATCTGTGGTTCAAGCACTTCATTCATTTCATTCATGTATTGAACTATTGATGTAAAAATGAATGAATAATAAAATAAAATACAGTACAGTTGTAAAGAGAAAATACCTATTTTATTTCTGTGTTAGGCATTTTTCGTAGTGATTGTGGAAAAATTGATAAAATAATAGAACCGCACTAAAACAGGCAAGTAACCTTGTGAATTTTTAGTAATTAAGCCGTCTTTGGGTAATTTAATTAAGATGGGCGAAATTTGTTACGTACATAAACATATGTGCTGTAGAGTAATATTTTTTATGTGTAGGATGCATTCACTGCAATAGGCACTGCAATATTTGGTAGCCTCATTATCAAAAGAGCCATAGGATTTCCGTCTGTCTGACCTTTTTTTAGTTTTCATACGGAGCCATCGTCCCAAACTTTCCTTTTTAAAGTGTATCCTTCTCATTTCTTGATTTAAAGCAGCTTTGCTTATTAAACCTTTTGCAATTGCTTAGTTTGATCATTGGTATTATTTTTTAAGGGAATGAAGGAATTCATAAAAAGAAACATGCTTTCCTTGATTGTCTTTTCCTTAATGTGGTAAAATAGGATCCCCATTGTTTAGGAAGGCAATCATAATATTGTAGAAAATATATCTGTCAAATATTTTGGTGAAGAATTACAACAAACACATAATACCCTTATCATCATCATTGATGGCTGATTAGTTGTGGCTGAGTGATTGGTGGCTATGCATTATTTAAGGGGTTTAATTAAGACTATGTTGTGACTATAATATTCAATGTGACTGAACAAAATAGTTCTTCCAAGTCTGGGTGACACCTAATGGTGACACACTTAAAAGAAGTATTCACAGCATGAGGAAGACATGTTCACATTACTTATATTGTACTGAGAAGAAAAATCGAAATTTTTAACTGTTACACCACAAATTAAAGTTTTTAAAAATGCCATGTGGATTGTTAGAAGTTAACACAAATTGCTAGAATTATATCCAACCCGATCATGTATTTTTAAATAAATATGTTACATTGATGATTCATGCTACATACACAGCATTTTATTGCTTACATGCTGTAACTGGATTTGATATCAAATTGATTACTACTCTGTGTACTGGTTATTTTACACAGTATTCACATAAAGAATGTTACAATAATTATAAATAATAATAATATAATAATTCATGGTTGCTGCAATTTTAATATTGTCTTTAATAGTATGCAGTAAAACAAGTACAAAATGGGAATCATTTACCATAGTGCGTAAATACCTACATTCTGAATGACAGTGCTAACAAACAGAGATATCTTTTCATAAAATTGTTAAATGATGTATGCAGCCATTGACAGCAATTTTATTATTGTTAACTACTAGATAGCAAAAGTAGATCAAGATGTGAAATGTTGATACTGCATTGAGGACAGGCACATCAATCAATGTTAAATTTTATTTAAAATCAAGAAGAAATATAGAATATAAATAAGAAGACAGAAATAAAAGAAGAATAACATGAGAAGAAATATATGTAATACTTCAGTAACAGTAGTCATATTGTAGGGTCAAGTATCATATTCATCAGACACTGAAATAATTGCATGTTTGAAAGATTTGCTAGTGCGACAATTTGTTAAGCTACACCAAGGCAATATTAATTAACAGTTTGAACTGTTGATCTTTTAAAGTGTCTTATCTTCACGCCTGTTTTTATTATAGGATAAACTTTAGGCAACTTTAAAATCTGCAGATTTCATAACAATACAAAAATAAAAACAAAAAATCAGTACCTAACTAGGTTTAGTCAACCATTTATGTTGGTAGTAAAACTTGTTTTACGAAAATCGCCTTTACTGCTACCAAATAAAAGCGTAGTTGGAGAAAGTCTTTTGTAAATAATTTCCTTGATGAAATAATGAATTATACTTAATTGCCCTTTAAAGAAATACAATCTGAGGAAGTTAAATTAATTCAATCAATCACTTACTTATTTGGTGTTTTTTTTTCTCTTTCCTAACAGGAAAAAATGTTAAGGTTTCGACCCAAGCTGGGGAGCGAGCGCAACAGCGAATGGCGCTGTTGCTTTTGTCTCCATGTGCGTACAGGGACAATCCTGCTGGGGACATGGCACCTAGTAAGTATGAAATCTTTTTGATAACTATTTTGTTTTGCTAACCATACCTAGAGACAACAGACCCCTTATTGGCTCGGAAACCATGCTAGGCAGACAGGTGGTCCTGGGGTAGTTGTAACCTGGAAAGTTTGACAACCAGTCTTGCGAAGGTGTACTGACTATCCTTAACGTGCTTTCCGAGGCGAGGCGGAAGCTCGGTATGTAATGGACGGTCATGCATCCACGGATCGACTTTGGCAAATGTTGCTTAATCTTGAAAGTGGACCAGTGCTGCTGTTATTATTTAGCTACGGGCTCAAATCAAATCATCTTTATTTGTGAACACAGGTATTGAAAAAAGGTCTTATTCATACAGTTTTGTTGAACTCTATGTCCTACCAATGAAATTGGTGTACAAATATAGCAAATTACATAAAAATCAAATTATATAAAATCTCAAATTTTGTAATATTGTAAACAATGTCAATTAAATGTACTATTCATGAATAAATTAAAAATAAATTATAATAAAGGGCTGGTAATGTCATATTTTATCATTTAAAAAATCTTCGATAGAGTAATACGTCTTATCTATTAGAAATGAAATTTTTGGGCTCCTTCAGCAAGGTTATCCGAACAGTCCCTCCATGTAAAATACTGGTTTTCAGGTGCATCCATTATAGCCAACATCACCATACTTACGTAGGAAAAGGCTAGGCATAGTAGAACATATATATCTAAGTAAGCGTACCTAACCCTGTCCATTAAAATTTCAGTTTTTTTAATAATAGCCAATTAGTTACGTTTTTCCTTGTAGGTTTTTTATTTGCCAAAAATAGGCATAGCTAGCTTATTTAATTACGCAGAAAACCATGACAATTATATTAATTTTTTATTTACCTATTATTACGTTAATTAGTTTTTGTAGTATTAATATTATTTTTCGTCCAAACAATGTGATGAAATAGCAAATATATGCAGTTTCCAAAGTTTTAGATGAACCTCATGCATGACATGGCAAATCTAAGCGCCATTTTCCGATAGGGGCGTATGCAAACACTGCATCCTTAAGATGACACACCTAGCTTCTCTTTACAACCTATACGTATGTAAATATCCTTATGTACATACATAGGTAATAGGTAGATATATGATATTATAAAACAACACGCACACCTGTAAGTACTAAGCCTTTGACCTTTACCACAATGCGGTGTGCGACTAAATTACGTTTCATATTACTACTATGCTTAATACCTGCCTGCTTCATAAAATATTACTTCACTGAAATGAAATGAAATTATTCACATCTATATTTTCTGAAATTAGGGGCGGCATCTGCTGTACAAAACCTGTATATGTCTATACAAAGCGAGACCATATTATACTGGAAGTGTATAGCTTTATATGTCGCCGTATGTACCCAATATTTATCGCTGATTGAGCTGTCCTTCAGTCATTTATTAATTAAATGAGCAATGGTCACGAACACGAATAAATATTGACCTCTGATATTAATCACGTTAAAGAAAGACCGAACGCTCGTGTATAGCGTTCCCAAGACCAAATTCTCATGACACAATTCTCCGTAGATGCTGCACCTCATAGCGTTAGGCTTCCTGGCGGCTATAGTTCGCGATCCCCGACTGCTCGACGAGTTGGAGCGCGACTCTGCCCCCGTCCCGAACTGGACTGACGTGGCGCGAGGCAACGAAGCCATCCCCACGCCTCTGTCCAACGTGGAGCCGCCCCCGAGCTCGTTCCCGCAACATGTTGGACAGCCAAGAGATCGAGATCATAGTCTGATATATCGTAAGTGTACCTTATACTCATACTCATATTTTTTTAAACAAGATCTGGCTACTATGTCTTTAAGCGAAGGCACCTTCGAACAAAGTAGAAAGAAAATGCGTGTAATGTAGACGGACGAAAGAACGCTCACTTTTCGAGATCTTACTGTAAAACAACAGCAGAATAAACGTATTAAAATTCCGTTTGCTTACTATTCAGTGCTGTCTCTTATAGGGGTATTGATTTAGGTGTGTTTGCCAAAAACCTACTTTCTCTACTTACATCACATACTAGGATATAGTGCGGAAGAAAAATTGTTTGGCGCTGACCGAGTTTTTTGACGTAATTTATGATAGCCCGCCTCCATTGTATAAACCAACAGCAGTGACCTTGCACAAAATACACAACAGAAATGAAATAATTATGATGTATGCAAAGTTGCACGCCTTTTGCTTAAAGGACATCAATAATATAATTACTCATTTGTGTACGTAGGTAGAACTGTGGTATTTAATGCTTAACCGCAATAGTTGTTATGAAATAAAACACCCCCAAGAACATTTAATAATATCCAAAGACATCAATATAATTATAATTTATTGTCTTTCACATTAAAACGAAAAATTATCAATTCTATAGCATTTTCATTTTGAAATCACAATCAAATTACAATACCTAAACCATCTTTTGAACTATAATAGTTCATAATAGCTGCACCATTATCATATTAAATTGCTTGAAATCCAGCATCACGAGTGCACCGGAAACGGGCAAAATGAATGAACAATAACCTAATAGATTGGACTGTGTGTGCTAGATGATGTGGATGTGGGCGCACTGGTTACAGTGTGCACCCTGGCCATCACCTTCATGCTGATCTACGGAGCTGCACTTGGAAAACCTGCCCACCTCTTACCATTCTTCTGCCTCCAGATATTCGACTTTGCGATCACAGTGTAAGTATATTTATTAAGAAGTAGCATTACGTACTCATTACGACCAATCAAGCTAAGCAAAACCAGTGTACCGACATTTCCCATACAATGAGAGATCTATAATCTAAAAAGTGAAGTCATGTTATACTGGAAATATATGGTTTGATATGTCGCCGTGTGTTCAGCTTCGAATAGTAAACAACTTTGTGAAGAAACTTTCCCAAACGAAGGACACTACCACCATTACCGCCAGTTTGCAGTTATCAGTAAGGTCCAGAAGTTACCGGCCTACACAAATTAGATTAATAAGAGATACAAAAGTATCATGTATATTATTCCGTTTATTCATTTCTATAACATATTTTTTACATTTTTAAATATTCTTACAAAAAATCAATAAAAAAAACATTTAAAAATATAAAAAAGTAGCCCACCGGTATTGGGAACAGGGTCCAAGCTAGGGCGGTCAGGGCTCCAGAGAGAGGAACCTCCTAACAATACGAGCCGTGTCCAGGAGTGAGTACCGCTTTCTGAATCAAGCCCTTGATCCAGCTGCCTAACGAGAGCGTCAACAGATGTTGGTCGAGGCTCTTGGCAATTAGGCCATTGGCTGATACGACTATCGGCACAATGATCGCTGAGTCCACATCCCACATGTCGACAACCTCGCGAGCCAAGTCAATATACTTGATTTGCTTATCTTTCTCGGTTTTCAAGAGGTTCTCGTCATGTGGAACCGTTATGTCAACAATCATTGCGCGCCGCTCTGATCGATCCACCACCACTATATCAGGCTTATTGGCTACAATAGTCCTGTCAGTGATGATGGATTGATCCCAATACAGTGTGATATTGCCATTTTGGAGAACTGGGTCGGGCACATACCTATAGTACGGCACTTCCGATTCCACAAGGCTGTATTTCAGAGCAAGTTGCTGATGGATAATCCTGGCTACAAGATTGTGTCTATGCAAGTATTCTCCATTAGCTAGACGATAATGTGACGGATGGATTCGCCCGGACGGTGGCATGCCCGACATATGTCAACCGTGCCATCCTTCACAATAAATTTCCGGTAGTTATTCGTTCATATTATTATTATTATCTCTGGGATGCCTCTGAGGTGCCTCTAGTACAGATTTTAGATATCCCTAGGAGGTAGTGCCACTTTCAATCATATAGGTCATCGCGATCTAAGCCATCCAATACCAAGAAAAACAAAACAAACCTTGTTTTAGACGGCATCACCAAGGATTACGCAATATTATGCCTTTTTTATTCAATAGCATATTTTTTTGCTTTTTGTTCCAAATCCAGATGACATCAAGTGACATCTACAATAATGCCTCTGATTATATCATTGGAACATGTGTGTGACATTCATACGCCAACCATAATTAAATTGGTTGTATTGTATCCGTATGTGTTGGATTGATTGATCTGGCTACTGAATTATCTTACTGAAAAGACAGACATTTCTTAGGAAGTTTCGAATCTTAAATATAATAAAAGTATAATCTTTCTTCCATATGAAGTCTAAACTGTAACTTTCTATGTTAGAGCGTAGTAAATGAAGCAGGAAATGCAATTACGACATAATGATTCAGAAAATTACACCCGGTTTAGTTCTGACAGGGTAGCTAGTTTTTTGTTGACTAGCCTTTTGGAAGCTGTGTGCGAAAAATGGGACCTAGACTAGGTGATATTCATTTCAGCGAAAACGATCATAGAAAAACAAAATTAAGCGGAACTGACACACGCTTCCGAAAAAATCAATCCCATTGCAAGCCGGTGTAGACGACGTCCAAATCGCATTGGATACTATTATCACTTGTCTAGGTTATAGGGCCCAAATTCATTAACCATTCCATTTCTTCACAGTGTGTGTGTGTATTATGTACCCCAAATAAATTGGGATAAGGGCAGGAGAATGACGATGAATAATGAGTGTGTGTATACTCGTATACTGAAAATTTACCTTAGTCGTGTCGTATAAGAATGTTCATTATGTGAATTTTAGTCCTTTCAAATAATAAAAACATAACCTTTCCCCATCAGGCTGACCGCGACCGGGTACCTATGCTACCTGCGCTCTATCCACCGGCTGGTCGCGGAGACGCGCCGCGTGCCTTGGAGAGCCCAGCTGCTCCAGCTACCGGCGCCTGCCTTGGCGCTCGTCGTACTTTCAGCATTCCTAGTCGCCGTACTACTCAAGGTAAAGGGTCCTTACTAATATTATACGGCGCGGAAGGGACATTGATACGAAAACGATTACCACGTACTCCATCATTCTGAACCCCAACATCGAAATTTTGAAGCGGTAATTGTTAGGGTTCCGTACCCAAAGGGTCAAACGGGACCCTATTACTGAGACTTCGCTGTCCGTCCGTCCGTCCGTGCGTCTGTCACCAGACTGTATCTCATGAACCGTGATAGTTAGCCAGTAGAAATTTTCACAGATTATTTATTTCTGTTGATGCTATAACAACAAATACTAAAAACAGAATAAAATAAATATTTAAGGGGGGCTCCCATACAAAAAAGTGTTTTTTTTAGTAAATAATGGTACGGAACCCTTCGTGGGCGAGTCCGACTCGCACTTGGCCGGTTTTTTTTTAATTACCAGTCGAAATAAATCGATTAAGGGTAGTCTAGAATGATGTACTGAGTACGCAGTAACTGTTTTCACGTCGGTGTTCTTTCCACCATGTATGTCGACAGTGGAAGTTTGAAATGACGTGTGCCGTTGGATGTACACCGTTCGACGCGTAATATCTCTTACGACATTTCAAAGGAGATTGTCAAACGCCCATAGTAAGACAGGCCCATCATTCTTGTTCGCCGACCTTACCCTAACTGGGTAAGTTCGGCGAATAAGAATGACACTTTAATCAAATCACATCAAATTTAAAAAATAACTTTTTATGGTTTTACATTGGTATTTTGGTATTTTTTTTTCGAAAATCATATCCGAGCCTACAATTATTCTGAATAGTTAATTTATTTGGTAAAATCACAAGAAATCGTGGTAATCAGTAATATCCACAGCGCCACAAGTGCGAGTGCAAAAATGAATAAAAATCATTTTTGACATTTGATTTTATTTCATCCAGCTTTTTGTCCTGACGTTCCTACGAAAAACCTCTTAAAATAAAATAAACTAAGTACGATAAACAAACACTACCCCATGGCTTTCGGACTTTTTATAAACAACGATGATTAAACAAATCTGTGTTTTTTTTTCTAAACTAATTTTATAAAGATGAAAGATTTGATTGTTTGTTTGCATTGAATAGGCTCCGAAACTACTGGTCCGATTTGAAAAAATCTTTCAGTGTTAGATAGCCCATTTATCGAGGAAGGCTATAGGCTATATATCATCACACTACGACCAATAGGAGTGGAACTGCAATGAAAAATGTTG
Source organism: Cerastis rubricosa (assembly GCA_949152445.1). Taxonomy (NCBI): domain Eukaryota; kingdom Metazoa; phylum Arthropoda; class Insecta; order Lepidoptera; family Noctuidae; genus Cerastis; species Cerastis rubricosa. The sequence continues at coordinate 8,871,612 of OX424540.1, read as the reverse complement.
CGAAAACGGGGAAAATGTGATGCAAACGAAGTTGCGCCGGTCAGCTAGTAATATATATTTTTATTTAAATCTGATAATGGATCAATTTTTGGCCAATATCCTTTCCATCGTCGATAAGACATTTTGAAGAATGACCTTTGACAATCATTAATTCAGAGTAATGCATTCAAAGAACAAATGTTTTTAAAAGTTCGCTTCCAAACGCTTTACCCTACATCGTTTTCGTTATATCATCTACTCTGACCTCGATTATGTTTCAGGTTTTATCTCATATTGTTGTATTAATAAAACTTAATCGATTGGGACCAACATTCACAAAAGCTGTTACCGTATTATTATATGGTAACAGCTTTTGTGTGAACTTAGCAAGACTGCCCAAACTGGTCTTAATAAACAGGAAAAAATTATAATGTAAAATACGTCAATGCTTACAATTAAGCCACTTATGTTTTCAATAACGAGTCTAATTTAATTGCCCATAAGATACACCTATATTTAATAATGACTCCTTATAAAGTGTTTGACTTTCCTTCAGGTTATAGTTGTTGCCTATTTGAACAGACGTAGGTACTTGGTAGTAAATGGAGTAGCTGTGACTTTTAACACCATATTTAAGCAATTATTGATTAAATTCTACTGGTGCCTTACTGCAAACACTTTGTGGTCAGTACTTTTACACCACCCAAGTTTTAAAATTACTGTAGATTCCTCAATTTTATATGAATTTCTATCTGTATCCATATATTTAATTTTAATTGAAAGGATTTGTTACAGTATAACAACTTACAACTAGTCTAACAATGCAAAATTTTGGTAATAATGTAACCCACAATGCTGTCCTCAGGTAGATAAAAAGAATATCTTATCGCTAGGATATAAATATTATCATCTCTACATATTATACATTAATGTCGCTTTTGGCCGCACACAGAAATGTCTGCGTGATTACTTTGTTCTTCCATACTCTGCAAAGTGTTTAGTAGCATTTACAGAATTTATTCCAGAAGGTTAATGTGTATAAAACTTTAATATAATTAAACTTGCATTAGCGGAGCGCTATTAAGAGGGGACTCTAGTCCCGAGGAATTTGAAGAATAGGTATTTCAAGAAACTATTGCCGTCGCGCTGTGCCCGACCAAGCCCCACCAAAATGCGAAAGGGACAACTGCAGCTCAGGCTGATTTTATCTACAAATATCTTGACCAAAAGACGTTTTGTATTCCGCTGTTTTCTTCTTCAAAACTAAACTGATCTAAATAATTCTTAAATCAAAATTTAGAGGAAAAGTATATCTATGCCATAATTTGTCCGTTAATCGTCTGAACATGGGGTAAAAACGGTTTTTTTTTCGGGTTTTTGTATTGTCATAATTCTTCTAGTGATTGTGTTTTGCAAAAAAAGGAAATGATTGGGGCATGTATTAATAAGATAGATAGATTTTTTGGAAAAAAAAAATATTGCTTTAGACGCATTATCCACGAAGATAACAGCGGAATACATTTGTATGGAGAAAGACCCACTAGAGATCCCCCTTAATAAAGCTTCAAAATGGGATTTACCATGCTTACTATTTGTTTTGAGTTCCCGATATTTCGGCGCTGTTGCAAGCACCATCATGACGGTCACGAATAAACCGTCTATTAAACGGTTTATCGGGATATCGGGAACTCAAAACTAATAGTAAACACGGTAAATATCCCGTTTTCACCACCGTTTCCGTTTTCTGACCATTTCAGTTTAAAACTTATAAACTTTAATGTTGTTTTTAATTGACTAAACTATATTCCCGATACAGGGCTACTGCATCAGCGTAGTATGGCGCTGCTACAAGTACCTGACGATGCGCGCGCACGCACTGCAGACTCCGTTCGTGATCTCGAGCGATGACGTGGTGTCGTCCGGTCAGCTGGCGCCGTACGCGGTCGCGCCGACGCCGGACTACTCCAGCCTGCTGCCGGACTACGAGGAGGCCGTGAAGCAGACGCCGCCGCCCTCCTACCGCGCCGCCACGCTCATGGCTGCCGCTGATCCCTCGCTTACAACCGTTGTGAGTGTTGTTGCTTCGTTAAGCCAGCACATCAAGCCACCCGAAACTGTAAAATTTTCAATCAACCTTGAACCTAATTCTTTAATAGTTAATAGTTGAAAATCTATTAAAGTTTAAAATTTAACATATTGTAGTAGCTTGATGTGCTGGCCTCTGTTCTGTCTCTGTTACAGTTGCTCTTGATATCACTAGTAACCAAGAAAGGCTGAGATACGAGACCTGTATAGGTGACCGCGTACTAGCAAGTGTAGCGTGGTCCGTGGAAAGCTACCTAGTCGGATTGACCGACGAACTTAGTCTTAATGGTGGCTGGAACAGACTGGAATACTGGATGCGAAAAGCGAGGACGGGGTGGTCTGCCTGGATGAAGCCTATGTCCAGCTGTGGACTGCGATAGGCTGAGTTGATTGATGTCTTAATCTCATGCAAATGTTTCTTTTCTACTTAATATTATAAACTTCCACGTTTATGATATCAAGTAGAATTGTGGTAGTGTGTTGGGTGCTATCAGCACCAGGCAGCCCAAAGTCGCTATTGTAGCAATCAAGTCACAAACTTGTTGGGATTTCATTAGAGATGGGCCGAACATGGGTTTCGCCGAATATTCGGTACATTTGATTCCGTTCCGTCGCACAAATGCAGGTCTAAACTTGTTTACGCTAAGCGCGCGGATTGCCGCCAGACTTCCTTCAATTAAGACCTGATTGTGATATATTATTCTAAAGAGTTTACAAAGCATGTAATCCCAAAACAGCTAGATACCTATATTTTGTATTAAGTTATTATCTTTTTACCAACCTACTTTAATTGAAAATAAAGCTTCAGTGACGACAAAAACAGAAAGCTACACTCTAAAATACTTACCTCATTACACTGTACACTCAAATCATGATAATACACGGGTCAATAACAGTAAAAAGTTTGAGTATCACTTTGCCGAATATTAGGTGATTCAGCCGAATATTCGGCTGTTTATTAATATTCGGTAAAGCTACCGAATACGCCGAATACCGAATATAAAACGAATATTCGGCCCATCTCTAGATTTCACGTAAAACAAACATCATTTAAGTCACAATTTCTTTATTAAAAACGTATGCAACTCTGTATCTTCATAAGCTGAGCAAGTTTTTGTCTCATTCAACAGCAGCAGGAGAGGGCACAAACCGAGCAGGCTCCGCCGCAGCCGCAGCCGACCAACACCATGGTGGTGCTGCCACAGAACGGCACGCAGGCACGCGTCTGAATCTCATACTAATTTGACAGCACCGAGGATTACTCTCACCATATAAGGGCACTGCTAATTTAAGCGTTTGTTTCTTCCTATAGGCGTCCGCAGTGGTACTAGCACAGTAGAATTACCTTCTTGAGTACAATAGCGCGTCGACAGCACGCGAAAAAGTCGTGATCTGCATACTACAATTACGCAACGCAATTATGAACGCAGCGCGTTACATTTGCATACGACGTGCGTCGGCAGCGCCTGAAAAAAACGTGGCGTGCAAGAGCCCTAAGTCGCTCAATTATCATATAACCGCTTGAATTGTAGCCGCCCTTATTCTCCACGAATCATCTTCAAAGCTCAATACGGAAGTAACTGCACTTACTCTGTGTCTAAAACTAAAGTAGACATCTTCCAAAGAGCTATTAAATATTCACAAGTGCAAGGAAAACGGCCCTCATCATTATAATTAATTTCATAATCCTCGTTGCTTTCATGTAAAAAAAAAAAAAACTTTTATGTCTAAAATTATTTCTTAACTCTTCGTCTTTCACTTTCACATAGTCATTTATTTTTAGACAAGTCACTGAGATGATTTTTGTATTATTTATTTATATTTTGTAAAATAAATACTGTTGTTATTGTAATTCTTATGCTTGACTCTTTGTGGACTAGTTAGATTAGAGCCGATAAGTTCGTCTGCTCGTAAATGCCACAGATTTCAATCTAGGTTTGTCATACCATGAGTATAGTGCCATTGCGTTGATTGTAATAAATTTTATTTTTGTACTTCATGAAATCACTAGAATTATATTCCTTATCCAATCATAAAATACACCATTAAGTACACCTTTCGAGGCACCTGACGAGGTCTCTTATTTGCGTTGAAGAGTTTTCTGTACTTAGTTTATTTTACTATGTTGATTTTATTTTATGATAATTTTATTTTAATAGCGTCATCTTGAGAAACTGACTCGATATTAAGGAATTCTGATAGACGGATATTAGCATATGAAAAATATTACTAACATTCCTGAATATTGCATTCTAAAATCGTTTAAAACTATGTCTGGCGTCAATTTGCGAAATTACGCTGTCCATTATGGTTTAACGCTAGGGTACTCCAACTCTCACATTGACATGCTAAACTGTAAAAATCACTTGAATATTGATATGTAGCAATTAGCTGATACAGTATACTGTAGTTAAATACTTTATGTAATAAATAGTCATCATTAAAATTAAATACATGAAAGTTGTATTGAAGTAGATAAAAAAGAAATACACCTTTTTATCTATACTTGAGAATAATAGCAGAAACTTACATACGGTTTGTAACTATTCAGGGTTAATAGTAATTTGAGCTTGCAATAGCCTTCTTCATGAGAACTATAATTATATCTAATTAATATGATACGAGTGTAGGTACATTCATATGTAATAGTTATTCAATATGTAATTTCAAAACTGTACATGAGAAGCGTGTTCCTTTTTAGTTATTGCAGTCGTGAAATAAAAAGTTGGACAGAAAAAATGCATACCGCGTATTGGTGCCTTATCATATCGTTGGCAAAATGTTTGTAGTACCTAATCTTCTTAACGATCATTCTAAATATATTAGGTACAAACTATGTATTAAATGTAACTGTAGTACCTAGATAGGGTTCGGTGTGACGTCATAGTTTGCTATTCGTCGTTGCTTTACGTGGTACCTTGGTAAGACACCGTAAGTAGTTTCGTATGGGCCTAAATTGTAAAAAAAAATGTCATCAGTGTATCCTAGTACTTTGCTTTTGTGTATATTCGTTGTTTGAGTCTCGCCCAAACATAAATACGCTATAAAAATAAAATAACAAGTGTTTGATGTAAAGTAATTACGTGAAAAAAATGTGGAGTAGATAAAAAAAATATAATTATACGTTTAGCGAATCAGGGCGAGAAAATCAAATAATAAATTGATCGGTGATCATTTGCTCAGTTCATAAACTCTTAAAACTTTGGTTTGTGTATGAAATTCTTAGTAATTTTGTCTATGTGTTTAGTAGCTAATTTGCAAATACACTACAGCCCTTTCAAAATTATTTGACCTGTCAATAATGTGTGCATCACAGTCAATGTGATAGTGAACTTTATTCTCGTTACATAAGGTTGCTGTTGCGCTGCAGCTGTCAGAGGTAACATAATCGTGAAATGACTGTAACGATAATTTGACGTGTAAAACTTATTACTACTTACTAAATTACTTAATGTAAAATATTCTTGAAATAAATCATACATAAATTGAAGCTAGAATGTTTTATTTTTTTAAGAAACCTTGATTTATGTATGTATGGGTAGAAATATAACTATGGCACTATTGCTAAAAATTGCTCTTTTTTTTGCTATAAAAACTTAAAAAAGAATTTAGAATTCCTTGTTATAATAGTGATTTAATTTTATAAATTCAAGCTAGTATATTCCTTTTGCGGTCATTTCGACCAAATTTTTTCATTGAATCAGTATCTACGTAGGTACGGAAACCAATCAAGCTATACAAAACCAGTTTATGCTGATCTCTTATTTTACGGGAAGACTATACAAAGCGAGTCCATGTTATACTGGAAACACAATAGTTGTTTTGCATTCTCGTCAAATTCAAGGAGGTAACTATGCTAATGACTCGACCCGAACAATAACAAAACGGGTAGGTTTTTTTTTTGAAATCGGTATATTGTGAACCGCCCTTGTTTAAAACGTCTTATCCTCGCCCTATAGCCGCGCTTTCACACATACAAACAATCTCAAACGTTTATTCGATAATTTCTTATCCCCTAAACCACGTTAGGGGTTTTATTCTGAAACACTGACCAATTTAAACAAAAAAAATAGCAGCATATTGTAATAATGGGGATGGAAACTGTGGAACTAATGGCGCTACCATAGCTGGTTCCAAGCATCGTCATTGGTTGAAAATCTGGTAATGTCATTTTATATTTCATAATAGCTCGACCACATTGGTCAGATTGAGAACCAGGTATAGTCGTGCCATCTACAATTAGCTTTTAACGGGCTTCCCCATTAATCGTAATTTAAATTGATTATTTATGTCAAATCAAATCATTTATTGCATCCATAATGTACATTTAACACATGTCTTTTGTAACAACCTCCTGAATTTTGACGAGAATGCAAAACAACACTTTGTATATCTTGATGTGTCGCCGTGTGTACTGTACGAGGCACCGGTTGGTACTGCTTGTTAGGACCCAGTATCGTTATGAATTGATGCATTAATAGGGTTGTGCGTTGTTTCATCGCTAATTGTTTAATTGAATTTCGTTTCACAAAAATTGTGTCTCATATTATCATTTCATAGAATAATCAATACGCAGAATACTTATTAGGAAGAAATTTAAATCATCGATTTTTGTTTCAAATTAAGTTTAATGTTAGAATATTCATATCACAGAATTACAAATCAAATATTCTTTATCCACATATTGTTTGTTTCACATAAAACTTATTACCAAGAATAACATTTAATCGAATGACAGTTTGTAAACGTTTCAATTCATACCTTTGATAAATTTAATACCCTCCTATAAAATTACAAGACCGAGTTCACAAAAATAATGCGGGTAAAATCTTGTGAAGCAGGAAAATAAACTTGTTATTCTCACTAATAGTATCCATGCCTGTTGCATGCAAGATGCAAGCAAGCATCCAACTTGCAGCGTGCAAGCAAGCATGCAGCATGCAAGCAAGCATGTAACACGCAACAGGCATGGTTTTCTGTCACGGCTCCGGCGCTGCGGGGCTCTGGCGGCCCCACGCGAGCTTATCGTCGCAGATGGTATTAACGCTCAGCACCGCAGCTTCGGCTTGCTGGCCGGCAAGCTGGCCAGCCTCAGCCGCGGCGGGGAGTGGTAGGAACCACCTGCTCCTCAACTCTCGGGCTGTCTCCCCCTCGGCGCCTACGCGGGCTTAAATTACACTCTTGGGGTAGGGCAGACAAGACTACGTGGAGTCGGTTCTGCAGCCATTCATTTCTGTCACTAGCTTTTGTGTGTCACTAACTCTGGCAGGGCCACCATCACGGATTTTAATTTTGAAAACACAAAAAAATTGTCGCTAATTAGTCGAAATTTGTCCCCAAATATCAGAATTTGTCGGTCACTGGTTCAAAAGAAGGGTTTATAGGTGGCCGATCTGGAGAGAGTCTCCCCAGCAGGGCCACATTTATATCTCTAAAACTAGGGCACCTAGCGAACATCTGTTTTCTCACATATTTTGTCGCCAATTCGTCGCAATTTGTCGCCAAGTCATAGATTTAATCGGGTCTTAGGCTAGGAGATATAATGAGTTCAATTAGTAAGGTATAGTCCAAGAGCTAGATCGAAGAGTTCACGAAAAATTACCAAGAAAAAAAAAACTATTAATATGTGTAATATACTTCTACTTTTATCGGTCTAAAGTCTTTAGAAATGTCCGAGAGAGATAAATTCTTAATTAAATTCATGTTTTTATGTTTTAAATTGCTAGGTTAGAGTGGCTTAAACTTCTTTGAAAACATTAAACCTTGCTCTTGGTCTATTTGGTGTCAAGATGTACAGTCGCATGCAACTGTTTTACCAGTTTACAATTTTAAGCTCTGATTAACGTTAGAATAATAAAAAAATACCGTACCTTTAGTAAAATGTTTAAAATACTTAAACGTTGAAAACGTATTGTCAATTGTTATCAAATTTGATTATATGTAATATAAATTTTATTATATCTCGCTCTTTTCTCCGTTTTTGTATTTTCGGAATACCTAGAGATAACAATACTCGAGTTCGTAACTATTCATAATAAGTTCCACTTTAATTAAACTGGCTGACTTAAACTTACGTGACGGGCAACTCGTTCTAAGCAGCTCGTCTGTACAAGCGCATCTATCTCTTTCTTACTTACCGTAAATGAAACGGAGCGCAGCGATCTATCTGCCTGCGACTAAGTGGTAAGTGCACATTGTGTTAGATAAATAATTACGTACATATATTTATTGTAGATTTGTTTATAGGTAATGAATACAGCTTCCCTATGATGGGTTGAAATTATAGAATAAGTTTATATTTATTTAATTCGAAACAAACATTCCTCCATAAGACGTCATAGATACTGTCTAGAAACTACATAAAGTATTTTGTACTCGCTTGTACCACTGTATGGGGAAATTGAATTCTTTAACATCTTTTTAATTACACACCAACTAAATCTGTAACTTGGCGACAAATTACGACGAATTGGCGACAAAATATGGGAGAAAACAGATCTTCGCTAGGTGCCCTAGTTTTAGAGATATAAATGTGGCCCTGCTGGGGAGACTCTCTCCAGATCGGCCACCTATAAACCCTTATATCTTTTGAACCAGTGACCGACATATTCTGATATTTGGCGACTGATTCCGACTAATTGGCGACAAAATATGGGAGAAAACAGATCTTTGCTAGGTGCCATAGTTTTTGAGATATAAATGTGGCCCTGCTGGGGAGACTCTCTCCAGATCGGCCACCTATAAACGCTTATATCTTTTGAACCAGTGACCGTCAAATTCTGATATTTGGCGACAAATTTCGACTAATTAGCGACAGTTAGATAAGGTTGCTAAATAAAAAAATTTGATCATAAAATTCATTGAATTGTGTTTCTGCAAAATATGTTTCATTCAAGTAAATAGTAGTTGAAATAAAAATACGAGAACCAATTAGTATGTGAAACATTTTCTGTGAAACGAAATTCTGTGAAACTTCAGTCTGCGAAACAGGGTGACACCCATTAATAGACCTACCGACACTAACAGAGCGCAATTTTAGAGTATGTACCTAGGTAAGGAATGAGGTGGGAACAGGTTGGTCCATCCACGTTCTTACGTCGTCTCTATAAAACATCGCTCTATAAACATCCACCCTGGAAAACCACCCACCAACCACCCTTGGAAACTGGCTATTTTCAAAACAAAACAGGGAACCCATACACGTAGAACTTTTCTGTGATTTTTTTGATTGATAATGTCAACCTGAAACAATATCATCCCTGTTATGACTCCCTTTAGTTAATTAATTAGTTCATTCAGTATTACGTAAGAACAAGGATAGATCCTCGGAACTTCGTCGAAAGCTTTTAAAGGTCACGTTGAGGGACAAACATGATTTACAAACAATGGGCTGCATCTGCGCGCGCAGCTCGCCGCCGCGCGGCGCCGGCAGGTTTCAGTGATAGCGAGGGTCGCGCTCGCTCGACGCCGGCCGTCGGGACGCGCGCCGTCGCCTGCATTCTCTATTTATATATCGACAATTCACCCCCCGCCTCACTTCACGCCTGCGCAAAACGCATCTGAAAACTACGAAAGTGAAATCCCACATCATGATAGCGACGGTGCACAGCGCCGCTAGACAGGACTATTGCAGCGAGCGATCTGCTAATTAGTGAGTCGAGGACACGAAGCGAGGCGGCGTGTAGTGCGCCGCGAGGATGGACGCGAGGCGCACGGCGACGGACCTCATCAGCACTGCGGCACTTGTGCGTCACATGTCAGCTGTTTCGCCGGCGAGGGGCGCGCGCTCGTGACGTTTCTGGCGAGTCGCGTGCCGCAGGCCGGCGGCGCGATGGCGTCCACCATGCAGCTCGAGTTCACGCAGGCGATGACCGACTTCAAGACGATGTTCCCCGATATGGATGACGATGTTATTGAAGCCGTACTACGCGCTAACCAGGGTGCGGTTGATGCGACCATTGACCAACTTCTAGCTATGAGTACTGATAACCAGAATGAACGTTTGCGGCTCGAAATGGAGCGCGTGGAAGGTAGCACACCGTCCCGTCGCAAAGATCGCCGCTCAGGCTGTAGAGCTACAGACAACGGCGATGACAACGACACTACAGCACTTGTGTAAGTAAATTAATTTATAAAGCGATCAACTACTGTTAAACAATAATACCGTTGGGAAGATAATACAGAAACCACTACACAGTAAGCACATAACAATAGGTCCCCGCTGCGACACAAACAAACCGCGTCAGGTTATATTGTGTGCTCGTCAAAATGATTACGTCTTCCATTCGTAGCTCGCAGTAGTGATGTTGTCATCTCTACACCGGTAGGTCAACCAACAATTGAGGCAACAGGTTAGCATGACTAGCAGAAATGTTCACAGACACTATGATTTTACGCAATATTGAGCACCATTTCTATTTTGTAGTTAAATATTCATTACCCTTTCGGCATGCGTGCTCAATTGTTCATTTTTCGCCAGATGAGTCTTCCATACCACTTTACATTAATCCTCAAATTAAAATGAAAACTTGCAGTTTTATCAATTTATATTCTGATGAGCAAACAAATGGTAGGTACCTTACCTTTATTTACGATAAGTACCTACCTATGTAACATGTTGTTACTTACAAACTATCAGAAAAAACAAAAAAATATCCGCAGGGATCAAAGTTGGTTACTGTAAGTTCTAGGTACGTAGGTACTTGTCGATACTTATACCTAGGTCCATTTACGATAAAATCTTTCTCACCAACTTACCATCCCACTTGGCTTTTTGCCAAGTCGAACTTTACTTAGGTCAGTGTGCTAAAACCAAAACACATCGTTTGTACTATACTGCAATCAAATCTCCACTGTTATGTGGAAATCCAGAAATGGCTTTTTAGTGGCATTTTATCATCGTCATCCACAGTCCTACTTCACCACTTACACTTACTGGGCATAGCTATAGGTACATACCTAAGCCTCGCTTGACTTGTGACATACCCAATCCTGGATCAGTTACCTAGCAGGAACCAGGATCAGCCAATATGGACATCATACACCTTGGAACTTATAACGACATATAAAACCTGCTTTTAGAGTAAGTAGATACTTAGTCCTAATATTTTTTTTTACAGAGACGTTGATGATGAATCAATTCCTTTAGCCATAAGAAGAAAATGGGTGCCTAGAATGTTGGGCCCTTTACCTCCGATGTTTCTGCGAATACCGCCAGGGACAGACGCACGAATAGATCTGAGTCTAGAGATGGATGACGACCGCATCGCTACCTTACTTCAAAACGAGGAGTTTATGGCGGAGTTGCGTTGGAACCAGGAGTTCATGGCAGCACTAGACAGCGAGCAAGGGCAGAAGACTAAGTGCCATGATGATGAGGCCGCGTTCAAGGAGAGACTGAAGAATATGGGCAAATGTGAGTAACAATTTTTACACCATAAACATGATCATCCACAGATTTGCAATTAAAGGAAGGCTTTGACAAAATGGGAAATACCTACATTTAAGTAGCCATTTGACCTATTTCGATACTTATCTAGGCAAGCTTAAGCTAACTGACTACAACATTGTTAGGATACGATACGTCCGAGTGGAGGGCATGATAAACAACAATTCTACCGCATTTATTTAACTCGTTTATTAAATAAATGGGAAATAATTTGTTTTGTTCCGGCCAGAATGATTAATATTCTGCCTGAATTCTTTTCGCCGTCAAACAATACAAGCGTTGCGATTATTACCTTGCATGAGATAAACAGGAAAATCAACTACTTAAACGCAAATACAAAAACCGCGCTTTTATTATACCACCCAATCACCTGTATCGAAACTATTTTAATTAGTCAGTCCTAGACGCCCAGGTAGTTTCTGGATTTAGATCTATCATTTATCACATCAAAGGCCCACATTAGGGCCATTATTTACAGCTAACTTCAAATTGGCTGAACCCGACATCCAACGATCGTATAGTGGTAAAAACCACTCTAAGTTAGTTAAAATCTCTCATTAGTCTTTACCTTCAGCTTCCTTATGACTTAAGAAATGTTATGGAATGTAAGAATAAATTAACTTTAGTTATTTGTCGTTAAAATGAGACGTGAATTATAGTCACTTTATATAACAAACTCAGTAATATTGGTATGTAGCATTTTGGTTAAAATATATCTTATGTATATCCTACATACCAAAAAATTGATGAGCGCGCTAATCTTAATTGTTAATAGCTTGAAGCGACGGACTTTGTCGCACACTGTTAAGAATGGCTATTAAGAATGTTTCACTGCGGCCTTGATGCTTTCCCGGTTAATAGAAATAAGCTCATTTCTTCTTATGTGACTATCGACCGTGTGTGACCGACTGCCCACTTACCGGCCTGGTGTGCTGGATGCACATTTAAGTACCACCACTCTTGGAGGCTATAACCTTGGCTGTTATTAAGATTCTATGCTAATTTCCTCATCCCTTCGCAGCATCCCGGAAAAAGTTCGCCCAGTTGTCGAGGATGTTCAGCCGGGGAGGGTCTCGGCGCTCGGGCAGCGCTCGCGCCCCCCCGCGAGGTCCCCCCGACAGTCTGCTGCTCCAGGAGGAACACAGCGACGACGACGACCGCCCACAACATGTCAAAATATAACCACACCCTGTACTCCACTACCTGCAAGGTAGAGCTTTAAACAAAGAGAGAGCCTTAAAGGAAGTTACAAGGTTACGGATAAGACTGGGTCTGTTTTGTATATTAAGAAAAGGCATACGATTGATATTTTTTATGTTAAAAGCATTTTAAGATCAGCCGGCACTAACAGTTAACACCTTTCAAGCATCAGATGTCGTCGCAGTACGGTGGCGTGAACGACTGTTATTAAAAGTTGCAATAATTATTAGTAAGTAGTTCATGGCTTTTACTGCATCCGTCAAAATTGTAAATAGGAACTTGAGGTTCGCTTAGATAGAAGGGCCGTCTTCTCTCGTGCTAACTGGCTAGTGGCTAGATATATCAGATTTACGATTAAATTTTCGTCAAATGTAGCTTTTGTTAGATAAATTACATAAATTCTGCATTCCAAAGTATCTACATATAGCAGAATGCACGGAAAGCGTCTGCATCGGGCATGATACACGAAGTTCCGTACCCGGCTATAGGTTAAAGACGGCCCTGGCCTTTTTCAGACAGGTTTATAGAAATAGTATTCTTATGGCATTTCTCCTATTCTAAGAACTAAAATATTTTCACATACATCTTCCAATAGTTCCATGAAAGTTATGTATGAGACTATGAGTAAGGGTATAGCCATGGCATTCATACACGAGTATACGAAGTCACATCTAGAACATGATAGAGAGTCAATTTGCATAGAGATGCTAACAGAGTGCTCGACTCTTCGATAACTTAATTACTTGTATAATGCACACACATCTGTGTAAGAAGGACTTGAAAAGTAATACGGGCATTGGATGCGTTTACAAAGAAAGGCTGATAAAAGAAACAAACGTTAAGTAAATAAAAAACGAACCACTTCCTTTCCTAGCTAGGTAATGTAAATAACTGTTTTAATAGATATGTAGTCTGCTTCGTTTCGATCCACGAATTTTAGTGCCGTTAGAGTTGCTCAGTTTGTAAGATCATCTCCTTGATCGTAATCTGTAAGATGATAGGTCGTTAGATTATGCACCGACTGTACTTTTGCCTGCACGATTGACCATGACAATGCGGCTTAACTGAACCTGAATAATAGGTGCCTGTACTGCACATACATTCCATTGAAGCGAGCTTTACATTTTTGCCATCTATAGGGAATGTCTGGGCCAAGTCGTGTTTGCAGAGAAAGAGGAATCAAATAATGTAATAGTACGTATTAAGTCTAAGTTATGTAGCTTTGTAGTGACCTCCAGGCCAGGCTTGCTCTGCCCCCGTATTCACAAACGCTCGGATTCGATTTCGATTCGGAAAGGCGTATGTCTATCTCGTTCGCTTTCGTAATGCCAAAACAAGATAGACATACGACTTATCGAATCGAAATCGAATCCGAGCTTTTGTGAATAGAGGGCCAGGTATGACAAGTTGTTATTTAATTTTCACCTTTTGCCACGAATCTACACCGTCACCAGACAACTATTAAACTCTGTGTACCGACTAGGTACTAAAATAAAAATAGGTATGATATCTTTACAAAATAGACTCATAAAAATAATAGTTGTTACATATTTCGAAACACCGTTGTTAGGATTTCCTGAATTCTTAACTGCATGCATTTTTCGTCGTCAACTCAAAGGTAGTTTGTATTCTTGAACGAGCAGCCGATTAAGCTGTGATTTCGATCATGGGTCGATATCGTCTTAAGATAAGTCACGATTGGCTGATGTCGATGCGTGGATGAGTGCCCATCCATTCAACGTCCAGACCCCCTCGTGCCCAGGAAACACTTTGGCCGTCATTGCGGGTAGTTAGAAGCTCGACAGACAGTCAGAAGACAACCAGTTTAACTAAGGCATACCTGTCATACTGTATTGCGGAGCTCTGGTAGGCAGTCTCTCCATCATCATTATCAAGGCACACCTAGTCTCACCATCATTATCTGCCGAGCCTTTTCCCAACTATATTGGGTTCTGCATCCAGTCTTACCGGACGCAGCTTAATATCAGTATTTTTCATGGAACAAATGCCTATCTGACCTCCACAACCCAGTTAGTACAGGACAATACGAAACCCCTTGGTAAGACTGATCGTCTGGAACTATAAATGACTACCGGGACCATCTCATCTTATCAGTGTATTTTTCGAGGCATGTAGGAAACTTGGTATGTAATGGATGGTAACCTATCCACGGACCGGCCTTGGCAAGCGCTGCTTAACCTTGAAGATCGCCCCATGGGGCTGTTATTATTTAGTCACCAGCTCACACCAAGGGTCGAATATTCGTAGTTACTCGGCTTTCCTCGTTTATATTTTCTACTTTATACAAGTTATGTAAGAAATCAAGAAAAAATGCTACAGCTATTAAAACAATGAATGCACGAAATGCAGTACACCTACTTACAATATTAAAACTAGTCCAAAAAACTACTAGCTAGCGCGACTATATGTGTTTGGTATTCGCAGTTTAATATGAAGTATAAGTCGTTGAAATTGTTGAATATATTTCGTGCAATTATATTGAAATGTTCTCGAATAAACAGCTCTACCAGACTGTGCTGCAGGGAACTTATTTACCCACCTATAGTATATTTAAGGGTAAAACTGCAAAAATCGTATCGTAATCAATACAAACTACAAAAGGCACTTTGTGTACGAACATAGTAAATTACTCTACATCTTCTCTACATTCTCAATTATGGAGCTTTGTGTCTACGAGAAAAACACGAGTTGGGAAAGTGCAGTCTGCTCTATGTACCGATCTACTGCTACCTGTATGTATCTTTCAGACGACAATGGTGTAATTAATTTCTTAAGCTTACTATAAATAAAATACATTATTTATAAAATTGAATTTCATTTTGAAGTTTTATTTCAATCACTCACGCTAGTCAGATCAAAGACCCAAAAATGAATATAGAACTCGTTAAATATGGATAACTATTGCAATAAATAAGTTTAGAGCAATTATGTGTCTTTTCCAAATTCCTTACAATACAGCATCATAAACAATCGATGGGACACGAAGTGTCTTCCTTCTGACGCAGTCGCGTAAAAGCTAAATCGGTATGAAAAGCTGTCTTTCGGTCCCAAATATCTCCAATCAACTTTTTATCTGGAAGACTTCCGATAGGTGCCACAAATAGTCAAAGAATGTAGAAAATAATTGTCTTATTAAATGTGATCTGTGGCTAAAGATCGAGGAAGCTAGAACTTCTGAACACCAATACAAAAAGCACACTGCAGACCCAGCCTACCCCTGGCCGTACCCCTGGTGGTACGGTGGGTATTTTAAAGTTTAACGATACCACCAGGTAATAGTGTTTTATCACTAGCTAAAACCACTTTTGAAAACAACCATTTAATTTAATAATTAGGACTTAGGCACATTAAAACTTAAGTCCTAATTATTAAAATTAAATGGTTGTTTTCAAAAGTGGTTGGTGGTATGGAAATCCAAATGCCAATGCAGAAGAGAGACCAGCTATTGCCATATCCATTTTTTTTTTCAGAAGAAGTCATACAGCCTTCATAAGTTCCGCAATCACCTCTAGCCCTTTAATGTTTGCTTGCGACTGACATATTTTGGATGTAACTGGGCCGCATGCTGCCACAAAGTCAGACGCTACGATAGTCAACGAGCAACCGGCAATGAAAACAGTTTGTTTCACTGGTTTTTTACAAGTGACGATGTGTTTATATTGAACCGAGGTTTTAGAGACAGCGCGGAGGCACTACGCCGGGGGGAAACTACGCTGCCGCGGAAAATTGTCGCTCAGCGGGCTGACCTCCTCCGGCGCGATCTCATGGCGACATGGAGAGAGCGACTGTCGCAACCACAATAGTGGCGATAAGCCCCCTCTTTGAGGAGTGGCTGGAGAGGCGCCACGGCGCGCTCCCCTTCCGCCCGACGCAGGTCCTCACCGGACACGGTTGTTTCGGGAGGTTCCTGTAACGAATCGGGCAGGAGGAAACGCCCGGGTGTTACCACTGCGAGGATCGGCCAGAGGACACGGTGGAGCACACCGTGGAGCTCTGCCCCGCTTGGGCTAAGCACCACCGTGTCCTCGTAGCGGCGATTGGCGGCGGCGACCTCTCGCGCCCGGCCCTGGTTAAATCCATAATCCGAAGCGAGAGGAAATGGGAAGCCGTCGCCTCCTTCTGCGAAGCGTCATGCTAGCGAAGGAGGTGGCGGAACGTGAGAGGGAGAGAACCTCACGTCCCAGCCGCAACGGGAGACACCCCGGGCGTCGGGGGGCAACCAGTGGCCCCCGGCCACCGTGGGCGCGGGCCTGTGGACGGTGAATAATGGGCTAGCTCACCGTCCGTCCGTCTTATGACGACAGGCCGTGCCGACGGCGCGATCGTGTTCCACGCGCGCCTCAAGAAGATGTCAGCAAATCGGAAGGGGTCCGAGAGGGCCGATGCCTGCCAGGGCTGCGGGACTGTTCGATAGAGATACCGTGGCCCTGGAACACAAAGGGCTAAGAAGGAACATGGATGGGTTTTAGTCAGTCAAATCTGACACTCCCTTCCACTCCGCCCAGAGCGTTAGAAGTCATTTGATGATTTCCAATGCGAAAAAAAAAGACACATAAAAACCTAGACTTACAAATTTAGACGCATTTTCTTTTTCGAATCGTTACCAATTGAAATTTCTGTGTTTATAATTGACGTTAATAATGAAGTCATTGATGATTTGTTCCTTTCTTCTAATTTTTGGAGTGATCTTGACATTGATCCATTGACTCAACTTATTGGAGCATTCAGCTCCAATAAGTTGAGTCAATGGATCAATGTCACAGTATTCTTGTTGACACGATTATTAATTTTGGAGTGAATCGTCTCTATAATGTTGGTGGTTCTATTACTATACCATCACAATCAGATTCAGATTTCAAATACTCCAAGCCATGGTGAATCTCGCAGTCAGGAAGAAGTAACAAAGCACTCGCCAGGGCAACTATTCTTCGTCCTGGTTTAATTTCGTACATCCAAAAGACTTCCCTTTCTTCCAAATGTTGCAAATCTAATGGTAATAGCACCGTCGCAATGTAATATAAGCGTTAAGCGCTTTGAAAAAGTTATTATGGACCTACGCAGCTGTAGCAAAGTTTTGTTTCTTTTTTTTTAATTTCGGAGCGGCTAACCGTATTGGACTGGTGCGCCAAATATTAAAATACGCCACTGGTTGCACATCATATGCAAACTAACCACCCATAGTTCGTAAGTTAGTTCATAATAATTTCTTCACTGCTAACCTGGTATTACCTAGGTAGAGGTACCGCTGGTAAAAGGAGGCATAGCGAATCATGGCGCGGTTTACACACGATCGACGCCGGTGCCCACGCATATCAACAGTCATCAAATAGTTCGACGAAGCAGAACGGGAAAGTCGTAAGCATCGAGACGATTGAACGACGCCGACGTGCATGCGACGGACAGACTTGACGAAAATGGCAAAGGTAAGTTTCACCGTACATTTATTAACTCAAATCATAATTACAATAATATACGGTAAGTACCTACATTTAGAAATTAAAATTACCTTAAAAGTACCCTAACGTCAAAAAGCTACTTTTCAATGCTGTCACCCCATAATGTCCCCAAGAGACTGGCGGCGTTGACAACTTGTTTGGCATCGGTAAGCCTCTAGCCAAGGTAAAAGCCAGCCCTTGGGTCACGGGAAGTTTTCAACTAAGCGTTTTGAAATTTCCTTGTAAAGGCTGTGAGCACTCGGACCTATGTAGAGTTTCAAGCCCAAACGGCTCGAAAATATAGTTACCAATTACCAAAATTAATTGGACTACCGCTGGGAGGAAAGCAATGAATGTGAAATAAAACAGATTCTTACATTTCCTTCAGAGTTCAGAGACTAAGAAATTTTCTTTTAAAAAATCTTAGTGTTTCTTGATGATAACGAGAAAAACGCAAACGCAAATGTTTAGAGAAAACACATTAAATTGCTAAATGATTTAAGTTTTCCTTCTTCAGTAACGAGGTGCATGCTGTTGCTGGTGCATCAGGTGCTATGATGGTAACCTATATTCCTAGTCCCATTTTAATCAAACACTATTGCATTTAAATTACTCATAACTTCCAATGCTTCCAATCCTTCTAATACTTTTACTGTGATGTTTTTGCTTTTCTAATTGACTTCTAAGTACCTATAGCTGGAATGAACCTGAAAATAATGCGGAAATCTGTAGGCTGTTCTCAGACCACTCAGACCAATTATTTCACGGCAAAATAGCAAAATTAGAATTTGCGGGCTGGGTAATGTTTCCAGATAAGATCCACCAGTAATAAAAAAATAAAGGTAGGCTAGCTCCGTATACTTTAGTGTCAACGCCTCAGAAGAAAGAGCAGTCAAAGATTCATTACATAAAGTCGGGATAAACCTTGGTGCGACGGCACCTTCCGACGTTTACCATCCATGGTTCAACCAACCGCCACACGGGCCGTTACTAAAAGTATTGTCTTACTTAAGAAATGCGCATAATGATCTCTCGGTCACTGGTCAACCAACATTATTCTATTCATGAGACTCATTAACTTAACAAATGAGTGCTCGGATAACTTAAATATTTTTAAACTTCCGTGGAATTCTTGTTGAATAAGTGTTTATGGTATTGGAAGTTTTCGTTAAGTAGACACTGAGTTAGTTTTAATAAAATTATATTAAATACAATTACTTTCAAATGATCTTTTAACACGCTAAAGAAAGTCACATTACTCATACGTATGCCATTGTAGGTGGTACGCCACTACTATGACATACATTTTCCATTCTAATGGTCGACCAAGTGAATGAATGTCGAGGCACTCTGTTAAGTAAGTCTCATACGCACACAGGGTATAATTAAAAATATTACAAGAGTTTCTCATCCGGAAAATACTGAGCGAAACTCGGAATATATAAAGACTTTCATGAAATAATACAGTTGCCATGAATTAAACATAGCCATACGTTAGGTGGCATTATGGCAGAGTCAGGTATGTTATAGCCCTCCTAACGGCCGTTCTGCAAGTTGGAGTTACAGTAATCATCTGTTTTTAATTCACAACAGAAGCTTGTAGTTGTCGTCAAAATAAGCGTCAAAACGGCGAAACGTAAGACGGCGCACGCGCTACCTGTCCGACCACTTGATTAGGGAACGTACACAAACTTCATAACGTGACGAACGGACGCTCAACTCACGCATGCAAGCGACATACTGCTAAAATATTAAAAAAAAAAAAATAAGCCGATTTCCTTTTAAAACGATGGCAGCTATGAATGACTTAGTAATACTCAAGCAAAATTCGATGTATGGACGTATGTATCACCGGCACGGCCGCAGCGCGACGTTCCGCGCGCCTCTGCAGTCTGCACAAGACAGTGTATAGCCTCCGGTAAAGATGCGTCTGCGCATCGAGCACGTGCACCCGTCACGCATCACGGACACCCAGAAATTCGCTTAGTTTGTCCTGAGACTCCATGCTACTCGCACGCATGGAGGCCCGGTGCTTTTCCCGCGCAAGTGACTATGAAAAAGCAACCTGATATTCATGACGTGGGCCTGGCCGTTGTGTTCTCGATAGCAGATCTTACAAGAGGTAGCAGCACTGAAGAAATATTTTCGTGAGTATACCTTCTATTAAGGGCCGGTTAGGGCTTTGACCGTCGCCGGCGCATCGGCTCCTCGGAGCTAAAAGAGTTAAGTCGATCTATAATGAACCTGTTGTTCACCTTGTTAAGATCGACGAACTTCTTTTGCTGGAATGATTTGCAATATGATTTTTTTGTCCGTTGACGAATAGCATGTTGTCTGAAGTTAATAACAATGTTACGAGCCCATCGTCTCTATTATGAAACTTATCTAATTTCGAATATTTTAAAACACATGACATGATGTCATGTGTTTTAAAAAAAAACATTCATCACATTTTACGTGTGATTGTAATATTATTTTTTTCAAGAAGGAATCTCACAAATGCTGCCTGTTTTCTCGATACAGTTTTTTAACAACCAGCTACATAAACAAATACTGAATTAAATAGGTAGACTGCTTATAAATGTTTAATACTGATCAGAACGAGTTCTGCTGGATCTGGTCCATAACGTCAACATGCAGGATACTATTTTCGTGTCGTACTTTATTATTTTGAAAGTTACCTGAATGCCTTTGTCTGGACGAGCTCATCATTTTGCTTTATGGGCCTACAATTACGACAACCTGCATTAAATATCGCCAACTGATTCAAGATAAAACATTTATAAAAACGTAGCGTGGAAAGAAGGATCATTATATATATTAAATTATGTATGCAATCGACATTATCCCGGCCCGAGCCGGTGGTGCATCCGTTGTCCACGCATAGTTGCTAGCTGAACAACTTTACTTTCATTTACATAATGCGAACGATTATATATTATCGGGTTGGGAGCTATATTTTATGATGCGTGCAAAAAATTGCAAATAAACCATACCTCTTGCATTATGGACAAGTACGAGGAAAAAATATTAAAGCTTCATCTTATCTTATAAAGTGTTGTTAAAAACGTATTACGCCGACCCCAATTAGAATGAGACAAGTGGAGGTAGATGATATTCAAGATGGTCTTGTCTTTTAAAGTGAGAACGATCCGGTAGTAGCTCACTCCAAAAAGTAATCATCATCATCATCATCATTTCACCCAAAAGACGTCCACTGCTGGACATAGGCCTCCCCCAAAAAGGGGAACAAAACCAGGGGCGGTTTTGCCATAATCGCCACGCTTGGCAGGCGGGTTGGCGATCGCAGCAGGGTTGTTACAAAAGCACAGAGAACGCTGCTGCCTATTCTCTGGCAAGTCCCTTAGTCGCCTCTTACGATACCCACGGGAAGATATGGGATGGTGCTATTCTTTACGTCCGACACCATACAGACGAAAGAAAAAAAGACAAAAGTAATAATTAGGTCTAATGTGGATAAAAGGCGAGAACAAGTTTAGTGTAAACTAATTAAAGTTCTTAATGAATGTGTAGTTTTACAGACAAATAGTTTAGCAGTCTAGTTAGCTAATAAGGTCCAAGATAAAACGAATTGAAGTGGAGAGAAATGTTAAAGGACCCCACTGTACCTACCTACCTACATTCACTGTGTTACGGGCATTCATAAAATCCAAGTCTCCATAGATTAAAAAAATAAGATTCCAGAACCGTACTGTTGATGAGGAGTTGAGGAACTATAATCTCTGGGATGGGATAGCAAAAGAGTAACGGTTTTCCAATTTCTAAGCTAATATAGTTTCTAGACTTCTGGAAATTGTTTAACTTTAAAAAAGCCGTGATTAACCAGTTAACAAGATTATGATCCCTCAATAAAATTGGCTAACTCGACGTTAACATATTACCCACATACATACAATTGTATATTATGTTTGCTAATTTCATTATGTAACATTTTAACTAGATCACACACAAAATTACAAAACATTACCTACTTGATGTAATCTTCTAATCTTAAATAATGATGCTTTACTTGTTTCCTTGCTTCAGTTAAATCTCTATCGGTAATTTTTTCTACCATTGCCTCGGTATTCAGTATTCACATTTCATTCGTGGTAACTCCTTCGTCTTCATTTCTTATTTCACTTTGGTTCAAGTCATTTTCGTTTAATTTTTTTCATACTCTTGATTTTACTTCTCCCAGCGCTCAAAGGCCTTGTAGGATTATTGCAATATTATCTATCTAAACGCGTAAAAGAGTTTGACAATGCGTAGTGGAGTTTAAATAGTTTAATACGTTATTTAAATAAAAGAAACGCGATACGAAGAAAAGATTAGAGTAAAATGTGTGATTTTCTTAATCAACTTTTCTTCATATCGTCACCTTTATCATTAATTTAGTTGCTATAATGCAAAACTCCATAACACGGTATCAGCTGGCGAAATCACGTTTATGTCCGATGCCCTGGTCCCCGGTCTATACCTATGACATTGACTCATTGCTTCTGCATCCTGAGCTAATTATTTCTCGTCACGATCTTTTTTTTACGTACAGAGAGGAAATCAAAATGATATAAAAACCAGCTACTCCTGCCAGCCATTTGAACGCAAAGCATTAATCTCGATAGGTTGTTAAACCCACGGCAGCCAATTTTTTTTATTCGCAACTCAATAGTAAGGCCCTAAGACAGCATGTAAATTATATTTATCTGGTAGTTACATAAATTACGTAAGAAATTATATATTATGGGGTCACAACCTCTGTACAACAAAAGCATATCTTCGAAGACTTCCTTGTCCGCAAAACGATCTCGTAATAGCGCTCGCAAAGGCTCTGGGCAATGAAAATCAAAATAAATGTCGAGCCACAAAATAGCTCAACGGTCATAAATCAAAGTGTTTACGACGACGCGACACCTCGCCTTGTAATCCTGCGGGATGGCCGTTGGGCCTGGAGCCCCGAGACACGCAAAATATGCCTTCTATAATGGGAAAAATAATGCCCTCATGGGGCAATAAATCATTGTAATTTAGAGCATACTTACATTACCTATAACTCTTAGATAGAAGACGGCCAACGCAAACATTCATAGGTTTTGAACTAGTCATTTGTGGAGAATGTAAATAATTCAGACTTGAAGCCTGTTTTATTGGAAAATCTACCTACCAGACAAATAACTAGGTTTTAATTCGGTTCTTAGATACTAAAGTTTTGATTTGCACCTTTTACCTAGTGAACAAAAGAAGTTTATGATGATGATAAAAATCTACAACAACAGCATTCAGCTGTTGTTGTAGATTTCACTTGGATAGACGTTTCATTTGCTGTAAGATTAGGTATTGCAAAAGAGGCTTTAGACTAGCCACTTATTATTTTTCAAATGTAATCTGTTCCTGGTAAGGAACGTCGTGGGGAGTTTAGAATGATGGAAATCATTTAAAGTGAACTAATAAAGTATCGCTTTCGATTTTAACCACCGTACAATATTGCATTAATCTGATTTGGTGAGCTCCATCACTCGCTCTTTTCAAGATCCATATCAAACGTGAGTATGGTCACAACAATCACGAAGATGTCGGCAGGTAAGTATCTTCGTTTGAACATGCGTCAGTCACAGTATCGAACTATCGATGGTGTCACAATATATTTAGGTGCGCGCACTCTTTTAATGGTGAACTGTCACGATATATTTAAAGAGAAAACCATAAAGGTATGTTCACGGTACTTATAAGTTTTCAGTTCTGGGGTCGGAAATATCTTACCTACTTTTAGACGAATTGTAAGAGATAGCGAAACAATACGGTACATAAATAAATATTAATTACCGACATCTACTAGATCAACAATCATTGCGCGACGCTCCAATCGATCTATCACCACAATGTCAGGCTTATTGGCAACAATAGTCCTGTCAGTGACGATAGGTCGATCCCAATACAACGTGATATTACCATTATCGAGAACTGGGTCGGGCGCATACTTATAGTATGGCACTTCTGATTCCACAAGGTTGTATTTCAAAGACCGAGGTATCCTCCTTTCTCCGTAGTCGAATACCTCAATGCTATGTCATGGGTGGTCCGCGTCTCACTCTACCAAAATTCAGACATCCTAGGATGAATGACAGAATGGAAGACAGAATGCAGCCCCGGAGCATTCTCTTTCTTTTTAAAGAGATTAGATGTTGTTGTGATGTAAACTGTTAAATTCTTTAGAAAAGTTGGTAAGCTAGTAGTTCTTGCTAGAGATAGGAGATCAAAACCTGATAAACTCCCAGTTCGATTAAACTTTCCACAATAAATTTTATTCTAGCTAAGAATAATTATAATGAGACGACTGTTCTTAGTTATTTGCGTTTACTTTGCCGTAACGTTTAAGATCACTCAAGTGTATTTAATTACAATTTCAATATGACATAACTTAGGAACCTAAGCGTTTCTACTTCGATCTTCTTTTTCTCATCCGTCTCTTACCAATAATAATATATTGTCGTGGTTAAAGCTTCAGACACAAATAGAAAAAAAAGGGATGCCTTGCTCACCTTGACTTCTCAGACACGACAGGTAATGTCGAGCAAGGTTAATAGACATTCTCTTTAGACTGCCGGCGAAGAGATTAATAGCATCTACTAATCGTTCTTGATTAAGGATCTAAAATACTCTAGACTTGAAGCAGACAGCGCCTAAAGTCTGTGCCATTTAAGATAGCTAATCGTAATCAGTCTCCAAATGTCGGGCCGACAAAACTCGACTTTGGCTTCTTTCTGCAAAAAGCGCACCTATAAGGTAATTAGCAGACATCATGCTGAGGAATGCACGTCGTTAACTAATGAATTACACAAATCATGGACAATGGTATCGAAATTCTCTGCAAAGTTTCCATGTTCGCTAAAATAAGTCTCCCCATCAACAAGCAGAAGCGTTTCTATTCTTCGCTGCTTGCAACCTATGGGTTCATTAATTAGTAAAAGGTCGTTGTAGTACTTGTAGTGTCCCTATGAGGGGCTCTCAGCCTATCCTAAGTCAACTAATGAATTAGGTATTAACTCCTGGAGTCTCATGACACAGTCACTAGCTCTATCCGGTCCATTTCACCCTCCTTCGCATCCCTGGCGTGCGTGTCGCCGAGTCCAAATATGAGATGACATATTCATTTGATGTGATTACCCCAAATGACATAAACGGCCAATCCTCCAATTGTGTTCGTAGACGAATTTTCAGCAGAAGACGCTTACCTAGTAAGTGATTTGTTAATCACTGAAATAGAACACCACTCATACTTTACCGGCAAGCAAGTACATAATGCGTATTACCTATATAGGTATACTAATATTTCAATCATTGTATGCACGCACTGCAACTGCAACGGTTTCTGCTCTTCAATTTCACTCAGAAGAACGTAGACAGGTAGTCAGTACCTGCATCATGCCTCACGTCGTTACAATGCACTCACATTTACTGTAGATACGTGCATAACCAATGACGGTTTATATATCATTGTGCATAACTAAATTCTTATGCTGTAATTTAAGGTTAGCGTACAATTACGTTTCATGTAATTGAAAGATAATAACATACAGAAAGTGCTCATGACACGAAAATACCAACTTAGTTATTATCCGTGGATTGTAATTCATAAAAAAAAACTACAATACAGTGTAATAATCAAGCAATTAGATCAAAATATACCTGTAGGAATGTACTTACGCAGAAATGTTTTTTAATTCCACAATGTGTTTTAATCACGCTTCTCTTTTCGTATTAGTTTCATATGATTTATGAGCATGAAGTTTCAATGACTTGTGTCGAGATATATATCTCGACACAAGTCATTGAAACTTCATTAATCCGTTTAAACACGTCACATGGACATATGTCCATGTAGTATTCAAACTCGATAACTTGTGAGTTATCAAGTGTGTGTGAGTTATCCACCGCTGCTTGCTAAACAAAGGGCAGAGAACTCACCCAAAATAAAGCTCTACAATCGCCACACTGTACAAGTGGGTTACATATGCAGGTCTTTAATGACTGTGACGTCTACATTTAATTTGCGGTAAATTTTGGTTAAAATCATACTATTTTGCACATAATTAACCAGCTTCTTCTTTAAAATTGCGCTCGCTACTAAAGGAAACCAAACAAAACGCTCAAGTTTAGCAAGTTAACGCCTCTGAAGGCGTTAAAGCTAATTCGCGTTGTATCATCCACTCATCACATCACAATGAATGCGCGATGCAAGTGAAATATCAGTTAAATAATTGTCTGTAATGGAGGAATGTGACGTGGCAGATGCTCGCAAGTCGCAGCACTCAGCAGTGTTGGTGTCTCCGCCACACAATCAGTTCAGGCGAGTTTCACTCCGAGTATTCGTGCTGTTACTTTTACAACGCGCTGGCGCACACGAACAACGCTCTGTTTCCCTAAGTCTCATTGTTTCTACTTTGCGCACTGTCAAAGGAAAACTTTGACTTTCCACTGTGTCACCGTGAACAGCGGTGATAAAATTTAGGCAATTTACATAGTTACTCAATGATGTTGGGACCTCTAGTCAGCGGCAGAATCATACCATTGCTCTAATCGCTGAGCTCATATGTCCAAAATTGAGCAAGGTGTTGGGTAATACCTGAGTAAGTATTTCCCTAATTAAAGAAAAGAACAATGCACCAAGTTCACAGCTAACCATCTAAGTCATAGTTTGGTATGCGTATTTATTACATAAATACAAGCACTATTTTTAAACACGCGGTATCAGAGTACTATAGTTTAAGACTAATGCGCTAATACCTGCTAGTTTAGATGGCTATCTATATTTATTGACGAGATAGTTCGATTACGAAAGCGCTCGCGGCACGTTCACACTGACTGGATAAAACAAAGTAAGTATGAAGCAATCACTGGATACGGTTCGCGCGGAGATTTGGAGGTGATTTAAGATAACACTACTCAGTCCCGTTGGCTGCAGAGATCGTTTGCTCCTACGATTGTCGGATGGGCCGAGAGCCGAGTCCACACACCGTTACTTTCGCACCAAATCTGCCTACAATACGTTGTTCAGTGTACTTTGATTCGGATAATAAGTTTAAAGTCACGATCCGGTCCGTGAAGCTGTCTACGTAATCTCTCGGTTGAATTAGAGGCTTCCTTGTAAGGGGAGATGCATATTTTATAGAGAAGCTATCGCGGAGACGAATTGCGGTCACCGAGGATTTATTTTCTGAGGGCGCATGTTTGGAGATAATACTGTTATTGTAGTTCTAGATCATGGAGCTATTGTTTACTTTGAGCTTTATAACAAACTTACCTTTAACAAATACTAACTTGGACGTAACTAAAAAACCGGCCAAGTGCGAGTCGGACTCGCGCACGAAGGGTTCCGTACCTTTGTTAAGAAAAACGAGCAAAAAAAAATAACTTTTTTGTATGGGAGCCCCCTTTAAATATTTATTTTATTCTGTTTTTAGTGTTTGTTGTTATAGCAGCAACAGAACTACATAATCTGTAGAAATTTCAACCAGCTAACTATCATGGTTCATGAGATACAGCCTGGTGACAGACGGACGGACGGACGGACGGACAGCGAAGTCTCAGTTATAGGGTCCCGTTTGACCCTTTGGGTACGGAAACCTAAAAATTAGTGGTCGATCACTACATCCTATCCTATATTATTAAATAAGCAGTATTTGTATTGTTATCACGTTCTTGAAAACGGATCTAACGATTTCGATGAAAGTTCCAAATAGGGGTCTGGGAAAAATCGTTTTCTCTATTTTCACCCGGGCAGAGCTCGGTCGCCCAGTACTAGGTAGTACTAATTAGCAGCATATACGCCAAGCTTTAAATGCCTTCGTCTTGTTGTCGTATTTCATTCTATAATTTTATATTCAGATTTTCATGCTCACCATACACCGATAGATTGAACAACATTAATCGTTCACGCTTTCGCTAGCGTAAAGACGAGCTCCCAGTGGCCGCTGAGCTCAGACAATAGACGTTAATTGTTGATAATGCTCAGTACACACAATAATAAGATATATATTGGCATTGCTTATAATTGCTTCATATCCACCAAACTACTGGATAACTCACCTATTATCTACATGGGCAAAACGGAAGAATCACGTCTATTACCATAACTTAAAATGATAAGGGTCGATTAAGCTGATACAAACCCGTTTCCTTTACTACTTCTATCTTCTTTTCTTCTTTTTCTTCTTCTATGACGAAGAACGATGAAAGAACACACTATAAAGGATCGTCGAAAATCCCGATAAAATACCGATTAATTAAACCGATGCCATAGTTATTATTACATAAAGAAAAATGATCACTATTTTTTTTCTTTGTCTGTCGGGTAGATTATTGAAAAGTATTGGACACGTATTTTTTCTTTTTTCACGTGGTCATAAAATTACGGAGATTTATATTGAGTATTTATATTGAACACCCCTCCCTTATGTCAATGTGGCGTTAGGGGAGGCCTATGTCCAGTAGTGGACGTCTTTCGGCTGAAATGATGATGATGATGATGATATTGAGTTGAAATGGCGCATGACGTCACTTGTAGGTAATTTTTTACCTACATGTGACGTAGTGAGACCCCACTCTCAAACTTTGATGAGTTATAACTAAGTAATTTTTTGATATTTTGATAAAACAAAAAATACGTGTCTTATATTTTTGTATTACCTGTCTGACGGACAAAATAGAATTTCGTTTTCTTTACCAAGTATTATCCCCTATTCCCATAACATAAAACTTCTTTTGAAAAATAACAATAAAATGCGCACATAAAATGGCTTTCGACTTAAACAGAACAATATAACATAATAAGGGTCTAGACATTCGTGATCACGTTCTCCCTGTATATGCAAGTGAGCATTCAGAATGTAAACGTTACCTCGGCTTTTTCAATCTTAACGACCTAAAATAAAACGACAAAGAATACCAAATCGGTTAAGTTAGGGCTCCTAGGAGGTGCAAGGCGACTGTCGAACCGGTTTGGTCGGGAGATTCTTTGTTTGGTTATCTCAGAGTCGAAACGTCGCGCCTCAAGTCGAGACAGACATCGCCTGGCTAACTAACGCCTCATTTATCTGTTGCAGAGATAAAAGGACGAGAGCGGATGTGTCTGCAGCGAGACTCGGGCAGCTGAGGGCCCCGGCGGCCTGATGGCGAGCAGAGCGGTGCGCGCGCTGCTCGTGACGGCGGCGCTGGCGACGTTCGGCGCGAACGCGGCGCGCTTCGGAGACCGCCTCGCGCCGCGCGTGCCGGCCGCCTACTCGCCGCGCAACGCCCCCTCCGCAAATCACTACGTCGAGAATGAATATGACGACGTGTACGAGCAGGACTACGAGGAGCAGAACCTCTCTGTCGAGGAAGAGGAGACACCAGAGCCGGCCCCTGCCCTGCGCCGCCCCGCGCGCACTGAAGCTCATCGACTGGAAATGAGCACTGAATTCTTCGTTGTACCAGAACGACTCTCATCGCCAACGCCACCTTCGACATCCACAACTGTCACACCAGAACCACAACCGAACTTGACCATTATATTAGCACCGACCCCGCAAATTATGGGCGCACTCAGACCCGAATCTTGGGCTGTTCCTATATTAGCTCTCGCTTGTGTTAGTATGGTGACCCTCGGCGGATTTGAAGCGTTTGTAATATGGGGAGCGAGTCGCAAGGCGCCCAGTCATCGCCACCTGCTACTTGGACAGACGCTACTGTTCGGGTTGTTCTCGTGCGCCGCTACAGCTGCATTGTTTGCAACTACGCCGACTGCGTTCACGTGTGGTGCTGTCCGATTCGGAACGGGTGTTGCGTATGTAATCGTATTCGCTTCACTTCTAGTGAAATGTGTTTTTTTGCTAAGTTTAAATGGTGGAGTATATTTACCGGCAGCGTACCAAGGACTTTTATTGTTTTTCGCTGTAATGATACAAGTAGCGATCGGTGCACAGTGGCTCGGTGGTTCTCCTCCACGAGTGATAAGCGGCGGCGGCCGGTGCGACGTCCACATGTCAGACATGCTGCTGTCGCTGTGCTACGCAGCGTTCCTGATCACGGTGGTGTGCGGAGTGGCGCTGCGGTCGCGCGGCATCCGCGACAACTACCGCGAGGCGACGCACATTGCGGGCGCGGGCGGCGCCACGGCGGCCGTGTGGGTGTGCTGGGTGGCGGCGGCGCTGGGTGCTCCCGAGCGGCACCGAGACGCGTGCGTGGCCGCCGGCCTGCTCGCCACGTGCGCGTGTGTGTTCGCGCTCATGTTTGCACCGAAGGGCCGGCGCCTGGCGGCGCTGGGCCGCGAAGGCCGCTGGGACGCGGACCGCGAGGAAGGCCTCAGCTCGCTGGGCGCCGGCGGCTCCGGCTACTCGCCCTCGTTCTTCCACTTCAAGCCGGTCAAGTATGGCATGGTGTCGGCGGCGGCGCCGGCACCCGTGCCGCCTCCCGTGCTGGACCGTAAGGAGCCGCCCGCTCAGCCAGCCGGTTAGTTAAGTATCTAAAGTGCGCTACTAGTGAGGACTAGCGCTTCCACGCACAGATTGACCGCAGATCGCGACGTTCTTTTCGCAGATCCGTACGGAGGCCTCTTCGCGAACTCGCCGCACCCGCACTCACGCGCCCTGTACACTCCGCCGCACTACACCATGCACCCCCTTATGCTAAACTATCACTACAATTACCCGCCCTATCCTTACTTGCTGCCGCCAGGTAACTACTCATACTCGCTTGTAATTAAATGCACTCTCACTTCACTTTTTCAATGGCAAATACCTACAAGATCGGTTTTGATAAGATTATTTATATTTTCTTCAGAGATCACTTTCATGACTGTTTATATCAGATTCAGGTCCTCATGTACGAGACTACATACTTAAAGTAATTGCAACAGGTAAGCTAAGCCATACTGATTGTATCGTGTTGTGTGCAGGCGTGATGGTGCGTCCGGAGGAGGGCAACGTGTACACGAGCGTGGAGCCCACCTTCAGCAGCAACCCCAACGTGTACTTCCAGCGCACGGAGCCGTTGCACGTCGGCATGATGTACTGAGCCCCTGACAAACCACAAGTTCCGAACGCGAACACTAGGATTTGCAGCGCGACGCCATTGTCACTGGCCAACCGGCAATCTGTGACACACCTACGAGTATTGTGACGACACTTTCCCACTGCTGCGTGAAGCACTTCTGCACTTATCTTAAATAGCCCACAGAATTATATAATTTAATTAATTAAATTATTTCAAAATTCAAACTGACACAATCTTAAAAGCAGATAATTAGTTTAATGAAGAAACCGGTTACATTAGTTTGTTTGCCCCAATATGTGAAAGCTATAATTTTCTAGTCAAACAATCAGATAAAAATATGTAAATGTATAGTGAACAAATTGCTACCTATTCTTCATTCAGATATTAATCTTGTATGTGCTTTGGCCAGCAGCGGTGACAACTAATGTGTAAAATTATGGACTATGTGAAAAGACTTTTATGAACTTTGTGTGGAACGAAAGCTGTTTGTGATTTTAAACTATACTAAACCCACCCTGAAGAATATGAAGAACAGCTGTTAGAATATGTTTAGATAACTTACTACTAAGAATAGAGAAAACCATATAATTGTAAGTTTTCCTTATGCAAATTTGTAAATAAAACTAAAGACTGTTTTCGGTTATTTTATTTTATTTAAATTATAAAATTATTCTATATTTATTCAATGTAAACACATAAATAACTGTGCAAAGTTTAGTACACATGCCTCATCAAAACAGAGACAGTCATGCTTAACTTTTGTAACAATCTCACTCACTCACAATGTTGCCACTTTCAGTTCTTCAGACAAAAGTAGATGTAGTTTATTTTGTTCTGTTGGCAACACTTTTCACATGTAGTTCATTACTTGGTTCCGGTTGAGAGCAGGGCCAGGAGTCCTGACGCAGCCGAGATGGACACAATGTAGTTACTGTGGTAAAAGAGTTAAGGAATCTTTTTGGACAGAACACATAATATAAATAAATATTAATCTTTTATCTCATAGATTAGTATATACTTCAAACACTTTGCTGGTGCCCAAAGTATTTAATTCATATTTGACATACTTTCATAATATAGAGCTATATTAAATAATTAAGCCTGTTAAATAATTATCATCATAAGACAAAACATAACCTTTGTAATCCCGAAGGGTAAGGCAGAGGTGTATCTAGTAGTTCACTCACATACACAATAAGAGTATTTATTTTAAAAGCATTTTATTATCATTGCCTTCCAGTAGCTATTTACTTTTAAAATGAGTCAAAATTCTAATACTGTATTGTACAACAAAATAGTACCAAATAGCCCTCAGCTGGGCTGTTTTATACCATAGTGAATCTTAATAAGTATGATGATGTTCATCATACTTGATCAACTAGGCAGTTGCATATTGTTTGTAAAAGGATACACAGTGGGTGTGAAAGAGCGCAGAAGGTAGAAGCTGCTGAGGATTACGATGGTCAGGAACAGAGCATTGTTATAGAAGATGGAGTAGGTGGTAGCCTCATAGTCAGCCACTTCATTCTTTTTCCATAGGATCCTGAAAACATGTTAAATAGTTTTGATTACTAAGATGTTTTCCTGTACTCCTTTATCTTTAGTTTTATAGCTTATAATTTAGCTAATAATCTAAACTAAAAATATATTTTATAAGCAGAGCACTGGGTAAGCAGGATGTGATCATACAAAAAGAATCTGGGAAAGGCAACCGAGTTAAGCCATCAGTATTCATCCTATTATTACCATATGAATTTGGATTAGAAAGTCAAATAAGAATCTATTAGCACATTCTACAAAAATTATAAGTACACTTATTAACATTCCAATACCATTTGGAATTTCTAAAGGTGATCAGCATAGATCGGAGTAGGTAGATTGAATGGGGGTCATTGATCCGAAATGTTTAAATTAATTTGGACATTCCTCTGGAATTGGTTGATTTGATTGAAATTTAAGTGCAACAATTTATAAGAAGTTGTGGCCATAAAAAGGCAAGAAAATTAAAAAAAAATGATTCAATCGGAATTTGATTATTTTTATTATTCAACAGTTAAATAATAAATTAATTTAGTTTTGATACCTTCCTTTAAATTCTTGAATTAAGTAGTTATAATATCACTACCAACATTAAGAATATTTAATTGAAGACGGACAAACCGGAATTACTTTCTGAAAAAATGGCTTATCCATGTTATTCTTTCTATGTGCATTTATGATACAAGTACCAAAAATCATTCTACCTACTCCGATCTATGGTGATCAGATTAATGAATCTTCTTCAACATATCCTATAACCTGGATTAATGTTATAATATCAAGCAAAACACAAGTATTATACCTACTGATAAGGTATCTGTTAACCCAAAGATCAAATCATACAAGATGAGGATTGAGGATTTCAAACAAGACTTGTTGTCAACCCGTTTTCCAACTGATCCATCTCACCTTTTTATTGGTGAAACATTTACATAAATCATGTTGAAAACTATATTTTCAGCTGTCTCTTCTCTTAGTTGAGGTATTTTATCCCTTCAGACAACAAGTTGTAAACTGAATGTTTTACCAGTGGGAACACAGTCAGTTAGGAGACTTCATAAACAAAACAGAAGTATTTAGTAATTACCTCTCGTCCTTCTCCTTCCTGCTCATCTTCTTGTCGTCAGCCAGCTTGCGAGCCATCTCGCGTGCCACGGCGTCTTCTCTGCGCACTGCTACACGGTGCTTCAGCTGGAACTTGGTGTTCCTGTATGCCAGGGCCAGCAGCCAGGTGCTCGCTGTCGTCACCATCGCGAACCACGCCAAGGACGAGCTCACCTCCAGGGCATGCACTCTCCAGAACAACCCTGAAAGAGCGACACATCAATATCGAACGAAACTTTCACTACACGGTAATTTAAGATTTATGTATAAAACTATACGTTTTAACAACTTAATAGTGTCGGAACAGTATTGCTGTAATACTCACATATGGGAATAGCGGACACGATAAAAGCATTCCCGTAAAAGAGAGCTGAAGACTTCGTCGACACATTCCGGCTGAAATCTTGAAGCAGTAACTCTTCTTCTTTTGTGAAAGCCTTGTTTGCCTTGCCCGACATGATTGTTTATTTAATTTTGATCTTATATTAACAGTTAAATAATACTAGCACGAACTACGTGTAGTAAAAATATAAAGATAGCTCGATATTGTGCCACCACTTCAGCTGGCTTGTGCGCTGGCGAGCGAAAGTCAAACGTCAAATGACATGTAAGCAACGTGTCAAAAATATTACCATCTTTCAAAAATATTTGGATTTACATAAATATTACTTGAACATTTAAATAAATTAACTTATTACAGACATAACCAGATTTATTAAAATAAAACAATGAAAGTTTGATGCGATGGAAATAAGAAACACAGGTATCACATTTTTGCACTCCATCAGGGCTGCCACATTACTCCGTTGGCATAGATGGCAGATTAAATTATGGATTAAAAACCGTAACGAAATAACGATCCACAAACTGTAATTTAAATTTGGTAGATTTGGTATCAATCTCTATCCTGACATGACAAAATTGTCAATGAGCATTAAACTGGAAAAAAAGAGTTAGTGGAATGCAAACTCGAAATGTTTTATTGAAAATATCGTCTAAATCATTTTTTCGTTCTTTTTGAAATTATTGCAGAATTGAACCTTTCAATTTGACAGTCGCTGACGTCGCTGTCACATTTCGAATTTCAAAAATAAACGTTTCATGCCGCGATCCGCTTGTTGTTTGTTGTGGAAATAAAACTTAACCTTCGTTGATTTATCGAATGGATAAGGAATTATTGCTCTGATACAAAATGAGCCACTTTGAATTTGCTATACCACTGCAGAAGGACGAATTACTAGAATCTCACGCAGGACAATATCATGTTGAAGACGTCGTACAACCGCGCGTACTTTTATCCAAATTACAAGGTAATTTAGTGTCAGTTTTGTCATCAATTATTTACGTATCACCAGATACGTGCTAAGAATTAATTAAGCTTACTATTTACAGATGCCGCGCGAGCTTTTAATGCTGAAGGAGTGGAATACATATTGGAACACTTTGATACTTATTTTTCCATCATAGTTCATGGAAACAAGCTTGAGTGGAATGTTATAAACAAAGGTACTCTTATCTTAATAGTTGTGACATTAACAACATAAATTCATTCATTCTTTGAAAATTAATCGTCAATTAACAACAATATGCAACAAGTTTTAAACAAACATCTTTTTAGGTTTCGAACACATCATACGAGCAAGCAAAAGTCTCTGCAACCACCTAGAACCTATAGTACAAGAGCAAGAGATAGACCCTGATGTCAGAACCAAGAACTTGAACATTTTGAAAATGATGATGTATCTGTTCACTCAGATTATGAAGACTAAGGACACTAAGCTTGCTGCTGATGTGAGTAGAATCATGTCTTACACTCAAAAATAAAGTTCTAGAAGAATTTTGAACTCTCAGGAATACATGGTAAGGTCCAAAAATTTCTGGCTTCAACTATAAAATTAAGGATTAATTGCCAAACAAAAATGGATTGAAATAAAGGGAAACTATAAAAAAAATATTACTTTTTTACTGTGATAACTAGAGAAAACTTCAGTAATTTATTTCTTATAAATTACTTAAGTAAGTACTACTATCTCTGTATCTCATACTAGCTGTCCGGCGCAACTTCGTTTGCGTCACATTTTCCCCGTTTTCGCAACATTTTTAATTGCTGCTCCGCTCCTATTGGTCGTAGCGTGATAATATATAGCCTATAGCCTTCCTCAATAAATGGGCTATATACCACTGAAAGAATTTTTCAAATCGGATCAGTAGTTTAAGAGCCTATTCCATGCAAACAAACAAACAATCAAATCTTTCCTCTTTATAATATTAGTTTAGATAAATATAATTTTATTTAGACCGGAATCTTTGGATCTATGTGATTTTTAGACCACTGAATATTGCATCCTATGTTTCATTCCCACCATGTTTTATTTTCTCGTATTAGAAATAATACCGTGTAAATAAAAGTTTTACATCTGGTGTAAGGACATCAGTACCTAATGTCACAACTTGAAACAACAAACAAAGGAATAAATTATATTACTTTTTTATCCAAAAACTTCTGAAGCTTATATTTACTATTTATAACACAGAACTCAACAAAGCTGACACTGGGTAAAAAGGGCAAGAAGGCGACAGATGATGAAGAGTTCTGTGGTTGGACCGAGTCAGACAAGCAGGCAGCACTAGTTACACTGAACCTGGTACTTCAGCAACCCTTGTCTAAGCTGTGGGACCCACCTTTGGCTGAAGATAACTTTGTTTCGTAAGTTATTCCATAGTTTTGCTTGGCTAGCTGACTTGTGCATTTCATATGAGTAATTTTATCTGTTACATGTTTTATTAGAATATTATGACATTGTATTAGGCAGAATAGTTTTAGGAGTATCTTTTCATAAGTTTAAAAAAAAAAACAAAGTTATATGTTTCCGATTTATTTCATTGTATCAATAGAAGATTAAATTTAAATGTACTGTTACATATTTCCAGAATGGTAGCAGACCCC
Organism: Cerastis rubricosa; assembly: GCA_949152445.1. NCBI lineage: Eukaryota > Metazoa > Arthropoda > Insecta > Lepidoptera > Noctuidae > Cerastis > Cerastis rubricosa. The sequence continues at coordinate 8,834,825 of OX424540.1, read as the reverse complement.
TGCTATAAAGCGTTAGAAGAACAAATAATAAAGAACAAATCTGTCAGAGAAACTGTGTTCCAAGTGCTTGGCGTGCTGATCAAGAAGTACAACCATGGCACCTCCTGTCTCATCAAGTTGGTTCAGGTAATTTAGTATAACATAATAGCATGAACACAACCACTCTTACCATGGGGAATATTGTTACCTAGCAACTGGGCTGTAATAGGCAGGTGCACCATGAAAAATACTGGTATTCAGCAGCATCTTGTTAGACTACAAGCTAACTCTTATAAAGCTGGGAAAAAGCTAGGCAGCTGATGATGTCTGTAAATTAACTATGTAACTGGCACTGTGTACAAAGCATGGAAATGAAAAAAAAAATATCTCTACATTGACTATGATTTAAAACCTAAGTTGAGTGTAAACTTAGGTTTGTGCACATTGTGTTCCTTTACCTCTTAGTCTGATCCCAGTTATGCAGATTGTGGTCAATGATAATTATGTATTCTTTATTCCAGGTCCTTCAAATGGTAGAACATGCAGTGTCGCCAATAGTTGCGGGAGTAGTGCAACTGACCAAAGAATTTGGCCTTGGAACATTTGGACCTCAAATGGTATTACATTAATGGATTTTAAATGCCTCTAAAAATACTCAGAGCTAATTTTTTTACTGCCTCATTGATCTAGTGGTCGCAAACGCAACTTCTGAGCATGAAGTCCTAGGTTCGATTCTCAGGTTGGGCCAAGTGTTATTGGGTTTTCCATCAGAAATTTCTCAACAACTGCTATGGATTTTGGCCTTGTTCATGGCAATAATAAGCTCGCCCCCTTTTCATGGGATTTAGACATAACTGGGCGTATTATTAAGTACACTCCTGCCTAACCCTTTAGGGAATACAGGCGTGATGTTATTTATGTTATGATTTTTGTAGGTGCGAGAAATAGCAGAGGCTTTAGCGTCATCTGACGATGAGAATGCCGGTGCTGGCACCGAGCAAGGGGCGGCGAGGAACTGTGGCGCATTTTTACTGGAGCTCACTAAGGAACTGCCCAAAGAGATGACTAATGCTATTGCCACTATACAGCCATATCTGGAGAGTGATGAGGTAAGATTTTGTTTTATCTTTTCCAGAACTATCTTTTGGCTACACTTTGCGAAAGTTTACCTGGCGTCACCTACAACTACGTCCATTGCAATAGTGACCTTTTAATTACTATGCATAACATTCAAATTTCTCTACTTAAAATGACCACGCAGTAATTGCGAATTACAGGCTTTCATTGTTCGGCCTCTATTTCCAAAAATAATAACTATTATTCGTTTTTATTTCAATAACATCTTTGACACATCACCATTGTTTCTTTGTTTACTTGATTGGACCATCGTTTCTTTGGTCTTCCCCTACTCGTATATGTTGCCAATTCATTTTTTGAAAACATTTTGTTTGAGGTGGCGCACGAAACCTGGAAAGATATGGAGGAGTCCTATGCGCAGCGTTGGGACATAACGTGGGACTAGATGGAACTAACAAAAAAAAATTTAATATCAATAAGACTTGAAACGGGATAGTGTGTGTTTAAAAACTAGCTGTCCCGCGCAACTTCGTCTGCGTCACATTTTCCCCGTTTTCGCAATATTTTTCATTGCTGATTGCTGCACCTATACAGCGCCATCTATTGAATACTTACTCAATCCAGTCAACAGATACCGCCATCTGTTAGAATCGTTTGGAGCTAATGGATAATTGTGACTTAATTTGCAATAAAATAATATTACGACTATAAATTGAGATGTAAGCTATCCTATCTTTCAAGTTGGATCAAACTGCACACGGTGTGCAAATTTGATTAAAATCGGTTAAGTAGTTAAGGAGTCCATCCCCGACATACAACGTGACACGTAATTTATATATGTATTTTGTTATTTCAGTCATACACGCTCCGTATAAGTGTGCTGGGCATGATGTGCGAGATACTGAGCGTGGAGCTACGCGGTGAAGGCCTCACAGACGAACAGCGCACGCAGCGAGATGACTTCCTCGACGACCTGTACGAGCACCTACATGACCTCTCCGCGTATGTACGACACAAGGTAACGCACTGCATCTTTATACCCTGAAGAAGACCTAAACCTAACCTAACCTAGACCGAAGATAGGTGGTCGAAACCAATACCAAATAGCGTCGCAGCTCGCCGGTGTGACGGTTCTGAGCCACAGAAAGGAATTGGAAACTGCTATATCCGGCTGAAAAGGTCTAGCTTGACCTTTTCGAGTGAATTCTCGACAGCCTAACATTAACGTATGAACATTTCAATAGGTTCTACAGTTCTGGTGTCGCCTGCAGAGAGAGAATTGCGTTCCTGTGAATCGGCAGCGCACTGTACTCGAGCGATCGATCGGACGCCTGCGGGACAAGGCTGCGCTCGTCAGGAAGGCCGCTATACAACTACTCAAGGTATAGTACATCAGAAAATACATACTAAGCTATGTATGGTGTCGGACGTAAAGAATAGCACCATCCCATATCTTCCCGTGGGTGTCGTAAGAGGCGACTAAGGGACTTGCCAGAGAATGGGCAGCAGCGTTCTCTGTGCTTTTATAACAACCGTACTGCGATCGCCAGCCCGCCTGCCAAGCGTTGCGATTATGGCAAAACCCCCCATGTTATGTCAATGTGGCGAAACTTGGGGGATGCCTATGTCCAGCAGCGGACGTCTTTCGGCTGAAATGATGATGATGATGATACTAAGCTACATTTCTCACCCTATAGATTTTTATAAGTCAAATAGCCTTCCGTTTTTCTTGCAATGTTTCTATTTTTATAACTACTTTTCAGATATTCTTAGAATGCAATCCATTTTCCGCGCAACTGAAACTAGAATTACTAGAAGAGCAATTGAAAACTGAAACAGAAATCATGGAAGATCTACAAAAGAAGATGAACCCTGGACCTGACCCTGAATTGGTCAAGAAATGGGAGACTATAGAAGAAGACATAATTTTTTCTATAAAGAAAGGAATGGATATATTCACACAGGATGAGCCGGAACTCTCCCAAGCCTCGCTGGAGAACTTGTATGATGCGATCCGCAAACATTTGCGGGAGAAGAATTATTACAAGGCATACCTTATTGTTAAGCACACTGAGAGACAGTACCCTGAAGCTAAGTTACTTAGATGCGACATGCAAAAAAGTGACCAGGTAAGAACTTCCTAAAATATCCTACTTAATATATAAATGCGAAAGGTTGTGAGGATGGATAGATGTTTATTACTCTCTCACGCGCAAACTACTGAACGGATTTGGACTAAATCTGGCACACGGGATAAACCTGGATTAACACATACTTTTTATCCCTTTAGTATAATCCCTAAGGACAATTACCGAACTTCACGCGTGCGTAGCCGCGGGCATAGGCTAGTTTGTTATAAGATCTTTCTGCACACGTAGCATGACCGCCGTAGAAACGGGCTATGTCGACGAAAGAATCGACAAAGTGACACATTGTAATTGTCTATCTGTCATTATATCAATTCTTCCGTAGACAAAACTCGTTTCTACAGTGGTCATGCTACGCGTGCTGATGAACAGAAACTATGTCAAGCTTGCGAATACATAATGCATAAAAAAATAATACTTTTCAACTCGTTACAGATCGCATACTTCGTAGCGTTACTCCGCAACATATTCGTAATACCAGACCGAACGATATCTCTAACACAGCAATGTGAACAAGAACTGGCCATGTACAAACGATTAGAAGAAAAAGAAAACATAGTTGCCTTTCTCCAAGAGTCTGTCCAGTTCAGTCGCATGGTGTCTGAAGCTGTACCGCTCATAAACGCCTTGTTGATGTCTAAGCAAGCCGGTGACGTCAGTGAGGCCATAGACTTCTTTACGACGGCGCATCATTTTAATATTGAATCTGCGAAGATGGGAGTTGCGAATATGTTGCTGCTCGTGTGGTCGCCGGATCAGGTAAGCCTGTTTAGTGAATGTTGCATATCCTGTATTCATATACCAAATCCATAGCTTCAATTACTTTCTGATCAGTTGAGAACTTGGAATATGAAATCTTACCCTCTTAATTTTCGATAAAAATATTAAATAGGATCATTTTTAATACTGGAACAGTAAGTTAAAGTAAATCTTCAACTACCAAAAATTCTACATATAACTATACATCTTCCACTTTCAAACTATCAGGAGAAACGTGAGGCAGTAGAGAGGGCATACCGCGACATGTACCTAGAGTGCGACAACAAGGCTGAGCGCGCGCGTTGCTTCACCATCGCCAAGAACCTGGTCTCTCTCATGACGCACATCGACCGCGGCAGTGCGCTCGCGCTCGAACATCTTGTGGACAAGTGGGTCGCGAAGGGAGATATCAGTCCTGCTATTATACAGGTAAACATAGGAATTAAGGCGCATTCGATTTTGTACAGGAAGTTGTGTAGGCAAATGCTCCCGATAAGGGATGCTACCTTACATAGGAACATACAGTACTCAGGTGAAAATTCGGCACATCGAGTTTAGGGCCTGGTATCCACCAAAGCGGGAGACAAGTAGAGCGATGAGGACGAGACGTGCAGCAATCGACCAATCAAAACGTAAATCCACATGGTATGTCGCGTCTCTCTTGTGATTGGTTTATTCTTGCACGTTATTAGAGGTGCACCCTCTCGTTTTGGAAATCAGACCTTAAAAAAACAAGATTAGGTTTATCCATCAAACATTGAACATATACAAAGTTTCATGTCCGTGCTATTGACCGTTGAGGAGTTCTCTCATGAGGAAGCGATCCTGGCTGAAAGATCAAGTTATGTCTGCCATATAAATGTATTCAAACTCAAACTCAAAGCATTTATTTCAATTAGACCATTACAGGCACTTTTGAAAGTCAAAGAACAAAAAAGAAGAACGCGAAGCTACAGTCCCAGTCACAAGACATAATAACTTGTGAAAGTACTGTAGTTGCCCATTCCAAAGCGTAGATCTCTATGGAGAAGAATGGGCAAGAAACTCCATGGACACTCTTTTAAATCAAAATATGTTACAAAATCTTGGTTACATCAATCGTGTTGAGAATTACTAGTATGTGAGAACGATGTAGAAATACGGGCAAGTTAAGAGCGTCCAGAGTAAAAGACGAAATCAATAATTCGAAAATAAAGTTAAAAATAAAATAATTAAAATAAACCGTGGCAGCTAAGAGATGACCAGGCACAACTGACAGCGCCCGTTCACGAACATGACGCATGTTCAGCCATCATTCAACTCAACCATATTGAAGGGAACTAAATGACCCGACACACCCGCCGCCATCAGCGTGACATTTAAGTGAGCATGACATTTACTCAACCGCCAGGGTAAATTCGCGTCAGTGTAAGATGTAGGTACTCAGTAAATGGTGGCTTTACAGTACATAGTTTTCACACATGTGCTATGCAATTATATAATACTAAGAGATTGAATCTATACAAAGCAAAGATATTTATACAATCTTCTGCAGCTTCCACAATAACTTCACATGGTATTGTCACCAGAACCAAAAGTGTGTGTGAAATTACAGCTCAATCAGTTGGGGGTTCGAAATTTAATTGCACGATTGATCAGTACATACTAACTTACTACCAAAGCAAGCTAAATAAAAACTTGGCTCAGTCATACATATTATCTGGATGCGAGTCTACTTCTAAAGAAGAGCTCGATTAGTCATCGACGACCCATTATTTAATTCTACCAGAGAAAACTAACTATAACTTTAATTACAAATACAACGGAGGGCAAACATTACTTGGAAAAAATTCTGGTCTCTAAAAGAAATTCTTAAAGGCCACTACACGCTAAAACTAAAAAAAGTAGTGATGGAGACTTGCCTGTTACCAAGCCTATTATATGGGTGTCAAACTTGGGTCCACACTAACAGGACAAAACAAAAAATTGTGACTACACAGAGAGCGATGGAAAGAAGCATATTAGGTTTAAGAAAAATACAAAAGGTAAAAAGTGTCAACATCAGAATAAAGACAAAGCCGACAGATTTTCTTACAAAAGCACTAAAATGGCGTTGGGCTGGTCATGTCGCACGTCTCGGTGACGACAGATGGACTATTCAAACCACGAGTTGGGCAGGACCACCGAATAAAAGAAAGGTCGGAAGACCACTCAAAAGATGGTCTGATGACATTGCGAAGACTGCTGGCTCAAACTGACTAAATCTTGCCAAGGACCGCGAAAAGTGGAAAAAGATGGAGGAGGCCTTTACCCGTAATGGGACTACATCTCCAACATAATAATAAAAAGTAACACTAACTAACTAGAATAAGTTACTAACAATACTAACACTCAATTATTAATAAGTACTAAATGTCAGTGTGTAAATTACCTGAGATGAGAAATAAAAGGCTTTTTTATTTATTTTATTTTTTTAATTACAAATGCAGGATTTTTGAAATGATATTTAATTATAAACCAATCATTTTGTGCACAGGTTTTCTGGGAAATGTTCCTGAAGAAAATCGACGGAACTACGGACAGCGACAGCTACGCCGCACTAACACTTCTAGTCATGGTGGCTAAGGCGAAACCTTCAGTAGCAGTCGCCAACCTCGACGTCATACAAGCGCACGGATTAACTGCAGACTACAACTCCAGGGACTTGAGTGTACAGCTGTTACTACCGTTGACGAAAAAGACTCAAAGATATCCCGTCGACCATGCAATTTTCACCTCTATTTTCGACAGTCTCATAGAAACATTCTCCAAGTTCGATAGATTCACTGCCTTCGCTGCTAACTCTATAGACCTCATTTACGCGATCTGTGATACACCGGAAGTTGTCTGCGGGAACATTCTTGCGGAGATGTACAGAAGGGTGGAAGAGACGATGGTAAATGATAGCGACAATGAGGAGGAGGTCAGCTTGCCAGTGGAGCTGTTGACGCGGTTCGTGTTTGTGCTGGGACAAGTGGCGCTGCAGCAACTCATATACCTTGACATAAACGTGTACAGCGAGCTCAGGAGAAGGAATCAGGTAATACAACTGAAAAAACCAGTGTATACTACATTTTCATTGAAAAACACTTTAAATAAAATAATTTCCCATAGAAATACTTTATTAAGTATCGATTCAGACATCACAATTTACGGATTTCTTTTCATCAGGTCCGCGAAGAACGGAAGGTGGAAGAGAAACGCAAGAAGAAAGCGGGCGCGTTCGCGACGCCGGGCAAGCGCGGGCGCGTTGACGACCTGCGCCGACAGACGCTCATGAACGCCAGCAACGCCAGCGCCTCCTCGCGGCAACAGAGGTCTGCTAGCGTCACCTCCAACAAAGGACCCTCGGTATGTTCATATTTTAAGTTAGTTCAGGTTACCGATACTACCATTTAAGGAAAGAAAACCGCTGCGATACTCAACAGTCACACCCAGGGCTGGGCAAAATACATGCTTTGCTATAATTGAAATACAAATTACAAAATACAGTATCGCAAGCTTCGATCAATAATAGTACTAGATTAAGGATCAAGAACAAAAATGAATCGAAAAAGTGTCCACGTTTGCACACACGTAAACATCTCTAATTCATAGAAAAAAGTTTTAATAATATTAACAATTTCAGTTTATTATAAACCTTAATTCTCTAACATAAAGTTTAATTACAATTGCAAAATATATTTATTTAAGTCCTTTCATCGGAGAAAGCTAAAAGGCAATAAACTTAAAATGTCGCTTTAAAATAAAAAGTCATGAGTACAATAATGTTTATTCTAAAATGAATCTTAAACTCTAAAAAACAAGGTTCAAAACATTATGTTGACAATTTCGTGCTTACTCTAATTTAGAATTAGACGTAGTTCTTGGTATTACATTTCAATGCTTAGAACACAGTGAGTATTGAAAGACGTGGAGTTGTAGAATATATATTTTTTAGGCCAAGGTTCGTTTTGTATGGTGGCAAATATTTTTGACCTATTTAAAAAAGTAGTAGACTAAGTAGTATGTACTATTTCTAACCGACTTTAAAAAAAAGAGGAGGTTCTCAATTCTACTGTGTTTTGTTTGTTTGTCCACCGATTTCTCCACTAACTGTAAACCGATGTTTAAAATTCTTTTTTATTCGAAAGCCTATACTCTTGTGGTGGTCCCGTTGTCACCAAGTCAAAATCTGATGGTAGGATCCCAGAGAAATCGAGGGCAACCCTCAAATTTTATAGGTACATACAAAGTTTTCCGTATACGTATTCCTTTCGTATGTTCAAAACTTAAACTTGTGGAAGGTGTGGCCTGTAAAAAAACACACGCGGTTTATTGAAAATAGTTTTAAAGTATTTCATGAAAATACCTACAGGTATAGTTTTCTTCCCATAAAGGATTTTGTAATCTACGCCTTTGCGTGTTCCAGTTATGTCCAAACTATAAAAATGAATCGAACATATTCTCGATTTTTTATAATATGTATTCTGCACATCGAAATATTATTTTTTTTTGTAGATTTTCTAGCGACCCCGCTAGAAAATCTACAAAAAAAAATAATATTTAAAATAACAACACTACTCCATGCATGGCCTGTTCCGGAACAGTCGATGTTTGTACCAATAGTTGGTGCGTTGTTGCAAACATTGGCCAAACAATAATAATTTTAGCTAATTCAATTATTTCTACTATGTATCCTGTTTTTATTCCACGAATAAATACTTAAATTTATATACCTACCGAAAAAAAGATATTCCTTCCAAAATTTTGGTGTTACGGTGGTTATTTTCACAGTTTTAGTACGCGCACTACGGCATTTCGACGTCTTAACGTTGGCTATGCTTGGACAATACTAATTTGAAATAAGACCACAAAAATATTTGTGGTCTTATTTTTCGAGCCGTTTTTGAAGCGCTCATCGGGAATCTAGTACTATTATTGATCGAAGATCGCAAGTAATTAAAATATAAAATATCTTTAAGTAAGGTATTTGAAATATAAAAAATACAAAATACCGTATTTTAGCTATTTTTAATTGAAATATAAAATACAAATTACATATTACAAAATAAGTAATCTAGACCAGCGTGGGCTGAAAAGTAGAGGAAAACAAGATTAATTAATCAGTAAAAACAGAGTTTTCTTTCATGAACACTAGATTTTTAAATACTACTACTGTCAGACAAACAGCCTCTTGTTGGAGAGTGAATAAAACCTGCTAAAGAAAACAATCTTTCTACAGGTCCTGATGAGCACAAATTATTTTAATGTTAAAATGTATTTTGAAGCCTCAAGTATTTGAAATACTAATTACAAAATACTTCGTCGTCAGGTATTTGAAATACGAATTACAAATTGAATTTTAAGGAAGTAATTGAAATACAAATACGAAATACCTATTTGTATTTCAAATACGTATTTTAATTACAAGTAATTCAAATACTGCCCAACCCTGGTCACACCATACCTAAAAATTGTCGCCGGGACGTTGGTTTATAGAATTTCAAAAGAATCTGTCTTCGCGATTCTCTGTCCTGCGAAGTTGGTGGCTTAGGGTCCCGTACCCAAAAAGTCACTTGTATAAATGTATGCATCAAATGACAGTACAATACTTACATTTTCAACATGCAAACAGGTAAACACAACAATGACAGAAGAAGAAGCGGGGCTAGAAGGGGCCGTAGCCGACGACGCGGACGCAGAGTACGTGCGCGGAGTGTGCGAGCGCGACATCGTGGGTGCCGGCACCAGCCTGGCGCGCTACGTGCCGCTGCTGCGCTGGCTGCTGGCCAACCCGGCGCGCGCCTCGCCCCGCCTGCAGGCCGCGGCCGCGCTCAGCTTCACTAGGTAATGCTAGCCGTGTAAAGGATAGATATAGACTAGAGCGAGACATTGTTTGTTTGGTTGAGTGCGCTAATCTCGGGAACTGCTGGTTCGAATTGAATAATTATTTTAGAGTTGGATAGCCCATTTATCGAGTAAGGCTATAGTCTATATAACATCGCGCTACGCCCAATAGGAGGACAGCATCAATGAAAAATTTATCAAAAACGGGAAGAAAATGTGACACATAGCATAAAATTTAATCAGCCTATAAGTCTTACTGCTGGGATGCTGACCTCTTTTCTGTGATATGGAGAGAAAAGTACTCCACTACGCTTGCCATACGTGCAAAACTGCCTGGTTGCACAGAACTTCTGTTAAATGTTTTGTCTGTATAATCTATGTAATTTTCAGTCGTAAAATGTGGTTTAAATTGCAGGTTCATGTTGGTTTCCAATGCGGTCTGCGAAGACGGTCTTCAGCTGATGGTGACAGTACTCAAGAAGTCCAAGAATGTGTCCCTGAGGACTAACTTGACTATCGCTTTCGCCGACCTTACCTTGCGATTCCCTAATCTAACACAACCCTGGACTCATCATATTTATCACATGTAAGTACTGTTAAAGAGAATTAAAATTTGAAAGATTCGCTATTCGTATGCGGTATACATTACAGCCTTGCTAATCTTCGTGTTCCAGCATTAACCCAAACACCGCGCCATAGAGGCAAAACTTTTAAATTTTGTATTGCCGATAATCTCTAAGTATCAGTTTCACCTCATCCGTACTTCCAACAAAATTAATTCTATTCTAATTTATATGCTAGGCAGTGCCTGTCCGTTTATTACGAAGCTGGCCTAAAAATATTAAAGTAACACTTTTAATAATACTATTCTATACCATTTCAGACTAAGCGACGAAGAGTTAGAAGTCCGACAATGTGCAGTGAAAATGCTCTCCTTCCTCGTTCTCCACGAGATGGTTCGAGTGAAAGGACAGATCGCCGACATGGCTCTATGTTGTGCGGACAAAGATGCGCGAGTCGCTTCTATGACGAAACTGTTCTTCAAACAGCTATCGCAGAAAGGCAACGCGTTGTATAACGTCATGCCTGACATTATATCGAGGCTCAGCGACCCCGAGTTGAACGTCGCTGAAGAACAGTACAGGATTATTATGAAGCGAGTATAAAAATTACTTTAAAAGTAAAAGCATTAGCAGTGACTTTTAGAATATAAAGGCAACTAAGTTTTTTTCTTTATAAACCTGCGTAACTAACTAACTAAACTAATGTATTCTCTTTTTAGGTATATAACATCTCTCATACAAAAAGACCGTCAAATGGAAGCCTTAGTAGAGAAGCTTTGCCAAAGATTTAAACTATCGACCGAGGAGCGACAGTGGCGCGACCTGGCGTACTGCCTGTCCCTGTTTTCATACAACGAAAGGTCTCTACGCAAGCTGATTGAGAATCTTGACTGTTACAAAGATAAACTGCACTGTAATGGAGTCATGGACTGCTTTAATACTATAATGAATAACACGTCCAAAATGGCCAAAAATGAAATTAAGGTAGGTCTAAAAGAAACACTTCGATCGCGTTTGCTTTACACTAGTGGTGACAAAATCTAAAAACTAAACTATTACAGACTCTCGTCACGGAGTTGGGCGACAAGATAGAAGAATGTTTCGCCGTTCGGGACGGTGAGGAAGGCGGAGGGAACACGGAAGAGAACAGCGAGGGCGGCGCCACCAGTGGCCCGTCGCCCCGGAGGAACGAGCCCGTAAAGGCCACACCACGACGCAAGCCCGCGGCCCGACGGAACAGAAAGCGATCTTCTTCTAGCCCTGACGAGGCAAGTTCACAAGTCCATTTTTGTAAAAATTAAAACCAGTTATGGAATTTTCACACCTTACCTAGTTTTAAAATAATATTTTAAATTATGCCTTATCGCAGAATGAACCCCCGAGCAACGAAAAGACCCCACAAAGTGTGAGAAAGTCGAATCGTAGAGCGGCGACGAGGAACAATAAAGCATCGGCGAACGCTTCAGATGACTCTGGTAAGCTTTAATACAATTAAAATTCAAATTAAATATTACATTCTCCTTGCCTTTTTTTCGGCAAACTGATTTATTAAATCATTTATAGCTGATGATGACTTTAGTTTTAGCACGTCCGTCGGCACGTATAATTGATACAGCAGATACGGCGGTAGGCCCCTGTACCACATGTAGCTTTACTATAATAATGTAATTCGTTTGTTACAGATGAAGACTTCCAGAAAAAGGATGATGATGAGGTATTCAAAAAACCTACAGTTAAGAAAACAACACGAAGAAGGAAATTATAATAGCAATTAATTTTAAAATGTTATGTAATACTCAAAATACAATAATTGAGTTGATTCATATTTTATTTCATTTAAATAAATGGCAATATAGTCCCGCTCCCTGAAAGTCGTGCAAGGTTCTTCACATTGTCGGGAGGGCGCTGTTGGTTTTCTTTTTGTGTTTTATCGAGAAAACGACTGCCCTATATAATCGCCTATTTAATCATGCAGCGATGCGTTCATAAATAACCCGATAGAAAGGTAAATGTGGACAAATCTATCAGAAAACATACACGTGAGTCTTCACAATTTATTTTTGGTTTAAAAGATATTTACGAAACAAGTACACAAATAAAGTAAATCTGAAGAAGTCATGCTGCGCGGACCCGTAATAAAATGGGATAATGATGCAGGGGAGGGGATTCTATTATTTTTGGCAACTGACTAGGCATGGGCAAAAAATATCGGTATATTAAAATATCGATATTTTTCCGAACAAAAATCGATGTATATCGTCAATATTTTTAATCTCGATCTCGATGTTCGATATTTATTTTAGAGTATCGAATTCGTATCAATTTCGTTTTTTTTTGTAATGGACTTTGGTGCTGTGTCTAATGTTATTAGGTACTCCTTGCATGCTCCTCGCGTATCGTTATCTTTAAAAAAATCCGCCATAATCTTTATGAAATGCAATATAACAGTAAGACTATTGGCTGCGTGCACGAAAATACTATTACTATTAACCATATAGTGCGGTACGGGCCCCCAAAAAGGCTCGACGCGCAAACCTCCGCAGGCTTGGTATTGGCCCCGAAAGGAGCTAGCAATTATGTAATTCGTTATTCTCATTATTTATGTAAATATTTAATATTCTGATTATCAAATACTATGAGTGAGCGTTAATTAAAAGAGTTGGAGAAAAATCACATAGTACAACGCCATTAAAACTTCTGTATATAGCGCGCAAGTTTCTTAATTTACCCTTATAAAATTCAAGTGCATAAACACGGTCATTCCCAATTTTGACGGCAGTGCTGATCGAGGCTAAAAATCACAAAAATTGTGGTTTTCGAATATTCGAGCGCGATCATGCGAAGACGATATATCGATATTTTTCGCTCGATAATTATCGATACTGTTTAAAAATATCGTTACGATAAAAATCTATATATTTTTTTCGCTTGCCCATACCTACAGCTGACTGCTCACTGACAGCTGTCACTGTTGACAGTTACGGCTGTTTATTTTCACTTTGTTGCTAAAAAGCATGCGAAATTACAAAGAGTAGAAATTAGAATGCTTGTACCAAACTGATAATTATGAAAATAAGATTCACCGGCTTTAAATTATGTACATTTCTTTTGATACTATTAAGTGTTTTAATGATTCGATCTAGCGTCATTATGATAACAACTCACATTAAATGTCGTGGAGGACTTTATCCGCGTTCTAGCATTGAAAGATTTTCTGTGCCTGACGAAAAGGTCAGCTGGTCTTCAGAATATAAGGAATATCAACCACATAATTATACTTCATCAAGCATACATGGAAAGCCATGGGCAGACCCTAATATTGGTAAGAAATATGTACCTTTAATATTAATTTATTTAAACTTTATGCCCAAGTAAATACTGTACAAAAGCGGAGTTAATGCGTTGGGCGTTTTCTACCAGTCTACCTTAGGGTTGATGCCGAGACACAGTGCAGTGCAACAAGTTTTTTTTTTTTTAACTAATCAATAAATATAGCAAGTTCTTGTATGCAGTGTGCACAGACTGGTTACCATCCTGTTATTTCTGAAATTATGTTGTAACAATAGATCTTTGGTTGTAATGCTATGTGGCTACGCCTTATTTAAAATAAAGTTCTTAAAGCTTTTATAATTTATCCTTACATGTTTAGGAGACCCTGAGTTCAAACCACAGTGGAACTGTGTGGATGGTAATGTGAGTAGAATCAGCTATATGGGCCATTACAAATTAGAGAATGGATACCCTATAAATCCCATAGGAAGAACAGGCATATCTGGTCGAGGGATTCTTGGGAGATGGGGACCAAACCATGCTGCTGACCCAGTTGTCACTCGCTGGAAGAGATATGAGAATGGTGAAATTGAAAAGGATAAATCTAGTAATAAGTAAATTTCTTTAATAATGTCATTATTCCTATTTTTTGGTTAAGATTAGATACCTATGCTAACCTATGCTTTTTTTTTAATTTTCTTCTTTTTTCAATAATTTTAATTAATCTATAATTTAGATCTCAAATTATTTAATTTAACTTATTTTCATTTGATTGTGGACATTTTATTTGACCTAACTAATGCTTGTATTAATAAATTTTTTGTAAAGGGGTTTGGATAAAAGTGGCATGATTTTTTAAGTCTGCGGCCACTAACTATTAATATTTCATTAGTAAGAACACAATACGACATTCATTTTCTTCTATGAACAATTATTTCCAAAATGCATCGGAGCCGAGATATACAGGGTGGAATTTTCAAGTGGGTGGAAGGCACAATCCGAAACTATGAGGAATAGCGAAAAACACTCAAAGGATTCACGAGCCTGATTTTGATAATAACTAAAACTGCATCATTGGTTTTTTGAAAAATCAATATTCGTAGCCAGGAAACAAATGCGTTAATTTTGAAAAAACACCACCCTGTATTATTACACCATTCGATAGTGTTGCCGCTAAGGACCAAATTATGGGAAGTAATGACAAACGGCAAACGATAGGAAAGAGTTAATTTTTGATAAAATACATAACACTTTTCAAAATGTTGGTACGTACAACACAACTTTGACATCAGATATTTCTCCAATATAATTTTAGGCAAAATTCTTTTAGGAGTCATAATTATCATATATTCCACAATACGTGAGCAACAATTATCTATGTGGCCGCTGTGAAAAAAATCATGCCACTGGTCCATACAAACTTACCCAATGCCCTTTGTTATTTTGATGTTTTTAGTCATAATGTGGCGAGTTTATGTCTCTGTTTATTTAATTACCAACTTTATTTTTAAGTATACTAACTAACCAAATTGTGGATAATTGAGTCTGAAATAATTGAATTGAATTAACAAAAAAACTGATTTCAGGCCTATCCTACAATGTGTTGTAGTGAAAAGAAGGGACACTGGAGAATGGGCACTTCCAGGTGGAATGGTAGACCCTGGCGAGAAAGTAAGTGCTACGGCTGCCAGAGAATTTCAGGAAGAAGCCATAAACTCTTTAGTAATGACTGACGGTTAGTTGTTTTTATGAAATATTTCTAATCATGAGATGATTTTTTTTTTATTATCTAGATGTATATATTACTAAAAAAAATTGCAGATCAAAAAAGGGATTGGCTCCAAAGGTTTGAAAAATTCTTCAGTGAGGGAGATGAGGTGTATAAAGGATACATTGACGATCGTCGTAATACAGACAATGCTTGGATGGAAAGTGCAGCATACAATTTTCATGACAACAATGGCTCCATTGTTGGAAAGTTAAAACTCTGTGCCGGTGATGATGCAGTTGGGGTGCGCTGGGTGGACGTCACTCCAGACATGGTGTTATATGCAAGCCACAAAGATATTGTAATGGCAGTGTTTGACAAACATCAGCTGTCTAACTTTTCCCAATAAAGCCAATAAAAAGAGAGAGTATTACTGATTGTTTCAAATTTGCAAAAACTTGTCTGATGTTAGTGTGATACAGGAATAAATGAATAAAACTGTGATTTATCAAAACCATTAGATTTTCTTTATTTTTCTTGTTCTTAAGCATACATAAATATCAAATAATAAGGTTTGTATTATCTCTAACCTCGCACACTATTATTTGAACATTATCACGCAACCTATTGCACCTCAAAGCAACTAAAACTTAAATGCAATTAATATTTACGAAAGTTGTTAACTTATTTACTTCAGTCAGCATTGATAAGTTTTCCAAAAAAAGAAATGGCCAGCTTATATATTTTTACATTGGCTTTGAAAACATTTTCTGAACACTGCGGCAGGTAATCTATGATGTACTATTGTAGTTTCAAAAAACTTTCACAGGAGATTGCTTTTAATATATTTTGTAAGTGTTGCCTAGCTTTCCATATTGTCACATTTCAAATGAACCTACACCATGCCTCTTTACAAAATTTTTCCAATGACTAGTTTCACTATTTCTGAAAACCGCCCCAAGCTGATTTATAATATCTTATTTTATAAATGCAGTTAAATGATTAAATTTCTAGGATCATATCGCAAATACGATTCTATAGTTCGACCAGACATCATAAAATAAAAAGGTGTTATAATATATATTTTAGATATAAAATAGAATGAATATATGTACAGTCTTAAACGCCAAATTCGGTCAAGAACTTTATTTGCTTAGTAAATTAGTAAACTACGAAGTGATAAAAACTAAATATAGAATCTATGTTTATGTACTAAATTAAGGATTGGTCATCCACTACACCATACCTAATAGAAAGTGCCCTAAAACTACCAACAAAAATATACCAACATAATAAAATATGTTAATCCGGTTTAAAGCAACAAAAAATTGCTTGTCAAACATAAAGAAGGCAACATAACATAAGCAACAACAAGGCCCTAGCCTAACGGATACATAGATTCCACATTGCCTTTACCCTTGAACCCACCACACACACACACACACATTGGAAAATGAAGCAACTCATTTAGTTTTTTATCAGTACAATATTTTTACTAATCCTGGTCATTCACATATTATGCACAAAGATACATTAATATTGGAAACTACTCTTATGATTTTCATGATGACCACGTCGCATACTTCCGATTCTTTTCGCAAAATGTGCAGATATTGTCATAAACATTTGTTTGCGTATTCGTACGTATGGGAAGGACTGGCCTCAAAACTGTAGTATGCATGTAACATAAAACAGCTTTATATTTTTTCTAACGTTTAGATTATTATTTCCACTGTCCACAAGTCAACATACTTGTATTTGTAACAATCACGATTTCATCTATCAGCATGTCAAAATGCTAATATCATAAATGATTCGCTTTTCTCTAATTTTCTTGTAGAAATTTCGGGGTCAAAGCTATTTCGATGCCGAATCGAATACATCTAAGTATTCAACTGAAGGCAGCGACCGTTCACCGTTTACGATATACATAGATATAATAATATACAGTCTAAAATTTTGATTTACAATTTGCCTTGATTGACGCTTAAGTACTCGTCTCACGCTTTATTCAAAAAATACTTCCGAACTAAACATTCGAATTGACGTTATCACTGCTGAATAACCGATGCTTAACGTTTTCAGTCTTAACACATTCTTTGCCCACGTTAGTTCATCGAATCATACCCATGATTTCATTGTATCCACTATTTACTGCACAATGTGCAAATGTACGTAGAGCTAGAATGTATTATTTATTTATCACTAGTGGTCCATTATCACAGCGTCATGTGAAGGTAGGGGTGATGCTAGGAGTTCATCCCGACTGGTGCCAGCGAGCTGTACGCGCGGTAACAGTTCACGTCATTCATGAGGCGCTGGATGTTCTGCGTGAACGTTGGTAAATCCTGCGAACAATTATTGTTGTATAAACATAGGCAGAATTATTTTCTTGCTTCAAATTATCTGGAAACCGCTGTCCGTCCGACGACAGCCTTGGACCTCGTCGGTGACTCGGTGTTTCAGCTGCCAGTTTTGTTAGAGTAGGTAAAAGTTGTGTTTAATTGTAATGTTTCAACATGATCATTGAATCCGAATGACGTTTACTGCTCGCTTACAGCGGATTTCCTCAACCTTCTCCTATGGCCAGTTTCATAACGTTACCATAACGTCATTAGTGTTTGACCACCACAACAGTGACCGATCGTTGATGCCAAAAAAGTACAGGACTGGATTAGAAGAACGCGATTTTATATGCAGAAGAGAGTAGTAAATACCGTGTCAGGCGGGAACTGCGCCAGATGGTGCTGATGTTCAGGCGAGAGGCCGGGCAGCGAAGCCAGGAAGTGCGGCAGGAAGGCTGCGCGGAAGGCTGCGAAGTCCACGAGCGCCATGGCGTGCACGGCCGCCGTCACCTCGTCCCGCGCCAGCGCCCGCCAGCCGCCCTCCGCCAGCCCCAGCAGCAGCACTGACAGGAACTCGCCCAAGAACTCCGTGCGGAACATCACCTGGACATCAGCATTCATTTTCATTGGGACCTTGTCGCTAGTCTGGCGCATGACGTCACGAGCATGTCGCGGTCATCGTGGACGCGAACCCATAGTCTTTTCTCCTAGCAAAAATCGCTCAACGCGACTAAAGAAGTTTTCACATCAAAAATAATTGTTACAATGAAAAAATAAAAAGAACTACAATAACCGATCTTACTGCTACGACAGAAAAATCCCTTGAGAATTACCTTGTGGTATAGCTTGCACTTGGTGTTGAGCGCGTCGAGCGTGTCGATGTTGAGCCGCAGCAGCTCGATGTCGGGCTGCAGCAGCGCGCGCCCCAGCGCCGCCAGCGCGCCGCGCAGCTCGTCCGTGCGCGCGCCGCTCTCCTCCGAGGTGCACTTGCTCGGGAAGAAGTAGCGCCAGCGGTGGATCAGGACGCTGGAAAAACGGCATCATAGTTATCACTCACGCGGCAGACGTTGACAACGACCAAAATCAAATGAAGTTAACAGATGACTTAGCCCTGAAGTTTAAATGTGGTGTTCCACAAACGTTACACTTTATTTCGAGTGCTGCTAATCTTTTGAGTCGTTCAGAGAGCGGTGTTTGCGTAGTCGCCAGGACGGAACGCACCAGCATGCCGTGCCGACAGATTACCTGGCTAGCAGCCTGTAGGCGGCGCGCGCGAGGTCGGGCGCGTCCAGCCCGGCGCGCGGCAGTACGTGACGCTGCAGCAGCGCCAGCACGGAGCGCACCAGCATGCCGCGCCGACAGATTACCTGGCTAGCAGCCTGTAGGCGGCGCGCGCGAGGTCGGGCGCGTCCAGCCCGGCGCGCGGCAGTACGTGACGCTGCAGCAGCGCCAGCACGGAGCGCACCAGCATGCCGCGCCGACAGATTACCTGGCTAGCAGCCTGTAGGCGGCGCGCGCGAGGTCGGGCGCGTCCAGCCCGGCGCGCGGCAGTACGTGACGCTGCAGCAGCGCCAGCACGGAGCGCACCAGCATGCCGCGCCGACAGATTACCTGGCTAGCAGCCTGTAGGCGGCGCGCGCGAGGTCGGGCGCGTCCAGCCCGGCGCGCGGCAGTACGTGACGCTGCAGCAGCGCCAGCACGGAGCGCACCAGCATGCCGCGCCGACAGATTACCTGGCTAGCAGCCTGTAGGCGGCGCGCGCGAGGTCGGGCGCGTCCAGCCCGGCGCGCGGCAGTACGTGACGCTGCAGCAGCGCCAGCACGGAGCGCACCAGCATGCCGCGCCGACAGATTACCTGGCTAGCAGCCTGTAGGCGGCGCGCGCGAGGTCGGGCGCGTCCAGCCCGGCGCGCGGCAGTACGTGACGCTGCAGCAGCGCCAGCACGGAGCGCACCAGCATGCCGCGCCGACAGATTACCTGGCTAGCAGCCTGTAGGCGGCGCGCGCGAGGTCGGGCGCGTCCAGCCCGGCGCGCGGCAGTACGTGACGCTGCAGCAGCGCCAGCACGGAGCGCACCAGCATGCCGCCGCCGCCTGCCTCGATGCCGAGCCGCACGCACTCCACCAGCCGCTCCAGCCCGCTCTCACCGCCGCCCCTACACAGCGGTACATAACATCATACCCCACATTTCTCCAGTATTATTTCTAAGAATTTGTCATTGTGAGATATAGACATTTTGCGTCCGGTTGTCACTATGAGCTGAATCAATAGGGGGCGATCTTATTGTCTGATTTAAATATTTAATCCAAACGTGCACAACACATGCACTTCCGACATGACTAAAATGTGACTGCCTCATCGCAGACGATGACCTTGAGTGATCTGATCAAGGCCACTACTAAGCTATTGAGATGGCAGAGTTCTAGTCGAAGCTTATTTAACACAAACGAATCATATACAGTTCTACACGACAAAGATGAAGATTAAAAATATGAAAATAACTAGTAAAGTTATTACCTCTGCGCAACCTCTAAAAACACGTCGATGGCGTTGTAGGCGAAGTTACCGAGTTGAGGTAGCAGCGCCGTGAACAGTGCGAGGAAAAAGTCCGTGATCTCCGCCTCAGCTGAAGCGAATGAAGGCTCGCACAACATTCGTAACGCAGTCTCTGCTGAGCTCTGAATGCCTTCCGCTATCACCTGGCACGTCAAGGGTGGAGTGAAAAGATGAATAACCATCCATTTAGAGAGCGTTTTTGCACAATATTGTTATTTCATTTAGTTTATCTCAGGAGAGCCTATATGGTCTTTTCAACATTAGAAAGGACGAGCCGCCGTCTTTTGTCAGTCATACCTTCTTAGCTTGCGTGGGCGCGTCCGAGAAGGCGTGCAGCAGCGCCGTGAGCGGCGGCAGCGCGTGCGCCGGGCCCTGCGCCCCCAGCGCGCCGCCCCACGCCGCCAGCAGCGCGCGCGCCGCGCCCCCGCCCCCGCCCCCGCCCCCTGCGCCCCCGCCCCCGCCCCCCGCGCCCGCGCCCCCGCCCCCACGCAGCGCCAGCGACACCAGCGCCTCGCGGACTACCGCTGCCGTCTGACACACATAGAACATGCTTTATTGAACACCCAATAAACGGAACTAGACAGTCCAAAACACTTATAAGGTGTGGTCAAACCAACCGCACCTCAACGACACCGCGCCAGACTGACGGCGAAAATCGGATTAAAAAAAAAGAACTACATGACATTTGTAATTTAAACCTACCTTAGACGGGAGATACTGTAAAGATCTTTGCGCATGTTCATACAAGTCCCCAGACAGCACTACAGGATCGCAGTTAAATTTCACATTTTTCGCGAGACTCATGAGGAGATGCGCTGCAGCATGGCACAATAACTGTGGTTCCTACAAAATAAAAACGACAAATAACCATAGATCCAAACCTAAGCTATTGAAAAATAACGATTCAAACAGACAAAGGTTGAAACTAACCGGTATTTCATGTGGAAGTAAAAAGGGTATCGCAGAAGAGAACAGTCCCTCCATGGTCTGGACTGGGACACCGCACTCGTTCGCGTAGCAACACCACGCGCCCATACACGCGAACATCTCCGCATGCCTGTGTAACAAGACACTCTTTGAACATACAACTACATTTCATTCAGTTATTTTACATCTGTTAAATGCAATCCAATAGCAACCGTATTGCAACGTGGATAAAGACCTCAGATTTTGATACTGATACAAAATCAGAGATAAAATAACCGTCAACTAGCAACAACAATACGCTGTGCTACAGTACAGCGCTTATTCCATTGTGAGAAAGAGACGGAGCTATAGAGGACGTCTAGCGCCATCTCTTTCCCACACTGGAATAAGATGAAATAATATTGGTTTAAGACGTCATGGTAGGCCACCTGTACTGTGCGCGTGAGTACTTACACCTGGACGTGCGCGTGCGCAAGATGCGCGAGCTGTGCGGAGCGGTGCGGGCGCGTGAGCGCGGCGCCGGCCAGCGCGCCCGCCATGCGCTCTACTAGTGTTGCGCCTAGAGCCCAGCCTGGCGCACGCCGACTGCTCTCCGTCTCTAAACACAAATATTAAATTAAAATGTATTTTATTATTACTACACTACCCTGAACTGGGCACATTTTAGACAAGAAATAACATTAAGGTGGAAGCGACAGGGTAGAATTATTGAACGACTATTTCATGAAAAAAACATTCAATGGGATTAAATGAACTTTATTATGTTGTATTAACGATTTTACTTACTATAATTCTGTAAAGCCATATTTGCTACGGCCGCCAATCATATTTTAACCAACATACAGCCTGACACTGCTGTGCAAATTGTAAAAAACGAAAGAAGAATTCAAATTCGCGGGCCACCCTTGCATGTCCACTTTAAGAAATATGTTGGTACCGGCTAGTAAGGCAGGCGCGAGACGGCCCAGCACGCGGCTGAGCGTGGCCAGGTCCAGCAGCGCGGCCAGCAGACGCTCGCCCTCCCCGCCGCGTGAGGCCGCGCGCGCGTGCACGCCCGCCAGGCACTGCCACCGCTCCAGCTGCGAACACACACATTACAGCCTCCACCTTCCTCCTTTACACAAGAAAACACTTCTTCTTTCAACTACGTAGTAATGTTATCATTAATCACTACAAAACCGATCACAAAGGATGTCTTTTTTGCTTAGAACCAAAACAGTGCAGAAAAGTTATATGAAATCTCATTATTGCACTGTTTTTCATTACTGCACTGTTTTAAATTTTAAATTTAGAATTAAATTTACCACAGAGGTTTTTGCCTCCTATTAAGTTTAATAAAATGTATGCATTACAACAAAAAGATACTGGCTGAAAGTAAAAATAGGCTGAATATAACCGACTTGGTGATAAAAGAAAAAAACAAATGGCGCGCATTTTGTACCATTGTAAAACATAATTCCTGTTTCCCTAACTTTGTCTCTTTCAATAATAATCCTCCAATCTAAATAACTTGACACTGGCTAAATGCACAAACCGTGCGAAGCCAGAAAAAAAAAAAAAAAAAAAAAAAAAAAAAAAAAAAAACATTGATACTTCTTATTTAGCAAAAAAAAAGTTTAAAAAACATGGAAATTGACAGCGATAGCGATATGAATTCAACTCTAGAAAGTATAAAACAGCTACAAATGAAGTTGTTAATAACCTTTAATAACTGCACTTTTAATAATTGTATGTTTGAAGGGAAGATGAATTAAAATTTGTTTCATTAACTTAAGTTTTTATTATAAGTAGGTATATTTTGTCACGGTAGTTGAAAGAAAAGTAGATTACGCACCTTGCTAAAGTGAGTAATTAATGCACTTGTGTTAATTTAGTGCCCTCGCATGCGCTCGGGCACCAACATAACACTCGTGCATTAATAACCCACTTTGCGCTCGATGCAACAATCTACTATGGCTCCACCAATTGGGCGCTCGCGCATTCTCGAGCAAGCACAAGGAGACGCTTTGTTTGCGTAGAATTCTATACTCGGTCGAAGACCCCAAAAAATGCTTTAGGCCGTGACGGCAAACGATACTCTATTCGCCACCGCTCTCGACTCGGTTGTATGCGTGCGTACACTTTGTTGCTTTTCTAAGTGAGCTGCGCAATGTAACTTTGTGGTTTTCCTTCATGTGTGTCGTTTTCATGGTTTTAGGGGTCAGCGATAACGTAACAGAGGTCAAAATGAAAATCCAAAATAGCGCCGACCAAAATTTTCAGTTTTTCCTTTATGGTGTCGTTTTCACGGTTTTCGGGATCGGTGATAAACAACGAAGATGAGGTCACAATTTAAACCCAAGGTGGCGACGAAAATTTCCAACTTTTGCGTCATGGTCTTCGGGGTCGGTGATAACGAAAATGAAGTCTCTATTATAAATACTAACATATTTTCTAATATTTTTATGAATTTATAATACGAATTGCAATATGAACGTAATATAAGACAAAACAATTTGACAAATAAGTTAATTTAACGATCGAAACTCAATTCTTTATTTTACTACATATTTCGTTATTGGTTTTCATTAATTATGAATTCTAATATTAGCATAGACCGCCGGATGGATCTGCCGGCCGTCACGTGACGGTCAACCTTTTCTTTTTGTTTTGTGGATAACTGTCACGTCTGTGGAATTTCACTAGCTTTTGTAACTTGACCTTTTTAGGGTTCCGTAGCCAAATGGCAAAAAACGGAACCCTGGTCTGTCTGTCTGTCTGTCCGTCCGTCTGTATGTCACAGCCACTTTTTTCCGAAACTATAAGAACTATAGTGTTGAAACTTGGTAAGTAGATCTATTCTGTGAACCGCATTAAGATTTTCACACAAAAATAGAAAAAAAACATAAATTTTGGGGTTCCCCATACATAGAACTGAAAACCAAATTTTTTTTTTTAATCATACCCATACGTGTGGGGTACTATGGATAGGTCTTTAAAAATGATACTGAGGTATCTAAAATCATTTTTTTCTAAACTGAATAGTTTGCGCTAGAGCCACTTCCAAAGTGGTAAAATGTCTGTCCCCACCCCTCTAATTTCTAAAGTAAGAGTAGGAAAATTCTGAAAATATTTAGGATTGTAAAACGTAAAAAAAACTATCAACGAAAATTGGTTTCAATAAGATATGATGTTTAGTTTTTGAGATATGGGACTTTTTCATCAAACTGCAGCAGAAACTTTGTTTTTCATTAACATACTATGAAAAACCAATTTAGTTTTGCGGTTGAGTGGAAGTTTACTAACTTATACTACTAAATAATGAATGACAGTTCAAAATATTGTTTGGTGCTATGGAACCCTGTGTGCGAGTAAGACTCGCACTTGGCCGGTTTTTTAATACTTATTTGAAGTATATGCCACACAAGACACACATTTCCTGATGGAGTACTTGTGTCTACTTACCACTGCAGTGAAAACATCAAGCGGCGCCAGTTCGGCGACGCGAGCTATGCACTCTATACAATGTTTCAGGAATGTGTGCCACTCGGTCTGGCCCTGTAATATTAAGTTTATCGGATGATTCAAGAGGCCAAGCATTTTAGTGATCCTTAAGCAAAATATCTGGCGATTTTATATTAATAGTTCGTAGTTGTATTGGATTATGAACCTTAACACGAAGCCATAAGCAATAATAATAACTTGCACTCACGTCATCATCACGAATGTCGTTGTCGAGGTGTTGTAATTGCGCTTTATTGTGTTGAAACTGTATCTTATTCAACACGCCATTTACAAGTGCCTGTAACGCTTCCCAATATCTGAAATAATACAACACATTTGCTTGGCTGCTAATGATAACGGAAAAATAAATGCCAAATCGAAACATAGGTAATATATAGGTTTATATTTACATACTTTGGTGTGTCTTCTGGCTTCAAAATGTCGATAAATTGTATCCATATATCTAAACAGTTTACAAAAATAGCACACGTGGGCACCTGAAAACAGAATTAAGTTAATTTGTATGTTGTTGCACCAAATACTCAATATTTTCATTGATTTTGGAACAAAACATACCTGGAATGTATATTGGAATAGATATGACAAAAATTCGATGGCATCAAATTCTGGCTCCGCCTCCAACCTCTTGAAATGCAATGACACAAACAGTTTTAGGAACTCGGCTAACTTGTTAAGGTAACTGAAATGGACACAATGTTCAATGATCACTAATGAGAGCTTTCAACAGTGCAGTCTTGGTCAGTTACTAATATGCACGGATCGGCCTTTTTCTGTATCTCCATGTCTCTCTGGCCATTAGAAACATTACGTTAGCTTTAAAAATAAATCCGCTAGCAAGCAATCTTATCGAAAGCCATGCGGATGGGATAATCTCTCCAGTAAAATACTTGCACATCGAAGAGGCCAAAAGGAATAGAAATGCAGAAAAACGTTGACCTGTGTGTCATTCGCATGTGCGTATTTCACCCTTATAGGTGAAGTTTCAAGAGTCATGTAAGCATTGAGAAGCTCTAGATAGGGAACACAAACTACTAACGCACATCAATACATAAATGATCCCTAATCTTTAAAAAAAAACAGAAATTAGTGAGTGAGGCGGCTTTTATGGCGCGTTCTTATATCCGAAGACTCACAGATCAACGCAAATATGGCACAAGTAAAGCTTTGGTCGAACCGGTACAGACAAACTGTAGACTGGTTGCGGACACCAAAGTCTAACAAAAAAAAGAAAGTCTAAGTATTCCATTACAGTATCCGTCAGCGTCTGGAGCCAGTCCGCAGTGTGTCCCTACTGGTAAAAGAGAAGGAGAGAGAGCGAATAGCTTGTGTACTAACTCGTGGTGCGCGTGCATGATGGCGTGCTGCGTGTGCGTGAGGTGGCGCAGCAGGCGCAGCGCGCAGTGCTGCAGGCGCAGCGCCGTGGCGGCCGACGACGGCGGCGCGTACCGCCGGTACAGCAGCTCGCACACGCCGCCCAGCCCGCACAGCGCCGCCTCCACGCTCTGCGACCACACGTACGACATTACAGATCGAGAAATGCCTAATTAACGTACACTTTGAAACTACGCGGCCAGCGGCTAGTATTTATTGTGTTTACAGCGGCTAGTATTTAAACACGCGCCTCGCGCTGCTGCAGTTGCCATAATGACGAGCGGCAAGTGAAACGCTCTAACAACGTAGTATCATCGTAGTATCGTCGTAGTATCAATTTCAGAGTCAATATCATCTCCTATAACTTCCGAAAATATCTTCGCGTTTAATTACGAATGTCGCACTCGCACCACTGAGTAAACCTTCACAAAAGCAAAGCTTCTAGTGACGTAAGTTTCCTCTCTATTGGGTTACCCAGTCGCACCTCGTCATCTGTCACTCGGTAAGTTTTGCGTTATTGCATATTTCTGAGTAGTTTAGCTTTAATTTCCTAACCATGGTAATGCAAAATAAGGCAATACTTCCACTGAAGTATAATCTCTATAGTTATCAGATCTCATTATAGCGCGTCCGTATTTCCAGAGATAGATACGATGTTACCGAAGTGCATACATTTCCTGGTACATTTTTAGCACAACATGACATACCTGTGATTGTGTTGCTATGCTGCCCCAATAGAACACTGTGGTGACTAATGATGGCGGTACGTGGGAAGATAATGGCAACCACGAGAATAGATGCTGAAGAGTCGTAAGACACTTTACCACTATTTCCATATTCAAAGCCCTGGAACATGTAGCACAAAAATGTTTATGCATCAATTAGGTTAAATTCCACTAGCTGGAGTACAGTTGTGTATCTACCTATATGTTTATCATTTCTACTGTAGTTAAGCAAATAGATTGGCTGAAGCCCTTAGTTCATGTCTGCAGTATTTCTAAGGACATTTGGATGTATTTAACATTGTACGCACGGCGATCAATCAAGTTATACAAAACCAGTTCACACAGATGTCTCATTAAACAGGAAATCTATACATAGCGAGGCCATGCTATACTGGAAATGTATACCTTGATGTGTCGTCGTGAGTACTACTTATAAGTTAAAAAATAGTTTTTAATTGACTTACTTATCTGTGCTACTGACATCATGTGCATTTGCCAAAAGGTCAGGCAACGCCGACGTTTGTGGAACACCATTCGTTGGTGATGGAGGTGGATTGGACTGTCCTTCCTTCTGGGCATTCTTCTCCAAAATATCTGAAAGAAATATTTATGTGGATTATTTTGGTTAAGATACAGAAAACAGTGGTAGGTAGTTAGTATCAGTACGAAAACGAACAACGAAAAGAAGATTAACACTTCTAAGGGTCTTAGAAGTGTTAATCTTCTTTTCGTTGTTCGTTGTCGTCTTAAGTCAATTTCTCAGCTCAGTTAGACTCACTCGTCATGACAATGGTTTAAAATTAAAACGCCCACCAATTCGTATTCTTAGCCGTAATTGGCTGATCCTCAACTTTGACACATGATTTCTTGTGAAATCTCCAAGTGTGGGCATTTCTGTCCATTTGTTAACAAAGTTTGGGCGTTTCAAGCTGGACTTGAGCTGAGTCGGCGACTAAGAATTATAAAGTATAAGATCGAAAGCGCTACTTGTACAGTTATTCAAAGTATCGAAGTAAGTAACTATGAGAGTAACGCACTTACCAACACGAAATCTGCAAGACTCAGAGTTTTATGTTCATGCAATAAAAGCGGAAGTGACGTCATTCACCTTGTAGCAGTTCAGACGATGCGGCTATTCGCCTTTATAGCATAAATCGCTTTCTGACCAAGCTGATTCCGCGTCGAAAAGAACGCGCGCGTTGCGCGAGATTAGTCTCAGATGAGAATTGGCCATCTTTTAAATTTATAAACTTACCACTAAGAGCACTTAACAGCTGTGGCATCCCCTTGAGCATGAGGCGTTCAAGCTGGTTCCTACGCGCGGAAGGCAGTAGGACGCCAGTGTCTCGCGCCGCTCCAAGCTCTTCACTTGCGGCCTGTGCAAGGACCAGTCCCAACAGGCAGCGGGGCCCATCACTTCTAATCAACTGGAAAAGCAAAGTTTGGCATTCATATGTGTATACAATTTGGAAGGGACACCGCCGCTAATACGATTACCATGTTATCAGTACATAATTCTGAAACCCCACATAGTTTTTTTTTTTTCATTTTTTTTTAGCTCTTTTATTCATTTTGATCGAGTAGGTATTGCAGTTTTGTAGGCAATATCTGTTTTTTAGTGTGTTGAAAACTAAAGTTAGGTTAGGTTAAGCTGTGCATTCTTGGTAATAAAATGGGCCAACATGTTGCATCCTTGCATACAGTATGTCTTTGAAAAATATATTCACCAACATATCTTGCTACATCTAAGTTGCTTGAATTTCTACCCATAATAAATAAGGCCATAAAGATCTTGCATTATAATAATAAATAGAAGTTCTTGACTATTGTCATGAAAGGTCAATATTATATTTTATCCTCTTTTTATTTAATTATTTAAACTTCATGTAACTATGTTGTCCTTCTGGTCCGCATATGCATGAAGTTTAAATAATTAACTAAATGCATATGGCATCTTATTATAATTCAAATATTATGTTATGCAGAGTGACTTGAGTTTGCAGCTAAGCCAAGCACTTAAGATATGATATTAGAACTTCTTAATGTATTAAAAGGGTTGTTTTTTTTACTTTCATTAATTCACTTAGCACTTTTAAGTGATGAGAGCACAGCTCACTATGGCATAGCTGCCCTTCTCATAATGTAGTATACATAATGATTGAATTTATCTGCGTTCTTACTCTGCATACAGAGTATGAATTAGTAGTTGTTAATCAACATATGCATAACAAGATTTTTCTTTTTATACTTACCTATGTGACTGTGTAATAAACATTACCTCAACAATGTTACTGAAGAAGTCATCATACAAATGTGGCCAGTCATAGCGAGCAATAGACACCATTAGGGCTGCAAGCTTGTTCCTTATAAAATATACCATAACTTCATGTTTGGCCAACAATTCATTCCATAATGTCAGCCGAATTTCTGTTTTCTCATTATCTGACAAACTGATCCACTGGCGGTTGATAATATTCTACAAAATATGTACAAAATACAGAGATAAACTTATCTGTTACATTACCTATACTAAAAATAAATTGTAACTCAGGCTCCAGCAAAGTTGTTAAAATTATGTTTACTTTCTATTCAAAACATAAATTATGAGGAAAACTTAAGTGAGTATGACAACAAGGATACTTTTGTTTTTACTATAATATATTATTTTATAAATTTAGTTTAAACTTGGTTTTACCTCTAATGTAGTCAAAGTGAACATCAAAACATACTGATTTTGTGATTTTTGTAAGAATAACAAACAATGTTTCCAGGAATCACTTCTATTAGAGAAATTCTCAAGCATACTCTCAATTTCTCTTTTCCTGAAGTTACTTGTAGCTGGTGCAAAGAACTCGGACATGAGCACATCTAATGAGGCTAAGGCCTCATCTATCTCATTATCAGCCTGCAAATTAAACACTCATATAAAATAAGTAATACAGATAAGGCGTTACAACTGTTTATAATTATTTTTGTACTTTATGTGGTTCCACTCACCATCATTTTGTTAATAATTATGTTTTTTTACATAATATTTAAAAAATAACCTTTATATGCAAAAATTACATTACGTTATATTTTATAGGAATGAATGGTACTGAGTCAAAACAATTATCAGGAAGTTGTAACAATATCTTGTATCAAATGTGATTCCTAAATATTTTTGGACATTAATTACAAAACATATGACATTTCTGATAACCACTCTTTCGTATTTGACATTTTGGCAACAATAAATTATTGAACATCTGAGGTAACGAGCAATAACAAAACGTTTTCAACATTACGTTTTATTTCTCGCCCCTGTTCCACGTTTAAAAAAAAAAAGATATCCTGTTATTGTTATGGAATTAGTAATTGTAGAATTTTAATGTCTTTGTTATACTAGCAGGTTTTGTTTATGGGTTATTAACGTAGGTTATTAAATAGTTTATTTTCAAAACAAGAACTGTGGTAAACCGTGCGAAGCCAGAAAGAAAATATTGACGGGAGTATTCAGCCACATTCTAGATAGGTTGTTTGATAGTTTAGTTTAAAAGAAAGAATTGTTTTAGATAAGTTTTGATGGTGTGGTTATCATGAAATAAAGAATGTTAAATGAATAATTTGCAAAAATCGTGTCTGGGGGTAGTGATGCGACTTGGCCCCCGGTGCCTCTTCGCTACTTCACCTGTGGCACGATAGCGTGTCCACAATCTTGAAATTACATTTTGGTGGGTCCCCATGGCCTCAGCAACATTACGCTGAACAGACCCAGCTTCCAGCATTCCCACAGCTCGTAACATCTCCGCCCTCGTCAAATGTTGGCGTTGCATGGCTACAATACCTCAAATTTAACTTTATCTTTCGTTTAAAAATGAAAAAAAAAATGTAACTAAACGTAATTCGTATTGTTTTCTAAATTTCGCACAAATGAAAATTCCCTCTCCTACACATCAAGACATTTGTATGCCACCGAAACAAAAGAATTTTCAAAAATTTGAATTTGGAATTAGTCTGAGATAAATTACAAACAAATCGGTGTATAAAAGATTCCAATGCGGCCAGTACTTTTCGAGTTATTTAATTGAGTATGAAATATCCCTAGACCGTGTTAATGTGTGTATTTTTTTTTTGTGGCAACTGAGCCGGATCCGACTATTCTGCCAGTGTCACGTCGTGACGGCCCCACATAGGCACATGCTGTCGAACTTTGTACTCCGTGGTAGTTGTTAGTCTAGGCTGAAAGGACGAACACATGGGTTAGTAAAAACACATAATCAAATTTACAAGCTTATATACAGATATAATTATACTAAACATAAACGGCTATATACAGACTAATTACATCATTTACGCACCAACTAAAATTTCAAATAATTTTCTTTTAAAAAAGTAGCCAGAATGTGGATTAATTTAGGAGAGAAGTGGGAGAGAAGGGAATGGAAGTTGGTTGGGAGAGGAATGTTTAATTTGGAAACTTTTCAGTAGAGGTCAAGCGATTGATTGTTTAAGGAGCAGGAAAAGAAAATATGATCTAATGTACCTTCCTCAAGACCACACTCGCACAGGGAACTATCCCGGACATGAATTTTGTGCAGGAACACTGGGCTACAACAATGTCCGAGTCTTAGTCTACAGAGTGACG
Source organism: Cerastis rubricosa (assembly GCA_949152445.1). Classification (NCBI taxonomy): domain Eukaryota; kingdom Metazoa; phylum Arthropoda; class Insecta; order Lepidoptera; family Noctuidae; genus Cerastis; species Cerastis rubricosa. The sequence goes on along the minus strand of OX424540.1, from coordinate 8,803,421 downwards.
AAACAGTTCTCTTCGACAATTTATGGCATTTAAAAAACCAAGGCCTGCGTTGAATTTCGGGCTGTATAGCGGCATAGTAGGTGCCCTTGGTTTTAGAGGTCGTCTTCCATGTTTCAGTCCACGAGTTAAATAACTTGGGTTTGGTACCATTCCGCAAATCGTAGTTATGAGCTACGTAGTGCTTTCGATCAGCCGGATTCGATGTGGCATACTTTGCTAACGAATCAGCGCACTCATTGCCAACAATACCCGAGTGACCGGGGATCCAGGCTATCTCGACGTACAAGCCGTTTTGGGAGCAATCAAATAACAAGGTCTTAATATTTACAATGATTTGACTATGGATTTTACTGTAAAGTTGATTTTGTTTTAAGGCCTGTATACTACTACGAGAATCTGAAAAAAATACTGATCTTGTTATTTGATGGGATTTAATATAGTGTATGGCTTCTAAAATACCAATACACTCTCCTGTGAATACTGATGTTTCTGGTGGGCATTGGAAAAGTAAAGCAATTTTGGAATTTTGAAAGTAAACTGATACACCAGTACATTCTGTATCAGACAATTTTGAAGCATCAGTGAAAAATAAATTCCATCCTTCCCAGTAGTAACGCTTGACAGCCGATTCAAAATCGTCTCTAGCGCTCGGGGAATTCTTTGATATACCAAGTCCCAAAACGGCTTTTGGTTCGAAATTAATCGTTTCATATGCAGCAGAGAAGACCGGGAGAGTAGGATATCGGCAAATAGGCGAGGAGAGTTGTTTAAGCTCTCTGTACCTATTTATCAATAGGGGAACTACTTTATGGTTCCAATAGGAAGAATTATTAAAGGAAAGGTCGATTTGTTCTAAAATTAGGAGTAAAGGATGGGATGAGAGGGAAAAAACTTTAGAAAGGAAGCGATCTGCCAAATACTGTCTCCGAAGGTGTAGGGGTGGTTCTGCACATTCAACTTGAAGCGCATTTATGGGAGAGGATTTCATGGCCCCAATGATTATTCTTAGACATTTGGCTTGGACACTGTCTAATTTTTTAAGCGCTTCTTTGTTGCAGGGCTCTATTAGATAGCTGCAGTAATCCATAGCGCTTCTAGTCAACGCATTATAGACCAGTTTAAGGGTATAGGGGTGAGCTCCCCACCATACCCCGGCCAAAGCCTTAAGGACCGACACAGAACGTTAACATTTTTTAACCGTGCTGTTAATGTGATCGACCCCAGACAACCTTGAGTCCAAAGTTACTCCCAGAAACCTAGCCTTATCTTCGACTGGGATGGTTTGTCCATTAATGTTTATATCAATTGGGGGTACAGAACGCTTGCGTGTAAAAATGACAGCTGAACTCTTTGGCGCACTTAAGGACAAACCATTGTCAAGTAGCCATTGATTCAGTGAAGCCAGAGAGACATTCATCGACAGAGCGGCATCCTGAATGCCACAGACCATTAATGCAATATCGTCAGCATACTGAAGGATTTTGCAGTCGAAATTAAGGGAAGAGGACAGGTCAGCCGTATAAATGTTATACAATGGAGGACTAAGAACAGATCCTTGAGGTAATCCTCTCCAGACCGATCTTTGTTCAGAGTCAGCCCCAGGTATTCTCAGTTGAATAGTGCGATTGGTAAGATGCTACCAATGATGCGACAAATCCTAGCCGGGACTCTCAGCTCGTGCAGCTTTTGCCTGAGATTAGGGAGGAGTAGCTGATATGTCCAGAAAAACAGCAACCACAGACTCATTGCTAAGGGCCAGCCGGACTTCTGACGTGAGGATACCCACACTATCAGCTGTGCCCAGACCTTTCCTAAAGCCGAATTGAGTCGTTGGGAGCAGTTTCCTGTTTTCCACCAACCACACTAACCGGTTTTTAAGTAAATGTTCCAGAAGTTTAATTAGTATGGACGATAAATCAATAGGTCTGTATGAGCAATGATCATTAGGATCTTTGCCAGGTTTTAGGATCGGGATGACAATTTGAACCTTCCACTCTGTGGGAATATGGCCAGAAGTAAAACAGAAGTTAGCCAGGTCCAGGTAATATTTGCGGGTTTTTGGACCAGCTTTAGAAATAAAAGAGTACGGGAATCCATCCACTCCCGGTGCGGAATCCTTGACGTGGGATAACACAGTTTTTAGTTCTTCGAGGCTAAATGCTTCACCTTTCGCCACACGACCGAAACCGGGGTGGAGGGACTCAGCGAACCACAATATTTTGACCATCCTTCACGTTTCTTTCTTTTTAAGAATTTCCTGGACTTAGCCAATATCTGCTTGAAGGCAATGAGGTTATCCAGGTTCATATTGCAGATGGCGGCCTCTTCAGCCTCATTTCTGGCCCTGACCATGTCAGTGCATTCCCTATCCCACCATGGCGGGGAAGGAAGTCTACCGGAATGGGGTTTTTTGGAGGTGGTTTTTTAAAATTTTTGAAAAAGTGACAGATATATAATTATGATGAATAAATACTTCTTTTAATTTTATGCAAACATTTATTTTTCTTTTGTGAGAAATTTTTACCCTTCATAAGGGCTTCCAAACAAATTTTTAAACGGGGCCCTGCCAAGGCACGCTACGCCACTTCTCCTGAGGTGGTACCATTGATACCATGTCAGAATCTGATCATGAGATCCTATTGAAATAGAGAACAACCAACAAATTAAATAGATTTTTATGGATATGACAAAGGCCTTCGACTGCGTCAATCATAAAATATTATTAAATAAATTAGAAGCGTATGGAATACGGGGAAAGGCTAGAGATCTCATTGAATCATATTTAAGTAACAGAGAACAACAAACTGAAATATCTAGCATTTCACGTCACAAAAGTCGAAAAAAAACATTTGTCAACACCAATAAAAGTCCGCAAAGGTGTACCACAAGGGAGTATTTTAGGTCCTTTGCTCTTTATTATTTATATTAACGACCTCCCCAAATCCATCAAATCCTCCATGGTTCTGTATGCTGACGATAGCACAGCGATAGTTGTTTCTGAGGACCTCTCGAGTCATGAACAAGAGATAAACCATACGCTGTCATCTATAGTTAACTGGTTAAAATTAAATGAACTTAAAATAAACCTAACTAAAACATTTATAATGACTTTTAAAACTAAAAATTCTAAATCAAATACTTTCAATACACATTATGAACAATTACAAATAGAAAAAATAAACTCGACAAAATTTCTTGGACTACACATAGACTCAGACATGAGATGGAGGACACATATTGAACAAGTATGTAGGTACTTAACTAAGTCGGTATTCATATGCCTTATACATGCTTCGTAAAGTGGTAAATCAAAGCGCACTTCTATCTGCCCGTTGGTTCGACTTTAAGGTATAGTATAATGTTTTGGGGGAATGCCACTGATCGAGAAAGTGTCTTCAAAGCCCAAAAGAAATGTATCCGGGCAATATGTGCTTTAAAACCTACATACATGTAAACCACATTTTATAAATCTAAAAATATTGACATTCGCATCACTGTATATTTATGAACTAGCATTAGACATTAGAAACAATATTAAGGAATATGAAACTTTAAAAAGCACCAGGCTGGCCAGTACACCTCGTGCAATACGCCATAGAACGGTTATGTTTGACAAGAGTGCATTTTGTATGGGCCCTAGAATTTATAATAAATTGCCTAGTTACATAAAGAAGGCTGAGAATTTTATTTCGTTTAAAAATTAATTAAAGACATATCTAATTAATAAAGCCTAAATAATGTAAATGATGAAACAATGTAATTTAGATGTATTAACTATTAAATTAAAGACATGTCTAATTAATAAAGCCTATTATAATGTAAATGATTATTTAAATGAAACAATGTAATTTAGATGTATTAACTATTAAATTATGAAACTATTATTATTAAAATATTTGACATTGCATGTAACACATATTTGCACACCTGTTAAGGTAGAATATGGCAGCAAGAAATTTTGTTTGTAACACCTCATGTATGTACCCATATTCCAGCAAATAAATGATTTGATTTGATTTTAAAAAAGTACACAATATGTAAATATTAATGTAAAATTAATATTTAATTATTGTTTGGTGTTATACGTATGTTATCTATTATCTGTTTCATATATTTTAATTACTACATGTGATAACTTGTAATTGACCATATTTTGTTTAACGATTACTGACTGTGTGGTTGGCTGTAAAAAATAAAAAACCGACAAGAACCGCCAATTTGGAAAAAACGTAAGAAAATTCGAATTTCGCAGGCTACCACCTTAAGTCCCATGTAATCGGAGGCGGGCCTATTGTCATTAACCGAGCACTAATCCAGACTCCGTGGCTGCTACTGAAAAAATCCTGATGGAAAAACCCAATAACAATTTGCCCGACCCCGGCATCAAACCTAGGACCCCATACTAAGCCAGTAGTCGAGGTTGATGATGATGATGGATGAGAATTATGTGTGTATTATGTCGCAATCAGCTGTTGTCTCTGTGTGCAATATGTACGTTATGACGTGCTGTGGTCGGACCATTTTCCCGTAATATGTGAATGTATCCATAATATGATGAACGAAAACTGTGTATAGCCAACTTTATATTCTCTGTGGTTTTCGTTTTGTTTGGCTGTCTGCTGCTGTTTGACAATTCATGACATCTGTCTCTCATCTCTCAGTCACTTTTGTGTATTATTTTTCGCGCGTTTTTGTTTTGTGTCCCGCGGCTGCCGTAATAACAATTAACATTCGCCACTTGTTTTACATTTACTATGTATTTTTGTTTTCTATGACTTTTTCCTCGTTTATGTGTTTAGTTGTAAGTATTTTGCACACATTTTTATGTAGATACATTTTTTCAGAGAGAAGATTCCCAATCCCAATACGGCTTGGCAACTTACTTGTCAAAGGCTCAAAGCAAAGCTCTCGTTTCATAGAAATGCTTATCTGTTGTTGTTACACGTTTTGTATCTGCTTGTTGCTTATGATCGTTTTATCATAGAATGATTTGAAATAACTAAGTAACAGATTACAGAATAGAGATGATCTAGACGCGCATCACGAAGGCTGGTTCGAGGTGGCGCAGGAGAAGACTACCTGGAAGGATATGGGGGAAACGTTTGCCCAGCTGTGGGACTTACAAGGCCACTAAAAAATAAATAGAAAATGTACTATCAATAACACTTGTAAAGGGATATTTGCCGTTAAATATGTACTCTTCTAATGTGTGATATTATAGATGACTTAAAAAACATTTTATTTTTTGCATTCCAGGGTTTTTTTTTAACGTTTTGGTTCAGCTTACTATGAATGCAATAACCTCTAAAAGAAGCTGGCCTGGTGATATGGATGAAACTCAAGAAAGTGAGTACAGTTTGTAAAAACTAGTGAAACTTGAAATTATTTTTTAATTTTTTAAGGGTTAGTATGCAGTTTGGAATATTCTGTGTGTTTAGTTAGATAGACAATCAATCATTATTTTTACTTGTTTCAGCTAAGCATAAGCCCCTCATATGAGGTATATATCACTGTTCGTTTCTGTTTCAGATGGTAAACCCTCAAAAGGAACACAGATATCAGATAGTAAACCCTCACAGGAAACAGGTGGCAGCAGGGAAAGTTCAAACAGCAGGAAAAAGTCAAAACCAAACAATAAGAGTGATACAGATGCTAAACCATGGTATTCATTTATAATACTTTTGCACTTTTAAGTTTTTTTTAACATTTCCATTTCTTTTAACATCCAACCATAAACAAAACAGCAATTTGCATAAAATTCTAAGCTATGGTCTCTCTTCCGATGTTTTGGTTACATGCATTGGCCAATATTTATGTAGCAGATTACACTAAAACAGAAAGACTATTTGCTGGGTTATGAAGTGAAGTTTAGAACTTGTCAAACTAAATATTTAATTTCAAGTGTTACATTAGTTGTAGCTGTCCCCTAAGTAGAGTTAGATTAGTTTGCCATTCAGATACTCTAACCAGAAACTGTGTGATGTTTGATCACATAGAGTTTGAGCAATATGCTAATAATGTTTTGTTTTGTTTCAGTACACATAGAAAGCCTTTAGAACTGGAGACTGACCCTCTCACACTACAGAGACGTCAAAAACAGGTTGATTATGGAAAAAACACAGTTGGATATCACAACTATGTTTCCCAAGTGAAGATGTAAGTGTAGTTTATTGTTCCTACAAGCTAGTACTTACTTACTTTGTTTTTATGGGCTTTTGCTTGTGGCCTCGCTCCCATTATGTACCAAAATTAACCTACTCCTGTAGGTGTTTAAAATGTAGCCTATGGCACTCAGGGATAATGTAGTTAGTGAAATAATTTTCGTAATTGAATCAATCGTTCTGAAGATTAACCCCCCCACATACAAACTTATAAACAAATTTTACCTCTTTATAATATTAATAATGATAATACTATCTTTTACAGTGATGAACGCACAAAAGATCATCCAAAAACACCTGATAAGTTTGCAAAATACAGCAGAAGATCATGGGATACTCTTATTAGACTGTGGAGGAAAAAACTACATGAGTATGACACTAATGCCACTTCTGATGATGGTGATGATAATAAAGATGCAGAAGACAGTGACAATAGTCTTGATAATTATTAGTCAGAATTTGACTAAAATATAGTTTTATTAAAGTAACTTTGACTAGTTTACACATTTACTTTAGTATTAAAATAGCTGTAAGTGTAAAAGCTAATGATTTGATTATTTGTTTGAATTCTAAATGATTGATGTTAGATGATTGCAATTAAAATATTATGGCAAGATATAATTAAGGAATTCTAATCCCCGAGTTATATGGGAGGTTTATATTAGCTGTTTTATGTAGTTTACAAAAGGACTTATTTTGTTATACAATTTTAGTATAGTAAGTTGTATTTCTGCTGTAAGGATTGTCTACATTCCAAACACCTAAGATGTCAAGTGTGTGTTTGGAGTGCCCCATAAATTTATCCATGGACATGGACTTATAGAATCAAATTTTATTGCAGTCTACAGAACAAACAATATGTTACAACCTTATTGCAACATGAATAAAATGTTACAGTAATTTTGAAAGAAATGGGGTAATGTATTCTTCTTTTCCATAGACTGCCAAAGTTTTTGGCCGCTCTGAGCTGGCGTGACGTTGATAGAAAGATAGCGCAATTTGAAAACTTATGTTATGTAATATGTGCGTTAGCGCGAGCGACATGTATAAAATATGTCGCTCGCGCTACTGCACAGTCTGATGTATGGTTATTGCTCCGACCGAACAATATCTCACTTTTATAGCTTATTGCTCCTTTCAATGACTATCTATCATCCACTAGCTTAGTGTAAAGCTCTATCCATACTATGTATTGTATCTATTTCTAATATAGCAATATCTAGACATCTATTCTATGTGTCATCCTATAAAGGAAGAGTTTGTTATCCTTATCCACAATACTTTATTTATAACTAAATACAAATTCCTTGTGATCAACACTCATTTTAAGATAAATAAAAGAACTGGCTAATATGACACCTGATTTATTTAAAAACTCAAATGCATTCTGAATACACAATTACACACTTATGGAAGATAAATCTTAAATGTTCGTCGGTTTGCCGATCTCTGCTAGTGACATTTTTAGTTCATTGGTAATTCGATCTTATTGAGAATGTCTCGAGCTTGTTTTACAACTGCAATGTTTTTGCCCTCAGTTGCTGCAACTTGTAACTTTTCTAAGTATTCTTCAATGTTCTGCTCTGTCGCTCCAGTCGGCCCACCTGGGTCAAAATTAATATCAGCATTTTATTTAATTTGCTTTCACTACATATTATAAAACAAAGTCCTTTGCCATGTCTCTCTGTCTGTCTGTTCGCGATAAACTCAAAAACTACTGAACGGATTATCATGCGGTTTTTACCAATAGATAGTGATTCATGAGGAAGGTTCAGGTATATAATTTGTCAAGGTTTTGCGAAAAGTTAAAATATGGAAATTTCGGCAAAAGTCGCAGTATCCACATTGCACCTGTGCGAAACCGGGGAGCTAGTAATAAATAAGAGTTCCTAAGCAAGCCCCGCCCCACCTTACAAAATATATCAATTCCTGTGTTAAAATGTTTGTCCTGTTGTCACAAACATAACCTTATTTGGCTCTGTGCAGTTTTTAGGGTTCTGTACCCTAAGGGTCAAACGGGACCCTATTACTGAGACTTCGCTTTCCGTCCATCCGTCTGTCACCAGGCTGTATCTCATGAACCGTGATATTTAGCCAGATGAAATTTTCACAGATTATGTATTTCTGTTGATGCTATAACAACAAATACTAAAAATAGAATAAAATAAATATTTAAGGGGAGCTCTCATACAAAAAGTGATTTTTTTGCTCGTTTTTTATAAATAATGGTATGGAACTCATCGTGCGCGAGTCCAACTCGCACTTGGCCAGTTTTTATTTTGTTGGTAGACAAGCGTTTGGCATGCGATGGAGCATGTAGCCTAGAATTAATTTTAACTCACGACACTACCAATCTACCGCACTATCGGAGCCAGGTAGAATTTGCTCCGCTAAGACTAAACACCATTGACGGGAGCGAAAATATAAGAAAATGTAACAAGTATCAGGTAAAGTTTGGCACCTGGAATAGCTAGTAACTGCAATGCCTGGACCAATGCTGCAACGAGTGTGCGACGATGTGTCAAAAGAGCAGCGGTTCGTTCAGCGGCGGCCGCGGTTTCAGCGCGGAGTTTCGACGTAGCACCACTTACTTCTTCAGCGTGTCTCTGGAGTATAGCATTCTATAAAGTATAATAATTCTAAGGTTAATGTTAATAAGACTAGAAAAAATATATAATAAAATTCTCTTCATAACATAACGCCTATAATGCCCAAAGGGTTAGGCAAAGGTGAAACTTATAGTACACCCACATTTCGCCAGTTATGTTTAAGTCCTATCCATGTAATAGAGGAGCTTTTTGTCGCCAAATGGACACCAATCCAGACTCCGTGGTTGCTACTGAGGACTTCTTGATGAAAAACCCAATAACACTGGCCGACCCGGGACCCCATACTCGGCATAAGTGCTTGCGCACAAGGCAGTCTTCAATTTGCCTGTAAAGCTTTTGTGTAATAAATGCAGTTTACAAACCTGCTGCTCATAATCGGAATTCGCTTTCCGGAGCTGCCGTAGTTCAGATTCTCTTAGTTTGTTATGTTGAAGAAATTGATCCGTAAATATTGGTATATCTGTGTCTCCAGCTGTCAATTCTTCGCCCTATTGATAAAATATATTTATTAGAAACAAATACAGTCATCCATTTGAAATAATACAAAACTCAACATTTCACTTTTATTGACTGTTAAATGAACAAACTTACTGATGCGGGTGTTATGCAAGGCCTAGGACGTGGTGGGGTTGGCTGTCGTGGCACATTCACTAAAATTGATGGGGCCACATTATTTGTATTTACTGTAGCATTTTGATCTGCATTAATATGTGCATTTCCTGCTAATGAATAAAACATTGTTAGTTGTTTTTCAAAACTTTTTTTACCAGCAATAAAGTGCAGTGTAAACTCTATATAAAGACACTGAAGGGACTGTGCATTTTATGGCATTATAGAGAGTTGTCATAAAATGGAGAGAAGAAATATCTGAATTAGAAAAAAGTTTATTTCAAACTAGTGTTAGTAGTTTTGTACATAAAAAAGAATCTTATTTGAACGCTTTTGCATATAGTCAGTTATTTTTGTCTGACGTCTTTTGCTGCACCAGTAATTTTGTTGTATTTTTACTTATTATGATAACATATAGATAATCCATGACTCCTACTTATTAGTGATGGTCATGTGTGCACCATATTTTTCAATTTTCCAGACTTCACATGGGAGCTTGATCTTAATTATAGTACTATCAACATTGGAGTTTAACTTGGAGCCAAACACTAAAAAAGTCTTTTGTCTTATTTAATATTTATAGTAATTTATAACAACCTGTGTTTATGGAAGTTTTATCTTATCAATATATCCAAAACTTTAACATTAATTACCTGTAGGTCCAGAATATTCTGGTTGATTATGTTTCACTTTCTTTGACAAGATTGGATCTTTTTGGTCCATCTGTTGTTTCCTAAATTCTTTATATGCATCAGTTTTTTTATATTCAGCCCATTCTCTGATGTATCTAAATAAGGTAAATAACAACCACTTTAATATCATTATTACACAGACTTGCTATCAACATTAAAAAAAAAGATTATTATTTGAAGTATAGTATGGTGAGCACCTCTCTTTATCTTGGTCTGCAGCTTCCAAATACTGTCTCTTCTCTGCAGCTGGCAGTTTACTCCACTCACTAGCTAGCTGGCGAGTCAATTCTGCAAACCCTAGGTCTGGTTGTTCAGCACGGAGTTGGTCACGGCGCTCATTCAAGTATCGGACATACCCTGAAAATGATTCAAATAAGTTTAAGATAAAAGCCCTATGTCGTTGGCTATAACGATAAATAACACCTATTACCGGTCAGAGGTTGCCGAGGTGCTGTTACATCGCGTGGAATTCTGGGTTTCCTTTTTTTGGGTTTTTTAGAATTTGACTTCTGTGTATCCTTTATTGCTAATGGCACAGGCGGAGCAGTTAACTCGACAGCATTCGCTGCTGTAGGTGCCGCAGCATTGGCAGTAGAATTGGGTTCTTTGCTGGGTTCGTCCTCATTTTGTGTTGATGGCGATTCTGTTGTTGCTTCAGTTGGCGGTGGTTCAGAATCCATATTTACTAGTATACACAATTAAAGCACAAGTAAATTTCTTCCCAAAATCCACAATATTAACAATCACATCGGAAACGAACCAAACATTTTTAAATCAATCTCATTGGCTGTCAAGGGATGTACCGCTGTACTGCTGAGTGACGAATGTCTGTACGTACTGACTACATCTAGTACTCTGTGCTGACTAGTCCACAGAGTACTATAATATAAAAGCTACTGACCAAAGAGTAAGTAAATTAACATAGGAATGGGCCAAAAACATCGATATATCAAAATATCGATATTTTTCCATACAATTATCGATATTTTTAATCGCATTATATCGATTTCCGATTTTTATTTAAGAGTATCGAATTCGTATCAATTTCGATGTTTTTTACGACGCAACTTTGGTTTCGTGTTTAATTTTATTGGATACTCCTTGCATGCTCCTCGCGTACCGTCATCTTTTGATTAAATTCGTTTCATTGAATCGATACAATATAGACAAATAAAATTGAAGTGTCTGTTTGTGATAAAATAACTGCTTTTTACTACATGCATATGAAAGTATATACGGTACATATACCAACAAACTTTTTTTACAATTTTTGTCTGTCTGCTTGTTCCGGGTAATCTCTGGCACGGCTGGACCAATTATTACGGGACTTTCACTGGCAGATAGCTGATGTAATAAAGATAGTAGATAAATAAACTTAGGCTACTTTTATTTTAGGAAAAATCTAATATAATAAAAATAAAAACGCAGAAACAAAAAAAATTTTTTTTGTTAATCTAAAACTAAAAAAAATGGTATTATTTATTAATGCTCGAGCGTACGCGTGGGTACGCTCGAGCATTAATAAATAATACCATTTATTTCTATTCTTTTTTACGAAATTTGAATGCTTTCGGAATATGTATGAATAATCATGTAAAAACTGACGATAAATCGATATATCGAAATTTTTCATTCGATTATTATCGCTACTATTTAAAAATGTCGATGCGATTAATATCGTTTTTTTTTATTTGCCTATCTCTAAAAAGTACTCTGTGGTACTGACAGTGACACTAATTTAAAATGACAGTTTAGAGGCAGTGTTGCCTATAACCCAAAAATAGAGGCCGCACTACAAACGAGCTCTGCTGTATCTTTTTAGGGTTCCGTAGTCAACAAGGAACCCTTATGGTTTCGCCATGTCCGTCTGTCTGTCTGTCTGTCCGCGGTTTACCTCAAAAACTATTGGTACTAGACAGTTGTAATTTGGCATGAGTATACACGTGAATGACGCCGAAAAAGTGGTAAAATAAAATATTGAAAAAAACAATTATTTAGGGTACCTCCCCTATATGTAAAGTGGGGATGATAATTTTTTTTTTCGTCCTTCCCATAGTGTGGGATATCGATGGATAGGTCTTTCAAAAATATTAGGGGTTTGCGAAGACCGTTTTTTGATTAAGTAAACCGTTCGTGACTTATCAAGCTTTAAAGTACCAATTTTCGTTACGGTCAAGTGTCCCCCCCCTCTGCAGACTAAACGGTTGTAGTTAGAAATACAAATGTCACGGCAGTAGTACCTATAATAACGAAGTTTAAAGGAAAACTATCACAGTTAAGTGGGCTTTACAAGTTTACGAGTAATAGTACCAATTGTATTTGACTCGAAAATTTCGAACAATTCCATAGAAATGTTGCTAAGCGTCAGTTGTATCGCGCTGTTTCATTCTTAAATAAGTTTTATAAAAAAAAAAAACAGTTATTATTGTTGTTGTTTGTATAGGAAGTCAAATTAGGTAGGTAGTCATGTTTAGTTTTTAGTTAGAGCAAGGTACGAAACTATCAGTCAGCGAATACGACCCGCACTTGGCTGTTATAAAAACTACGGAACCCTACACTTCGCGTGGCCCGACATGCACTTGACCAGTTTTTTTTTTACGACCGCCTCCTATAAAACGACAAATATATTAATTAATAATTATCTGTGCAAGAAAACTCTGCTCTCTGCTCTGTCTGTATCCACGTTTGACACTGTAAAATCCTGACATGACAACTTGACAACTTTGACAAGTCTTGCTGTGTTGTGTAAAGTTGTGTTTGGTTCTACGGTAATTTGGCTGAAAGAGATTTATTGCAATATACTGAGTCTAGCTAACTTTTATTGTGATTTCTTCATACTACAACTAATTCAGAAGCAATGGCTCTGAATAAATATATGCACCCTCGCAACATTTACAAAACACCACCTGATTTCGGAAACTTATCAAGGAAGTATCCAGAGTTTTCTGCCATTTCAAAAATGGTAAGTGATGATCATAGATCGGAGTAGGTAGATTGATTTTTGGTACTTGTATCACAAATGCACACAGAAGGAACAATGGATAAGCCATTTTTCCGGAAATAGTTCCAATATTGTTAAATGTTGGTAGTGATAATAAGCTGGGGATACACATGCCCGTAGCTTGCACACTAGCATACCAGCTCCTTGCACGTGCCAGCTACTGTCATGTGTATACGCTAACTGGCGTGCCTGTACCTGGCATACAAGTAGCTAGCACAACATTTGATTTACTTGCATGCCCGTTGAGGTAGGGGTTGCCAAACTTACACGTGTGAACAGACGCGACAGCTACGGGTATGCCAGTAGCTGACTCTTTGTTATTTTGTCCATAATTTTTCGTAACAATTCATCAATTTTTACTGGGAGCATTCTCAAATGGTTTCTGACACCATCAGAATCTTCTTGACGCATTTCTTTAAGCAGACAACTACTTGCTCCAAAATCTTCCCTTCTACTAATCCAACCTCTTTTCCAAACTCCCCCTTTTTTTGCTTTTTATTTTTCATTATTTTAGCTACACATTTAATTCCTAGTAACAACACAATTTTGTTTAATTCACTTCGATTGTTATCCATTTTTGGCGCAAGAATAGGTACCAGTGACTCTCACGAACTGTCCTGTGTATACGCGATGGTAATACTGGCATGTAACTGCAAGGGTACAACTTGCATACCAGTAATACTTTCAAATGTATCTGCAGTGTGCCAGATACTTGTACATACCAGTAACTTTCATGCCAGCTTCTTTCTCGATTTACTGGCATGTGTATCCCCGCCTATATTACTACTCAATTCAAAATTTAAAGGAAGGTATTAAAACTAATTTAATTTATTATATATCTGTTGAATAATAAAAAACAATTGAATTCCGATCGAAGCATCAATAATTATTTTTATTTTAGCCTTTTAAAAAGTTTTCGCCATGGCCACAACTTTTAAAAAATTGTTGCACTAAAAATTCAATTATACAAGGTGTTGTTTTGCAACTTCGTCAAATTCTAGGAGGTAACTATGCTAATGATTCTCGACCCGAATCACTAATAAAATGAGCCGGTAATTTTCTTTTTTTTATTTATTTACTGAAATCGGTAACCGTGAACCACCCGTGTTTTAAACACGGGCCGTTTGATCCCCGCCTTATAACGTCGCTTACACACAAACAAAAAACCTCAAACGTTTTTTCAATAATTTCATAATCCTTATACCACGTTAAGGGGGTTATTCTGAAATATTGACAAATTTAAACAACAAAAAAACGCAGTGTTTTTAAATAATTTACTAGGTACCGTAATTTATATTGATTATTTATGTCTTTTGTGACAACAACATCCTGAATTTTGACGAGGATGCAAAACAACACCTTGTATATATATTTCTTAAAATAAATTTTACAAAGCCTGATAAAACCACTTTGTTAATGTGTTATTGTTGTTTATATAAAATCATTAGAACATAATTACATATACTTTTTGTTACATCTTAATTTGTATTATAACGAAAAAGCTAAGCAACCAACGAGGCTGTATTTTATTTTCATGTATTTTACATATTTGGTGCGAAAGATTTGATATGGCGTTTAAAAGATACTGTATTTTATAAGAAAAAGTCAACTGTTTCATGTATAAAGATAATATGTTTCTTTAGTGCACTTTTCACCGCTACTGATGACCTCTGCAAACTAGATCATCATTTAAACTGGTCTTGTTATTTTCTAATTAATTTTTAATAAAATTATCGTCTTTCTAAACTCCATTACTTAATGATATTGTCTTGAAATACCTTCTCCATTTTATTTTTCAGGATGTCACAGGCAAGATCAAAATTGACTTCAAAGATTCACATTCACTAAAGGTTATGACAAGGTGTCTTCTTAAATCTGATTTCAATCTTGATGTAGATATTCCTAAAGACAGACTAGTTCCAACTCTTCCATTAAGGCTAAATTATATATTGTGGGTAGAAGATTTACTGAATGCAATCGAAAGGAAAGAAAACATAAGGGGATTAGATATTGGTAAAGTATACTAAATAAAATTTGTTCAGGTTGATTCAAATCATTTATTCAAATCAATGCCGTGTGGCTTAAGAATAGTACTCCCCCAATTCTTCTCGCGGGTGTCGTAAAAGGCGACAAAGAGACTTCTGGGACCTATCACATATCAGTTCCACCGGTGTCGGGCAGCAACGATACCGGTGTGAATCTACTGCGATTGCCAACCCGCCTGCTCAGCGTGGCAATTAGAGCGAATCCTACCAATGGCAAGTCTATAATCAGAAAGATGAAAGTCTATAATCAGAGCGTCCTACCCGTCATGTCGTACGGTGCCGAAACGTGGACACTCACGGTTGGGTTGGTCCACAAATTTAAAGTCGCTCAACGTGCTATGGAAAGGGCTATCGGGGTTTCTCTGAAAGATCGAGTTCGTAACGAGGTGATCCGACAGAGAACCAAGGTTATCGACATAGCCCACCGCATTAGCACGATCGGTAAACGTAGCGTAGGACGTCCTCAGACTCGGTGGGGCGATGATCTTCGCAAGGCGGCTGGCAAGAGCTGGATGAGAGTGGCCGAGGATCGTGCTCAGTGGCGTGTCATGGGAGAGGCCAATGTCCAGCAGTGGACGAGTACAGGCTGATGATGAGGATGATTCAAATCAAACACAACAATCCATAATTTTGTTGGTAGGTACAGTCAGCAACAAAAGTCCATGAACAGATACTAATTTTCAAAACACCTGAACACTAAAACGGACCATTAATCACTTACCAGAATAGAGTACACAATAAGGTTATCATTTCAATGCTACAAAAACGCTAAGCATTAGTATTTTCATAAGTCGCTAAACATCATTATAGCGTAAGTCGATAACTATCATTTTGCCGTAAGTCGCTAAACATCATTACAGTGTAAGTCGATAATTATCATTTTACAGTAAGTCGCTAAACATCATTACAGCGTAAGTCGATAACTATCATTTTTAACCTCCGACCAAAAAAGAGGGGTGTTCTAAGATTGACGTGTGTATCTGTGTCTGTGTATCTGTGTATCAGTGGGTCTGTCTGTGGCATCATAGATCCTAAACGGATGAACCGATTTTGATAAAATTGGTTTGGTATGAAAGGTATTTTAATCGAGAGTGTTCTTAGCTATGTTTCGAGAAAATCTGCTCAGCCGTTTGAAGATCATCACCACTTTTCTAGTTGATGAAGGGATATAAACAACTTCCACGGGTCTAGTCGATTTGAAATCTTGTTACTTGTCACCATGGGCATTGACGAGTGGGGGGGGGGGGGCTGCACCCCCCTCCCCCTAAAGTATAGTTTCTTTTTTAATTTATAACTTTCCTCGTTTTTAACCACCGACCAAAAAAAAAGAGGGGCGTTATAAGTTTGACGTGTGTATCTGTGTATCTTTGTGTCTGTCTGTGGCATCGTATTTCCTAAACGGCTAAACCTATTTTAATAAAATTGGTTTTCGTTCAGAAGCGCAACACCGAAAAAATTGGAAGGTATGAGGGGAAGCCTATTCCCAACAGTAGGACAGTCAAGGCTAAGAAAAAATAAAATAAGTATGACAAAAAAATTAAATTAAAATTTTTAAAAACCCCCGACACAAAAATCGCTTGGATTAATTGATTATGGGCTTTTTAGAGGTTTTTAGTGTCGGGGGTTTTTCAAATTTTGCCGTAAGTCGCTAAACGTGTTATGCGCAAGTTTTTAGGGTTCCGTACCCATACCAAAAAGTGTTTTTTTTTTGCTCGTTTTTATAAATAACTAGCTGTCCCGCGCAACTTCGTCTGCGTCAGATTTTCCCCGTTTCCGCAACATTTTTCATTCGCAACATGTCGGTAATGGGTAAGTTATTATTGATATTTGTTTTATCATCATTTCAGCCCAAAATACGTCCACTGCTAGACATAGGCCTCCCCCAAGTGTCACCACATTGACATAAGGGGGGTTTTGCCATAATCGCCACGCTTGGCAGGCGGGTTGGCGATCGCAGTACGATTGTTACAAAAGCACAGAGAAAGCTGCTGCCCATTCTCTGGCAAATCCCTTAGTCGCCTCTTACGACACCCACGGGAAGATATGGGATGGGGCTATTCTTTACGTCCGACACCATACAGAGCATTTGTTTTATACTAGAAATAAATAAATATTATCCTAGTTTTTAAGAGGCTGTTTGTGAATGTTTCTAAACGCACGCACGATACAGAAGAAATTCCCAGTAAAGGGCGCCTACGCGAAGTTTAAAAAAAAACCGAAAAAAAAATGATTTTTTATTCTGAACTAGTAGCTGTGTTTATTCGGCAATGTTTTCATTATGAAAAATGCTGTGGGCTGCGCTTCGCCGGATAGTGCCTTGTAGCAAACGGGTTCAATGAACTGGAAATGTAGGAAATTAGCTATGATCAGCGACTTTTGTATTTATTACAGATCATACAATTTTGTCGGTAGTAATGTATAGCAATTTATGGTTTAACTGAGTTCAGCGACTTTTGTAGTTTAATTATGACAAGTTGTTTTATAGTTTACTTTGGTCAGTAACTTATGCTAAATAATAATGATTAGGAAATATTGGAAACAAATTATGTTCAACGATTTCTGTTGCTGACTGTACCAGCAAAATTATGGATTGTTGTGTCGTGATTGTTGTGTTGTGTGTATTTGTCTTTGGTTACTAACATTATTTTTAAGTGTCAATCAGACACAACAATCCATAATTTTGATTTAACTAAAACATCAGAATAACATACAAATTAAATTTAATTTAATAAAATAATAATTGAGAAATGTTTTTATATGTACTTATTGATTTTGTATAATTTACAACTTTTTTTTAGGAACAGGAGCTTGTGCTATTTACCCATTGTTAGCAGCTGTAAAGAATAAATGGAATTTTGTTGGAACAGAAACGGACACAGAAAGCTTAAATAAGGCGGAAGAAAATGTACAAAAAAATAATTTACAAGAATTTATAAAATGTGAGAACATGTTATTTACCGGAATAAGTATTGCACTCTTAAATCACTAGGTATCTATGTGTCTTTTTGCCATTAATATATGTATTTCTTTATTTCAGTGAGCAAAAACTCCACAAAATCTATACTTTCTCATGTATTTGATCATGATGACAAGCTTGATTTCGATTTTTGTATGTGTAACCCACCATTCTACAGCTCAATACAAGAATTGTGTGAATCAAGAAGCCCAGCTAGGTATGTGTCTTTTTAAATTTTGCTTTTAACATTATTTCAGCGGAGAGCAGCGGTGGCCCAGTGGTGGTAGCCCCGACTTACGAGCAGTAAGCCGTGGGTTCAAACCCAGGCAGGCGCATTACTTTGTGTAATTTATTTCATCACCGCTGCCCTCAAAAACGGTGAAGGAAAACATCGTGAGGAAACAGGCATATCCTAGAACTAAAAATTCGAAGACATGTGACATCTACCAACCCGCACTGGGCCCGCGTGGTGGATTACGGCCCGCGTGGTGGATTACAGCCCACTCCCTCTCATAGAGAGGAGGCCTCTGTCCCAGCAGTGGGAACATTATAGGCTGATGATGATGATTATTTCAGCATAATATTATTTATGTTGAAATGTAACATTATTATGTACTGTACATAATTTGATCACGTTATTTTACAGATTGCCACCTAAGAATGGTTTCACAGGGTCACCACAAGAGCTGATTACCGAAGGTGGGGAACTGGAATTTTGCAGGCAACTCATTAGAGAGAGCAAAGAGCACAGGGACAATGTGCTGTAAGTATTTTGTTATAAACTTACAATACATAGTCATAATACACTCACTTCTAATTATTATATTTATAACTGAACTAGCTGCTGCCCGCGACTGCGTCTGCGGGGTATTTTTTTATGGATATGAAAATAAACGTTGGCCGATTCTCAGACCTACCTGATATGCACACAAATTTTCATAAAAATAGGTTCAGCCGTTTCGGAGGAGCATGGTAACTAAATTTTGACACGAGAATTTAGATATAAGATATAAGTAATTATAATTGATTGTTTGTTTTGTATTTTCAGAATATTCACCACAATGGTGGGCCATAAATATAGCTTAAATGTTTTAGTACAAGACTTAAAATTTGAACAAATTAAACACACTCACACTGAGTTCTGCCAAGGTCGTGTTACGAGGTGGGGACTGGCATGGACCTATAAAGATTATGATTTATATAATCTAGGTATGGTTGCACCATTCTTTTATATATTTTTTTTTGTAAACTTGTTTGACATGCCCAATTTCTACACTTCGCCTCATACTGGCAGAAAGCATACAGCTGGCGCCGGTTTTATCGGTTCATTCCAGCATATCGACTCTGCTTTCTTCCCACTGATCTTTTTTGAATTATTTAAAAAAGTGATACTTACATGGAATAAGTAATTGTATTGTTACAGCTCCTCCAAGAAGTAAATTAAGGAAAAAACATACACGAAAAATATACTTTTTAACTGACATACCTAATTGTGATAATACAACAGAAGGAGCACTAAATAAAATAAAAGAGTTGCTTGACAAGTTACATATCACTCACAAGCTACTTGATAAGCGAGGTAACAATGTTACACTTGATATAATCGCAAATAAGAATACTTGGTCTAACCAACGACGTAAGAGAAGACTAGAAAAAAGAATTGATAGTCATGCAAAAGTACCTAAATTAGATCCAGAAAAAGATATCACTGTGAATGTTTCAGTCAATGGAAACCAAGTAAAAAATGTGTTCAATACCTCTGATGTACCAGTGTTACCAAAAGTAAAAGAAAATTTCAGCAATCAAGAGCAAGCAAAAAAAACATATGAGAATCATGATGAACAGTCCGAAACATGTGCAAATACCAGTAGAAACGAACCTCTAGTACATGCCTTTTTAAAACTAATCAAGAAAGAAAACAACATTCTCCTTGAAATTGAATATCTTAGTGGCAATGCCGGGAAAGAAGGAATACATCAAATAGCGCAATATTTAAAAAACAATTGGAAGTAAAAGGGGATGTTTCATTACCTACAACTACACCACCCCTACTGCCTACTACACCACACCTACTGGATACTGGATGGATCTTGAAAAGTTGAAACACACAATTTTCACTGCTTGAGGAGAAAAGTGCCTATAGCATTATAAGGTTAAGTCGTTAAGGTTGGTCCGTGGAAGGGTGACCATAATTACATACTTACCGAGTTTCCTCCGTGCTTCGGAAATCACGTTAAGCCGTTGGTCCCGGCTGTTATTTGTAGATCTTTGACAGTCGTTACGAGTAGTCAGAAGCCAAACGTCTGAAATCCAGTCTTACCAAGGGGTATCAATTACTGGCTTGTAGAGGTCAGATAGGCAGTCGCTTCACGTAAAATACTGCTACTCAGCTGCATCTGGTTAGACTGGAAGCCGACGCCAAGATGGATTGGGAAAAAGCTAGGCAGATGATGAGGAGAAAAGTGCCCATAGCATTATAAAAAATAGGATCCAAACTGGGAAGGTCATAATTCATATGATGCTGGTGTGATCTAACTTGGACACGATATTTTACCATGCCACATAAATCTTTGGCGGTTAAACGAGATGAGCGTTGTTTTTGTGATTCATACAATTTTGTTGAATAAAAAAAACTGCGGCGGAATTATTTCCGATTTTAGTCCGAAATATCCATCATCATCATCAGACTCATTAAAAGCATCGTTATTATCTACTTCCTATAAACTCAGGGACACGGTTTTTATAGACATGAATTCATCATCATCATCATTACAGCCGAACGATGTCCACTGCAGGACATAGGCCTCCCCCAAGTGTCGCCAAATTGACATAAGGGGGTTTTACCACAATCGCCACGCTTGGCAGGCGGGTTGGCGATTGCAGTACGGTTGTCACAAAAACACAGAACGCTGCTGCCCATTCTCTGGCAAGTCCCTCAGTCGCCTCTTACGACACCCACGTGAAGATATGCAACATGACATTAATGACATGAATTATTAGACACGAATCGCGTCTATAAAACACACAAAAACAATTAAATGAGTCGTGCCGCCGTTTTTACCGTACTTAAAAAAATAAAAAAACGGCTACGTTAGTGAAAACTTGAATATTAACGTTATGAATTTTTGATATTTTGGAATGGTTAGGGAATAATTTAATTTTTCACGAATTGCTTCGTGGAGTTCCAGTAGCAGTCACCGATGTACACCTTCAGGTCAGTCCGGAGGTAAAGTCTCATCATAACTAACAAAATGAGCCCAAACTCGGCACACCTAGCTCAACTCATCGAGGAGTTCCAGTAGCAGTCACCGAAGTACACCTTCACGTCGGTCAATCAAGTCCGGAGGTAAGGTCCCATCATAACTAACAAAAAGAGCCCAAACTCGGCCCACCTAGTTCTATTCGTCGAGGAGTTCCAGTAGCAGTCACCGAAGTAAACGTTCAGGTCACTCCATCAAGTTCTTGACGAATAAGCATTTATAAAACCTACTTACTTTTAGCGAAATAAAAAATTGTAAAAAAAAAAGTATCAAAAATATGGTTTATCGAATATTTTGTATTTGTACAGTAGAGATGGGCTGAGTGATGATTTTTCTGTATCGGGGACTGCATAACAATGACAAAAAAATATCGATGACAGGAACAATGACAAAATCATTAATGATTTTTATTTGAGTATTAGATTTCGTCACTTCAATTATTGTGAGTAGATACTCAAATGATCTCGGAACGGCTTAGTGAAATTATCATTAGTTTTTTTGTAGGCATTGGTCGAGTTTGTCAGTTAGCGCTCGTAATTATTTTTTTTCTTAGTTTGCGACATTCATGGCAGGGTGTTTTAAGGCAGCGCATTTCGCACGCAAACGTAAAAAAGAAATCATTATTGCCGTGCGCCCAGTCCCGGTGATTTTATCGAAATAGCGAGTTCTGTGACTACAGAATCGCCGATCGCGAAGCCTCGGAACGTCGCAATTCACACGCCCGAGACGGCCCGGGACCATCCGATCCGAATCACCGAAGTTCGCGTTCATTCTAGTAATGATTTAAAAGCATTGATGATTTTGTCTTTGTCATTGCATGATGAAATGATTTTAAAATATCGATGATTTTTACCTGTGACATGATATCAGACTCATCTCTAGTCAGGCGCTCTTCACATTTGGCATCGTTTTTCGGTGCGATCACACCTCTTCTAGTGCGGGCAACAGCGTTGCTGTTTAGTGTTTAAAATTATTAGTTTAAATAATACATTTTTTAGTTAGTGGAAAAACGTTATTCAGTGGTTATTTGAAAAAAAAAATGCTAGGTAATAGTTATTCACCGCAGGCATCTTCATCGTCGTCTTCGTCGTCGTCAGCAGCTCCGCCCCACGTCGTAAGCGCCGGCAGCTACGGCAGAAAACCCGAGAAGACAAGCTCAGGTTAGACTTGCTGTCTAATCAAGTGAGTGAAATATTATGTCTTTACCTATGAAATTGCCGTTTTGTTTGAAAAAAGTTAAAGTATTTTTTTTTTCGAACTTATTTATTTCTTTTATTCAAAGTAATCACCCCTACAATCAATGCATCTTTGCCAACGCTGTGGCAGTTTATGGATGCCCTTCTTGAAAAAATCAGCTGGACGGGAGACAACAAACTCTTCAAAGGCGTTTTGTACTGCCTCTCGGGAATTGAATTTTTTTCCCGCTAAAAAGTTGTCCAAATTTTGGAAAAAGTAATAGTCGGAAGGCGCAAGATCTGGTGAGTATGGCGGATGAGGGAGAGCTTCCAAACCCAACTCATGCAGCTTAGAGACGGTCTGTTGTGCAGTATGGGGCCGCGCGTTGTCGTGAAGTAGCAGTGGAGACGACCGATTGACCAAAGCTGGTTGCAGACGTGCGAGTTTCGCCATAATTGTGGTCAGTTCTTCAATGTACACATCTGCAGTAATGCTCTCGCCGTTTTGTAAAAAGCTATGATGAATCACACCAGCACTAGACCACCAAACTGTGACCATCACCTTTCTAGGGGTCATTTTTCGTTTTGCACATTGCTTTGGTACCGAACCAGGATCTAACCAACTTGCTGAGCGCTTTCGATTGTCAAAAAGAATCCATTTTTCGTCGCACGTAACAATTCGGTTCAAAATTCCTTCATTTCTGTGCCTGTTAAGCAGCGCAAGGCAAGTCTCGATGCGTACGTTGCGCTGGCGATCGTTAAGTTCGTGGGGCACCCATCTATCAAGCTTTTTTATCTTGCCAATCTGTCGCAAATGGACCAATATTATTTTAATGCTAACATCAAAAGCTGCTGCCAGCTCAGCTGTAGATTGAGTTTCATCAGCTTCAACAATCACCTTTAATTCATCATTGTTGACCAAAGTTTCCGGACGACCACGAGGTTCATTTTTCAAGTCAAAATTCCCAGAACGGAACCGAGCAAACCAATAACGGGTTGTGCGTTCGTTTGTACAGTTCTCTCCGTAAACGTCGTTGATGTTACGGGTCGTTTGTGTCGCGTTGGTGCCACGACGGAACTTATATTCCATAATTACACGAAATTTCAAAGTATCCATTATGAGGAAAAATGTTGAAATGTAATGAAAATACAACGCTAATCAATAAACAAAAGACTGATTTTGTAAATAGAATGTCATATTTTTAAAACAAAATTAATTTGAATTTAGAACTCATAGCCAATCAAAACTTTTTTTTGTTTGAAAAAGTCTGTACTGCAATACGGCAATTTCATAGCTAAAGACCTATTATTATCCTATTTAAAATATAATGATCACTTTTCAAACAAAGAAACCGAGCCCGAATCTGATTCTGATATTTCCTTACATCCATCTGAAGGCTTGAGGGTTACTCTTGGGAATGATCACCTTCTCAGTAAACCACAGAAGGCTAAAGTATGTCGCTAAGCCAGGTTTTTACGAACTCGATGTTTACACTAAACTAAGACATTGTGATACAAATTCTTCTTGGCTTAAATTCTTGATAGATCGTTTGGAGCTTTTACTCATGGGCTTATACAATAAATGAACTGCAAAGAAACAACTTTCAGCAAATCATAGAATGAGCGCAATCGCCTGGCTGTGTACTTAATGATGACACGCGTTTTGAAAAGATTAATGCTTCTTTTTCCTAAAACTCATCTTACATGAAAGTGTCCGAGGATCTCTTGCAAATGAGTTGTGGTAGACGTGCTGATATCATTCAAAGACGTCGTGACTGCATTTTGTCAGGTGTCAAGGATAAATATGTAAAGGTATATAGACTTGCAAAAGATCCCCCCAACACAGTATAACCTTTTTAATCCACAGGATTTAACCACCTTTTTATAAAAGGCTGGTGGTACAAGTAAGTTGTTCTCTGCCCAAAAGCGCTCTGTAGAAGAGCCTCATACCATGTCTATGCGGAATAGACAGGATGGCCCTCCAGCTAAGCGACCACGCAAGCCCTTTCACGGTAACAATCCTGGGTTCGATCCCCAGCCATCCACGAGCTTTCAAGTGACCGCCACCACCACAAGTCGAGGCCGAAAGTCGGGAAACAATGAATCCGGTACAAGGCATAATGACAACAAAAAACGGTCCTCCGGCAATCGTAAATTCGATCAGTATCGTAAGTGACTATCCTCAAGAAATTTTATTTTACGGCGTGCGGTTAAAAAATTACATTCAAATTTGGAAGCATTACGGTGCTCCAGAGAACATTATAAAAATTATATCTGTTTACCGAATTCCGTTTTTCAAAATACCCCTACTTCAAAGTCCAGACTTATTAACACGTTTTCAAACTCCAACAAGCTTAATGATGGCGGAACAAATCGAGGTTATGAAACAACAGAATCTTGATTCGAGTAGATTCATGTCCAAGTTATGTCTGTCCGATGTTTTTAGTGCAAAAGTCAGCAGTCGCCCGATATTCAATTTGAAAAATCTAAACCGCTATGTAATGCAAACAAAGTTTCGCTTAATAAATATGTACCGTGTGCCGGATTTCTTGCAACCGAACGACTGGGCGATCAAAATAGACCTTTCTCAGGCCTATTTTCACCTAGCAGTCAGCCCCAGTCATCACCCATTTCTGCGAGTATTATACGCAACAGAACAGAAGTCGAGCCCGGAGCTCCTTCAGATCACTTTCTGCCATTCGGGCTGTCATCAGCACCCAGGACATTTGCGACACTGACAAATTGGGTAGCAGACGTGCTGCGCGAGAAGGGCATGCGAGTTATCGTCTATTTGGACGATTATTTAATTGTGAACCAAGATCGATTAACCTTAATGGACCATGCTGCGGAAGCTATAAGAGTCCTATCAACTTTGGGATGATCAACTACAAAATATCCACATTCATCCCTACCAAGGCAAAGGTTTCAAGTATTTGCCCCAGGCAAAGGTTTCCAAAATCTCCAATATGATACGCCGCATACTACAGGAAAATCAATGGAGTTTGCACGACGCTCAATGCCTGCTAGGCATGCTAAACTTTGCAGCCTTCAATGTGCCCAGAGGTCATTGCCGCCCTTTACAAGTAGCTTGCAATCGGCTTCCAAAGCACCGAGCACACGTAAAAAGCCCACTCGAGTCGGAAGTGTTGACGACCTTAATGTGGTGGTTACAAGCTCTGTCTACAGGAACAGCGATACATCCAGATCACACTATGTAACGACAGACGCATCTGGCAGTGGCTGGGATGCCATAGTCGACAGTAAAAATGGCACAGCAATTTAAAGGAAATGTGGGCAGTTATACAGGCCATAACCAATCGTCAGCAATCGCTAAGTCATTCAACCGTGCTAGTTCAGTCAGACAACAAGAGTGTGGTGAGTTACATGCGGAACTAGGGGGTCTCCGATCACAGAACCTCTACCGGCTAACTTGCATGTTATTCGACATTGCGGACGAGAACAAGATTCACCTGCCCCCGTATTCACAAACGCTCGA
This sequence comes from Cerastis rubricosa, assembly GCA_949152445.1. Classification (NCBI taxonomy): domain Eukaryota; kingdom Metazoa; phylum Arthropoda; class Insecta; order Lepidoptera; family Noctuidae; genus Cerastis; species Cerastis rubricosa. The sequence continues at coordinate 8,777,417 of OX424540.1, read as the reverse complement.
ATTCGGTTTCGATTCGGAAAGTCTATCTCGCTTGCTTTCGTAATGCCAAAACAAGATAGACATACGACTTATCGAATCGAAATCGAATCCGAGCGTTTGTGAATACGGGGGCTAGTCTCTCGCAGGTCAGGTAAACACGGAAGCAGACATGCTGTCAAGGCTCAAATTACCCGGGGAGTGGACCCTAATAGAAGAGGCATGTCAAGAGGTATTTCGCAAGTTCGGAATGCCCGAAATCTACTTGTTCGCCTCGAAAACCGCACACGTGCTTGCGCGCTACGTCTCACGAGATTGCAAAGACTCGACCGCAGAGTTTCACGACGCCTTCAGCAGAAGGTGGTCATACCGTCGAGCTTTGGATATTCCCACCACCACACCTAATTCCACGAGTTCTGTCACACCTCAACCTGTGCAAGGGTCGATATGTCCTAATAGTACCGCGCTGGTCCAAAGTGTTTTGGCGGCCGGACCTGAAGAGGAGAGCGGTGAGCGCTCCTTTACCCATATTCAATCTTCATCGGTGGTTACTAGATACACGGACTTATCTGCCTCCGATTTACGTGGACCAGATGTATCTAAGGGCATGGCTAGTGAAGGATGGTGTGCCGAATTAATTAATTGGTCTCAAAACGAAATAGACCTTAATTCTAGCTGGCGACACTACGAAGAAAATGTATGCTGGTATTTGGAAAAAATGGTTAAATTGGTGTACCTACTCATAATAATTTTAACCATACAAACCCCTCTGGTGCCCAAGTCGCTAAGTACCTAGCATACTTGCACTTAACTCTTAAACTGTCTTATAAAACTATTTTAGTTTATAAATCAACGGTTGCCACTTTGGCCTGTTCTAACGGACAAAACAAGCAGTGATCCTATCGTTCAAAGAATGTTGAAAGCTATTTATTTCACTTGCTAATGTTGATTCCAAACCTAAAAATTCATTCATTTGGGATCCACGTATTGTGGTAGAATGGCTCAGCTCTAACCAGCCACCACATGCAAGTTTGTTCTAAGTATCTCGTCGCACAGCACTGATTTTGCTACTCACTTCTAGTCTTAGAGTCCATGATCTGACACTGTTACGGGTTGATAGTGCACATTTTGAAGACAATTCTAATCATATTGTTTTACACCCAGCATTTGGCTCAAAAACAGATAGCTATACACACAGACAATCATCATGGAAATTGCACACACATACAGATAAATCCATTTGCCCTGTATGGTGGATACGTAAGTTGATAGAAGTATTATCATCACGTCGAACTAACAATGACATTAATCATTTATTTATATCAACTCGTGCCAGAGTCAGGCCAGCCTCCTGAACAGTGATTGGAGGTTGGGTTAAATCTATTCTTAAGGATACACAAGTCGGTCTTTCTTCCATACAAACGTAGTACCTATGGTGATTACTCGTCTGTTTGACGAGTAGGTTCAAAACTAAAAAAATTATCAACTGGTCTTGTCATTATCTAGCCCTGTATGGAAGCAGAATTGGAAAAAAAATATTGGTTTGGAAGTTATGAGCGTCGAAACTTCCGTATTTCAACACAAATTTTTACTCATCTTTGGGCGTAAATAAATAACTTATTTAGTATGAAAATGGAAAAAGTGAAACCGTACAGGGATAGATAATTTATTGAAAAGTTCAAATAATTTATTTTGAGTAGATACATCCAGTAGTTTTCCCATAATATCTATACGGCCAAAACTCAATTTATTAAATTTGACGCACTCATTTTCGCTACAAATCGTCGTATATTTCACTAAACAAGTAAATAAATAAGTAAATAAAAACTAGATAAATGGATACTAAGTAAATTAAACTAAATAAATTAAAAACTTACTAAATAAGATGCATATTAGCCACGCCCGCTAACGAGTTCGAGCCGTCGACTTGTGCAACCTTAAGGAGGCAGGAGTAGAGGCTACTCCTGGTAGTACTTGAAGTGCCGCAGCATCTCTCAACTGGCTTGAGTGCCACAATATTAACGAGATAATGGCAAAAGGGAACTGGCGTGTCCCCAACACATTTGCACGGTTCTATTCAGCCGAAATTAACACATCGCTAAGTCGTTTCGTTCCTTGTTTTTTTTCTATTCTTGTGTAAAAATCTTAATGCGGTTCACAGAATACATCTACTTACCTACCAAGTTTCAACAGTATAGTTCTTATAGTTTCGGAAAAAAGTGGCTGTGACATACGGACGGACAGACAGACAGACAGACAGACATGATGAATCTACAAGGGTTCAGTTTTTTGGTGTCCGTTTCAACCACGCGGCCACCTCATAATACTTGATGAAACTTTGCCAGGAATTAGTCCTAATTTGTTCCTATACACACCTCCTTTCGTGAATTTGTTCCAAAAAAAACCAAGGCGCTATGACCAAGAATAGTTGGCCGCTAGAACCGCCACTTGCCGTAGTCATCGCCCGTGATTACACAGAAACTATATAATGCAGATAGACGAATTATGCATCAAAAGAAAGGTCTTAATTTGTTCCATTTGTTTCAAAAATAAAAAACATCAAAAAGTAAATAAATGAAAAGTTATGCAATATTTAGTTTTCAGGTTATGAGTAGGTAGGTATCTCACCTTATATATCAAATTATTAGAACCTAATGTGTATGGACAATTAGTCCTTAATTTGTTACAGCGAATAAACAGAAAAAAATACTAGAAAGTAGGTGCAATGATTTGTTAGAGTCGATTTAAGTTGGCCGCTCGGACGGCAATATGCCTAAAATACAATGGCGTTTATCTCGTTGTTAAAAGCAGGTTTAAGCTTAGTTATAGCACTAATTGACGGGTAACGTAACCTAGTTTGGATAAACATGGAGAATATAACTGCAGCATTCATATTTTAGAAGAAATTTACAAAAAATCTGTAGTATGAAACCGTATGAGAGTAGGGTGACCATGATTACATTGGTACGAAGGCATGTTTTTAATGTTGGACTCTGTTTGAACGAATATGCGGTTCGTTTTGCGGCCATTGTCTATTGTTCTTAATCCAAAAAAAATAATAATAAAGAAATAATAGGATTTTCAAAAGGAGATTTTTTCGTTTGGGAGCAGCCAAAAGCAGGCTTGCTTCCAGTCATCATGAAAAAGTAAAAATTTAACTTACCGCAGTTCATTTGGATCCCTCTGCAATACTTTTTGGTGGTGAGTTCCACATTAACAAATCCAACATATAAGTGACACAACTCATAGCTAAGCACTCTTAGACACTTCTGGATTTAGTGATAGTTGTCTCAGTAACTTAGTAGTTTGTAAATCTCGGGAATTAAATACGTACGAGGTACGAGCACACAGTTAAAAATTCAGCACAGTAATGACTATATTCACAACAAAAAATAATCGTTCAAACCCCTTGTGACAAATATTTTTAACAATAGTTTGGAAACAATGGAGATCCTTTTTCTGGTATCGTTCCCATCATAAAACACCTGTGGAAAGTCAATGAAACGAAAATTTAATCAGTAAATACTTTAAAGAATTAAGAACAATAGACAATGGCCGCAAAACGAACCGCATATTCGTTCAAACAGAGTCTAACATTAAAAACATGCCTTCGTACCAATGTAATCATGGTCACCCTACTCTCATACGGTTTCATACTACAGATTTTTTGTAAATTTCTTCTAAAATATGAATGCTGCAGTTATATTCTCCATGTTTATCCAAACTAGGTTACGTTACCCGTCAATTAGTGCTATAACTAAGCTTAAACCTGCTTTTAATAACGAGATAAACGCCATTGTATTTTAGGCATATTGCCGTCCGAGCGGCCAACTTAAATCGACTCTAACAAATCATTGCACCTACTTTCTAGTATTTTTTTCTGTTTATTCGCTGTAACAAATTAAGGACTAATTGTCCATACACATTAGGTTCTAATAATTTGATATATAAGGTGAGATACCTACCTACTCATAACCTGAAAACTAAATATTGCATAACTTTTCATTTATTTACTTTTTGATGTTTTTTATTTTTGAAACAAATGGAACAAATTAAGACCTTTCTTTTGATGCATAATTCGTCTATCTGCATTATATAGTTTCTGTGTAATCACGGGCGATGACTACGGCAAGTGGCGGTTCTAGCGGCCAACTATTCTTGGTCATAGCGCCTTGGTTTTTTTTGGAACAAATTCACGAAAGGAGGTGTGTATAGGAACAAATTAGGACTAATTCCTGGCAAAGTTTCATCAAGTATTATGAGGTGGCCGCGTGGTTGAAACGGACACGTTTTTTGCCATTCGGCTACGGAACCCTAAAAATGAAGTTATGATTTAAACTGAAGACCATTTATTGCATTAGGAACACATCTTCTTTAGGTCGTCTCAATTAACAGTTTCATAACATCTTACTTTGTTCCTTGTTTGAGCATAAGTGACTGCTTTTTTAGAGTCCAATTTCGTTTACCAATACAACATATCTATTCATATTTTTCACATCGTCATATGGAAAACTTCAGTTCAAGAAAAGTACTTATCGACAACATTTTTGTCACAACATCAACAATGAACACGCGAATATTTATACTAATATTGTAAAGAGGAAAGATTTGATTGTTTGTTTCTTTGCATTGAATAGGCCCCGAAACTACTGAACCGATTTGAAAAATTCTTTCACTTTTGGGAAGCTACACTATCCGCGGGTGACATAGGCTATATTAGGTTTTCAAAAAATTAGGGACCATTACTAAAACTCGAAAAATGTAACCCAAGGTGTACAAAATTGACCTGAAATATTCTTTACATCGCGTGCGCTGCGAAAACTATTGATGATAGAATAAAATAATGTAGGTACTACGACTTTGCAGAACTTATCATTATTTAAAAGTGTCGCGACAGACATATGTCTAACTCCTCTCGTCGCTAAATGTCACACAAGCGAAATGTCCCGTTAGAAAATTACACTCGCACAATGTCACACTCGCCTAAAGTCATACTCGCACAATGTCACACTCGCCTAAAGTCACACTCGCACAATGTCACACTCGCCCAAAGTCGCAACTTAATGTGACGCACTTAACTATTCAACCAGTTTGCGTGATTAACAAACATACTTTGATTTAAAGTATTTATTTATTTGTCGCCATGAGAACGCGCCGGAGGTTTGTCCGCTGTGCTACGATTTGCCGCGGCAGCGGAGTTTCCCCCCGGCGTAGTGCTTCCACGCGCACGCGCAGGCTCGCGAGGGCTATCGCCTCCAGATCCCATGGCGGCAATCCGGCAAAGAGGCTCGCCGCCTCGCCGGTGATCGTGCGGTACCCCCGGATCAGCCTTACGGCTACCACCTTCTGGGGCGCGTTCAGGTAGTGGGCGGTTTGCTGCCTCAAAGGACACGCCCACACCGGGGCCCCGTAAAGGGCCATGGACCGCACGACCCTTGCGTAGAGCCTCCGGCAGGAGGCGTTTGGACCCCCCAGGTTGAGCAAGAGTCGCTTAAACGCAGCCCCTGCCCGTTCCAGTTTGGGGGCCAAACATCGGAAGTGTTCCACAAAGTTCCACCGGCTGTCGAGGACGATGGGAACCCCTCCTACCGTCAGTATGGATCCAGACGGTGGCGCATTTCGAGCTTCATGAAAGCACATGACCTCGGACTTGTGCAATGCCACCTCGAGACCCAGTTGCCGGATTCTCTCCACGACTATCGAAACCCCGCGTGTCAGCGGCCGACGGCCGGGCCGCCGGCCATGCCGCCTGCACATGCATCTTCTGCGGCACGCGCGGCTTTTGGTTGCCGGCGGCAGTTTGCTTGCGGCTTCGATACGGAGTGGTAATGTTGTTGCATCCACATTTGCAGGTAAAGCTGGCGGCAAATTCAGCGCAAGGCGGTCTGAAAGCCGGCGGCATATGTGGATACGCCATTATGCAGCTCCAGGGCATGGAGTTGAAGACGTTGGCGATGTCAAGTGACACCGCCAAGTCGACCCTACCCCGGGACACCGCGTCCCCCTTCGTGGGAGCCCTCACGCGCATGATGGCGTCCACCGTCGAGCGCCCTCTGCGGAAACCAAACTGGTGTTCCGCAAGGTCCGGCCCCATCCCCACTAAGTGCTCGGCGAGGCGGTTGGCAATGACTCTTTCAAAGAGCTTGCCCACCTCGTCGAGCAACATAATTGGCCGGTATGCGGTCGGAGAGTCCACAGGGCGCCCTGGCTTCCGGATGAGGACCAGCTTCCCCGTCTTCCAACGAAGCGGGAACTGACCGATAGTGATTAAACTATGAATAGTTAAGTTAGTTAGTGTTACTTGTTTGATTATGAATAGTTTGAATTTAAGGATATTTCATGAATTCTAATTCTCATAAAGACCTCACATGGACATCACACGGTAAGTGAAGCCAGTAGGCGAGCACTTTGTGGCTTTGTGCTTTGGGGTCCAAGTGAGGTCCGTGTGGGGTGGGTGTAAAGTCCGTGTTAAGTCCATGTGAGGTCTGTATGAGATCCATGTGAAGTTCATATGGGTTCCGATTTTAGAATTTAGACTGACTTTCAATATTCTGGAAAATTCAACATTTTGGTTCTAAATCACTCGTCGCTTAACGTCGCGTGACATTTAGCGAACGTGTCATTTGGCGAACGTGTCATTTGACGAACGTGACATTTAGCGAATGTGTCATTTGGCGAACGTGACATTTAGCGAGTGTGTCATTTGGCGAATGTGACATATAGCGACAGAGGGACATTTCGCTTATGTGACATTTAGCGACGAGAGGGTCTAACTATAAATAAAGCCGGATTTACATTACGAAACAAGTGTCATGCATGATAAAACTAGTTTCGTGAAACTAATTTTAGCACATGTGAAACTTCTTTCGTTTAAATTATAGTGTCGTGAAATTATCAATATCGCGGAGATAATGGCCCTGTCAAAATCAAAGCTGTATTTTATGATTGTACCTATTTGTCTGCAATCCAACAAAAAACCACACGTCCACTCTGCGCAGGTACTGTCGCGACACTTGTTTCGCGTCGCATTTACATGAGGAAATAAGTTGCAACTTATTTCATCACATTAGTTTTACAAAAAATATGCGCATAGCACGAAACAACTCCAGTGTCACAAAAGTAATGCATGCATTGTAAAACTGAACGTTTACACGTGAAATTACTGGTCAAATTAGTGTTATAAAACTAATTTTTAGCTACCAATTTCGTACTTAATGTAAATCCGGCTTTATAGTTATGCCACAATTAGTGTTAGTTTATTTTCTGAACTAATATTATAAAGAGGAAAGATTTGATTGTTTGTTTGCATTGAATAGGTTCCGAAACTACTGGTTCGATTTGAAAAATTCTTTCAGTGTTAGATAGCCCATTTATCGAGGAAGGCTCTATGCTATATATCATCACGCTACGACTAATGGGAGTGGAACAGCAATAAAAAATGTTGCGAAAACGGGGAAAATATGACGCAAACGAAGTTGTGCCGGTCAGCTAGTAAAAAATAATTTTAATGCCGCCGCTAGAAAAGGCTCTGTATTCGTATCTTATTTATTTATTATATTACTTATTTGTATGTTTATTTTGCGATATGGCATCGAGTAATAATTGAAAGTACGTTGTTTCCATGTCTGACAGTTCGTTTATTGAACTATTTGACATATTCGCCTATTGTTGATGCTGTGACAAAAATGTTGTCGAAACTTTTCTGGAGTAGTTTTCCTAGACGACGTGAAAAAAATAGTACATTGTTCACCGAGAGGAGAAAGTGACCGATTACCGTCGAAGGTGTCGTTTGAAGCCCGAGCCGTAGGCGAGGGCTTTAAAACAACCGAGATCGGGAATCGCACTTTCTCTCGAGTGATACATAGTGCTTTATACTACACCTACGAGGAAAATAAAAAACTAAATCTTTACTAATTGAAATTTATATTGAAATTGTTGCAGTTAGTGAAGCTTAATGTAACACTTTTTCCATTAATGTTTGTTTGAGATGTTTGCGACAATGTAGGAGGAATAACTGGCTGTGCTGTTGGCACTGCGCTCGTAGAAGGCTGTGGTGCCAAAGGGGCAACTGGCTGCTGAGGGGCATCTGGCATCGCCGCGCTCGTTGATGGTTGAGGAGATGAGTCTTGATGCACATTAATCGATCCCGATATTTGGTTATTTATTCGTGTTTTGTTTTCTACGGAATTCTCTATGTAGCTTTCTGCAACAGCGGACGATTTCCAACCACCGTGACGTTTTATTGTGGTTAAATCAGCACCAGTATCGGCAAGAATAGTCGCTGAAGTTCTGCGAAAGCAGTGGCCAGTGTATTCTAGTGGATTGAGTAAATTAAGGTAGGAAGCTATTTCTCTTGGCACAGTACTTATTTTGTTTTTCCCAATTACTTGTTTCGTACATTTTTTGTTTTTATATTGTAGTAAAAACCGATTGGTTTTGGGGTCACTGGGGCGAATTTCGTTATATTTCTTCACTATCTCATAAAATAAGCCCGATATAACAAACGATCGCTGAAATTTGGTTTTTGTGTTAGGAATATTGACGATTATTCCATTTTCGAGGATTTCGATATCGTCTGTTGTCATATCCACAAGTTCTTGCGAACGACAGGCCCCATTTACTCCTAAAATCAAAATAACCTGTAAACAAAAATATCAAACATGAAAACCTAGTAGATTTCTACTCTTAAATAGGTACGTAATAAATCATAAACCAGTGCATTTTGTTCATAAACTTACCTTCATCAACAAATATTTGTCATCTGGAGCATTCTGCAAAAAGGAATAAACATCCTTTGTAGTAAGCACTTTTGATTTCTTACTACGGAATCCCTCCGACTTTCTTTTCAGAAATGCTGTAAGTTTTTTGTATTCTTGAATATTTATGTCGTTTCTTGTCAATTTAATACTTTTCAACATTGAGTACATAGCCCATAGACCATAACGTACTTGGTTTGTATTTTTGCGCTTTTTCACTGAAATAAGCTAGCAAAACAGTTTCAGAAAAAGATGCCGCATTTTATTCACTTTTCCATTGCAAAAAATCGTCATAAGTTTTATTATATTTTTTTATTGATTTCTGTGGTAAAAGGTTATCAATCAGTATTTTTGCTGTTTCCTTCAGCTGCGGCGGAGTTAAAAAATCTTCATCATCACTATCACTACTTATCATTTTGATAGTTTTATTTTACTTTTCTACGAAAACTGAATCCTCAAACAACACACAAATTGAAAATGGCGCCAATGGCGTCTGCAATTTTCACATATTCTTTTTTCAAATTGTTTGACACCATCCAACACACAGCTAGTGGCCAGTGTCATTTTGCGAACTTGGAGATAAAAACTCACTGTAAAAACTTTTTGGCTTTTGATATTTAGGTTACCAGCGCATAGTCTTACCCAAAATTAAAAAAGAAAAACCACGTAAGAAATGGATTTTCATACACTTTTCTCTCCCGCTCAGATGCGTTTTCTCGCCGCATATTTGTTCGATATGCAATGACGTACTTTCTACCGTAAATTTGATAAAGTATCAAGGTACTTTCCGAGCAGGTGTAGTATAAAAATAATTGTAGAAACTGATTGAACATTGATAGAACTTGATTTATTACATTGTTAGAAAGTACTTAATTAAGGACGACTGCGAAGAAGGACATGGTGAAAAACGGTTGATAATGAATAATAATAAAAAGAATAAGAATAAAATATGTGGTTTTTCTGTCTTTCTCTAAAGATTTATCAATTTTTAAATATTAATTTTCAATGTTTTTTTTCATCCACACTAATATTATAAAGATGAAAGATTTGTATATAAGGAATAAACAAAACTACTGGACCGATTTAAAAAAAATCTTTTGCCGTTAGAAAGCTACATTTTCACTGAGTAACATAGGCTATATTATATATTATCTGTCCCGCGCAACTTCGTCTGCGTCACATTTTACCAGTTTTCGCAACATTTTTCATTGCTGCTCCGCTCCTACTTGTCGTAGCGTGATGATATATAGCCTTCCTCGATAAATGGGCTATCTAACACCGAATGAATTTTTCAAATCGGATCAGTAGTTCCTGAGATTAGCGCGTTCAAGCAAACAAACAAACTCTTCAGCTTTATAATACACTCAGCGTCACAAAAATCGCACCTCTCCGAAAATAAGTTTCAAGCAAGTCCCGCCATCAACGTATGCATTAAACCCTATTAATATTGGTATCAATTGAAAGTATGTTTAACGACCTTTAAATTAACAACAGTTAGAATTCCTAAACACAACAGATCTCATTAGCGCGTAACGTTAAAGAAAATGTTGTCAAAATACGCATTACAACGGCCACTAATTGCACCTCCCTACAAGGGTATAAAACGGGCGACCCGGGTCAAATGTGAGTCACGGCCCAAGATTCGCCCGCGCCCAGGTCGCCTCGCTTCTCAACCGAGGAAAACGAAAGCGATAGCGACATGGACGAGGACGTTGAGGTAGGTGCTCCTACCTCCCCCCACCTAACCGATTATCTAGGGGCGCCCGGGTTCGAGACCCGCGCCCAGCGCCGCCCCCGAAGCTCGGACGACGAAGCCGCCGAAGAGGCGAAACGCGTCTGCCCCGACTCCCCGCTCCCGCAGCGTGAACCGCGCGGCAGGGCTGGGGTCGGGTCGCCGACGTTCGCCGAGGCGACGGCTCGCCGTCCACACACCGGACACGACGCCGCACAACCAAAGACAGCCGACGCCGCAGCCCCCGCTCCAAGCACGAGCGCAGAGGCAGCAGCGAAGAAAAAAGAGCGAGACAAGCCTCGCTACCCCCCGCTAGTGGTGGAGAGGATGCCCAACTGGGCGTTCCACTTCAAGGCAGTGAGGAATATTCTGGGCCACCCACCCAATGCTCGTCCGTACCAGGGCGGAATCCGATTCAACCCTGAATCGGAGGACGAGTATAGGGCGGTCCAGAGATACCTCACGGACCTGGAGAGGACGGAGGGCCTTAGTTGGTTCTCCTACTCACTACCGGCGGAGCGTAGCCTCAAAGTCTCCATCAGGGGGTTGCCGGCAGACACGGACCCGACCGATATCGAAGAGGAGCTGAGGCAACTGGGACATGAGCCGGAGTACGTTCGCAATATCAAAGCGCGCGGCGGACGACCCGGCTGCTTGTTTTATGTTGTCCTCAGGAGGCAGCCCGATTTCCAGAAGATTTACGACACCACCGTACTCATGAACATGCGGGGTGTACGTATCGAGGCTTGGCGGAGCAAGAAAGGGCCCGCCCAGTGTCACAGGTGCCAGCAATTTAGACACAGCTCGCACATGTGCCACCGCCCGCTCGCATGCGTGCGTTGCGGTGAAAACCACGCCGCCCGAGACTGCCCACGCCCACGGACCGAGACGGCCACCTGCGTGAACTGTGCAGGTGACCATCCGGCGTCCAGCAGCGGGTGCCCCGTATTCCGGAGGGAGCTCCGGAATAAGCGAGCGGGCACTGTTGCCATTACGCGGCAGCGCCGAGAAACGGTCGCTGCCCCACAAGTAGAGGACCATGAGGCCCCCAGCAAGACGCTCATGGCGACAGCGAACGGGCCCCAACCAACTCAAGACGCTCCCGCCTCGGGGCGGAGAAAGAAGAGGCCACGCGGAGGCAAGAGTAAAAAGGGGAAAAAACCCCAGCCACCCGCGCAGCAACAAAGGCAAGATCCTGGCCCCACACCGGCGCAGGCGATAGCTCAGGCGCCCACAACCACGGCCACCACTATCACTTCCGTGAAACCCACCGACACCGCAACCGGCGCCGGCAAGAAGAAGGGGAAGCGGGCGGGGAAACCCGCCCCACCCACAGACACTACGACAGCCGCCGCACAACCAATAGCGGCGCCTAGCAGTACCAAGCCGCTAGTCGGCGCCCGAGCCCAACAGCGCCTCTCTCCTCCAGCAAAGGAGTTCACAGCCTGCGCCATCCACCTACTTCTGGACCTTATAAGGGCCATAAGGCAGGGTCAGGACGCAGAACTGATCATACTCGACGGGCTCGCCCAGCTTTTACAGCTCTATCATGGCTAGCTCGTTGAGAATCATGCATTGGAACGCCCGCGGCCTAATGAAGAAGGCCGCCCCTCTCCGCCTCCTCCTCAGGGAACAGAAAATAGACGTGGCGCTTATCAGCGAGACGCTCCTGGGGCCTACCGACAGGCCCAAGTTCTCAGGATTCGTCGTGTATAGGCAGGACGAGAAGTCTCCGTTCGGCAGGAACTACCGCGGTCTGGCGGTCCTGATTAGCCGAAGGGTCGTGCATCAACCTCTCCCTCCGAAGCCACCCGGCATCCTCTACGCGCTAGGGGTCCAGGTACATGTCGCCGGCGAGGATATCAACATCTACGCCGCCTACTGCCCGCCCAAGGCACCGCTTACCATGGCGGAACTAAGGGCGCTACTATTCGCCTCTCAGCACCCGACTCTCCTCGCCGGTGACTTCAACATGAAGCACCCAGCATGGAACAGCCGAGTCACTAATACCGGAGGGAACCGACTCTTCGCGGACGCAGAGGCCCGTGGGTACATGGTGTCCGGTCCTGAAGCACCCACCCACTACCCAGATGACCAGGCAACACTACCGGATGTACTGGACATCATCATCCACAAGGGCCTGGGTTGCCAGATCGCCCAACAAGTTATTGACGACGAGTTACAATCGGATCATCAACCCGTGCTCGTCGTCCTGTCAGGAATGCCAACGAGACTCTCTCCTCCAGCGCCACGTCGCAAGACTGACTGGAAGAGATTTACAGAGAAGATGGAAGCCACCACTCCTACTTGGCCCGTCACCACCGCCGCAGACGTCGACGGGCTAGCGGTTGAGGTCACCGCTTGCATCCAGCGCGCCTGTGAAGAGGCGACAGAAACAATAACGCAGCCACAGGGGCTCCTTTACAAGCCTCTGCCCACCCACCTCAAGCGGATGGTCGCCTTGAGACGGCGCCTTCGCAAGCGGTGGCAGACATCAAGATGTCCTAGAGACAAGGCCGAACTCAACCGCCTCGCCGAGAAGGTGAGGGCCAAGCTTCAGGAGCTAAACGCCGAGAGCTGGGAAGAACGTATAGACGCCGCTGAAGGAGACAGGGCGTCCCTGTACAAGTTGTGCAGGCAACTTACGAACACCCCGGCTCTGGTACATCCGTTACTCCACAGTGACGGGGCGCCTAGGTACACCGCGCCAGACCGCGCGGAGATCTTTGCCGAGCACCTGGAGCGTCAATTCGTCCCTAACCCTACTACCGACGTCGAGCACATCGCAGCAGTCGAGCAACACCTTGGAGAGTACTTCTCTTTGCCGATAGCTCCCGATGAAGACCCAGTCGCTTTCTCGCCTTGCGCGGTCAGACGCGCCATCCTAAACACTAGGCTAAGGAAGGCCCCCGGTGCGGACGGTGTGACCAATACAGCGCTGCGCCACCTGCCCTACCGAACGGTAGCGGCCCTGGCGCGCCTGTTCACGGGCATACTACGCACGGGCGCCTTCCCGTCCTCGTGGAAGGAAGGGCGCGTCATTATGCTGCTCAAGGCGAACAAGAATGTGTTAAAGCCGGAGAGCTATCGGCCCATCACACTTCTCTCAGCCACTTCCAAGGTGTTCGAGCAACTCCTGCTGCGACACCTAAAGCTACACTTCTCCCCACGAGCAGAGCAGTTCGGGTTCAGGGCCGAACACTCTACGACGCTCCAGTTGTCGAGGGTACTGCACCTGCTCGCCGCGGCACTCAACAAGAGAGAGCAAGCAGTAGCAGTATTCCTCGACATGGAGAAGGCCTTTGATCGAGTCTGGCACGCCGGCCTGCTGTACAAGATGGCACAGACCGGCACGCCCCGTCGCCTGGTTATGGTGGTTTCCTCTTTCCTCTCTAACAGGACTTTCCGGGTGGTGGTCGACGGAGCGCTATCGGGCTCTCGCCCGATCGCCGCAGGGGTGCCGCAGGGCAGCTGCGTCTCGCCCTACAGCTACTCATGTTACACCGACGACATCCCCACAACATCCGACACCACGCTCGCGCTGTACGCCGACGACGCCGCGTACATAGCGACATCGCTTAACACGCGGCACGCGGCCGTCAAAATGCAGCGCGTGCTAGACCTGCTGCCTGACTGGCTTTCAAAGTGGAGGTTGTCGGTGAACGTGAGCAAGACGCAGGCGCTCGCCACCGGCGGTACTAAACTCCCACCACCCCTCAGACTACTAGGAGCCGACGTCGCATGGTCGCCCCAGGTCAAGTACCTCGGGGTCACTATCGACCGCCGACTCACGATGGATTGTCACGTCCGTAGCACTATCGCCAAATGCAGAAGTGCCCGCTTTCTGCTTCGCCCAGTGCTCTCGTCCCGCCTCCCGCTGCGTGCCAAGCTGGGCGTGTACAAGACGTACATCCGCCCACTTATCACGTATGCCGCCCCAGCCTGGTTCGCCCTCACGAGCGAGACCAATAAGATCAGACTCCGCGCGCAGCAGAACCTTGCGCTGCGGAAAATTGCCGCCGCCCCTCGCTACGTGAGGAACTCCACCATACAGCGGGACATGAGGATTGAGAGCCTGGACGACTTTTGTAGCCGCCTCGCGTCCTCTATGTTCGCGCGTGCCGACGCCTCTGCCTGGCCCCACTTGGCGCAAATAGCGCCGTGGCACACGCGCCCGCCAGACGCAGGGCGCGCTAGGCGCACACGTCGCCTCCCGCGCGACCTCGTGCCTGCGGATGTGACATAGCCATCCCCACTCTCGGACTGACTTCCCTGGGTAGGTCGTTCCACTCTACACGCGACCTACCTACTCAATACGACTCCACAATCATTACATACACTCGAAGCGCGTCGTGTTCTAAGTTAATATAGGCATGACGCGCTCCGAACACATACCCATGTACTCTACATGCGATTAGACTCACGCGACGAACGTGCGGCGCGGGCTCGCTATTTCGTTCGCTACATGAGCGGTGTTACTCAATACATTGCCGCTCACACTCATTCATTACGGCCCCTTAGTCTGGAGCGTGATCGGCTAGCTCTGAGAGCGTTGCAGACGGGGGCCTACATCCTCAGCGGTAGGATGCGCCAACATAGTCACCTCTGGCCAGGACTGCACTCGCTGGGCCTCCTCCGGGCAACCGGAGGTCTCACCTGGCGGTGACAGACCGCCGAGGTGGCGTGAAGACAGCGGCGCTCGGTACGGTAAAGTTTCACCGTACCTAAGCGCGATGCGCCTAGCGCCGCTGGCGCCTCCTACCGGACAAAATGACAACCACACATTGCGAGTCGCGCCTTTTACACGCGCTCGCCACTTCCCACGCCTATATGGCAACATGATGAGGCGCCCGTTGTTACGGGCGCATTTTTGATTCCGCGGGGAAAGGGCTTGCCCATATCCCGCCCGCCGCGCCCCTCTGCGGGGGCGTAGCGACTGCTCGACAGATGAATGTGAGTCATTCGCTATCCAACCTTTGAAGTGAACACACGTGAACAGCTGCAGCAAGAAAAATACCCCAGAAGATGGATACCACAGCAGATGAAGCCGCTCAAGTCATTGCACTACTGCAATCAGGGATGCGGCAATGTGATGTTGCTCGGCAACTGAACTTGAGTCGTTTTTCCGTTCGACGAGTGTTCCAACGCTTCCAAGAGACTGGTGGCTATATCCGAAGACGTGGATCTGGAAGACAACGGTGCACATCCGAAAGAGACGATCGCTTCATTGTTTCAACGTCTTTACGTAATCGGTTCTCCAATGCTGTTGAGCTGCAACAACAACTGCGATCAGCTCGCAGAACTTCTGTCAGCGTCTCCACGATTAGAAGAAGAATGAAGGAGAAGAAAATTGCAGCTCACAGGGCTGCTACAGGGCCAAAATTGACTGCACAGCATAGGAGAGACCGGTTGCAATTTGCCCGTGACCATGTGGATTGGACAATAGACCAATGGAGGGCTGTACTCTTCTCGGATGAGACGAGGGTGTGTCTTTTCTGCAACGACAGGCGTAGAAGAGTGTACAGGAGGCAAGGGGAACGATTCGCACAAGCCTGTATTCAAGAGACAGTGGAATACGGGGGTGGCTCGTGCATGTTCTGGGGCGGCATGTCAATCGACGGCAAAACGAACCTTGTGTGTGTTTCTCGGACTGGAAGTGCTCGCGGGCAAGGGTCGCCGACTGCTCCTCGGTACATAACAGAGATCTTAGAGGAGCAGGTTGTCCCTTATGCGGGTTTTGTTGGCAGTGGGTTCACGTTAATGCACGATAACGCCCGCTGTCACACCGCATTAATTGTAAGAGACTACCTGCAAGAAGTTGGGATCCTTGTTATGCGCTGGCCGGCGCGAAGTCCAGACCTGAACCCTATCGAGCACCTTTGGGATGAACTGAAACGGCGAGTACGGGCACGTGATCCTGCCCCTACCACTCTCCAAGACCTCCAAGATGCCGTCGTTGCAGAATGGGACAACATTCCTCAAGAGACTGTTGTCACATTAATTAGGTCCATGAGAGAACGCATGGAAGCTGTCATCAGAGCTAGGGGGGGTAACGCTAGGTTTTAAGTTGATTTTATGGACTTTTTTAAAATTTTCACTGTTAAAATAAAATTTAAGTTTTTAATCATTTGCATTAGCGTGTTTTTTTTATTCCCTGGCAAACAAAAAACCAAATTTATTGATTTATTCTGAAATTTAAATAAATTGCCTTTCCAATGATACCTTATAGTCATGTGTGTACCATTGATTAATAGGGTTAAAATGACTTTGAAGGGAATTCTTAAAGAGGTGCGATTTTTGTGACGCCGAGTGTATTAGTATAGATTTTTTTAATAGGGATCCTTACTAAAACTCCAATAATGTAACCCAATGTGTAAAAAAAGTACCTAAAATATTCTTTACATCGCGTGCGCTGCGAATAATAATGATGATAGAATAAAATAATGTACTACGACTTTGCAGAACACATCATTATTTACAAAAAGTGTCGCGACAGCATATGTCTAACTATTATAGTTATGCAACAATAACTGTTCTAAGACACCTTTCAAACGAAACCAACTATCGAAATCGGTTCATCCGTTAAGAAGCTACGATGACACAGACATACACACAGATACACACGTTAAACTTTTAATGTTAAAGTATAGGATGACCCTTCATATGATTCTTAGATTACTTTACTTTATAACTCACTCATATTGCATATTTCCCTGGGATCCCCTTGATTCATTAAAAGCCTTTGTTCATAACATCTCTTCTTTATTTCATGATAACCACACCATTAAAACTTATCTAAAACAATTCTTTCTTTTAAACTAAACTATCAACCAACCTATCTAGAATGTAACTGAATACTCCCGTCAGGCGTCAATATTTTCTTTCAAATTACCACAGTTCTTGTTTTGAAAATCAACTACTTTTTTTTTTTTTTTTTTTCTGGCTTCGCACGGTTTGTGCATTTAGCCAGTGTCAAGTTATTTAGATTGGAGGATTATTATTGAAGGAGACAAAGTTAGGGAAACAGGAATTTATCAATATTAATATTTATAACGGAATTTAGGATATAGGATCAGTAGGATAATAGGATTATAACTAACTAGATATTACTAATGAATGATGAAATACAATATATTGATGAAGTTAAATTTGTATTACAATCTAATATTATTAATGGTGATAAATGAAGCTATACATTTATATACAGGTAAACTATTTGTACAAAATAAAGAGAGAACTGAAGTAGGAAAAGGAATACGGAGAGACAATAGATCACTGAGAAAGGAAGAACGGTCATAGAGAGGACAGGAGAAAAGAATGTGGTTCAAATCGCCCACATCTGTGCCGCACGAACAACTGGGATCATTTATAATTTTAAGTTTGGCAAGATGAGCTGGAGAACAAACGTGACCGAGTCTCATCCGTATGAGAACGGAGGTCTCCATCTTGCCAAACTTAGCCCCGCCAAACCACGGTTTTTCCGAAACTTCGGGGTGGATCAAAGAAAAATAACGACCCTTTTGTCTACTACTGATTTCCCAGGCTACCTTCCAGGTGTCCAAAAGAAAAGTTTTAGGTAAATTTATAATATCCGAGTTAAAATTTAAGTATGGAACTATGTCCCCACACTGCACCGCTTCACCGGCGAGAGAATTCGCCACTTCATTGCCCTCGATTCCAGCATGGGCTGGAACCCACGCAAATTGCAAGGTATTGCCCTCAGATAAGGTTCTGTACGCAAATTCTCTTATTAAATAAATTATGGGCAACTGGAATTTATGTGTCAGTGGAGATTGGTTGATGGCTAGGAGCGCACTTTGACAATCCGAAAAAATTATAATTTTTTTGAGCTTAAAAACCCGACTATATTCAATGGCTTTCAAAATGCCAAAACATTCTCCTGTAAAAACGGAAGTCTCCGGAGGAAGTTTTATTTTTTGAACGATTTTGTATTGCGAATGAAAAGTGGCAATCCCCACACAACCTGTCGGGGAACGCTTGGAAGCATCCGTAAAAATGTGATGGTAGTCCGAGTGTTCGGCCAGAAAATTGTTGAAACTTAAATGACAAACGGGGTCAGATTTACTAG
This sequence comes from Cerastis rubricosa, assembly GCA_949152445.1. Lineage (NCBI taxonomy): Eukaryota > Metazoa > Arthropoda > Insecta > Lepidoptera > Noctuidae > Cerastis > Cerastis rubricosa. The sequence goes on along the minus strand of OX424540.1, from coordinate 8,758,864 downwards.
TACAGTGAAATTGTGTGATGGGTTTGAAATGTAAACTATCATAACTACTGCTAAATATGGGAAGTTTGTTAGAACGGTGTACTGGAGAAGATAGAGAAAGGTATTTTTTATAGCTTATTACTAAACAAGGAGCACGTTTATGGGACCAGTAATCTGAAGAATCAATCAGCGTCACTAAAATGTCCAGTTTAGAAATGAGAGGATGGGTTGAGAACTGAATAATTCGGAACAAATACTTATCAGAAAGGAACTGTCTTCTAAGATATAAAGGAGCATCCCCGCACTCAACCTGTAAGGCATTTATGGGACTCGACTTCATAGCACCCGCAATAATTCGTAATGATTTAGACTGGATACGGTCCAATTTTTTAAAAGCCATAACACTACCCGGTTCAAGAATAAATAATCCATAATCTAAAGTGCTTCTGATTATAGCATTGTAGATTAATTTTAAAGAAAAAGGATGTGCACCCCACCACACACCTGACAGGCATCTAAGCATGTTTATGTGGTTTTCACATTTGTTAACAATATAATCACAATGAGGGACACTACTTAATTTACTGTCAAGTATTACACCTAGATATCTGAAATTATCTTTAATCGGGATAGGAGTTTCCTTATAAAAGACATTTATTGTGGGAATATTTCTCTTTCGGGTGAATAAAACTGCCGCGCTTTTAGACGTGGATATATTCAAGCCGTTAAGATGTAACCATGACTCCAAATTAGATAAAGCGGAATTGATAGCCTGGCTAGCCTGTTCGATGGATTGGCTTGAAGAATATAACAACAAATCGTCGGCATATTGGAGAACCGTAACATGATCAGATAAGGACGAGTCTAAATCAAAAGTGTAAATATTGTAAAGCAGGGGACTGAGCACAGAACCCTGTGGTAGGCCTTTCCACACAAGGTAAGATACCTCTTGATCACCAATTAGCATACTAATAGAGCGTTCAGTCAGGATATTAATAATAAAATTTGACAAATTCAATGGGACCCCTAGGGCTCTTAATTTATTTTGTAAAACTGATAATACAACATTATCATATGCTGAATTAATGTCAAGGAAAACCGCGACAGTGGATTGATTATTAGAAAATGAAATCCGAATATCCGATGTTAAAATGCCTAAACAGTCACTGGTACTCCTACCCTTTCTAAAGCCATATTGTGATTCTGCCAAAAGACCCTTACTTTCAACAAACCATTCTAGGCGATTTTTAATTAAGTGCTCAGCTAATTTCATCAGAACTGAAGACAAAACTATGGGGCGGTATGAAGAAGCGTCAGATGGGATTCTATTTGGTTTAAGGAATGGCAACACCATTTGACGTTTCCAATTTTCCATTCAACAGGGATGTTTCCAGTGATCATAATAGAATTGATAAGTTGTAAATAGTAACTGAGGACGTCTTCATTTAAATTAGCAAAAAAGGAATATGGGATGCCATCACTGCCAGGTGCAGAATCCTTAGTTTTATGAATAACACCCTTTAATTCAGTAAGAGTGAATGGGTCATTTAGAGTCGTATGGGTGTCCTGGTTATGTGGTCCGTTGGTTATTGACAATATTGGTAAGGACATGTTAGGGTTAACAGCCTCAGGGACCCAAGGCGGCGCTAAATTATCTAAAAATTCGCTGGCTAAAGAAACAGGTATAGGGGAAGGGTTCTTATAAATTGATCTAAATCTACGGATATTACGCCAGACAATCGTTGGGTGAGTGTTCGGTGAAATTGATAAACAGAAGTTACGCCAAGATTCAAATTTTTTCTTCTTAAAAAGTTTATAAGTTTCCTTAATTAGGTTAGTAACAGTTTCAAAATTAATATCAGACATATCTAGGTTATAATTGTATTCTGCCTCTTTACGTTTGTTAACTAATTCTGTACACTCAGAGTCCCACCATGGAGGCGAGGGTATTATACTATTATTGTTATTTTTTACAGGAAAAACTACATCTGCAGTTTCAATTAACAAAAGTGCTAAAGCTTCAGCACAGCTGTTTTCATTGCCATCAGAAATTACAGGCAGGGAGCAAAGCTTACTGTCAACAAGGCTTCTAAATTTGTCCCAGTCACTACTATTTCTACTTGGTAATTTATGTCTTAAGTTAGATCTCCTTGATGAAGCCTTTGATTTGGAAAGAGGGTAAGAAATAACTATTGGGAAATGGTCACTTCCATAAGTAGAGGTTAGAGTATGCCAAGTTAATGAAGAGGCTAAGTTTGGAGAACAGATAGAAAGGTCAATTGCACTTTGGTTTTGGTTGGGATCTGAACGGCGAGTAGCAGCTCCTGAGTTCAAGAGGCATAAGTTATGTGAGTCAATTATATCTAGTAAATCTTCACCATGACAATTAGAAACAGAACAACCCCATGATTGATGATGACAATTAAAGTCCCCCAATATTAAGAAAGGCTTTGGAAGAAAAGAAAAGAGATTATTCATCTCTTGAAGAATAGAAGAAGAAGGGTGAGGAATGTAAATAGAAACAAAACAAGTTTGGTGCACCTTAATAGCTACAATAGAAATTTCCTCACTATGAGGAGGTAATGAAACAATAGAGAAAGGAAAAGAGTTCTTGATAAGTATAGCTACACCACCATACCCATCAGATCTATCCTCCCTAATGGTTAAATAACCATTAATTTTAAAAATATGATTTGATTTGAGCCAAGTCTCTGCTAAAGCAAAGACAAATGGCTCATATTTGTTTAAAAGGTATATTACATCACTCTTTTTGTTTAGTAGACTGCGGCAGTTCCACTGGATTATTTTGGATGTGTTGTCCATTATGAATGGATTGAGGTACATTGAAAGTTGAGGCAACGTTGGACGGTGAGATGTTGAACTGAGAAAGAAGATTGTGTAATGCAGAGAGTAAATCATTTATAGAAAAGTTTACATCATTTTTATCATTATTTTGATTATTAGAAAAGGCACAACCATTAGATGGCTGGGGAATTTTAAAATCATTAATAATAGCATTGTGGGCCTCTTTATTGTAACCTTGTGTAGATTTGGGTGGAGAGCGTGGTTTCAGAAAGACAGTCTTTTTATAACTACTTGAAGTCTGCATTCTATTAGGTGAAGAGATTGATGGAGTTTCTGCAAAGTTTTTAGAAGGAGAAGATAAAAGTGTGTCAGCATAAGATTTCGTTACTGGGGGATATACTTTAGCTGCTTCAGCATAAGAAACTGAGCTATGTGCCATGTATGATTTAATCTGTTTTTGTCTGGATAATTCAGGACAAGATTTATTAATGGCATAGTGAAAGCCAGAGCACAGACAGCAAGATGCATTTTCTACTTCCCTTTCACAGCTATCTCCAGTATGGCCTTGACCACATTTATAACAGCGAGGTTTAGATCTGCACTGAATTTTAGTGTGTCCAAAACGACAGCAATTGAAACATTGTACAGTAGGGAAAATATATAAATCAACAGGTAATGCATTGTAGCACATAAAGATTCTTTTAGGTAGAACCTGTCCATCAAAAGTAACTACAATGGATTGGGATGGCTTCCAAATGGTTGTACCATCAACAACAGATTTAAAATTAAGGCGTCTGACTTTTAAAATTGGACCGCAACCAATGGGAACTGTAATATTATCAATTACTTCCTCAGGAGACCATTCTGCAGGAACACCACGTACTAGACCCATTCTTGTAACATTAAATGTGGGTATAAAAGCTTTGTAATTATATGTTTCCAGACTACTATGTGAAATAAAAGAATTTGCATCCAGATAATTGGAAAATGACAGAGAAATTTTATTACGCCCAATTTTTTTGACGCTTCCATTTATAATGTTTTGAAAGGCGTTATGTTTGAGATATTTGCCAAATGTGATTGGGTGCAATGTAGTATCATCATCAGGGGAAATAGTTTTTTTCTGTAAATGAATAGTGTAAGGTGCACTGTCGGTTTTGTCGTATGCTTTACGACCGATTTGCGCGGGAACAGCTACGGATGGAGCCTGAAAATCAGCAGCAATGGTTGGTAATACAGGGCAAATAGGTTCTGCTAAAGTTGTTGTAGGACTTTTAGGATCCGTGCAACCACAACCCGACGACTCGGAACCGTGGTTTTTTCGGGTGCGACGGCGTTTGTTACAGTGTTTGCACACATGTACGCGACTTCTTTTAAGGTTGCGAGCCGAGGACGACCCATCGGTATCCATGCCTGACTCATTGCTCACCACAGTAACAAAATTGCCTGCCGGGGGAACAAAGTCCCCCGGGTCTGGCGGGTCGTTCATTAAAAGGCTACAACAATAATATAGTAAAAACTTACCACTACCGAAGAGAAAAAAAAAAAAACTACAAAACTATAAATTAAAGAAGAGAACACTAAAACTAAACTACTGATCCTATTTTACAGTATTTTATAAAATAATTAATCTTTAATTCAAAAAGGACGCGTCCGTCTAGTTGAACGTTTCCCGCGCTTTTTCATCAACTACTTAAAAACCCTTCAACAAAACCTGCCAGTATAACAAGGACAAAAAATATATTTATAAAAATTCTACAATTACTAATTCCATAACAATAACACCTCCCTTTTTTGGTCGGTGGTTAAAAATGAAGCAAATATATGAGTTCAGTTGCTATTTAAGCGCTCCTCCTATGCTTTAGTTATTATTCTATGACACAGGCCTGTTTTCTTGTCTACTGTGTCAAAATTTTGCTCTAATGGCTCTTCCATGTAACTAAACGCGATAATAAAAGGGCCGGGTATATACAATAGCGACCGATTCCAATTATTGGCCCTACATACAAAACGGGAACTATATTTCTTGTCACCAAAATTTATATTTGTCATCAAAGTTGTATCACCTAGTAAATAGATCTATCGCCACGAAATATTTTCGTTCTCAGATAAACAAAAAGTGTTCCCAGGTATGAATTATCAAATAAATGTTGATACATGTGTAAAATAAGAGATGGATTACCAATAAAATTGTAGTGCATTAGATGAATATAAACTTCGTTCTTATAATAATAGTTTTATTACTTAAATAATAGCTTTGTGCTCGGAATGGTAGATCTGTCACCAAATAAATAGATCAGTTCCTTATTTCTATGAAGAAATGCTTTATACGAGACATTGGGCACACCGACACGGACAGGTTAGGTTCGAAGAGGATGGCGGGGTCTAGTGAGCGAGCGGAGCGAGCGAACTAAGACCCCGACATACATCCCCTTCGTGTTAGGTTACTGTAAACCCTGCAGACAGAAATAGGAGCCCCGCGTAGCGGGGCTACGTCGACAACGCCTTAGTTTGGACCTGTGGTTTGGTGATCTCTTTAAATTAGTTTGCTTAAATACTTATTAGGACACACCTATTATAATACATACAAAAACATTTATTTGGTACTAGACCTTATATCTCAGGATTTTAGGTGATTTATTGTGGAACTAATTTTGCATTGTTTGGTGACTACATTTTGGTGACAGATCTACTATTTTGAGGACAAACCCTATTATTTAAGAAACACAAAACTAATTAAATTGGTGATAGCTTAAATGATACCCATACAAAACTACAAAGAAACCTATACATACGTGCGGGTTTTTGCGATTGCCTAGAGCTATATTTTTGCTTTTTCACAATACAGAACCCTTATCAAGAACACACGAAAACACACTATGCAACCTTATTCGCCAAGCCTTGAGGATAGTAGAAGACTGGTGCAAGGAATACAAACTAGCAGTGAACCCTACCAAAACCGATCTCGTCCTCTTCACAAAGGAAAGGAAGCTGGCAACGTTACAGTTACCAAGCACAGGTACAAGTACCAAATATTGTAGTTGTGTTTTCGCGCTCGAACTACTATTGGTTTGGCGAGCGGAGTTGACCTCACGTTCGGTTTATGAGTAGTGCAATGGGTGTGGTGATGACAATAATTATGATTACATTATGTACATTACATTACATTACCGGTTTTTAAAATATTCAATGGTAGCAACCCTATAAACACTACATTGTACTGAAGAAATTATGACTTTTATAATAAAGACTTGGCTTAAAGGTCTTGTAACCATGCCAGTGGCATAGCCATAAAGACTTAAAAAAAATATGTACTGAATGAAGTCTCTGCCTATCTATAATCTATGACTCTTTCTTTCTTTGTCTTCTTTTCTCTGTGTCATCGACGCGCGTTAACGGCAAGGAAAAACTACAATTAATTAATAATTTGAAGAATCTACTCGATTATAAATCTAAATAACTTGTGCAAGATGGTTGACCAAATTGAAATGGCTTTAGATGATATTATAAAAGCAAACAAGAAACCTAGAGGTGGAGGAGGCGCTGGACGAAAATTTAATACTACCAGAAAACCTGGTGGCGGACGTGGAGGTTCTGGTGCTGGTGCTGGTGGGGGATTTAGAAACGGCCGTTCAGCGGGCGTATTACGTGGAAGAAACCGTGGCGGTATATCTAAATCTACAAATTACACAAGGGTAAATTATTACATGTACGGTTATACAAATTACAAATGGCGGACAAACGTGGTGAAATGACGCATCTTGTAAAATAATAGCTACAGTCAAATCTATGGACGATCAAGTTGCAATGATGACTCAGTTATCTGTTTGGCCATCTTGTATGTAGCAGCAGTTTAACACTGCAAATCGTATTTTCGGTCTTGCTAACCTAGATCATTGATCTATATTTGGCTTCGAGGAAGCAATACAATGTTAAATACTCGTTTGTCATGTTCTACAATGTTTAGAATGGAAAATTTTCGTCTGAAAACTAACTGTCCAGATGTTTGCCATCAAAAGCTATCGAAATGCATCAAAATAACAACACATCAGATGTCATCTTCTTGGGATCCCTGCGGTTCAACCTAAATGTTCACTGGTTTGTGGAAGTACCAGGATAACGCGGTGGGAATGTGTCACCGTGTTGTCATCACCATGGAGTCTTCATGAAGGCTCTGAGCTACAGGCCCCCATGGACAAGGAAGTCTGCTGTGGTGTTTACTCCTGATTTGATCTATTTGCAAGATGCTGTTTTAAAATCAACGCGAGTGTGTGCCAGTCAGTGCTAAAATAAGACTATTAAAATGTTGGAGAAATGAATCCAGTTCTAATGCATTGAGCATTAAAAAAATACCTTTTATTTGTTTAGTCAATATTGTTTTGTAATCACATTGTAAAATTTTATATTGTTACAAAAATGTAGCAGTGTATGTAACTAATTTGAATGCCACACTATTACACTTGGGTGTAATCATGTTCTATGAGGCATTGAGCGGCCAATCGGCAAGCTCTTTGAAGGACCACCTATTTCAGGGCGATGTTAACAGCGCATGGAAACATGACATGTTCAGTGACTTTGGTGAACGGAAGCTTCAGAGAAATGCCATGGCTGCTATCACAACTGGTCCTACCAAGTTGTTAGTATCCAATCTGGATTTTGGAGTCTCTGATTCAGATATACAGGAGCTCTTTTCAGAATTTGGCATTCTGAAAAGCGCAGCCGTACATTATGATCGATCTGGAAGATCTTTAGGTAAGCATAGCTAGTTAAATGTGTGTTACTTTTTATTTTCCAAGTGGCGTTTTTGTGTACCAGTAAGTACTACCATTCTGTAACTTCTATTCTAGGTACTGCTGATGTGGTGTTTGAGAGAAGAGCCGATGCTTTGAAAGCAATGAAACAATATAATGGGGTGCCTTTAGATGGAAGAGCCATGAACATTCAATTAGCAACATCAGAAATCAGCACCTTTAGACCTGAAGAAAGAAGTCGTATTGGCGGTGGCAGCGGTGGTGGTGGTGGACCTGTTAGGAGGAACATAAATAGAGGTAAATAGCATGTTGAAAACCTAAAATACAATGAATGTCTGACTCTGATTTATTCTGTTTATTGAGTGATACTGTCAATAGAAGAGAAATATCAACACCCAAACTATTGCATTGAGTAATTCAGTTTGAACTTCATAATAAGTTCAAAGTCTGCAAGTTTGACCAATGTAGTGGTTTGAGAATACTAATGGTGAGGTAAATTGGAAAGCCTTTGAGGGAGGCCTTTGCCCAACAGTGGAACAGAGTAGGCTGATATAAAAAAATATATATCTTAAAATCTGTATTTAAAAAAATATGAATACATTGTATATATACATTCAAAACATTTAACTTACACAGATACTATTGTTTAAACAGGTGGTGCAAACAGAAATCAAGGTGGTGGCGGACAACGCGGCAATGCACGCCGCGGTGGAGGTGGGGGGGGCCGGGGAGGAGCTGGAGCAGGCCGGGGCAAGCGTCCTGTGCCCACTGCTGAACAACTGGATGCAGAGCTTGATGCCTATGTTAAAGAAATCAAGTGATAGATTGATATAAGTGTAGTGCAAAAGACGCTAATTTAAATAAGTTTAGATTAATACATCGACTCCTCAAGATTGACAACAGATATTTTATGGTCAACACATGGTTAATTATAAATATCAGCTAACTGATAACAATAAGATTGTGGTTTTGATTCAATGTTAAATGATTAAATAAACAGATGACTTTGGTACAAATTGTTAATTTAAGTCATTTACCCTACTTTGTAATATAGCAAGTTAAAAGTTACTTTAGCTATTCTATTTTTTGTAAGGACTGGTCTTTATTTTGTTTGTGTTCAGATTTTTGGTAATTATGTTATCCATGAGATGTTTTTTTCTTCTGTAAGGTGTATTAAAACCATGAACTAGAAAATGTTGGCAATAAAGCCTGGACTCCAGCAAAGCAGAGAGGAGAGGAAATGCATAGGAGCTACAGTGTATCCACCAAAACTGGCTGGAGATGCATACTTGCTGGACTGGATAGTGATGCTTTTGCCACTCTTAATTTAGACTGCCGTACACTGCTCACATCTCTTCTTGTCTCTGCCGTGCGTTATTGCTTGCTAGGCCTAAATAAATATGAAACATCTCTCTCAACAATTTCCACTAAAACCAAGTGAAATACGATTGGTGGTTTACGACAGCTCTGCTCATCTTGTCTCCGCTTTAGTAGAGTCCGGCCTGTCTGGCCTAAGCCTTTAGTCTGATTTAAGAAATTTTCTATAAGGTGCAACATCCTTAGTTAATATAAAAAGACTTAATACAGATATAAAAAATCACCAATCGTTCATATGCACTTATCTTGAAAAACCACCCAACCAATTTCAATAAAATTTTGATAATGTATGCATGGTGGAAGGGAATCCGGCCCTGGTTCAATCCACGGTCAGGAGCAAGAGAATGGTATGCCGTAGCCTCCTTCTGCAAAGCAGTCATGCTACGAAGGAGGTGGCGGAACGTGAGAGAGGGAGCCTCACGTCACAGCCGCCGCGGGAGACGCCCTGGCCACCGTAGGCACGGGCCTGTGGACGGTGAGTAATGGACTAGCTCACTGTCCGTCCGTCTTATGGACGACAGGCGCGACGGCGCGTTCATGTTCAACGCGCGCCTCAAGGAGATGTCAGCAAATCGGAAGGGGTCCGAGTGGGCCGATGCCTGCCAGGGCAGCGGGACTGTTTGGAAGAGATACCATGGGCCTGGAACACAAAGGGCTAAGAAGGAACATGGATGGGTTTTAGTCAGTACTCCCTTCTGCTTCGCCCAGAGCTGGAAGAGGTCATTTGATGATTTCCCATCCGTAAAAAAGGGTGGAAGGGAAATCGACGCTAAAATGGTTGCCACATAATCAGGAATTACATCTTACTGACACCCCCCCCCCAATCTTTTTTTTATAATATAAAACAGCTGTTTCGTACAAAACTAATACCTACGTGCGTGGTCTAAATGTAAAATTTCAATAAAAATTTATGTGTGTTCAGAATGATGGTATTGGATATGCGGTAAACATTTTTGCGTCGGTGTCCCTTCCACCTTGGTTTGGACACTATAATTATACACACATCAAAAGTGTCTAGGGATCAAGCATTTTTATGCGGATTTCTTGAGATTGAGATGTGGCTTTGTAATAAATTTATGATTTTATAAATTTATATGGATCCTTTTTGGTGCATTTCATAATTTGAATCAGGAACTGTGAATCAAATTCGAGTAAAAGATGAAAATCAGCTGTCAATATTTTCCCTATAAAAACATACAACGCATTGAAGACATTATTAGTGCTACTGTTTCCCTACTACTGATTAAAACCAACGTTATTATGGAGCGGCGACGTCATTTAAGCAGGGAAGAAATGCCCAGAGCCGTGGGAATGATAGAAGCTGGTTCCCGGCAACGTACTGTGGCTTTAGCTCTGAATACAAGTCAGTGTTATCAGTCGACTTTGGACACGTTACCGAAGCACTGGTACCGTGGCTGAGCGCCATGGAGGACGGTATCGCTGCACCACACGGAGACAAGACCGATACATTCAAATCTTAACTCGAAGAGCTCCAACAATAACCGCCATGATGTTAGCCGTGAGGCTTCATCACTCTTCAGGGAACTTAATTAGCGACCAAACAGTCAGAAACCGCTTGCATGAAGTGAACCTTCATTCCCGAAGACCGCTACGGGTACCACCTATAGCAATGCACAATCGTAGGATTCGATATCAATGGGCTCTTGAACACAGAAATTGGGCAGAAGAACAATGGCGTTTCGTGTGCTTTTCTGATGAGTCTCGTTTTGGTATGAGACCGGATACAAGACGTATACGACACTGGAGAACCCCTGGACGCCAACAGCGATTAAAATCCTGCCAGGAAGTCCATCCTTATAGTGGTGGAACCATCATGGTATGGGCGGGTATTTGGATCGGCGGAAGAACTGAGTTGATTTGGATCAGAGGCAACCTCAACGCTCAAATTTATGCTGAGACGATTGTATCAGACGTCATCGTTCCTCTACAAGCGCAAATCGGTCCCTTATTTCAGTTAATGCATGATAATGCACGACCGCACACCGCAAGAGTTGTAAGACAGACTCTCGCCGCAGCTAACATCAATGTCCTGCCCTGGCCTGCTCAGTCGCCAGACTTGAACCCGATTGAGCATGCATGGGATATGCTACAGAGAAGAGCTCTGCCGAATATGGAGGGTATCCAGTCGCAAGAAGACCTTTTTTTGTTGTTGCAACGAACATGGGCGGCCATTCCACAGCGTGATTTGGATGAACTCATTTTGAGTATGCCAAACCGATGTTCTTGTGTTGCTAGTGTTCGCGGTAGAAACACGGATTATTAATTGTTTAAGTTACCCAATAAAATTTTAAAGAAAACTGTTATTTCAGTCTTTTTTTCGAACTTTAATGTTAGTGGTTCAAATGTCAAAAATCCCTTTATTAGAAAATGGCAAATTTCTTTATTAATGCAAAGGTGACTTGGTTTATCGTTACTGTGACAAACGAAAACACTTTATTTGATGAATCCTTAAAGAAAATTTTAATTAATATCAATCAGGAGAAAAGTTATTGCAAAAATATATGTTGATCCCTAGACACTTTTGATGTGTGTATATAGGATATTAAAATCCGTTCCAAACCTCCAGAAGGATGACTCATTGTAAAATGCCTTTTGTAACTGTAACGTTACGCTCATTGTAAATCGATCGGATCGGAGCGAGCACGCTGCACGAGCGAGCGAAAGGCACGATCGGCTTGAGCGTTCGGCTTGCTATTCATAAAAGACAAAGTATGCAATCATTTCATCAATGTTTTGTTGTGACGTTGTCACGTTAAACTATCGTCCGTAAACAGAGTTTACAGACAGCCAATTTTTGACGTGATAACGTATAATAAATCGATGAACGCGGACTGCATGCACAAAAAAGGATGACTCATGTATAGTCCGGGGCTTTTAGATTTGAACCCTGCATTAAATATAAACAGCGATTTTTTTCTTGAATCGTGTACTTGACCTTATGCTCTTCAAATAATAAAAAAAAATTAAACATTTTCCGAGACCGGATCAAGCTGAAAAAGACGAAAACACGTTTTTGTGAATAAAAACATGGGAAAAAAAGTTAACAGGACAAATTTAGTTACTTTAGGTAAAGAATTGGTGACAGTAATATATTTTTTCAGAACTAAACATTTTCGTCCACGGAAATTACGGTAAAAAAACATTTACGAAATTTTTGGATTGTACCTAAGGCAAAAATATAAACAGCGGTTTTTCTACATAAAATAACTTAAATTAATATATTAAACCGCCAATAAACAAAATTAAACAAATTGTACTCATCATCATCATCATCATTTCAGCCGAAAGACGTCCACTGCTGGACATAGGCCTCCCCCAAGTGTCGCCACATTGATCGGTCCCGTGCGACTCGCATCCAGCGGATCCCCGAAACCTTCACCAGGTCATCGGTCCACCTAGTGGGAGGCCTTCCAACGCATCGTCTCCCGGTTCGCGGTCGCCATTCCAGAACTTTTCGGCCCCATCGGCCATCTGTTCTGCGAGCAATGTGCCCTGCCCACTGCCACTTAAGTCACAAACTAATTGTTAACAAATTGTACTACCGGAAGTTATTATTACCAGTTTTTTTACAATAGCGGTTGAGGCAAAAAGGTAACAGGGTTTAATTTAGTTTAACTTTCATCTAAAGGCTATTTCTAACCTATTTACACGAAAATTAAACACATGTTTACGTAAAATACGTCTGCAAACTTTATTCTTGTATTTGGCGCAGCACTTTCATAGGAATTTGATCTTTCCGAAATAGAAATAAGGTGTACAATCGCGTAACTCAATAAAACACCGAATCAAACAACAACACAGTCATTCGCACACAATGAACGCAGCGCTTATCTTGTTTACGCACACTAGTACACGCCGCACGCTGCTTAGCGCTGACACCGTGCATCGTAATTTAATTTTTACTTTGCCAATATTAATTATCGCTCTAATTTGTTTAATTTTGGGGGATTAAGGTTTGGATTTATATATTTCTCATTATTAAATGAATTTAAATCCTGTTACATTTTTGCCGTAAGTAGTATTTAAGATTTTTTGATTTTCTTGATTTTCTGTGAAGTCCGGAGCAGAATTTGTTTAATTTTCATAATAATAGTTAGACATGGTGATATAAATCATTTTAGCACTATTTTTGACCTGTTAATATTTTTGCCTTAAGTACGAAGTCAAATTATAAGTTTTTTTTTAAAAAAAACGAGTGTTCCGTGGACGAAAATGTTTAATTTTCTGACCTACTTGTAGTACTCAATCTCTTCTACAAATACTCCAAATAAACATACCTGTTTATATTTTTTTCCACCAAGTTATATACATATTAGACGTTTTCTTAAAAAAAAACATATACGCGGAGGTGAACTTTACGCGGGATACAGCTTAATATACTCTCCTGTCCATACCCTACACATTCAAATGAAAAAAATCGCTGTTTTTAATTAATGCAAAGTTAGCCTAATTTTCGGCGTAAATTCCCCGGACTATATAGGCTGATTAAATTTTATGCTATGTGTCACATTTTCCCGATGTCTCGCTCTAGTCTATATATCTATCCTATATAGCACCTCTATATAGAAAATCTTAAATACTACTTACGGCAAAAATGTAACAGAATTTAAATTCATTTAATAATGAGAAATATACAAATCCAAACCAAGGTTTGGATTTGTATATTTCTCATTATTAAATGAATTTAAATTCTGTCCAAACCAAGGTTTGGATTTGTATATTTCTCATTATTAAATGAATTTAAATTCTGTTACATTTTTGCCGTAAGTAGTATTTAAGATTTTCTTGATTTTCGGTAAAATCCGGAGCAGAATTTGTTTAATTTTCATAATAATAGTTAGACATGGTGATATAAATCATTTTAGCACTATTTTTGTCCTGTTAATATTTTTACGAAGTCAAATAATTATAAGATTTAAAAAAAAAAAAACAATTTTCCGTGGACGAAAATGTTTAATTTTCTGACCTACTTGTAGTACTCAATCTGTTCTACAAATACTCCAAATAAACATACCTGTTTATATTTTTTTCCACCAAGTTAAATACATATTAGACGTTTTCTTAAAAAAAAAAACATTTACGCGGAGGTGAACTTTTCGCGTGATACAGCTTAATATACTCTCCTGTCCATACCCTACACATTGAATGAAAAAAATCTCTGTTTTTAATTAATGCAAAGTAAGCCTAATATTCGGCGTAAATTCCCCGGACTAGTACCTACGTTACGATCGCATTGTACGTTACGCTCATTGTAACTTTACGATCGCAGCGAGCACGCTGCACGAGCGAGCGAAAGGCACGATCGGCTTGAGCGTTCGGCTTGCTATTCATAAAAGTATGCAATCATTTCATCAATGTTTTGTTATGACGTTGTCACGTTAAACTATCGTCCGTAAACCGAGTTTACAGACAGCCAATTTTTGACGTGACAACGTATAATAAATCGATGAACGCGGACTGCATGCACAAAGAGCAGAGAGCGCTGCACGAGCGAGCGAAAGGCACGATCGACTTGATGTTCGGCGTTCGTCGCATCTATCTGTCTTCCACCCGATTGGCCTATGCGTCCGAGGAGAAGAAAGACAGCGGCAGCACACAACTTATACGAGTATCTACACGTGAACTGTTTCGTCGACTGTTTATAAAGTGAAATGTGGTTTTCATTGTTTATTACAACAACCAAATTAAAAGTAAATTTATCAATTAAATTGTAGATTTCATTTCACTCCTTTGTATCCATAAAAAATATTCAATTTTATTCTTAGAAGTGTGCAATCATTTCATCAATGTTTTGTTATGACATTGTCACTTATCGTCCGTAAACCGACTTTACAGACAACCAATTTTTTTTTTTAGCTGGTGTGTACTCTTCTTCAATTTGCACATACAGAATGATGACACATTCTAATCTAGAAGAAGTACGCCCAAAAGGTCGACCCACTAAAGCCGACAACAAGAGATGTGTGTTGTAAATCGCCAATAAAACTTCGTTATGTACTCTCATCACCGCTTGGCTATAATGGAAAATGTTGAGCTGAGATGTCTCAGGTTCGTTTTGCCCAGCTTCCTCATTTGGCGGCAAAGCAGGCAGCAGTGCACAGCGGAGCTAAGCGGCTCTACCAGTCAACTTATGGGTCAAATAAGACAGCATTGCGGTAGAGTACAAAAAAAAATACCTTTTGCTAACAAAAACTGATATACATAGATAGGTACATAATATTTCATAAATATTCCGAACAGATAAACTAATATACACACATCAAAAGTGTCTAGGGATCAACATATATTTTTGCAATAACTTTTCTCCTGATTGATATTAATTAAAATTTTCTTTAAGGATTCATCAAATAAAGTGTTTTCGTTTGTCACAGTAACGATAAACCAAGTCACCTTTGCATTAATAAAGAAATTTGCCATTTTCTAATAAAGGGATTTTTGACATTTGAACCACTAACATTAAAGTTCGAAAAAAAGACTGAAATAACAGTTTTCTTTAAAATTTTATTGGGTAACTTAAACAATTAATAATCCGTGTTTCTACCGCGAACACTAGCAACACAAGAACATCGGTTTGGCATACTCAAAATGAGTTCATCCAAATCACGCTGTGGAATGGCCGCCCATGTTCGTTGCAACAACAAAAAAAGGTCTTCTTGCGACTGGATACCCTCCATATTCGGCAGAGCTCTTCTCTGTAGCATATCCCATGCATGCTCAATCGGGTTCAAGTCTGGCGACTGAGCAGGCCAGGGCAGGACATTGATGTTAGCTGCGGCGAGAGTCTGTCTTACAACTCTTGCGGTGTGCGGTCGTGCATTATCATGCATTAACTGAAATAAGGGACCGATTTGCGCTTGTAGAGGAACGATGACGTCTGATACAATCGTCTCAGCATAAATTTGAGCGTTGAGGTTGCCTCTGATCCAAATCAACTCAGTTCTTCCGCCGATCCAAATACCCGCCCATACCATGATGGTTCCACCACTATAAGGATGGACTTCCTGGCAGGATTTTAATCGCTGTTGGCGTCCAGGGGTTCTCCAGTGTCGTATACGTCTTGTATCCGGTCTCATACCAAAACGAGACTCATCAGAAAAGCACACGAAACGCCATTGTTCTTCTGCCCAATTTCTGTGTTCAAGAGCCCATTGATATCGAATCCTACGATTGTGCATTGCTATAGGTGGTACCCGTAGCGGTCTTCGGGAATGAAGGTTCACTTCATGCAAGCGGTTTCTGACTGTTTGGTCGCTAATTAAGTTCCCTGAAGAGTGATGAAGCCTCACGGCTAACATCATGGCGGTTATTGTTGGAGCTCTTCGAGTTAAGATTTGAATGTATCGGTCTTGTCTCCGTGTGGTGCAGCGATACCGTCCTCCATGGCGCTCAGCCACGGTACCAGTGCTTCGGTAACGTGTCCAAAGTCGACTGATAACACTCTGACTTGTATTCAGAGCTAAAGCCACAGTACGTTGCCGGGAACCAGCTTCTATCATTCCCACGGCTCTGAGCATTTCTTCCCTGCTTAAATGACGTCGCCGCTCCATAATAACGTTGGTTTTAATCAGTAGTAGGGAAACAGTAGCACTAATAATGTCTTCAATGCGTTGTATGTTTTTATAGGGAAAATATTGACAGCTGATTTTCATCTTTTACTCGAATTTGATTCACAGTTCCTGATTCAAATTATGAAATGCACCAAAAAGGATCCATATAAATTTATAAAATCATAAATTTATTACAAAGCCACATCTCAATCTCAAGAAATCCGCATAAAAATGCTTGATCCCTAGACACTTTTGATGTGTGTATAATTATAGTGTCCAAACCAAGGTGGAAGGGACACCGACGCAAAAATGTTTACCGCATATCCAATACCATCATTCTGAACACACATAAATTTTTATTGAAATTTTACATTTAGACCACGCACGTAGGTATTAGTTTTGTACGAAACAGCTGTTTTATATTATAAAAAAAAGATTGGGGGGGGGGGGGGTGTCAGTAAGATGTAATTCCTGATTATGTGGCAACCATTTTAGCGTCGATTTCCCTTCCACCCTTTTTATATATCGTGGAAGCCAAAGAGTATAATACGGTAACGGAACAAAGTACGGGAGGTGGAAGCCATCTGTGGCTTTGCGAGACTCCGCGAACATTCCTGACGCGCTACAGCACCATGGCAGTCCCAACAGCATCCTGAAGGCTCAAAGTCACCCAAAGGGCAATGGAGAGGGCTATGCTCGGAGTTTCCTTGCGTGATCAAATCAGAAATGAGGACATCCGCAAGAGAACCAAGGTTACCGACGTAGCCCAAAGAATTGCCAAACTTAAGTGGCAGTGGGCAGGGCACATTGCTCGCAGAACAGATGGCCGATGGGGCCGAAAAGTTCTGGAATGGCGATCGCGAACCGGGAGACAATGCGTTGGAAGGCCTCCCACTTGGTGGACCGATGACCTGGTGAAGGTTGCGGTGATCCACTGGATGCGACTCGCACGGGACCGGTCAATGTGGCGACACTTGGGAGAGGCCTATGTCCAGCAGTGGACATCTTTCGGCTGAAATGATGATGATAAGCTTTTTTGTTTGTAAAAAAAGTAGAGGGACAGCACCGATTTGAAGAAAACACAGGTTTATGTACACACATCAAAAGTGTCTAGGGATCAAGCATTTTTATGCGGATTTCTTGAGATTGAGATGTGGCTTTGTAATAAATTTATGATTTTATAAATTTATATGGATCCTTTTTGGTGCATTTCATAATTTGAATCAGGAACTGTGAATCAAATTCGAGTAAAAGATGAAAATCAGCTGTCAATATTTTCCCTATAAAAACATACAACGCATTGAAGACATTATTAGTGCTACTGTTTCCCTACTACTGATTAAAACCAACGTTATTATGGAGCGGCGACGTCATTTAAGCAGGGAAGAAATGCTCAGAGCCGTGGGAATGATAGAAGCTGGTTCCCGGCAACGTACTGTGGCTTTAGCTCTGAATACAAGTCAGAGTGTTATCAGTCGACTTTGGACACGTTACCGAAGCACTGGTACCGTGGCTGAGCGCCATGGAGGACGGTATCGCTGCACCACACGGAGACAAGACCGATACATTCAAATCTTAACTCGAAGAGCTCCAACAATAACCGCCATGATGTTAGCCGTGAGGCTTCATCACTCTTCAGGGAACTTAATTAGCGACCAAACAGTCAGAAACCGCTTGCATGAAGTGAACCTTCATTCCCGAAGACCGCTACGGGTACCACCTATAGCAATGCACAATCGTAGGATTCGATATCAATGGGCTCTTGAACACAGAAATTGGGCAGAAGAACAATGGCGTTTCGTGTGCTTTTCTGATGAGTCTCGTTTTGGTATGAGACCGGATACAAGACGTATACGACACTGGAGAACCCCTGGACGCCAACAGCGATTAAAATCCTGCCAGGAAGTCCATCCTTATAGTGGTGGAACCATCATGGTATGGGCGGGTATTTGGATCGGCGGAAGAACTGAGTTGATTTGGATCAGAGGCAACCTCAACGCTCAAATTTATGCTGAGACGATTGTATCAGACGTCATCGTTCCTCTACAAGTGCAAATCGGTCCCTTATTTCAGTTAATGCATGATAATGCACTGTTTATTTATTGGTCTTGACAGGAGGCGGAGACTAGGGCTTTCAATTAAAACCACGACGTTCACTGTTGGACTCCATCTTTTATTAAGAAAACATAATAGATAAGACTTTCACACATTATATGCGGAAGTTCCAAGTGACCAACGATCAAAGACAAAACTGGCATAGACATACTAACTAGATCATAAACAATTAACCATAGACTATAACATGCCCCTTTTTGAGACTTTGACAATAAAGAAAAATTGAAGTTATTTTGACAGTTATGACATTGACATTATGTTTGCAAGTAAGAACTTCAGCTTGTCTCTAATAGTTTCACTAAAACAAAACATAGTAAATAAACTTATAAAGAACAACTATAAACTATATCTAGCTTAACTAATTATCGCCTAAACTATATGTAAGACACTGTGACACATTGTTATGTAATTTTATAATAGGTAAAGTGTAATGCTACTTTTTATGTTTTCATGTTCAATAAATTTTACATTAAACATTTATACATCAAACTGTTGTTTTTTCTTAATTAACCTTCCTCGACTACTATATACTGGCTTATCAGCTAGTGGTACATTTTGAGCAGGATTGTTCTCAGTTAACTCTTGAGAACTGGTCTCAGATTGCACATTTGAATAAGAAGTTGATGGTGATGGACTTTCTGAAGAATGAACTGAGATTACACTGTTTTTAGAATCATTACTTGAACTAGTTTCTTCTACTAGTGTATCATCATGACTGTCTGTTTCTTGTGTTGCATTCACATCTACAAATATTGGAGACTCCATTTCCACACCATCAGAGTGTGTAGACTCATAAAATGAGTTCATAGACAGGTTTGACAAATTTGAAATTGATGAATGACTATTTGACCTTGATCTAGTCTGAGGTGGCTTATAAATTAAATAAGTAATTATCTCATCATCTCTTTCCTTTTCCTCAGGCTGACTTTTTGACTTTGTTTGTAGACTTGAATTTTGACCTGACTGTGAGTGAAAAGTATTATTTGATTGAAATGAGTTATTTACGTGACTGTTACTGCCTGACTGTGAGTGTGACTGACACAAAATTGATTGAGAGTTTGATAGATTTTTATGTGTCAACTGGATATGCTGAGAGCTTCGTCTGTAACTATTTCCTACTTCGTCTTTGACTATATATGAACGAGGAAATTTAGTTTTAGAAATGACAATACCTTTTGACCATTTGATTCCTTTTGGATCTTTTTTGAAATAGATATCATCATTTATATTAAGCTCTGGATATGTTTTGGAATTCTTGTCATAATGTTTTTTTGTGTTCCGTATGTGTGTTTGTTTCTGTTGATTGTGTTCTGAAAATTTGACAACTTTCGGTTTTAGACTGGACAATTGGGTTGGTAATTTAGTTCTTAATTGACGAGACATTAGTAGCTGTGAGGGTGACTTTAAATTACCTCTTGGGGTGGTTCTATATTGTAATAGACCTAGATATGGGTCTGTATTGGACTCATCACATTTTCTAAAAATGTTTTTAACTATTTTCACAGTTGCTTCTGCGAGACCGTTTGACCTAGATAAATGTGGACTTGACACAATATGTTCAATATCCCATTCACTTAAAAAATCTTTGAAATTTATTGAATTGAATGGTGGACCTCCATCACTGACTAATTGCAAGGGGATTCCATGTCGAGAAAAAATTGACTTCAATTGTGCTATGACAGTAGAATGAGTGGTGTTTTGATTTAACTGTACTACTTCAAAATAATTTGAGTAAAAATCTACAACAATTAAATATTTCTTTCCTTTGTATTCAAATAGGTCTGTGGCTAATTTTTGCCATGGGAGGGTGGGCTGATCATGTGGCAATAAAGGCTCTTTTGTTTTATTTGGACTAAATGTTAGACAAGCCTCACATTGTTTTATGAGGACCTCAATTTCATGATTCATGTTAGGCCAATAGACTACTCCTCGGGCTAATGTTTTAGTTTTTTCAATACCCATATGACTTGCATGTAAAATTGACAGTATTTCTGATCTCATTACAGTAGGAATGATAATGGCATTACCTTTGAATATTAAATCGTTAATTACATGTATTTCATGCCTAATATTCCAGTAAGGTAATAAGCTTGGATCACAATTTTGTTTACAACTTGGCCATCCTTGTTTGTAAGATTCTTTTAACTTTTGCAATGTATTATCCGAGTTTGTATTCATCAAAATTTTATTCAGCTTTTCTTGTGTGATAGCCAAATTTGATGTTAGTAAATTGACATGACTTTCTATTTTATTTTCTATTTCTTCTAGAATTTCATTGACTTCTGTGTTATTGACTTTTGACCTTGATAGTGTATCTGCAATATACATTTCTGTACCTTTTGTGTAAGTTACAATTAAATGGTATGCCTGTAAGGTGATCATCATTCTTTGAAGTCTTGATGGTACATCAGACAGTGGTTTTTTGAATAAGGTTACTAATGGTTGATGATCTGTTTCTACATAGACTGGTTTTCCATACACATATTGATGGAACTTTTTACAGCCGAATACAATTGCATATAATTCTTTTTCAATTTGGGCATAGTTTTCCTGACATTGTGTTAATGACTTTGAAGCATATGCAATTGGATTCTTGTCATGAAAAATTACAGCACCTACTGTGTCTTTTGACGCATCTACAGACATTCTAATTTGCTTTTTGACATCATAGTGAATTAGTACTGGTGTATGACAAATTATTGACTTTAACTTTGTGAACTGTTGTTCATGCATGGGTGACCATTGCCACACATTTTGTTTTTTGAGTAGATCTCTAAGCATATTTGTTTCTGTTGACAAATTAGGAATAAAACTGCCTAAATAATTGACCATACCTAGAAATCGTTGTAGTTCTTTTACATTTTTCGGGCTAGACATTTTAGTTATGGCTTCTATTTTTGACATATCTGGTGAAATACCTTTTTCATTGAAAATATGGCCTACATATTTTACTTCTTTTACACCAAATTGACATTTGGACTTGTTAAACTTTAAATTAACTTCTTGTGCTCGTTTAAACACAGTTTCTAGACGTTGCTTATGTTCGTTTTCATTTGACCCGTATACCAAGATATCATCAATATACACAATCACTCCTGGGAGCCCTTCAAAAAGCTCTGACATTGTTCTATGAAATATTTCTCCACTCGAATTGATTCCATACGGTAACCTTAGAAATTTGTACCTACCAAATGGTGTGTTGAATGTACAGAGGTCACTACTCTCTGAATCTAGTGGTATCATCCAATAACCTGAATTGGCATCAAATTTTGAAAAAATTGTGGCACCTGCGACTCTAGAACGTAACTCATCAAATGTTGGATATGGATAATGAGGTCTTTTGACTGCTACATTTAGATTTCTCGGATCAAGACATATGCGCAATTTACCATTGGGTTTTTCTACAAGGACAATTGAATTAACCCATTTGGTTGGCTTTATTACTTTTTCAATGACTCCTAGTTTTTCCATATTGGATAGTTCTTCCTTTAGCCTATCATGAAGGGCGAATGGAATTTTTCTGACTGGACATACCTTTGGTGTGACACTGGAATCAACATCTATGTGTGCCTGAGTAGGAAGACATCCTAAACCTTCAAATGTAGTTGAATATTTATTAATAATATTATTTACAGACCTTTGGTTTTCATGAAATGTTTCTTCAGACAATGCAAATATTCTTTTTACTATACCCAGTTTTTCACATATTTTCCAACCAAGAATTGTTTGACATTGGACTTTGACAACAACAAAACATATATTTGCTGTAAGTCCATTTTCAAAGTTACATTTCAATATGCACGACCCTGTATTTGGAATTAGTTGTCCTGAAAATGAAAAGACTTTATTATTGGTTCTCAAAATGTTGATTTCCTGACCTGTTGCATTTATTATTTTCTCCAATGTATATTTCGAAATGACATTTGTGTCAGCACCTGTATCAATTCTGCACAATAATGCATGATCATGACATTTGACTGTTATATTCCATTCATTTGACTCTTTATTCACAGCATTTATGACATAGTGATTTGACTGATTTATTTCATTATATTGTGACTGAGATGACTGACTTATCATGCTTACCTTTCTAGCGTTGCTATCTTTATTATAGAAGCAATATTGAGCAAAATGGTTATATTTTTTGCAGTTTGAACAGACTTTCCCTTTAGCAGGGCACTTGAACCTGTGAATTTGACCACACCTGTTGCACAACTTTTGGTTAGGTGACTGTGACTGTGTTGAGACTTGAAATTTTGAATGGTTATTATTTCTTGTCGGAGACTTAGACTGATTTCTTTGACTTGAGTTGGCTGCTTCCTTTTGATGATATGACTTGATAGCTTGGACAGAATTTTCTTGTTCTACTTTTGTGTTTGACATTTGAAGTTTTTCAGTTTCTCTCTGCGAAATCTCGATGCTTTTTGCAATTTTTATGGCTTTCTCTATTGTTAGTGCCTCTTGCTGCAGTAATTTTTCCTGAGTTTTTCTGTTGGTTATTCCAATCACAAACATGTCGCAAATGAGTTGTTCTTTCAAATTTTCAAAATCACATCTGATTGCCATATTTGTTAATTTTGTGACATACTCTTCAATTGACTCTTCATTCATTTGTTTCCTCGTAAAGAAATTATATCTTTCGACAGTGATATTTTTATGTGGGAGGAATTTATCGTCAAATTTTTGAATAACCTTTTCAAGTGTTAATGACTCTTCTTTTCTATCTAGACCAAATGAGTTGAAAATTTCTAGGCAATCATCTCCAATTAAACTTAGAAAAATGGCTATTTGTCGGCTTACCGGTTCTTTTTCGATTGTATTTGCCTCGAGATAGATGAGGAACTTCTGTTTCCATAATCTCCAAGCAGTTGACATTGCTGTGAGATCTGAATCGACGTTCAGCGGTTTGATCGTGGCGGTCATAACCACGCTGATGTTATGGAAATAGTAATTTAATGTTGTAGATTACTGGCAGGCTGAATTGTTTATGGGATCTTAAGAAGTTTGGTTTGTATTCTTGAACGTTCTATCCAAAAGAATGATAGATGACACTTGAGTTTAAGCAGTTTTTGAGATAACATGTCGTGTTGATTTTTATAGAATGTATATTTGTTGGAAATGCTCTGAGTAATTATATTGAAGTGAAATCATTTTGGAAGTTGTTATTTAATCTGAAGGAACACCCGCAAAAGGTTATGGGCCCCCGTACGTTTTGTTGAGGTAAGAAGCCAGAAATGTATGGAGAAGAGATTTGAAATTTTTTTTTTAACGAATTTACAAAATTATTAAGATGGCGGAAGATTTCACGACAATTTCAAAACTAAAAAATGAAAACGATTACTTTTTGTGGAAGCAAAAAATAATATTGATTTTGGCAGCTAAAGATTTAGAAACAGTTTTGGATAAAACAGGAGATACAGATAAAGATTTCAGGAAAAAGGATGCGAAGGCAAAATTGATAATAATAAGCGCTCTCAGCGAAAAATATATAATACATGCTATCAACTGTGAGAAAAGCAGAGATATAATAAATAAATTCGACACGCTATTTTTAGGACATACAGACACACAAATTTCTTTATTACTAGAAGAATTTTATAAGTATACAATGACAGGAAAGGACATCATGACGGAAATAGCAGAAATTGAAAATAAAGCAACCAGAATCAGAGAATTAGGATATAATTTCGACGACCAACAGATAATGACGAAAATACTATCGAATTTACCAGAAGATCTAGTAAATTTCAGAACAGCATGGGAATCGACAAATAGAGAAGACAAAAATTTAATAAATCTTATATCAAGGATAAATTTAGAAACAAAAATAAGGAAAGAAAATAAAAAAACAGAAGAGAAACAAATGACTTCTTGTCAAAATGACTTTGAAAGGAATTATCATATCAGGAACTGTTACAGATGTGGTAAAACTGGTCATATTGCAAGATTTTGTAGAAACAAAGATGATACAAGAAAGAATACATGCTGCTATAAATGTTTAAAAACCGGACACATGAATACAGAATGCAAATCAAAATTTTGCTGCATATATTGCAAGGTGGATTCACACTTTTCTAAGTTCTGTCTAACACAAAAAGTAAGTAATTTTAATACAAGTTATATTACAGAAGAAGAGGTGGAATTTATAATAGACTCAGGATCAAGCAGCCATATTGTTACATCAGAATGTTATCTTCATGATAAAAAACAAATAGATCACAAAATAATGACAGCAGATGGACATTTTCATAATGTAAACATAATTGGAAATATTTATTCAGAAAACATGACTTTGAGAAATGTTCTTTGTGTTCCCCAATTAAAAAAGAACATTATTTCAGTATCAGGTCTAACAAATTATAATTATTCTTTAAAATTTTTCAGAACAAGCTGTCAACTCAAAAGTGAGGACTCTGAATCAGTTGAAACATGTGAGCAGAGGAAAGACGGTTTATATTATTTAAAATTAAACATAAATATGACTGGGCCAGTCGTGCATTCCAGGTCAGACAAAACTTTTTTAGTAAATACTGAATTTTGGCATCGTGCAATGGGACATGTACCTGTAAAGAGTACAAAAGGCATTGTTAAAGGCATGCAAGGAAATTTAGTAAAGGAGGTCGACATCTGTGAAGTCTGCACACAAGCAAAATTATGCAGAAAACCTTTTAACACATGTAGGCAAAGAGCAAGTGAACCACTTGAAATAATTCATAGTGACATTTGTGGTCCTATAAGTAATGAAACATGGGATTGTTACAAATATTTTATTACATTTTTGGATGATTATACACATTTTGTAAAAGTTTATCTTATTAAAAATAAAAGCGAAGCATTATCAAAAATAATAAATTATATTAATTTGGCAGAAAATCATTTTAACACAAAAGTTAAAACATTTAGATGCGATAATGGCGGTGAATACAATAACAAACAATTTAAAACCTACTGTATTAACAAAGGTATAAATATTGATTACACAATTCCTTATTCTCCACAGTTAAATGGAAAAGCAGAAAGATTAAATAGATCTTTAATGGAAAGAACAAGAGCATTACTTTTTGATATGCTCTTACCACTTAATTTATGGGGAGAAGCGGTATTAACATCAGCATATTTATTAAACAGGACTGCAAATACAATAAATATTAAAACACCAGCTGAAATGTGGTTTAATAGAATACCGAATTTAAAACATATAAATATTTTTGGTTCGTTGGCTTATTATAAAAATAATTACAATTTGAATAAACTTGACTCCAGAAGCAGTAAAGGGCTATTAGTAGGGTTTACAAATAATGGTTATAAGATATGGGATCCTTCAGATTTTAGAATTATTTACTCGAGAGATGTGGTGTTTAATAATAATAAGAGTGATGTTGCAGAATTTTTAAAAATGAGTAAGTGTAGAGTGAAACAGAGTGATTTGGAGAGTTTATTTAAGGAGTTGGTTAGTGATGTTTTTAGTGGTGAAAGTAATGATGGGTTTTGTAGTGATGGTGATGCAGAAATTGGTGATGCGGATGTAAGTGATGATGAAGTTATTGACGAAGGAGTTTGTAATGATGAAGTTATTGACGAAGGAGTTTGTAATGATGAAGTTAGAGTTAAAGGAGGAATTGAGGAAGATAATGATGTTTTTGAGGACAGCGTTGAGGAGATGAGAGTTTGTGTTGAAGAGGATAATACTTTGAGAGGGGAAGTTGAGTTTGAAGATGCAATTGAACCAGTAGTTGGTGATGGTTTGAGAGAAAGACCGAGAAGAGAAAGGAGAATGCCAGCATATTTAAAAGATTATGATTTGGATACTTCATTTTTAACATATACAGATGTTTTTAATAGTTTTGATAAGGATTTATGGGAAAAAGCAATGAAAGAGGAGAAAGACTCGCTAGAGAAAAATAAAACTTGGGAAATTGTAAATAAAAGTCAAGGGAAAAATAGAAAGATTATAACAAGTAAATGGATATTTACAATAAAGCCTGGTGGAAGATATAAGGCGAGATTAGTAGCAAGAGGTTTTCTACAAAAATATAATATTGACTATAAAGAGACATATAGTCCCGTTGTTAATGCAAGTAGTGTGAGATTGTTGTTGGCGATTGCAGCACAAAAAGGTTTAAAAATTAAACAATTTGATGTTAAAACGGGTTTTTATATATGGGGAGTTAGATGAGGAAATTTATATGGAAATACCATTGGGATATGAGGTGGAAAATAAAGAAAATAAGATTTGTAAACTAAAGAAAAGCTTATATGGATTAAAACAAGCACCACTTATGTGGAACAAGAAATTAACTGAGGTTTTGAAGAAATTAGGATTAATACAATTAAAATCAGATCCATGTGTGTTTGTTAATAAAGAAAAAGAAATATATTTGGCTATTTATGTAGATGATGGTATTTTAATTGGTGAAAGCGAGATTGAATTGAATAAAATTCTATATAAATTGGAAAAAGAATTTGAAATGAGGAAATTTGATAAAACAGAAAAATTTATAGGATTTGATATTAAAGTAGAACAGAATTTTATTAAGATTTATCAAGAAAGTTATATCAATCAAATTTTGGAAAAGTTTAAGTATGAAAACTTAAAAGATAGTAGTCATCCAGATATTTTGGTAGATACACATCAAGAGGGGAAAGTGGGAGTTGATGATGTGCATAAATATAGACAATTGATTGGTTCATTGTTATATTTGGTTAATAAGACAAGATTAGATTTATCTTTTCATGTTGGATATTGCAGTAGGCACCAGGAACATCCTGGTTTAAATGATTTTAAGAATGTCAGGAATCTCTTTAGGTATATAAAAAACACAGTTAGCAGTGGGATACAGTATGTTCGTGGTAAAGATTTGTCTTTAAAAGCTTATTGTGATGCAGACTTTGCAGGTGATCCTGATACTAGGAAAAGTACGACTGGCTTTGTCATATTTTATGGTGGTGGTCCAATTCATTGGTGTTCACGTAAACAGTCAGTCACTGCTCTTTCAAGTACTGAGGCTGAATATATTTCTGCAGCCGAATGTATAAAAGACCTATTATACATTCAGAGTCTGATCTTTGAGTTGACAGGTAAACTACCCAAAACTGAATTGTTTGTTGATAATCAATCTGCTATAGTTTTGATTAAGAATGGAATTCTAAATAGAAGGAGCAAACATATTGATGTTAAATATCATTTCATTAAGGAGAAAATAGATAAAAATTTGTTGGAGATTCACTATTGTCCGACGAAAAATAATTTGGCAGATATATTGACCAAACCTCTTGATAGAACAAAGTTTTTGAGATTAAGACAGTGTATAGTGAGTGACACTTAAAGAACATTGTGCAATGTGATGTGTTAAGTAAGTTAAGTAGTTATAAGGTTGTTTGAGAATTAATTTGAAATTGTTATGTTTATGATAGTTAAGTAAGGTGTTTAGATTAATTAATTCTAAAGTTTGTTTGTAATAGTTAGTTAAGTTGGGTGGGTTAATTAAGTTAATTAAGTTGGGTTATAAATGAGATTAATGAAGGTTTTATATAGGATGTTGTTTATATTATAATAGACATAAAATTAAGAGGGGATGTTATGGAAATAGTAATTTAATGTTGTAGATTACTGGCAGGCTGAATTGTTTATGGGATCTTAAGAAGTTTGGTTTGTATTCTTGAACGTTCTATCCAAAAGAATGATAGATGACACTTGAGTTTAAGCAGTTTTTGAGATAACATGTCGTGTTGATTTTTATAGAATGTATATTGGGTTGGATCTGCAATCGTGCGGCAATAGTTGGGTGGTAAAAGGGGTTAAAGCTAGTAGGGTTTGGGTTCCCGATTATAACGCTACTACTCTTATTACAAGGTAATGCATATTTTTCGAGATATTAATGAAAAATGATTCTATCCTCAAATCGGATAAAAAGCGAAAACGGAACGTTAAAATGGGCGATTGACAACTAAATCTGTTACACATATTGTCTGTGGTGCAAAATGTCGTGAAAAATTAGCAAAAAGGAACGTAAATAAAAAGGTATGCTAATTGCCAAGTGTCACTGTCATTCGTTTGTTGTTCATTCCGTTTCTCCTTGAGTTGCGTGGATGTGTTTCTTGTGTTTCATAGTGATTGTATGTTTGTGCAAAAGGCAATGTTACTATGGCTACCATGAGAATTAGGATGCAAGAGCGAGCGAAGCGAGCTCTGGACTTGGGGCACCCCGACTCGGACAGGTTAGGTTCGAAGGGGATGGCGGGGTCTAGTGAGCGAGCGGAGCGAGCGAGCTAAGACCCCGACATCCCCTTCGTGTTAGGTTACTGTAAACCCTGCAGACAGAAATAGGAGCCCCGCGAAGCGGGGCTACGTCGACTATGCTTCTGAGGCATACAATTTGAGGATTGATTTGATTCTTTTGAGGCATTTTAGCTTACAATAATTGGTTTTTCTCAAGATCGGTGCATTACCTTGTAATGGGAGTGGTACCAGGGGAGAAGGGGTACCCTCCCCCTCCCCCCAACCCCCTCCCACCCCCCTCCGCCTGCCGCAGATTTCTAAATTTTTACCTGTATATTTGTTGGAAATGCTCTGAGTAATTATATTGAAGTGAAATCATTTTGGAAGTTGTTATTTAATCTGAAGGAACACCCGCAAAAGCTGAACCTTGGATCTTCCATTTTCATCCTCGTTACTTCTGACACCATGTTTATTTATTGGTCTTGACAGGAGGCGGAGACTAGGGCTTTCAATTAAAACCACGACTTTCACTGTTGGACTCCATCTTTTATTAAGAAAACATAATAGATAAGACTTTCACACATTATATGCGGAAGTTCCAAGTGACCAACGATCAAAGACAAAACTGGCATAGACATACTAACTAGATCATAAACAATTAACCATAGACTATAACATGCACGACCGCACACCGCAAGAGTTGTAAGACAGACTCTCGCCGCAGCTAACATCAATGTCCTGCCCTGGCCTGCTCAGTCGCCAGACTTGAACCCGATTGAGCATGCATGGGATATGCTACAGAGAAGAGCTCTGCCGAATATGGAGGGTATCAAGTCGCAAGAAGACCTTTTTTTGTTGTTGCAACGAACATGGGCGGCCATTCCACAGCGTGATTTGGATGAACTCATTTTGAGTATGCCAAACCGATGTTCTTGTGTTGTTAGTGTTCGCGGTAGAAACACGCGATTATTAATTGTTTAAGTTACCCAATAAAATTTTAAAGAAAACTGTTATTTCAGTCTTTTTTTCGAACTTTAATGTTAGTGGTTCAAATGTCAAAAATCCCTTTATTAGAAAATGGCAAATTTCTTTATTAATGCAAAGGTGACTTGGTTTATCGTTACTGTGACAAACGAAAACACTTTATTTGATAAATCCTTAAAGAAAATTTTAATTAATATCAATCAGGAGAAAAGTTATTGCAAAAATATATATGGTGATCCCTAGACACTTTTGATGTGTGTATTTATTTCTACCTTTGTAGTAAATAGTAATATAAGTAAATAGTCCTAGGCAAATTATATTTTTGCCATAACCCAATAGCTACCTATTAAATTACTAAAAAAAAAAAAAACAGAGCAATATTCCTTTTTTCAAAAACTAATTTCACCGAAGACAAAAAAAAGTCATTTGGGAAATTCACCCTAATGTTCACTGACAGCGTGCGTGCGTGACTGCGTGACATTCGGACGCCTAAAGATCCGTGTAGCACTATATTCGCATCACCAAAAGCTGTTGAGATTTGGATATCATCATATTATTTACTCTATGCATTATACTCTTTGCTCTGTGCACAACTGCACAGTGCACACCTCCCGTATTATTATTATACTCTTTGGTGCGGTGCACACTTAAAAAGTATACATTGTCATTTTGTAGTTTATTGCTTGGTTCTTTCTAATTTTCTATTATAAACAAAGTTTTATTAGACAGTTTTATCAAAAATAACAATGTACTGAATTGGTTACTGAAGTTGAGAAGTAGCAAATTTACAATCAACTTAATACTACTATGAACGGATCCAAAACACCGTTCGACTGGTTTTAATTCATATTTGCCGGCGGGTTATTAAAACGTTACTATCGTAGTATTAACAGGTCGTGTTTTATCTGAACCAAGGCTGAACATGAATCTTTCAGGTAAGTTTACTGCCTACAAATTTTATGAAATGAGTTGGTATTTGCTACTTTAGACAATAATGCTATTGTTATTGTCGGCGTTTAACCTCAACTATGTAGCTCACTCTCCAATAAGTTACTTATTTTGTTTGGCGTACGAGTAGCTTTGGCTTTTGATCTATTGCTATGATATTATTTCCGTTCGTAGAATTATTTTATCGAATAAACAAGCTTCTGTTTGCATTAGAACATTATATTTGTATTAGTGTCTGTGTTCTGCAAAACCATCAAAAGATAGTTACCAAAATACATAAACATCAGATTAGCTTATTTTATGTCCCTGTTTTTCAACAGACCCTTCAGATGATGACAGCAGTAGTGATGAGAGTATAACTGTACCTGCCAAGCGTGCTAGAGCTGACACCTATGGAGCATCATCTACTACATCACATGGCTCTGGTTAGTACAAAACACTAAGCGGTAACTCAATATAGGCCACTTTAGTCCAATTTATTAGGGGTCAGCGCAGCATATCTTTCACTATCCTCCACAGTATTCATTAGGAGCAAAATCTATTCTAAAAGTGTCAGTCCACAAAGCAAAAATCTCCTTGTACTAGATGGGGTTTATCAGGGAAAGTTGAAATCATGCAGCTATGATATGATTGCAATATATTATATTGCAAATTCATACAAAATAACTAATTGCAATCACATGTAAAAGATAGATGCATGGCAAGGCTCCAAATGAAGTATGCCAAATTTACTAGAAAATTATATGTAGGTGTTATTAATAAGTAAGGGATATAAATGTTTAATATTCTATTATTTTCAGCACTGCAAGAGTCGGACAAAGACAGCCCAGACACACCAATTACAGACAATTATGGAGGTGACTTTCAACTGCCAGGCAAAGTCAGACAAAGCTATGGAGATCGAAGTCCTGAAGAGAACATTAGGTTAAGCAGAAGTAGTTTAAGTGAGAATTGTTCTTCGCCCAATGATCAATATGATGATTATCGGCCAGTGTTTGATGAACCAGAAGATGGAGAAGGTTCTGGACGTCCTAGCTTCCAAGATTCAGGAGACTCATTTTATAACAAAAATCCTGAACAAAACAAAAACTTTGAAGAAACATATACTAGTAAATATTCTGAAAAATCCAAACGAATGATGACGAACATGGGTTATAAACCAGGAAAAGGTTTGGGAAAATTTGAACATGGTAGAACACAACCTGTTGAGGCATCCGCACAAAAAGGTCGCAGAGGATTGGGAGCCAAACCATCAGCAGTGGGAGCTTTGCCTATAGACATTAAGGAATCCACCGAGGAAACAAAGCCTGAAGCAAAGGAAGAAGTTGTAAGTTATTTTATTATACACAATTATAGAAGTATCTTTAACATCAAATTAAATGTAATAAGCAAAGCAAGTGCTCCGTGGTCTAGCTAAAAGCTACACATGGTACATTTAATAAAAATCAATTACTTTGATTTTTAATTAATAAAAAAAAACTTTTTCTAGCTCACATCAAAAATCTGTTTATCATTTTCTGACATGCATTGTGTATTCATACATTTTTTTAATTATATAATTCTAACTTTTATTATTAAAACAATTATAACAGTTATGGCTTGATCCTGCACCAGAGGAACCACCATCTGGTGATGTTTTGGAGAAATGGTTAAAAAGAGGTCCAAAAAAATCAAATATTGATGATGAAACCCATTTTGTTGACCCCGCAATATTAAAAGGCGTCCTAGAGTCCAAAGTAAGTATTCTATTTTTCTGACCTTTACATGAAACCATCATTCAAGAAGTCAGTAGTTCATTTGGTTCTTGTTAAATAATCTCTTTTTTTATTTAAGACTAGCACTACCCCCGCCCTACGTCCGCGATAATTGTGATATAAATGTTACTCTGTAAAGATGGCTTTCTAATGGTGAAGGATTTTTTAAAATCTGTAGATTGTAATATCAAACAAACAGAAAATCAAATCTTTCCTCTTTTTAATATTAGTTTAGAAAATCATTGACTTTTACTAATCAATAACGAAAGGACCGGGCGACAACAGTTCGGGTATTCCCAGTGTAAACTCGAGTCGCGACTTGATCTCACGAGTTTACACTGGGAATACCCGAACTGTGTAGATAAACATAGCATCGCACGTATGTGTGCGCCGTAGTTTATGGCGGAGAAACCCCTTGACACCTTTTGCTTGATTTTATAAACGATTTTTTTTTCAATTTTAGTAACTTTGGTCTTGGTACGCAATGCTTAAAAAAAAATGAAATCAATATCTTTACCTTATAGCCCTACATTATATATAGCACACATAATGCACTTGACCGTTTTTTTCCTTGATAATTTAATTTTCTGACTAGTTTTAACTGAAATAGAGCTTTTCTTACAATAACAACCCCGTCTTTCATCTCTTTCGGGTTAGAAACCGGACACGTGTACAAGATTAACCCGGCGCCGACCCGGGTAAAACACCAGTCCCAAATGAGACATTTTATGTTATATGCTTTACTTTGCAGACAATTTTCGACAGTTTGGATGATGAGGATTTACGACATGCGCGGTTTCGTAGTAATCCTTACGAAACTATTGGTTCAGTGATATTCCTGAACAGAGCCGCCGTGAAGATGGCAAACATAGACGCTGTATTCGACTTTAATTTCACAAACCCCAAGAAACAAAATGGTGAAGATGCTGTAGATCAGAAAGAAATATTGTATTTTGCTGATGTGTGTGCTGGCCCTGGGGGTTTTTCAGAATATGTGTTATATCGCAAGGGTTGGAGGGCAAAAGGTAATTAAATTGCATAATTTTATTTTCCATTTTATTTATGTGATTTTGGAAACACTACTATTTCCTGCATGATGCATGATGTTAATATTGTTTTAGCAATGTGATAATGAGTTATCGATTTTAGGTTTTGGGTTTACTTTAAAAGGCCCTAACGATTTTAAACTTTCTGATTTCTATGCTGGATCTGCTGAAACCTTCAATCCATTTTATGGAGTGAAAGATGACGGAAATATCTTTAATCCTGCAAATCTTACGTCATTAAAAGAGCATGTACTGAAACAAACAGAGGATAAAGGAGTACATTTTCTTATGGCTGATGGTGTAAGTATTTTCCAAATCATGAGCCTAACATTTGGAACAGATAAACTAAATGTGTTGGTATTTCTTTCCATATTTAAAAAATCCATGGCTTTTCAGGGTTTCTCTGTAGAAGGTCAAGAAAACATACAAGAAATACTGTCAAAACAGCTATACCTATGTCAATGTCTTGCTGCTTTGATGCTTGTAAGAACTGGCGGCCATTTTGTGGTCAAACTCTTCGATGTGTTCACACTGTTTAGCGTTGGCTTGATTTACATCATGTACAGATGTTTTGATAAAGGTAAAATATAAATTTAACTTTTTATTTAGGTCTTCAAAATCAACTGCTATTTTAGTTTATATTTATTTTTCAGTTTGTATTCACAAGCCAGTGACTTCGAGACCAGCAAATTCTGAACGGTACCTTGTATGTTTGTGGAAGCGGTTGGGGACTGAACCGGCGGAACAACACCTCGCCTCTGTAAACTCAATACTATGGTGTGACGTCGAACGCGGCGGAGACATCACACAACTTGTACCTTTAAAAGTCATAGAAGAAGATACACATTTTTATGAATACATTTATAAAAGCAACTGTCTGTATGTATGCTGTTATGATTACTTAAGGCCTGTTTCACAACGTTCGGATAGTCGTAATCTACCTAATAAATTAACAAATGAAACATTAGGTATTTATTACTAGCAAAAAGCTTGCAGACCAAAATTGCCTGAATATATCTGAGGGGTTTGTAAGGCAGGCCAATCGTCTCGTAATTATTTTAAAATACACACAACACGAATTGCGGCCAAACGCAAACCTATAAAGAGTCAAATAAAAAACAAATAATATTTTCAGACTTGGAGAAAGGCAAATTCAGAATTTACTAAAAATAGCTAGATTCAGCAAAGATAAAAATTTAAAGGACAACACACAAGCGGAAATGAAAGAACAGTGTTTAGCTTTGTGGAAAGTAAGTTATTAGTGAGTATGGTTGTTTTCAGCTCATACAAGTATAATACTTGACTAATTTATACATATTTTTAGTTACCTGATGCAGTGAGAACACAGCCTGAACGTCGAGGGCATGACGATACATTATCGGCAATCAGAACGATGATAAAGAAGCCGGCATCAGATTCGGACAGCTTATTTTCTTTTAAATCTAACATTTTGAACCGACCGCCCAATCACTTGGAGACCTGCGCTGACCTAAAGACGTATTTTAGAAATATATTAGATTGGAATTTCGTGTTATTAAGCAGCGG
The DNA here is from genome assembly GCA_949152445.1 of Cerastis rubricosa. NCBI lineage: Eukaryota > Metazoa > Arthropoda > Insecta > Lepidoptera > Noctuidae > Cerastis > Cerastis rubricosa. Next base: position 8,723,773 of record OX424540.1, on the reverse strand, counting down.
GAAAAATAGCCCGGATTTAAGAATATTTATAGGTAATTTTTATATTTACTTATTTTCTTTTGATCTGGTGATTCTAATTTTGTTTTGTGGCTTAATAAGAGGCCATAAGTATTTCATTTTGATTGTATTTTGTCGACTACGTTATTGTTAAACTCGAAAATACTGATCAGATTTGAAAATAATGTTTTTATTGTTGCATCCACGTGTGAAACGTTTTAATGCTGTTTTTTCTTATTTGAGGTTGTGGAGGAAAGCAAGTATTTCAATTGGAATCGAATACGTGGAAAACAGTCGTAGATTTACACGTGACATTGCCGGCTAAAACACTGCTATTCGGAGAGGTAACACGTGCTTCTGTATTTTTCTTTTCCTTTTGTCGCGTACCGTCGCGGTCGTTTAAACGCGGTGGCGGATCTACTATTTAGCAATGTAAAGAACTACGACGAAAACATTAATTATATCAATTCCTATTTCTTTCCTTATTTTTAGGTTGTAAAAGAATATCGCGGACAAGGCAACAATCAAATCTATAGCAAGGCGTTGCACATTATAGACGCTTTGATGTTGGGTGGCATCGATATTTCTGGCGATTCCCTGACCGATAGGTTAGTAACTTTTAACGTCTTGAAGTCGTCTTTTTATCCTCGTGTTTTAACTACTTACATCTTATATATAAAATTCTCGTGTCACAATGTTAGTTACCTTACTCCTCCGAAACCGCTGAACCGATTTGTATGAAATTTTGTGGATATATCGGGTAGGTCTGAGAATCGGCCAACATCTATTTTTCATACCCAAAAAAACACCACGCGAACGAAGTCGCGGCCAGCAGCTAGTAATACAATGTGTTGTTTTGCATCCTCGTCAAATTTCAGGACGTTGTCATAAAACACATAAATAATCAATTTAAAGTTCGGTACCGGTCTATAATTAATAAGCGTTGCTTTTTTTTATTGTTGAAATTTAACAGTATTTCAGAATAAAACCCTTGATTCAAAACTCTTAAAACAGAATCACCCAAGTACGCACACAGCGACAATGCAGCTGCTCTGTGTGCGTGAGAGTCGACAGTCGACGTCTTACCTACGAAATGCAACAGTGTTGCGACCGTGCGATGACCTACGGCGACCGGTACCTAGCAATTTTACCTAATTTTATTTCGAAAATCACCTCCATTATTGTCATAAATTTCGCTTGATACTAAACTAATTTTTAAGCATCATTGGAATACGGAAATGTTACTAACGACGACAATACTAGTGTGCCAAAGAAAAGTTCACTGACCTGTACTTAGTTCGGTAGTTATCAGATGTGTGCTAAAATGTTAGTTTTGCTTTATTGCTATCTACACTAACACTCTGAACATTGTACGTAGGTAAATTCAGCCTAAAGTTTTCGTAATGATTTTGTTTTTATTTGTGGATTGAATTTATTGGTGCTTAGTACCTTAGTTGGTGTAGGTACCGATTTACTAAATCTAAAAATGTTTTTTACTCTTGTTGGAATTGGAAAGATGTGCTAGCTAAGTAGGTATGTAGAAATACTTTCGACTGTTAGGTATTATTGGCGTAGTTAAAAATTTGAAATCAACTTATTTACACTAATAAAATTGATTAAGCTAACAACGTATTTACAAAATGATAGTCTAGTACAAATAAATAAATTACCTACTTAAGTTACCCGGAGGTATGTTCAAAGTTGCCACCACCACATTCTTGGCACAGTTGACAACGACGTAGCTGGTTTTCCTTCAGCTTACGTAGCACTATCACATTCCTTTTTAAAGTGTCGAAAGCACTAATTATCTTTTCACGTAATTCTGTAACACTTGCCACTTTCTCCGAGTAAACTAACCTTTTAACGTCTCCCCACAAATAAAAGTCTAGAGACGTCAGGTCCGGAGAACGGGCCAGGCCACAGGTCCTCCGCGACCCATCCAATGGTCACCAAACCTTTCGGTTAAGTACCTACTCGCGTACATGCCGACCATATTGAGAGGAATCACCGTACTGCTCCACGTAGGCTGTCTCCACTGATGGCATACGTGCGGACCATCTCTACCAACTCGACGTTTGAGTAATTGTCCGTCATCTTGCAATTTGCACCTACGTCTCAACGATGTACCTAGGAGCGGAATTCGCAACGCGTATGCACGCGTCGGCGACAAATTCACACTGTTTGGTTCCGGGACGGCGGCGGCGCGGCGGGGGTGGATAGGCGCGCGACCGACAGAGTGCGCCCGCGCACCCCGCCGGTGGTAGGGAATAGGTACCTATGAAATTATCGTATCTTCGTTGCGTTTGCGTTGTGTATGTATTGTTAGCGTTTCTTTGTGTGCGTTTAAGCGCGGTAACAGACGGGCCGCGTTTTAATACGGCTGGTTCACACTTACGGATTTCCGTAAATAAGAAAAAAAATATAAAAAAACACCTACCCATTTTATTGTTGATTTGGGTCGAGAATCATTAGCATAATTACCTCCTTGAATTTGACGAGAATGCAAAACAACACATTGTATAATACAATAATATTCATGCCCTGAGCTCAATTTCATGTTGGCTTTAGCATACATTTTGTACTTACGTGATTACAATCCCAATAATACTGTTACAGATTCTTTAAACTATTAGAGACGACAAAAGAGAAGCCTGGTAATAATATTTTACTTTATCACCAGAATATAAATCGCTTCTCCGGCAAAATTTTAGACGTGGAACTGTTAGTTGATAAATACCACATGGATATTTTATGTTTCTGTGAAACTTGGTTAAAACCAGATAGGATGTTGTTTAATGTGAATAATTTTTCAGTTGCCAGTGCGTACAATAGACCCTCAGTGGGCGGTGGTACCCTGATACTTTGTAATAGCTGTTTCAGGTATAAGGAGAGGAAGGATATCACTGCTTACTCTGTTGATCGCTTATGTGAGGTAGCATGTGCAGAGATTGAAGGTCATACTGTCTTATGTGTTTATAGACCACCAGCATCAAACTTGTCATTATTCTTAATCACAATGGAAGAAATATTAAGTAAACTTTTCTTAGATAATAAATTAGTTTTTGTTTGTGGTGACTTAAATATTGATCTGTTACTCAATTCACCAGAAAAATATAGGCTGGTCTCATTGTTTAAATCATTTAATTTAAAATATTTATTTAATGAAGCAACTAGAATAACAGCAACCTCGGCTTCATGCATAGACAATGTATTTACTAATTGCATAGTAAAAGAGTCGTTAATAATTAGTGGCGTCAGGTCAGACCATACTGGTCAACTTGTATCGTTTGAGTTAGACAAAAAGTTACACTTAGTTAAACAATTCAATTAAGACCTCTTTCCAAAAATAAATTAATTTCTTTCAATAATAATGTTCTTAGCAACCTTAATAATGCTAGTTTTGATTCAAAAGACCCCAATATAAACTACGGTACATTATTTTCCACAGTTTGCCATGAATTCAATAAAACGTGTCCTATAAAAAAAGTTAAACTCAATTCAAAATCTAAATTTAGCGAATGGGCCACTACGGGAATAAGAAAAAGCAGAGATATTTTATATAATTTATATCACGAAAAATCTCTGACTTCAGATCAAGTCTTTCACACTTATGTTAGAAACTATTCGAAAATATTCAAAAGTGTCCGCGCTCAAGCAAAATCTCAAATAATAAGTAATAAAATTGGTAATTCTAATAATAAAATAAAAACGGTGTGGCAGGTAATTAAAAGAGAAACCGGTAAGACTCAACAACAAGATAAGAGTGAATTGTCTTTAAACATAGATAACAAAACAATTTCTGACAATTTAGAAGTCGCTGAGACACTAGATAATTTCTTTACTAACATTCCGTTAGAGGTTACGAAATCTCTCCCCTCTTCGGTTGAATTAGCTGAGGGCCTTCTTAAAGAGAACTTCACAAAAGACATACCAAACTTCAAATTTAAACCTGTACGTATTGCCACAATCAAAAACGCATTCAAAAGTCTCAATATCAAAAATACTGAAGACTTATGGGGGATTTCGGTCAAGGTTCTTGAAAACATTATTGACTCAATTGCGCCTGTCCTAACAGGCATATTCAATCAATGTTTGGACAGCGGCAAGTTTCCTGACTTGATGAAACATAGTAAAGTGGTACCAATTTTCAAATCGGGTTGTAAGAGTGATCCTTCTAACTATAGACCGATATCTGTGCTTCCAGCACTGAGTAAAATCTATGAAAAAAACATGCTGGACCAGATGTTGTCTCACTTTAACTATAATGGGATATTGCATAGTCAGCAGTTTGGTTTCACAAAGGGTAGGTCGACAACGGACGCGGGAGTAAAACTCATCAGTCACATTCTGGAATCCTGGGAGAAGTCCCAGGACGCTATTGGCATTTTTTGTGATCTCTCAAAAGCGTTCGACTGCGTCGACCACAACACGCTGATCTGTAAATTACATCACTACGGAATTCGTGGACAAGCTGCTGATCTTGTTCTTTCCTATTTATCAAACAGGCAGCAAAAAGTAAATGTAAATGGGGCGACATCCTCTGGGTCTATAGTCAGGATGGGTGTGACCCAAGGTTCAATTCTTGGTCCTTTCCTATTTCTTGTTTATATTAATGATCTCCCATATATGATGGCCAAATTATCGGATATAATTCTGTTTGCTGACGACACTTCGCTAATTTTTAAAATTCATAGGAAAGATAAGGATGTCATACATGTCAACGAAAGTCTAACTGTTCTCTCGAAATGGTTCGCAGCTAACAATCTTTTACTGAATACGAACAAAACTAAATGTCTAAAGTTCTCTTTACCAAATGTAACTCAACGTTACCTTAATTTAAATCTTGATGGCAAAAAACTTGATGTTATCGCGGAAACTGTATTCTTAGGAATTACTATCGATTCAAAACTGCAGTGGGGCGCGCACATTGGAACTCTTTCGGGGAGGTTAAGCTCAGCCGCCTATGCAGTTAGGAAAATAAGGCAGTTGACTGATGTAGCCACAGCTAGGTTAGTATACTACGCGTATTTCTACAGTATTATGTCTTATGGAATTCTGCTGTGGGGATCGGCAGCAGACGTTGATTCAATTTTTATATTGCAAAAGAGGGCAGTTCGCGCGATCTATAAAATGGGTCCTCGCGAGTCCCTTAGAGAAAAATTTAAAGAGATCGATATACTGACTCTGCCTTCACTTTATATCTTAGAATGTATTTTATACGTCCGCAAAAACCGAGGGCTTTTCAAAATTAGAAGCGACTTCCATAATATAAACACACGCAGTAAACACGAAATTGTAATACCCAAATTTAGATTAACAAAAACTAGCAAGTCATTTCTTATAAACAGTATACGCTTTTATAATAAGTTGCCAAAGTTAGTTATTGAACTGACCGATGGAAAGTTTAAAAATTGCATCAAACGTGTCCTTATTAAAAAAGCATATTACAAAATTAAGGACTATGTTGAAGATAAAGAAGTTTGGCTGTAGTTCCCTCTGCTCATGCGGCTTCCCTGGTAGCTCAAAAACGACACAAATATGTGGATGTCTCTAACTATTCCGAATTTTATTTATTCTATTCATTTTTTTCAGATGTTTTACAATAGTTTTCAAATCATTGCACCGTTTATTCATTGTGCTGAATAGTTACAGTACTGATGACTACATTTGTGTCAATTGTTTATTTAATTGTTCTTAGTTTTATTTTTACTTTTGTATAGATTCTTTTTCATTCATATTTTTTTGTGAATGTGTGGACATTGTAGGCTTTGTATTTTTTTTTTTTTTCAGTTTCATCTTTTTCTACCTTTTGTAGTAAGCGATGACTTATTGTCGGGCCTACGCTGTCCTCTCATACTTAAGTACTAGCGCTGTAACATCCAAATATTGTAGAACCAAATGATTTTAAAAGAGTAACCATGGAGTTTCTTGCCGGTTCTTCTCCATAGGAAACGACCAACCCGAACCGTGCCTCTTCTGTTGACGTTTTATAAGTGCCCATGTAGGCCTATGTAAAATAAAATATTTTGATTTTTATTTTATTTTTTCAGGGTTAATCAATGTAATTTGTTTTGTTCCGCATTAAATAAACCATTTGATAATCAAGCTCTTCCAATAAGAACGAAGAGGTTATACAATATGGAACATTTTGATTCGGCTGTCAGCAATTTAGAATATCGCGCCATGAAACGAGTGAAGAGAGCAGTCACGATTGATACTCCAGATAGGGTCAACAGAAATAATATGTTTTATGTTGTTGGATCTGTCTTGTTTTTGAAAGAAATAAAAGGTAATATTAGTATCGTTCTCCTTGTACACAGGCTGTATTTTTGCATCCATCTCATCTCAGTACTTGCATTTAAGCACATAGAAAATTTAAAAACATTAGTCTAGAGAAAAGCTAAGCTCACGCACTCTTATTGTAGTATATCACTGACTGTTTAAATTATGCATCTTTCAGATCCTTGGATCACTGCTGTTTCGAAGAGCAGTGGACGGGAATATTACTTCTGTATGGGCAGGGATGGAAAACCTATTAGCGAGTATCATATTCCATCTGACGCCAAAATGGATATGTTAAGTGCATACACACGGCGAGTCATGTGGCCCTGGGAGCCAACAGCTAGTGCTATATTTGATAGCCAGACGAGAGAAAGTGTAACACGCGCAGATATGGAAGAATATATTTCAAGTGTGATGAATAAATAGTTGCTTTAAGTATTGTTATATATGTAAATATTAAAAATATAAGGACAGTAAAGGCTAGGCAATGTACCTTAAAAATGAAATTTATTTTTATTACTAACTTACAAAAATGAAATATTTCTTTGAATCCTGTTGGAAATATTAAACAAACAACGAAAACCTACCTACATAATTATTTTATGTAGTAACTAAAAATAAATCAATGTAATTATTGAACTGGTGATATGTGGTTGTACACATCTCTAGTCCTTTCGGGGGATAGAGGGGTGATGTTATGTTATTCTTTCAATATCAAGTAAATCTGCTAAGAAAATAATGCCTTTTATTTCATTAACAATAGTGCCCAAATTACAGTTTTCGGGCACATTAAGTGCAAAGTGGTGACGGCACCGGGTACGAGCTTAAGGGGGTTACAGATTAGCGTATTTTCAACGCGTATAAGCTCGATTTTGGAATTGCGTATAAGTTTGGTTAGGTGCGCGTGTATGTACGCGCCTACCTACCTAACTTAGGTAGGTAGGCGCGTACAACATGTGAAACATGAGTGTTGACGAGCGTATAAGAGTTTAGCCACATCTATCAGCACGGAACTGATGTTTTTTTTTTCGCGGATTTTCCGTGGGTGTATGAAAAAGGCGACTTTCCTATAGCGAGAAGCGGGAGAGCTACCTCCACTCAGTTTTGCCTTTAGCAAATGGGTGTTCTGACCGATAGAAATTGATAGGAGCACGGAAAAATGCGATTCCGTGCTAATAGATGTGGCTCATCCGTAAGCACGTATAAACGTTTACGAGTTGCGAGATAAGTCGGCAGTCACTTTTGCTGATGCTATTTCAATAAAGCAAACACGCCGTAAGAGTGTCCGTTTCAACCACGCGGCCACCTCATAATACTTGATGAAACTTTGCCAGGAATTAGTCCTAATTTGTTCCTATACACACCTCTTTTCGTGAATTTGTTCCAAAAAAAACCAAGGCGCTATGACCAAGAATAGTTGGCCGCTAGAACCGCCACTTGCCGTAGTCATCGCCCGTGATTACACAGAAACTATATAATGCAGATAGACGAATTATGCAACAAAAGAAAGGTCTTAATTTGTTCCATTTGTTTCAAAAATAAAAAACATCAAAAAGTAAATAAATGAAAAGTTATGCAATATTTAGTTTTCAGGTTATGAGTAGGTAGGTATCTCACCTTATATATCAAATTATTAGAAGCTAATGTGTATGGACAATTAGTCCCTAATTTGTTACAGCGAATAAACAGAAAAAAATACTAGAAAGTAGGTTCAATGATTTGTTAGAGTCGATTTTAGTTGGCCGCTCGGACGGCAATATGCCTAAAATACAATGGCGTTTATCTCGTTATTAAAAGCAGGTTTAAGCTTAGTTATAGTACTAATTGACGGGTAACGTAACCTAGTTTAGATAAACATGGAGAATATAACTGCAGCATTCATATTTTAGAAGAAATTTACAAAAAATCTGTTGTATGAAACCGTATGAGAGTAGGGTGACCATGATTACATTGGTACAAAGGCATGTTTTTAATGTTGGACTCTGTTTGAACGAATATGCGGTTCGTTTTGCGGCCATTGTCTATTGTTCTTAATTCTTTAAAGTATTTACTAATTAAATTTTCGTTGCATTGACTTTCCACAGGTGTTTTATGATGGAAACGATTCCAGAAAAAGGATCTCCATTGTTTTCAAACTATTGTTAAAAATATTTGTCACAAGGGGTTTGAACGATTATTTTTTGTTGTGAATATAGTCATTACTGTGCTGAATTTTTAACTGTTGCTCGTACCTCGTACGTATTTAATTCCCGAGATTTACAAACTACTAAGTTACTGAGACAACTATCACTAAATCCAGAAGTGTCTAAGAGTGCTTAGCTATGAGTTGTGTCACTTATATGTTGGATTTGTTAATGTGGAACTCACCACCAAAAAGTATTGCAGAGGGATCCAAATGAACTGCGGTAAGTTAAATTTTTACTTTTTCATGATGACTGGAAGCAAGCCTGCTTTTGGCTGCTCCCAAACGAAAAAATCTCCTTTTGAAAATCTTATTATTTCTTTATTATTATTTTTTTCTTTTATTATTTTTTCTTATTTTTTTTTGGATTAAGAACAATAGACAATGGCCGCAAAACGAACCGCATATTCGTTCAAACAGAGTCCAACATTAAAAACATGCCTTCGTACCAATGTAATCATGGTCACCCTACTCTCATACGGTTTCATTTTACAGATTTTTTGTAAATTTCTTCTAAAATATGAATGCTGCAGTTATATTCTCCATGTTTATCCAAACTAGGTTACGTTACCCGTCAATTAGTACTATAACTAAGCTTAAACCTGCTTTTAATAACGAGATAAACGCCATTGTATTTTAGGCATATTGCCGTCCGAGCGGCCAACTAAAATCGACTCTAACAAATCATTGAACCTACTTTCTAGTATTGTTTTCTGTTTATTCGCTGTAACAAATTAGGGACTAATTGTCCATACACATTAGCTTCTAATAATTTGATATATAAGGTGAGATACCTACCTACTCATAACCTGAAAACTAAATATTGCATAACTTTTCATTTATTTACTTTTTGATGTTTTTTATTTTTGAAACAAATGGAACAAATTAAGACCTTTCTTTTGATGCATAATTCGTCTATCTGCATTATATAGTTTCTGTGTAATCACGGGCGATGACTACGGCAAGTGGCGGTTCTAGCGGCCAACTATTCTTGGTCATAGCGCCTTGGTTTTTTTTGGAACAAATTCACGAAAAGAGGTGTGTATAGGAACAAATTAGGACTAATTCCTGGCAAAGTTTCAACAAGTATTATGAGGTGGCCGCGTGGTTGAAACGGACACCCGTAAGAAGCTCGTGTACGCGCGTTTGATGTTTTGAAACGTGTAATGTGGTGAGCGTATACCAAAAGCGGTCGCCTACGTGATGGAAAAAAAAACCCTGTATAATAGAGAAAATAACCCCTCCCCCTTCGATGACGCAAAATAACACTAGACTACATTTCTATGAGATTTCGATAAAAAAAAAACAATGGGATCGGGACCCTACTTAGAACTACTTGCTGAGGTCTGTTATACGTGCTACAATATGTGCTGGTACAATACAATTGTATGAATTCGCTCTAATTATGTGAGTTGCGATTTACATAATTTACACTACATTCGGTTTCATACAAAGATATTAAAATTTACGAGTCATAGACGGGACAAGACGAAGCAAATCTCAACCTACTATATTATTACTCAATAGGCTTGATTTTGCTTAGACTATGGGTATGATGCGGAATGCCATTTCTTTTATTGTCACTGAACGTTAAACTTATATCCAAAAAGCCGTCTGTTCGAACACCTCAAACATATTTATGAAACAAAATTTCGCGGCTAATCGGCTAAATTTTGATATGAAAAAGCGCGGGAAACGTTCAACTAGACGGACGCGTCCTTTTTGAATTAAAGATTAATTATTTTATAAAATACTGTAAAATAGGATCAGTAGTTTAGTTTTAGTGTTCTCTTCTTTAATTTATAGTTTTGTAGTTTTTTTTTTCTTCGGTAGTGGTAAGTTTTTACTATATTATTGTTGAAGCCTTTTAATGAACGACCCGCCAGACCCGGGGGACTTTGTTCCCCCGGCAGGCAATTTTGTTACTGTGGTGAGCAATGAGTCAGGCATGGATACCGATGGGTCGTCCTCGGCTCGCAACCTTAAAAGAAGTCGCGTACATGTGTGCAAACACTGTAACAAACGCCGTCGCACCCGAAAAAGCCACGGTTCCGAATCGTCGGGTTGTGGTTGCACGGATCCTAAAAGTCCTACAACAACTTTAGCAGAGCCTATTTGCCCTGTAATACCAACCATTGCTGCTGATTTTCAGGCTCCATCCGTAGCTGTTCCCGCGCAAATCGGTCGTAAAGCATACGACAAAACCGACAGTGCACCTTACACTATTCATTTACAGAAAAAAACTATTTCCCCTGATGATGATACTACACTGCACCCAATCACATTTGGCAAATATCTCAAACATAACGCCTTTAAAAACATTATAAATGGAAGCGTCAAAAAAATTGGCCGTAATAAAATTTCTCTGTCATTTTCCAATTATCTGGATGCAAATTCTTTTATTTCACATAGTAGTCTGGAAACATATAATTACAAAGCTTTTATACCCACATTTAATGTTACAAGAATGGGTCTAGTACGTGGTGTTCCTGCAGAATGGTCTCCTGAGGAAGTAATTGATAATATTACAGTTCCAATTGGTTGCGGTCCAATTTTAAAAGTCAGACGCCTTAATTTTAAATCTGTTGTTGATGGTACAACCATTTGGAAGCCATCCCAATCCATTGTAGTTACTTTTGATGGACAGGTTCTACCTAAAAGAATCTTTATGTGCTACAATGCATTACCTGTTGATTTATATATTTTCCCTACTGTACAATGTTTCAATTGCTGTCGTTTTGGACACACTAAAATTCAGTGCAGATCTAAACCTCGCTGTTATAAATGTGGTCAAGGCCATACTGGAGATAGCTGTGAAAGGGAAGTAGAAAATGCATCTTGCTGTCTGTGCTCTGGCTTTCACTATGCCATTAATAAATCTTGTCCTGAATTATCTAGACAAAAACAGATTAAATCATACATGGCACATAGCTCAGTTTCTTATGCTGAAGCAGCTAAAGTATATCCCCCAGTAACTAAATCTTATGCTGACACACTTTTATCTTCTCCTTCTAAAAACTTTGCAGAAACTCCATCAATCTCTTCACCTAATAGAATGCAGGCTTCAAGTAGTTATAAAAAGACTGTCTTTCTGAAACCACGCTCTCCACCCAAATCTACACAAGGTTACAATAAAGAGGCCCACAATGCTATTATTAATGATTTTAAAATTCCCCAGCCATCTAATGGTTGTGCCTTTTCTAATAATCAAAGTAATGATAAAAATGATGTAAACTTTTCTATAAATGATTTACTCTCTGCATTACACAATCTTCTTTCTCAGTTCAACATCTCACCGTCCAACGTTGCCTCAACTTTCAATGTACCTCAATCCATTCATAATGGACAACACATCCAATATAATCCAGTGGAACTGCCGCAGTCTACTAAACAAAAAGAGTGATGTAATATACCTTTTAAACAAATATGAGCCATTTGTCTTTGCTTTAGCAGAGACTTGGCTCAAATCAAATCTTATTTTTAAAATTAATGGTTATTTAACCATTAGGGAGGATAGATCTGATGGGTATGGTGGTGTAGCTATACTTATCAAGAACTCTTTTCCTTTCTCTATTGTTTCATTACCTCCTCATAGTGAGGAAATTTCTATTGTAGCTATTAAGGTGCACCAAACTTGTTTTGTTTCTATTTACATTCCTCACCCTTCTTCTTCTATTCTTCAAGAGATGAATAATCTCTTTTCTTTTCTTCCAAAGCCTTTCTTAATATTGGGGGACTTTAATTGTCATCATCAATCATGGGGTTGTTCTGTTTCTAATTGTCATGGTGAAGATTTACTAGATATAATTGACTCACATAACTTATGCATCTTGAACTCAGGAGCTGCTACTCGCCGTTCAGATCCCAACCAAAACCAAAGTGCAATTGACCTTTCTATCTGTTCTCCAAACTTAGCCTCTTCATTAACTTGGCATACTCTAACCTCTACTTATGGAAGTGACCATTTCCCAATAGTTATTTCTTACCCTCTTTCCAAATCAAAGGCTTCATCAAGGAGATCTAACTTAAAACATAAATTACCAAGTAGAAATAGTAGTGATTGGGACAAATTTAGAAGCCTTGTTGACAGTAAGCTTTGCTCCCTGCCTGTAATTTCTGATGGCAATGAAAACAGCTGTGCTGAAGCTTTAGCACTTTTGTTAATTGAAACTGCAGATGTAGTTTTTCCTGTAAAAAATAACAATAATAGTATAATACCCTCGCCTCCATGGTGGGACTCTGAGTGTACAGAATTAGTTAACAAACGTAAAGAGGCAGAATACAATTATAACCTGGATATGTCTGATATTAATTTTGAAACTGTTACTAACCTAATTAACGAAACTTATAAACTTTTTAAGAAGAAAAAATTTGAATCTTGGCGTAACTTCTGTTTATCAATTTCACCGAACACTCACCCAACGATTGTCTGGCGTAATATCCGTAGATTTAGATCAATTTATAAGAACCCTTCCCCTATACCTGTTTCTTTAGCCAGCGAATTTTTAGATAATTTAGCGCCGCCTTGGGTCCCTGAGGCTGTTAACCCTAACATGTCCTTACCAATATTGTCAATAACCAACGGACCACATAACCAGGACACCCATACGACTCTAAATGACCCATTCACTCTTACTGAATTAAAGGGTGTTATTCATAAAACTAAGGATTCTGCACCTGGCAGTGATGGCATCCCATATTCCTTTTTTGCTAATTTAAATGAAGACGTCCTCAGTTACTATTTACAACTTATCAATTCTATTATGATCACTGGAAACATCCCTGTTGAATGGAAACGTCAAATGGTGTTGCCATTCCTTAAACCAAATAGAATCCCATTAGAGATGGGTCTAAAATTAATAAGCTGCTAAATTAACACTGCTAAATTTTCTTAGTGTCAACACCTGTTAAATAAGTTCTGAGATAGCTGTTAAATTTAGCAGTCACAACAAAATAATATCTGGTAAATACGCCAACAGAAAAAGTTGTCAGTCTTAAGCCTGTGAAAAGTATGAAGGAAATGAGAATTAATTAGGTGATAAAAATCTGTCTGTGACTAAATTTAACAGTTGCTAAAAATAAGCCTGTGAAAAGTATGAAGGAAATGAGAATTAATGACGTATAAACTCACTCTTTATACGTCTGTGCCCAAAATTTAACAGTTGCTGAAAATAACTGCTAATTTTAACTGTTAATTATTTTTAGCATTAGCATTTAGCAGTGTTATTTTTTTTTAACGTTTAAGCCCATCTCTAAATCCCATCTGACGCTTCTTCATACCGCCCCATAGTTTTGTCTTCAGTTCTGATGAAATTAGCTGAGCACTTAATTAAAAATCGTCTAGAATGGTTTGTTGAAAGTAAGGGTCTTTTGGCAGAATCACAATATGGCTTTAGAAAGGGTAGGAGTACCAGTGACTGTTTAGGCATTTTAACATCGGATATTCGGATTTCATTTTCTAATAATCAATCCACTGTCGCGGTTTTCCTTGACATTAATTCAGCATATGATAATGTTGTATTATCAGTTTTACAAAATAAATTAAGAGCCCTAGGGGTCCCATTGAATTTGTCAAATTTTATTATTAATATCCTGACTGAACGCTCTATAAGTATGCTAATTGGTGATCAAGAGGTATCTTACCTTGTGTGGAAAGGCCTACCACAGGGTTCTGTGCTCAGTCCCCTGCTTTACAATATTTACACTTTTGATTTAGACTCGTCCTTATCTGATCATGTTACGGTTCTTCAATATGCCGACGATTTGTTGTTATATTCTTCAAGCCAATCCATCGAACAGGCTAGCCAGGCTATCAATTCCGCTTTATCTAATTTGGAGTCATGGTTACATCTTAACGGCTTGAATATATCCACGTCTAAAAGCGCGGCAGTTTTATTCACCCGAAAGAGAAATATTCCCACAATAAATGTCCTTTATAAGGAAACTCCTATCCCGATTAAAGATAATTTCAGATATCTAGGTGTAATACTTGACAGTAAATTAAGTAGTGTCCCTCATTGTGATTATATTGTTAACAAATGTGAAAACCACATAAACATGCTTAGATGCCTGTCAGGTGTGTGGTGGGGTGCACATCCTTTTTCTTTAAAATTAATCTACAATGCTATAATCAGAAGCACTTTAGATTATGGATTATTTATTCTTGAACCGGGTAGTGTTATGGCTTTTAAAAAATTGGACCGTATCCAGTCTAAATCTTTACGAATTATTGCGGGTGCTATGAAGTCGAGTCCCATAAATGCCTTACAGGTTGAATGCGGGGATGCTCCTTTATATCTTAGAAGACAGTTTCTTTCTGATAAGTATTTGTTCCGAATTATTCAGTTCTCAACCCATCCTCTCATTTCTAAACTGGACATTTTAGTGACGCTGATTGATTCTTCAGATTACTGGTCCCATAAACGTGCTCCTTGTTTAGTAATAAGCTATAAAAAATACCTTTCTCTATCTTCTCCAGTACACCGTTCCAACAAACTTCCCATATTTAGCAGTAGTTATGATAGTTTACATTTCAAACCCATCACACAATTTCACTGTACTAGTAAATCTGACCCCGTTTGTCAACACTCGGACTACCAACACATTTTTACGGATGCTTCCAAGCGTTCCCCGACAGGTTGTGTGGGGATTGCCACTTTTCATTCGCAATACAAAATCGTTCAAAAAATAAAACTTCCTCCGGAGACTTCCGTTTTTACAGGAGAATGTTATGGCATTTTGAAAGCCATTGAATATAGTCGGGTTTTTAAGCTCAAAAAAATTATAATTTTTTCGGATTGTCAAAGTGCGCTCCTAGCCATCAACCAATCTCCACTGACACATAAATTCCAGTTGCCCATAATTTATTTAATAAGAGAATTTGCGTACAGAACCTTATCTGAGGGCAATACTTTGCAATTTGCGTGGGTTCCAGCCCATGCTGGAATCGAGGGCAATGAAGTGGCGAATTCTCTCGCCGGTGAAGCGGTGCAGTGTGGGGACATAGTTCCATACTTAAATTTTAACTCGGATATTATAAATTTACCTAAAACTTTTCTTTTGGACACCTGGAAGGTAGCCTGGGAAATCAGTAGTAGACAAAAGGGTCGTTATTTTTCTTTGATCCACCCCGAAGTTTCGGAAAAACCGTGGTTTGGCGGGGCTAAGTTTGGCAAGATGGAGACCTCCGTTCTCATACGTATGAGACTCGGTCACGTTTGTTCTCCAGCTCATCTTGCCAAACTTAAAATTATAAATGATCCCAGTTGTTCGTGCGGCACAGATGTGGGCGATTTGAACCACATTCTTTTCTCCTGTCCTCTCTATGACCGTTCTTCCTTTCTCAGTGATCTATTGTCTCTCCGTATTCCTTTTCCTACTTCAGTTCTCTCTTTATTTTGTACAAATAGTTTACCTGTATATAAATGTATAGCTTCATTCATTACCATTAATAATATTAGATTGTAATACAAATTTAACTTCATCAATATATTGTATTTCATCATTCATTAGTAATATCTAGTTAGTTATAATCCTATTATCCTACTGATCCTATATCCTAAATTCCGTTATAAATATTAATATTGATAAATTCCTGTTTCCCTAACTTTGTCTCCTTCAATAATAATCCTCCAATCTAAATAACTTGACACTGGCTAAATGCACAAACCGTGCGAAGCCAGAAAAAAAAAAAAAAAAAAAATTTGATATGTTGTTTGTTTGACAGTTAATAATTGACAGAATTTCTGTTTCGTACCGGTTTGTGGAAATTTGTGTTTTCAAATAATGTGCTTAAATTGAGGATTGATCTTTCATCTTTCTTCATAATAGTTTAAAATGACTGTGGGTGAAGTGAGCAAAAATCTGCCATGGTTAGTTGGAACCGGTATTTTCTAACCACAACTTTAATTTTGTTGTTTCTCTGCAAACAGCTAACGTTTCTACTTCCTTTCATGTTTCAGGGTCGAAAAATATCGTCCTTCAAAGCTAGAAGATTTAATTTCTCACGACGATATTATTAAAACAAGTAAAATCTTTTTATTCTAACATTCAATAAATTTACAGAAGATGTACCATAATGTTTGTTTCTGTGTACCTATTAATAAATTTATGAACATTTTAGTAAACCAGTTTATGAAGGAGAACCAATTGCCTCATTTGCTATTTTATGGACCTCCTGGAACTGGCAAAACATCAACAATATTAGCTTGTGCAAGACAAATGTACACACCACAACAGTTCAACTCAATGGTAAGTCCTTGTTGATGGACATGCTATAAGAACGGGTGCATTGTGGAAATTGCCTAAGGGTCGTCTTAGGGGCAGAGTGAAGCAACATCACAATATTTCAATTAACATAGCAATATTATGTAAAATTTAAGAAATATTGCTATGTTGTTGTGAAGTATAATCAAGTACCATTGCTAGCATAGCTTTAGGAACGTTTTTTAAACGGTTATTCAATGTTATTGTTCAACTTACAACTATGCCAACTCGCAGAATTCACACTTGTACCTAGGTATAAACAATAGTTATTCCAAAGTTTTCTAATTATCATGTATATCTTTGTTCCAAATTCCATAAATGTTTGTTTTCAATTCCACAGGTGCTAGAGTTAAATGCATCTGATGATCGAGGGATAGGCATAGTAAGAGGTCAGATACTCAGTTTTGCATCAACCAGGACAATATTCAAAGCTGGGCCCAAGCTAATTATATTAGATGAGGCCGATGCCATGACTAATGATGCCCAGAATGCACTTAGAAGAAGTAAGTCATTATTAATTAATTATAAAAAATGTGACATGTGGTTAAAAATAACTTGAATTAGACAATTGAGTTTAGTTATTTATTCTCAGTCATGCTTTCGTGGCTGAACAGCTTTTCATGAGAAACATAAATCTACGCTTAATATTAAAATGCACTGCTGCAAGTGTTCCATTTTCTGACAGGAAATGCATGCAGTTAGTGGTGTCACTTGGTGTACAAGAGGCTAAGTATATTAATAATTATTCAAATATTTTCCTATGTAATTCATTTATATTCCTAGGCTACTTGGCCCTGAAAGCATTAAAAAAATGCTCATTATAATATAATGGTAGGTATTAAAATGCAACTTTTGCTCATGTCTGGTTGCTTCATATTACTTATTAAAAAAAATAACATCTTGTATGAATTGTCAAATACAGCAAGTATTAAATGATGTCTTGTTATAAATTGTAATTTCATTAGTTCTTAGAAATAATACAAGTATTTCTTTATAGTGATTTTAGTGGCATATTGAAAATACTCTTTTATCTTTATATCAATCAAATGTTATGTACTACCTAAGATTATCGGGATCCTAATGATATTGGTTTCATGTTACTGTACTAGAATCAATTAAATATAGACCTAATAATTGTTGTTGACAAAGAGATGATGTTAGCAATAATGTTTTTTTTTAAGTGAAAACGTCTTTACCCGCGTTGAGCAATTTTTGGTGGGGGAAAAAATCTTTGGGTTCTCGTCACCGTTGACCTTGACATGCTCGTGAAGTCGTGTCGTATTGCGCCAGACTAGCGACGCGTAATATATCAGCCTGATATTTTGTATTGAGCTTGTGCAGCCCATTATATGTTTGATTAATTAATAAACTGTTTATATAATATTATAATAGCATGGAATATTTATATATATTTTTTATTTATTTATAACCTTGCAATCAGTCGGTAGACTATGAGCAGATGAGATGAAATAATTTTGTAGCTTTCAGAGCAAAATCCCCTTTGGAAAAATTTCCATGGTGAATTAAGTGCAGCTGTCAATTTCCAAAATATGCCGCCTTTTCAGTCTGCATATTGATTCGGGAATAGTTAAATGCATTGTAGTAGGTTCGGATGGATTGCAAGTCGTGCTTTGTATTTGGAACAGGACGATCTTATCTCTTCCTTTACTGTCTTGATATTTAAATGTTCATGTACTTCCGAGATTCTTAAGAACCATGGTGTGTTGGAAATTTGCTTCAGGATGTAATTTTGAGCCCTCTGTATTATGCTTATGCTGGAGTCACATGCTGAACCCCATAGTTCGATCCCATATGCCCATATAGGTTTGAGCATTGTCTTGTAGATTAAGAGCTTGTTGTCTAGAGATAACTTGGAGTTCCAGCCGAGTAACCAGTGAAGTTTCCTGTATTTTAGGTTTATTTCATCCATTTTCTTTTCCATGTGTCTCCTCCAAGTAAGTCTGCGGTCTAGGTGCATTCCCAAGTATTTAGCTGAATCACATTGAGGAAGAAGATTATTACGCATCGAGACAGGTGGGGCAGTTTCCCCTGCATAAAGCGAATGTTACATGGACCGATTTATTGGCACTAGCTCTTATCCTCCATTTGGTCAGCCACTTGAAAACGTTATTCAAAGCGCTCTGCAGGATTACGGAAGCTTCGGTAGGACAACTGCTGCATGCAAGAATTGCTGTATCATCCGCGTGTGTCGCTACTGTAACATTGTCATCCTGTGGTAGATCGGAGGTATATAAAGTGTACAGCAATGGGCCCAGAACGGATCCCTGAGGCACTCCAGCTAAGATAGGGTGAAATCTTGATGTGCACTCATCCTCCTCTATTTGGAATATTCTATCCCTCAGATATGATTCTATGATATTAAAGGAGGAAGATGGCAAAAGGGCTTTTATCTTGCATAGCAAACCCCTATGCCAAACTCTATCAAAGGCCTGCTGGATATCAAGGATTACAGAAGAGCAGTATTCTTTCCGTTCGAGTGCTTTCCGGACCGTTCTGCAAACTCTATGGATCTGTTCCACAGTGCCATGTTGCTGTCTGAAGCCAAACTGGTGGTCAGGGATTATAGATCTCTGGTCAATTTCATATAGCATTCTGGTTAACAATATTTTCTCAAAGACTTCTTATCGGTAGTAGCCTGATAGGTCGGTAGGAAGTGATTTCGTGTGGCGGTTTTCCCGGTTTCGGAATCATTATAACTTGCGAAACTCTCCACAAAGCCGGGAAATAACCGGTTCTGAGAATGCCATTAAACGAAGTTGCAAGATATAGTGTGACTTTTCTTGGCAGTTCCGAGAGGACCCTTTTGTCAATGAGATCGAATCCAGGTGCCTTTATGTCATCCATTTTTCTAATAGTTTTAATTAACTTCTTTTGGGCTAACATGTTTCAGTGGTAACTCCAATTGAAAGGGTTGGCTCAGAATGTTGTCAATGTCCGAATCGTCAGTTTGTGGATCAGCTTCGTTTGGAGTGAATACTTCGGCTAAATGTGTACCAAATGCATCCGCTTTTTCCTGTTTCGTTCTTGCCCATGTATTGTTATGTAGCCAAATTGGCGGCTTGGGATCTGAGGGTTTGTTCAGTGTTTTACAAGCGCGCCACAGTGAGTAATTAGTAGCATTTGTAGCTGTAAGAGACTCCAAGAGAGCCTCCATTGAGTCATCGTTGGCTTTAGCAATGCATGCTTTCAATTTCTTGATTGCATTATTGAGAGCAGTTTTGTCAGCTGGGTGTCTGCTAGTTTGCCATAATCTTCGAAGCCTCCTTTTTTCCAGAACTTGCTGTTTAATGTCTGCTGAAATTTTGTTTTTTCTTGTTGTTATATTTGAAATTTCCGGAGTACATTTCCAACAAGCCGATTGGATTGTAGTCGTGAATTTAGACGCTGCCGCATCTATCTCATCTTCAGTTTTTTGGGGCCACATGTAGACTTAGCTCTTTATTTATTATTTCACGAAAGGCGTCCCAGTCAGTTTTCTTGTTAGGTATATACACACATCAAAAGTGTCTAGGGATCAACATATATTTTTGCAATATCTTTTCTCCTGATTGATATTAATTAAAATTTTCTTTAAGGATTCATCAAATAAAGTGTTTTCGTTTGTCACAGTAACGATAAACCAAGTCACCTTTGCATTAATAAAGAAATTTGCCATTTTCTAATAAAGGGATTTTTGACATTTGAACCACTAACATTAAAGTTCGAAAAAAAGACTGAAATAACAGTTTTCTTTAAAATTTTATTGGGTAACTTAAACAATTAATAATCCGTGTTTCTACCGCGAACACTAACAACACAAGAACATCGGTTTGGCATACTCAAAATGAGTTCATCCAAATCACGCTGTGGAATGGCCGCCCATGTTCGTTGCAACAACAAAAAAAGGTCTTCTTGCGACTGGATACCCTCCATATTCGGCAGAGCTCTTCTCTGTAGCATATCCCATGCATGCTCAATCGGGTTCAAGTCTGGCGACTGAGCAGGCCAGGGCAGGACATTGATGTTAGCTGCGGCGAGAGTCTGTCTTACAACTCTTGCGGTGTGCGGTCGTGCATTATCATGCATTAACTGAAATAAGGGACCGATTTGCACTTGTAGAGGAACGATGACGTCTGATACAATCGTCTCAGCATAAATTTGAGCGTTGAGGTTGCCTCTGATCCAAATCAACTCAGTTCTTCCGCCGATCCAAATACCCGCCCATACCATGATGGTTCCACCACTATAAGGATGGACTTCCTGGCAGGATTTTAATCGGTGTTGGCGTCCAGGGGTTCTCCAGTGTCGTATACGTCTTGTATCCGGTCTCATACCAAAACGAGACTCATCAGAAAAGCACACGAAACGCCATTGTTCTTCTGCCCAATTTCTGTGTTCAAGAGCCCATTGATATCGAATCCTACGATTGTGCATTGCTATAGGTGGTACCCGTAGCGGTCTTCGGGAATGAAGGTTCACTTCATGCAAGCGGTTTCTGAGTGTTTGGTCGCTAATTAAGTTCCCTGAAGAGTGATGAAGCCTCACGGCTAACATCATGGCGGTTATTGTTGGAGCTCTTCGAGTTAAGATTTGAATGTATCGGTCTTGTCTCCGTGTGGTGCAGCGATACCGTCCTCCATGGCGCTCAGCCACGGTACCAGTGCTTCGGTAACGTGTCCAAAGTCGACTGATAACACTCTGACTTGTATTCAGAGCTAAAGCCACAGTACGTTGCCGGGAACCAGCTTCTATCATTCCCACGGCTCTGAGCATTTCTTCCCTGCTTAAATGACGTCGCCGCTCCATAATAACGTTGGTTTTAATCAGTAGTAGGGAAACAGTAGCACTAATAATGTCTTCAATACGTTGTATGTTTTTATAGGGAAAATATTGACAGCTGATTTTCATCTTTTACTCGAATTTGATTCACAGTTCCTGATTCAAATTATGAAATGCACCAAAAAGGATCCATATAAATTTATAAAATCATAAATTTATTACAAAGCCACATCTCAATCTCAAGAAATCCGCATAAAAATGCTTGATCCCTAGACACTTTTGATGTGTGTAATAACGGTCGTCTTTCCTGGCTGAGTACATTCGTACTGACTGTGAGTATCACAGGAATCTGGTTGGACGATCCGTCAAGGCTGGACTCAACTTTGAAGAAAAGACGTGACGATTAGAGATGGGTAACCACCCGGGTTAAAACCCACTAGTGGGTTACAACCCAGTTATCACCCGTTTCATTCCACCCACTGGGTGGTTTGGCTGGGTGAAAACAAAATATTTCGGATTTATTATTTAAACATGTAGCGCGCTACGGCCGGGCCGGTGTGCGGGGTGGCAAGACCAAGAGGGAGGGGGTGTGGCCCACGCGCAGCGATCCCTGCGCCCCTTCTCCGGAAAAACGTGTCACTCAAAGAGTATAGTAATATAGATGGTGTCACTCTAGTTTACCTCGTTGATCAGAGTACGCGCGTTTTAAGTGAATTTTGTGTTTTTACTTACGTCCTGGAATTATTATATTGCGATCTTATCCTGCTTTTACCTGAATGACCTTGGCTTGAACACATCGATTTGCTTATGAACTGAATTTATCAACACGAGAAAACAATCTACGTAAGTAAATCATCTTTTCTATTTTGATATTTTTTTTTTGTTTTTTAGAATGAATTTAGCTATTAAGCTTAATTTACTTGCAAAGTTTCACTCTAGTATTTCAAGTGGTAATAAATAGACTAGTAACTATATAATAGGTTATTTAGTTTTAAATATACATAATTTACTAAACTGGTGTCATTTAGGTTTAAAAAGCATAAAGTAGGTACTTGTTGGTGTCCAATTGATTTGAAATTTTAGACACAATTTATACAGTCTAATGAGAATTGCAGTAAAAGAAACTTAATTCGTGCTTTTTGTGTACGGGTTTGTCTGTCTCTTGCATGAGAAAGTAAACTTAGTTTGTAGACATCAAAGTTTTTTTCCGTGTCACACAAACGTACAATTGAAACGATATTTACTTACGTAATGTAGGTACCTACCCATATTGAGTCAGTCTACCAAACCATACATACAACTTAGGTATTAAATTTCCTTGTTTTAGGGCAACATGGTGAGACCAAAAACTCAATTGATATGGAAATATTTTCAAGAGAGTGAGAACAAATCGGCTACATGCAAGTATTGCGAGATAAAATACAAAGTAGCCAACTTGCAAAAAATGGCTAGACATTTACAAAAATGTCCTCATTGCCCGAAAATTGCAAACAACAGATGAGAACCAACATATCGCAAACTTCCTCAGTAATATCTGCAGTCGAAAACACGATTTTGTAACCAAGTGATAAAGAAAATGAGAGACCTGAATCTGAATTAAGTTTGTCGATTGAGGGCAGTGCATCTTCAGTGAGTCTGACAACAAATGTAAATAAAGAACATTTACATTCATTATTAGTTAAGGCTATTTATGTAACACCTCTTTAGATTGTAGAACACCAGGGGGTGTTCTACAATTGAAAGAGGTGTTTGATTAATTTTTTCAATGAACTGCAGCCACTGTACAAATTGTCTACCAGAAAAACAATTTCTACCCCAATTTTGGACAAAACATACAGGCAAATGCATCACGAGTTAAAAGAAAACGTCAAATTGCAAACATGTTCGCACTTAATGCTAAATGGTTGGTCCAATTGCAGGAATAAAGGAATAATTAATATAATCATGGCACAATCAGAACCTGTATTTATTAAAATTATTGCGACGGCAGAAAATCGACATACAAGTGAATACATTTGTGAAGAAAATTTAAATGTATTATCTGAGTATGGAACAAATAAGTTTGTTACAATGATAGAAGATAATGCAAGTAATAAACAAAAAGTTTTTCGTCTCGTAAAAGACAAACATCCACATATAACGTAGATAAACTGTGCTGCTCACACTTTAAATTTGCTCTGCAAAAAAAATATTAGAATTGATGTAATAAATACTTGAAAAAAGTCAAGTTTAAACATCTTTACTTGCAAAAATTGTCAAGGAAAAAAAATCTGGTGAAACTTTGAAGTTGCCATGCGACATTTATTACACCAGCTTTAAAAGTATCGAAAACACGAAAGTAGCCTTGCAGACCTTAGCTGTATATGAAAAGGCAACACTTCTACCTGCGGAAGAAAAATCAGCGCTGTTGGATGACAATTTTTAGAAAATTATTCGACAGTGCCAACTTATTATGGAACCTATTTCTGATGCAATATTTCGATAAGAAGGCAATGACAAAAATATTCATAAGCTATTTTTATCATTAAATAACATGAAATCGAGAGTACTTTTCAGTTTACCTGATGTCACAATAATAGAAAACGATAAAAAAGATGAAATAATGATCAATGTCGATGAAATAATCAAAATGTGTTTGAAACCGATTCACTTTGCCGCGTACTTATTAGACCCCACAGACCAAGGATCTGAACTTGACGAAAGTCAAGAAGTCGACGCTATGGAGTTTATTTGCGAAGTAGGACAAAAACTCAATTTGAATGTAATGATAAACTTGGCATCGTATATAGCAAGAGATAGTTTTTGAAGTCGGAGATTTCTGTGGGCTAACATCAATGATGTAAGCGCATCAATCTGGTGGAAAGGAATATGTGGGTCTACTGCCTTAAGCAAAGTCGCTGTCCATATTCTTACAGCACCGTGCACTTCTGCTGCTGTAGAGCGGTCCTTTAGTGCTAATAGTAAAATATATGTATAGCAAAAAAAGGAATAGACTCACGACGGAAAGGGCAGCAAAACTAACATATATATAACATACAATTGGAATTTATTATGTGGATGATTTAAGTGATAATACTGAAGACTGTGTGCCTGATTCACCACCAATACATATGGCATCCCGGAGACATAATATCCAAACCACGTCACCACGTACAAATAATTAACAATTTCTTTTTTTATAGTTACCGTGTTTCGAATGCAAGTGTTAATGATGATTAAAGTGCTTACTGATTTGTTGTAAATTTTCAAATAATAATAAATAAATGGATCTGATTTTGTGTTTGGGTTTTTATTTTTGACAAGCTAGAAGTGAACTCTACTCCCACTATTTGATAATTACCAATATTCATTTTCACCCAGTAAAATGGGTGAAAATGGGTTAAAACCGGGTTAAAACCCAAATCACCCAGTTTTAACCCAAATGGGAAGAATGGGTTTTAACCCACTACCCATCTCTAGTGACGATCCCTTCATTATAAAAAAGTCCAGAACGTCCGGAACGTCTGTTTTGGGTCGGTGGGCCAGTGCGTTGGTTCTGGTGTAGAGATAGTGGTCAAACAGTTTTTGTCGACGCTGCTTTGCAGAATTCTGCCTCGGGTTGTTATTAATCTAGAGTCCCAGTGCAGATGTTTGGCATTCCAGTCGCCCCCAGCCACAAATCGAGGTCCCAGACTTTCAAAGAACTCATTAAACTGCTCCTCTGTTAATCTGTGCTTCGGAGGGCAGTAAACAGCTGTGATGTTGAAATTTCCATTTCGGTCCGTAATTGCAACTGAGGTGCCCTGGATGTGCTCTGAGGAAAATTTCGGGAGCTCGTAATGCTCTATGGACGACCTTATAATAACGGCTGCTCCTCCGTGTGCTGTGCCATCAGGGTGGTTCGTGGAGTAGACGTAAATACCCTTTCATCCTAACCAGACTGATGGAGACAAAGTGGGTTTCCGATATGAGGAGAATGTCCAGATCATGTAAATACAGTAACATTTCCACTTCATCTTTATTGGGTGCCAGGCCATTGATGTTCCAGGTTGCTATCCTTAACGCAGTCATTTAGACAGTTTGGAGACTAGTGCAGTTATGAGTTGCAAAAGTGTACTCATTTGTTGTAAGACTAGATCTAGTTTTTCGGATTGTTTGATGAATATGTTTTCAGTCAATTTGAATGAATCTTGTTGGGCGTTTTGAGGCTGATCTGTATAAACAACCTCGGCATAGGACTTTTTATATCGCTGCTTATTTTTCTTCTCAATTTCCCTACTGTTGGATTTGACAGTATTCTCGGTTAGGTGCTGGGTGGGCTCGGTTGTCTTTGGTAAAGTAGGTTCTTCTCTTTTATGCCTAGACGGCAATCGCTGGAGAGTTTTTCTAGCAAGATTTTCTTTATAAACCTTGCAACCCCTGTAGTTAGCTGGATGAGGTCCTAAGCACAGAGCACACGTGGCAGGTGAGTTACGGTCGATTTTCTTGCATTCGGATGTTTTATGTGCTTCAGCGCATTTCACGCAGCGATAAGGTTTCATGCAGTAGTTTTTGGTACGCCCATACTGTTGACATCTTTGGCATTGTACTACAGTTTTTCTTTTTCTAGGATCTTCTATAACCACAGTCTGATGGAAGATAACTTTTAAATCCTTGGATGCTTTATTGTAGGGGCCTGGTAACAAGTTTGCAAAAAATGTGGATGTTGGCTTCTTGTCAGGTCCATATTTAGCATTTATTATTTCACCAGAGACTGTATTTCCAGTTTCTTCCAGAGCCTCTTTTATGACACTTAAAGGAGTGGTGTGGTGGAGGTTGCGTATGACAATTCTGTAGCATTTGGTATCTTTGCGATTGAACGTGTGGCCTATCAGTCCATGCTCTCGTTTAATACTTATGACGTTTTTATACACTTCAACATCAGTTGCTACAATCTTGAGTTGGTTCCTGTTAATAATTTTATATGTCAATTTTGAAGTGTCTACAGCTATTCCCAGTAGTTCGGTGAGCTTGTTCACATCCTCAATTCCATACAAAATTATTGGTGGTGGTTTATTAGGCTTCTTGGCTTCGGGTTGTATCTCAGAAGCCTGGTTCTCCTCGGTCAGGTCAACGGTGAGCCCACTAAAACTGTTGGACGTTTCTATTTGGCGTTCCTCGGATGAATCTGTTATTTTCCTGCGCTTTGGATTCCTTTGTATTGGGACTCGTTGCCAGGGTGGAGTCTTAATGATGTTGCTATTCTCTGCAAGTTCATCGCAGCAATCTTTGGTGTCAGAGCTTGATACGTTGCTCATGGACGCACTTCGAGCTCTCACAAACAGGCCTGGATGAAATGCCTGTTGCACTAGTTTTTACTTGTTTCCAGTAGCAGTCACAGAAGCCTGGTCACTCGCTTCAGTGGTGTCTTCGGTAGTCAATTTCACACTCACCGGCCCGGGTACCGATGAGCGCCGGGGGTTAGCGGATCGCACGACAAATCGCATTCCATATTCATATATAATATTTATATATAAAAAATATATAATTATTGCATGGAGTACCAATAAATGTGAAAACCAGTCGAATGTTAATCATTTCAATTACCAAATTATGGAATATAAATTATTCACAGCATAATTGATTTAGAAATTCAAAAAAGCACACAGTTATTCCATTGTTTTAAGTTTTCACTTCTGCCTGCAGTCCTTATGCCTATGTTTTTTTTTGTATCCCGCACTTTATTGTTATTCTCTACTATTTTCTTTGGTATTAATTGATTGATCCAGAATTATTTCGAAATAAAATGTCTATACCATTAACTGACCGGTTCATGCCAATAGGCTCGCCCGATATAAGATTTAAACATAACTGGCAACAAATGGGTGTTCTATTAGGTACACCTCTGCCCAACCCTTCGGGGATTACAAGCGTGATGATATGTTTATGTAACACAGTAATTAATACAACATGGGCTGATGAGGTTCTAGAATCGACTAAGCAGTCTAGAGGGCGTGTTAAACTAGGTAGGTATTTTAGTCTGAATAATAGGCCAAATCTTTGTCAAAATACAGGAAAAGGCAATGTGTTGCTAGTGTCTCTATTTCCGTTCTCTGGCGATTTAGGTACATGTAGGTCGAATTATAACCCACTTACTATTTTAGATATATTTCAATTCTGTTGGTTCTAAGTTCACAAAAATGCCCAAGGTTCTTTTTGAATAGAACAATTCGGCGGCGTGACATTAAAATTATTCCAAGTATTCGATTTTTCTTTTCATAAAATTCATAACATAGCTTATTATATAAATAATGTTATTTGCTTCTTATTCGTGGTATTCAATCACTAAACGTTCACTGCCGAGGTTGACATACCTAATAAGTTGCCATGGTTATTTAATGAAAACAAATGATTCTGAAAATATGTATCATGGTCCATGTCTTTGTAATGCCGAACCTTCATTATAATAATGTTTTTATTTGACAATGTTAGACAACTGTTGTTTTATAATTCGGTAAATACGTTCAAAAGTTTAAAGGAGCTAATGGCAATTTCTTTACAATGTACTACAGCGAAGACGACGTAGTTGAGACCAGGACCATTCAGATTGCGGTTCTTGGTGAGCCTAAAACTGGGAAGGTAAGTGGTATTTTGTAATAAGATTGTATATATATTTTTTAGCAGAATGTTCCAATAATGTATGTACATTTTTTGGGTGATTCGGATCGCTGAATCGTAACGCGATTAGTAAGGAGTGTAGTCTGCACACTTTGTCACGTGGTTGTTAAGGATGATCTTAGCTGGATCTATGAGCAACGTATTTATATGACTGATCTATTGTTTAAATAAAATATCAACTCGTATCGTATATTATAATTGTAGACATAGCTATGCAGCTCTTAAAAGTTGAGCCATAACACTTGTTTCTCCGTTTTCCGCATCCAGTGGTTCCGCCTCATGGGAATGCAACAGTAAAGGGCATTGGGCCGCTGCCTGTGTTGATTATAAAACCAATACCACATATCAAATATCTCCATGACCCGGGTACTTTTCAGTGAATCCATCAGCACAATGTTTGAGTGCGTAACATTGAGTACCTACTGCCGTAAAACGTGACTTTTCACCCCAAAAAAGAAATGCTTTGCCTTGCTCGAAACAATTTATGCGTAGTTACTTAGTTTGATGTACAGAATGCTTGGTTGATAGTTTCGTGTAGGGTCTGTTTATTCCTTTTGCAAATACTTTTTTATTTTGTAGAGCTGTCTTTGCCATCGGTACCTGGGTGGGAACAGCGTGGCTCCGGTGGGTGGCACGCAGGGCGCAGAGGTGATGGCCGGCTCTTGCATTGGACTGCGTCCCGCCGTGCCTCTACAGCTTTGTGACGTCGCCGGCAATGCGCTGCAGACGCACATGCTCGCTAACTATCTGTATGCTTCTGATGTAAGTTCAAGTGTAGATGGTGTTCTATTGATGCTAAAGTAGGAGCAAAAGAACATAGCTATTGTTTTACAACTGCCACGGTTGGCATAGCTTTTTCTGACCGGCTTAAGCCGCCTCTGGGTCGATATGTGTGATCACTCCCAAAAAGTCCAAACCCCAGTGAACCATAGTAGCATAGAACAAGAAATCGTACTGTTTGTGCAATTATAATCTAACTAAGTCGGTAACGGTAGTCCTTGAAAGATGCTAGTCGAATAATTAACCTCCTACTTGCACTGATTTGAAAATCATTCTTCTTTTTGGGTCAATGCAATATATTCTTAGTGAAACATTTTTCTGTTGCAGATTATATTATTCGTTTACGATCTCACAAATCTGCAAAGTTTCGATAAGCTAACTGAATGGATTCAGAAAGTGAAAGAAATATTCGAAAGTGAATTGACGAAACCCTTGATGGCTCTGTTTGGCAATAAGTCTGATTTGGAACACCAGAGGGCAGTGAGATTGTCTTGTGTACAAAAGTTCGCATCTGAACATTTCTTGGAGACCTTCAAGGGATCAGCAAGGACAGGGGAGATGGTAAGCAGCGCATCAGAATTAATGAAAAAGTATCGCAATTTAATTTTGCAGCGCGATACTTTAGTAGTCTTTATACAACATTGGAACATCTATTCACAACATGGGAAACGGGTTGCTTAGATAATTCACTAGCAACTGCCATGTGTGAATTGCTTACAGAATAGAAAATTAACTTCATGCATTAATCTGGTTAACAAATTATTCCTCTGATTGTATAAAATTTAATTTCAGGTGAGCAACGCTTTCACGAGCCTAGTGGCCCGTGTGTTGGGGGTGAAGGTGCATCGCTTGCCGCCGGCCACCGTGGACGGCCGGTCCGTGGTGCCCAAGGAACCAGAACTAAACGGCCACGCACCCTCTACGCACTCGGAACCTATGCAACCACTTATCATGAATAGAAAAGCTTTGAGGAGAGAACAACGGAAAGCATCGTCGGCAATATGTAGTATACAATAATAAAAAGTCTGTTTCACTACTCGGTTTTTATTTATTACTAACTTTGGCCGCGGCTTCGCCTGTGTGGAGGTCTGTAAAAGGTATTGTAGCGTAAATAAAAATAAAAGTCGTCACTGCTACATGTTAAAACGTATAATTTTGCTGTTATAAAAAAAAAAACCTAATACAATTTTTTATATAAAATTTAAAAGGATCAAAAAAAAGAATTAAATAATGGGCGACATGTAATATTATTTTATGTAAAGCAGCGAAATGGGTTGTTCAGAATTGTATAAAATCTAATTTTGAAAATTAAAACAAGGTGAGAAAGGGGTTGCAACACCTATTCAGCCCTAGGCGCGATCAAAATGTATTCGAGTTTAAATACTACACCGGAAAAAATACATTGCGCGACCTTTTGACACGAATAGGGTTTAAATAAATTAAATGATTGTACAAAAAAAAGAAACTATACTATTGCTAAAGATTAAAAAAAAGGATTAAAACAAAATTTGTTCCCTGAAGGTCCGGATCTTCGCTCGAAATCGGATCTTCGCTGTTGCTCCGGGTCTCAGGCGGCAAGCCTCGGAGCCAACCGCCAGTACGCGTCTCCCGACCCCTGGTCGGCCTTGAGTCGCGGCGCCGAAAGTATATGGGTCACTAGATCTTAGCTAGGACAAAAGTCCTAGAACCGATTCTGAGCGAATCTATGGTGAGAAAAATACAGAAAAATTAACACCATGCTCCGAGAGAATCTTTTAAGCAGAAAAAATTTAAAATGTTTCAAATACATACCGGTTCTTCGTGAAATCACTTATAACCGACTATTCAGTACAGCACTACAAAATGTAAATTATCTTTCTTAGGTCTTTTTTGACTTTAGACTACAAATAATTTATCAATTAAATTACGAAACGGAATAATATGTCTGTTATTTCCAAAGATTCGTCGCCCCTCTGAGAAAAATTTTCTTACGTGACATCCCATGGAATCGTCATATTTTTAAATTTGAACCGAAGTAAGAAAAAGTAAAAATGGTTAGAAATGAGGTCGACTTACACGAACAGAATAGTTTTTATTCAGCCGAAAACAGCGTGATAATGCTGCAATACCCTCTTTCTAAGAAAAAAAAAAGGACGTAAGTACGAGTGAGAAAGAAGAAAAAAACTGGATCAGGCAAAAACAAAAAACAGGCATCATATCTGAATCAAACGATATCGAAGTGCAACAGATACTGAATAAACACGAAGGCCACCACATCTAAACGTTATCCGCGCGAACTCGCGATATCTCAATTACATCTATGGAGAATATGAAAGAAAATAACGAACACCTAAATCTAAATATATATTGTTCAGTTAGAGCCAAATTCTAACCTACCACATCCTTACAATTATGAAGAACAACCAGTGAACTTTAGATCTAAGTAAAACTAACCTAACTTAACATAAGACTTAACTATTACCTATCAACTATAAGAAAAAACTTGGGGACCAAATAACCTATCAACTATAAGAAAAAACTTGGGGATCAAATAACCTATCAACTATAAGAAAAAACTTGGGGACCAAATAACCTATCAACTATAAGAAAAAACTTGGGGATCCCCAAAAATAATTAACGAGAACACGTAAAGTCCAACCTTAGTTATAGAAACAAAAGACAAGTTGGACAAAACAAAAAAACTAAGTTTAAGAAAGAAAACTTAAGTCTATTAAGTCAAAGAAGAACTCAAGACATAGAACTTAAATCAGAGAACTCAAGTCATAAAACTCAAGTTTAAATTCAAATTTAAAATTAAATGTTGAATGTCACGCCATCTGTGTTAAAATAAAAGAAACAAAATAACCTTAGAATACAAGTTGACATAACACAGAAATAAATAGATGTCACTATTAACAGGTAATCTATGAAGTTTTTAATCTAATCAAAAACTTATGCAAAGAAATATTCCAAAGAGGAAATAGGATTAGAAAGCAAATGTCAATGTTAAAATGGAATAAAGAGAATTTAGTCCAATTTATTTTAAGATATCTTTGATATGATATTGTCCGGAGTGGACTGAATCACAATCCTGTAGCAAATAGGTGGTCCTTGAAATGACTCTTATTACACGGCACTTAATAAAACGTGGAGCAAGCTTCCCAGAGAAAAAATCACCTCCAGAAGACTTGGAAAAATTCCTTCTCCATACAGTATCACCAACATTCAGAGTGACAGCTGATCGATTAGAATTATATGCACGAGAGTTACGGAGAAAAGCTAAAGAAAGATTATCAGCAACCTTTGCATAAACTTCGCTGAGAGAAGATAAATTTGAAGCATGACGAGCCCGACTGTCTGCCAAATTAGAGCTTCGAGTCTGACTATTTACATGACTGCTATCCATAAGGACCTCTCTACCAAACATAAGAAAGTTAGGCGTAAAACCAGTAGCTAGATTAACACAAGAATTGAGGTAAAGCTTAACTTTAGGTAACATTTTAGCCCAACTTCTTTGGTTTTCACCAACCAAAATACCTAAACATGTTATAACGCTTTGGTTGTATCGCTCAACCGTATTTGCTTGGGGTGTATAATATGGCGTAAAAGTAGGTGATTGAATATGGAAAGATCTGAGAAAATTAAGGAATTGATTACTACGGAAAACTGTAGCGTTGTCACAAAGAATAGTACGCGGAACCCCAAAATTAAAGAAAATTTCAGACTCTAACGCTTTTATAACAGAAAGAGTGTCAATCCTTTTCAGAGGAACTAACCAAACATATTTGGAAAAAACATCTACCATAGAAAGGATATATTTATAACCATAATAAGCGCAGGGCAACGGACCAATTATATCGATAGAAATCATCTGTAAGGGCAAGGAAACCTCTTTAGGGTAACACATCTGACCGCGAGGTTGTGTGTTCGAAATTTTATAGGCTTTACAAACCTCACATTGACTTAACGTCGAAGTAACGTCACGGAACATATTTGGCCAGTAGAACAAATCCCTAAGCTTTAGATAAGTTTTAGTAACACCGGGATGTATCGAAGGAAAACTATTGTGAATTTCCCAAATAGAATCTGGAACTTTTTCAGCTGGTAACACCACACGCCATGGTTCAGAAGATAAAGGAGTAGAAACAGGCATGCGTCTCATAAGGATACCGTTATTTATAGCGTATGCTGGGAACATTTGTGGCGTATCTCGAGCACCTATATATATCTTCTTATACCAACGGTCATTAGTATGTTCAGGACCCTGGTCAAATGACACAGGATTAGCATGGATCCTGGAAAGAACATCGGGGACTATATGTTGCGAACCTTTACGATGCACAATATCAAAAGTATATTGGGAGATAATAGTAGCCCAACGAGCTAAACGACCAGATGGGTTGTTAAGAGAGAGGAGCCACTTAAGGGCCATATGGTCTGTTATGACAGAAAACTTCATACCATCTAAATAACATCGAAAATGTTTAATTGAATCCAAAACTGACAAGAGTTCACGCTCTGTAGTACTATAATTGCGTTCAGTTTGAGAGAATAAACGCGAATAATAGGCAATTGGATGTTCCACATCGTCTATCTTCTGTGTCAGTACCGAACCAAGACCAACAGCTGACGCATCACACTGCAGGATGAATGGCTTCGAGAAATCAGGACATGCCATAACAGGCGTATCAATTAGCGCTTGTTTCAACTGAGTGAAAGCTTGATCGGCTGCATCGTTCCAACTTATTGGATCATTACCCTTTCTCTTACCGATAAGGGCAGTAAGCGGAGCAATTATAGAAGAAAACCCTTTAACGAAACGCCTATAATAGGAACACATACCAATGAAACCGCGTAATGACTTAGCTGAAGTAGGAGTAGGATAATCTTTAATAGCATCAAGTTTGCCGGGATCGGTTTGAAGACCCTTTTCATTAACAATATAACCCAAATATTTTAGTTCGCTTTTACAAAACTCGCATTTTTTTAAATTTATAGTTAAGCCTGCTTCTTTAAGTCGAGCAAGCACCTTCCTGAGCAGCGCCATATGACTAGAGAAATCTTTAGACACGATTATCAAGTCGTCGACGTACCCAAAAATACAATCGTCGCTGGTAGAAGTAAACTCGAAATTAACGATCATATCAGTAAGGCGTTGCATCTCCGAAGCAGCGTTCGTTAGACCAAAAGGCATCCTAACAAACTCAAAGAGACCACGTTGTGGAACAATAAACGCTGTTTTCTCACAACTTTCTCTATCAGCGAGTGGAATTTGCCAGAAAGCACTTCTAAAATCCAATGAGCTAATATATCTAGCACCACGAAGGTTGTCGAGGATATCGTGAATACGGGGAAGAGGATATGAATCTCTAACTGTCACACTATTCAGTTTTCTACTGTCGACACAAAACCGAACAGAACCATCTTTTTTTGTCACCATTACCACTGGACTAGCCCATGAAGAACGAGATGGACGAATAACACCCATATCTAACATTTTGTCAATCTCTTCATTGAGAATCTTCAATTTGACAGGGGATAAGGGATAATATCTTTGACGGATAGGGTAACCCGTAGTATTAATTTTATGGGACAACCAAGATGTTTTACCAAGACCAACTTTTTCCGAAGAGATAACTTCGTACTCTTTAATAACTTGTTGAAGACAAGACTCTTGATCCGGCGATAGGATGTTACGAGGATGAATATAACGGACCTCGCCGACAGAGGAAACTTGAGGGGAAGAGTGCTGAACAGAAGGAATAAACATATTACCATCAATATTTTTATTAAAAGCCTGACTAAAAATAGACGTCAAACCGAATTTATTCCAAAATTCGATACCTAAAATAACAGAAGATGACATCGAACTTGCAACTAAAAACTCATGAATAAAAGTTGTACCATTAAATTTAACTGGAAGGTACACAGAACCAAGAATATCAATCGGCGAATTATTAGCCGATATAACACGGGGACAAGCGTCTTTTGATGTCAAAGAAACACCAAGTTGCTGAATAAAATTATCGCTAACAAGCGACATCTGAGCACCAGAGTCGAGCAATGCTTTAACAACTCTACCACATAATAATACTTCTATAAACGGTCGGTTATCAAATGAATCTGAAGTAAACACTGGGGATACTGTACGGAAAGAAGCGTATCGCCAGTGGTTTATGCATTTTTTGGATTACATTTCGGACATTCCCTAGTAATAAATCCAGGACTGCGACACTTAAAACAAATCATGCCTGTGATCTCTGGGCAAGAACGGTAAGAATGACCAACTTTGTTACATTTTAAACAAAGCTGAGACTGACTACAACCAGGACAAATCTGAGGCTTACTAGATGTTGGTTGATGGGAAGTTTTGTTCGGCCTAGGTTTTGGTGGGTTAAATACTTGAGAAGTCGACTGGTCGGCAACACAGTCGAGACTGGCTACCGCCTTTGAAGGTTTTAAAAAGGACTCGAAATGAGTAACGGCCTCGATTAAATTATTGACATCATGGAATTTTTGAATAGACAAGCAAGGAGTATACTTTGGCAACATGTTGTGAGTGATGATCTGCAACAACTCCGATTCTTCAATAGGCTTGCTCAGTTTAGCGTTTAAGTAAGAAACTTCGATAATAAATTCTCTTATTAGCTGTTCCGGTTTCTGCTTGAGGTTACGGACCTCCTGGCTTATCTTAAATTCAAAATCGGTCGCACCGAATGTCTGAAAAAAGGCATCTTTGATCTCAGAAAAAGAAAGATCCGGTCGACGGATCGACCTAAAATATTGAAGTGCAACACCTGACAAGACTTCATGGAATCGCTTAACTAAATAACCATCAGACAAATTGTCGGCCTCCCTGCACTCCTCTAAACTCGTGAAAAATTCCCGTACGCAGGTCTTACCATCGAAAACAATCTTCCACTTAGTAAGAGAGAACTGCCTGGTAAATTGTAGGCATTCCTCAGATCTTATTGGAGAAGGAATGATACTCTGTGAAGAAGCGTGAGAAGGTCTTGGTGGAATAGGAGGAGGTGGTGGTCGCGAAATAATGGGACTAGCACGACGTGGAGTCTCAACAATAGGGAACCCCTCTTCTGACATGATGTAACTAGAATAGACCTAATATCGTATGAAAGAACAGACAAAAGGCGATTGAATCCTAGCGAAAAAATAGGCACGGCATGAACAGACGGATAAAAATAATCCAGCAACCAGCAGTCAGTGAACGCCAAGCTATTAAACAAAGATACAGGCTACATAACCGTTCATACTAAGCTTA
Source organism: Cerastis rubricosa (assembly GCA_949152445.1). Lineage (NCBI taxonomy): Eukaryota > Metazoa > Arthropoda > Insecta > Lepidoptera > Noctuidae > Cerastis > Cerastis rubricosa. Next base: position 8,687,594 of record OX424540.1, on the reverse strand, counting down.
CCTTGAAAACCGACGCCTATAAATTCATACGTCACCATATATACTCTACGGGTTCTAACTACCGCTAGCTAAGGATATGGAATAAAAATCAGGAGACCTATCGTTATATTTGCTGCGATAAGTGGGTAAAATAAAAGACAGTTATGTGTTATATAGTTCACAAAATTATTTTTCCTTTAAAATAAATTACATTTAATGAAAAAATATATATATATGTCAAGGAAAAATGACAGCTTCACAGATCTGAACTGGTGGTAAAAATCCCAGAATACCTTTCTAGAATGAAAGAATATCCGTGTCCTGAAACAAATAAGCTTAAGAATCATTAGCTCCCGGAGGGAGTGACCATCCTCAATAAGGCAAAAAAGATTTTATGTAGAATCATTCAAATTTCAAAGTTATTAGGTAAAAACACTTACTTTAGCTGTTCGGGCGCCATTTTTGTAGCGTAAATAAAAATAAAAGTCGTCACTGCTACATGTTAAAACGTATAATTTTGCTGTTATAAAAAAAAAAACCTAATACAATTTTTTATATAAAATTTAAAAGGATCAAAAAAAAGAATTAAATAATGGGCGACATGTAATATTATTTTATGTAAAGCAGCGAAATGGGTTGTTCAGAATTGTATAAAATCTAATTTTGAAAATTAAAACAAGGTGAGAAAGGGGTTGCAACACCTATTCAGCCCTAGGCGCGATCAAAATGTATTCGAGTTTAAATACTACACCGGAAAAAATACATTGCGCGACCTTTTGACACGAATAGGGTTTAAATAAATTAAATGATTGTACAAAAAAAAGAAACTATACTATTGCTAAAGATTAAAAAAAAGGATTAAAACAAAATTTGTTCCCTGAAGGTCCGGATCTTCGCTCGAAATCGGATCTTCGCTGTTGCTCCGGGTCTCAGGCGGCAAGCCTCGGAGCCAACCGCCAGTACGCGTCTCCCGACCCCTGGTCGGCCTTGAGTCGCGGCGCCGAAAGTATATGGGTCACTAGATCTTAGCTAGGACAAAAGTCCTAGAACCGATTCTGAGCGAATCTATGGTGAGAAAAATACAGAAAAATTAACACCATGCTCCGAGAGAATCTTTTAAGCAGAAAAAATTTAAAATGTTTCAAATACATACCGGTTCTTCGTGAAATCACTTATAACCGACTATTCAGTACAGCACTACAAAATGTAAATTATCTTTCTTAGGTCTTTTTTGACTTTAGACTACAAATAATTTATCAATTAAATTACGAAACGGAATAATATGTCTGTTATTTCCAAAGATTCGTCGCCCCTCTGAGAAAAATTTTCTTACGTGACATCCCATGGAATCGTCATATTTTTAAATTTGAACCGAAGTAAGAAAAAGTAAAAATGGTTAGAAATGAGGTCGACTTACACGAACAGAATAGTTTTTATTCAGCCGAAAACAGCGTGATAATGCTGCAGTATCCTTTGTCCTAATCCTGGTCTACCATATTAAAATCTGTGCAGCCGTTAGGGCATGACAAACAAATCGCTTTCATATCTATAATAGATAGGATTAACATGCCACTTGCCTGTTAAATCATAAATTTATCATTGAGTACACTATTCGTGATGCTACATCATAATTTGCACAATTTTTTAAATGTTTCTCAAACCCCTTGTTTCAGTTATAGAAAAGTATACGGAAAACGTCAGGTTTTGCATAATTTGCAACTATTTGGGCAAAATAATACCAGCGCTGCAGTCAAGATGTACGCGATTCCGCTTTGCTCCACTGCAGCAGGCTCAGATAATACCGCGACTACAAGAAGTCGCTGCTGCCGAAGGGTACGTAAACTTTCTATAAAATTACTAGCGTCCCGCCCCTGCTTCGCACGGCGCCACCTATCGGGTCCTAAGGTAACCTACAAAAATACCTAATCGGTTGGTTCTTGTCGGAGATCAGATTGTACGAACATACTGACACGTGAATGATATGTCAAGATAATAATTAATAGTAGCTTCCAATATTTATAGTAGCTTCCAATATTACTTCCATGCTGATCTGGGAGCAATAGAAAAACATAGAATGTGTCAGCTGCTTATCATCCCGCGCAAGTCGTAAAAGTCGGCTAAGGGAAACGTTTACTCTACCATCTTTAAGTTAACAGCCAATTTAGGGCATGCGAACTGCCTCAGTATGCAAATGGCCTAAGTTGGACAATTGGCGTTAGAACAGGACGTCAATTAGGGTGGTGAAGAAAAACAATAATGTTATTGTAATCTGCAGCACCCATGAACCGAGTTAGCAGGTTCACTGTTCACCCATCAACCCACATTGGACAAGCGTGATGGGTTATGTGTCCATTCTCCTCCATAAACATGATGACAAAGAGGAACGATAGGCCCCAAGTGCCCGGCGCCTCCAGTGGCGAGGATGCTGATGACGGTGGGCAGGCTCGCCCTGGAGCATGGGGTGCTAAGAATCCCCGGGTGAGATCGATTTTCCGTTACACTACCCAGGCAAAATATAAACCGGACAATGATAAAACGCTTCACATTCTAAATTATAATACTCGAACTTTACAAACAGAAGATCGACTACTTGAGCTCGAGAATGCATTAAAAGAGATAAATTGGGATATAGTGGGGCTAGCAGAAGTAAAAAGAAACGGAGAAGAAACAATAGAAAGAGAAACCAGCATATTTTATTACTATGGACAGACCGGAGGACTATACGGAGTGGGTTTTTTAGTAGCAAAAAGATGGAAAAACAACATTTTAGAATTTATTTCATATTCAGACCGAATTGCAGTTTTAAGTTTCAAATATCAGGTTCGAAATCATTAACCATAGTCATCCCACCCTGACGCTGAAATAGAGGAGTTCTACGACCTATTAAATAAAGCGTGCGATGAACAGCGAAGCACCTGGAATGTTGTTCTAGGTGACTTCAACGCCAAAATAGGACAAAAGGAAGACATGGACAATGGGCTTATTGTAGGTCCGCATGGCTCAGGAAGGCGAAACGAACGTGTATCTCGACTGATCCAATTCGCTTTCGGTCAAAATCTGTGCATAAGCAACTCCTTCTACTATAAGAAAGAACAAAGACGGTGGACATGGATCTCACCAAATAGCGTAACAAAAAATGAAATCGATTATATTCTGTCATCAAATAAACAAATTATATACAATGTCCAAGTTATAAACCAATTTAAATTTAGTTCAGATCATAGACCCGTTCGCGCAGTAATAAAACTAAACATTAAAAGGCAACGCAAAAATTTATTCAAAAATAAAATCAGAAAATTATTATAACCCTAAAATATATAATAATAAAAAACTAGTACAAAATGCATTAGAAAAGAACCTATCACTGAAAATAGCTAAACAAGGAATTACCAACCAAAAATCGTGGATCACTTGTCTAACAGACAACAGAGGCGTTAAACAATTTAACAGAGATAATTTCTAGAAATTTGCACAACATTCTATAAGAATCTTTATTCCGATCCATCAAAAACACAACCCCTTTCTAACTATTCATGTTCCTAAAATATACCACCCATATCAGAAGTGGAGGTCCGAGATGCAATAAGCAAACTAAAATATAACCGATCCTGAGGCGAAGATGGTGTCAGCACCGAAGCCCTAAGAATGGGTGAACCCTCACTCCTCTTTTACCTAACAAAACTGTTTAACGACATTCTTCGTACCGGTAATCTTCCATCAAATTTTTGCCATTCTAATGTTATACTTCTCCATAAGAAAGGTGATAAATGCGACATCAATAATTATAGGCCAATTAGTTTAATTTCTCATGTTTATAAAACCTTCATCAAAGTCATTGAAAAAAGCATAGCTGGCCAGTTAGATCTTAAACAACCTCCAGAACAAACAGGCTTTCGTCGAGGACTTTCCACCACCGACCACTTACACACCGTTAATCAAATGTCGAAAAATACCAGGAATATAAGACTCCTTTGTATCTTGCATTTGTCGACTATTCTAAAGCCTTTGATAGCATCACACATTCTGCAATACTTAATGCCCTTACAAAACAACAGATAGAACCTACCTACATACATCTTTTGCATAATATATATACCCACAATACAGCTGCCAATAAGTTAGAGAGTTTAGGTCCAAAGTTTGACATTCTCAAGGGAGTCAAACAGGGCGACCCGCTGTCTCCAAAACTGTTCACCAGTAACCTAGAAGAAGTCTTTCAGACGCTGGCAGTCAAATGGGAAGAGAAGGGGCTCGTCGTCGGTGAAACAAGGTTGAATAATCTGCGTTCCGCTGATGACATTGTCCTTTTCTCCCATTCAGCCACAGAAATAGAGCAAATGCTACAAGATCTTAGCAATGCAAGCCTTGAGGTTGGACTGAAGATGAACATGTCGAAGACCAAGGTCATGACCAACAGCTCCAAGAGGAGCATACACGTAGGTGGGGAAAACATACAATATGTCCAAGAATATATCTACTTGGGCCAAGTAATCTCTTTCCAGGCAAGGCAGGATAAGGAAATTGCAAGACGCACAGAAAATGCCTGGAAGAGTTACTGGTCCATGAAGGAGTATTTCAAGGGCACTCTACCCATGTCTCTAAAGCGAAAGCTAATGGACATGTGTATTCTCCCCATCTTGACCTACGGTGCACAAACTTGGTCTTTGACTAACATCCAAAAGTCCAAACTCAAGGTTTGCCAACGTGCTATGGAGCGCAGTATCTTAGGTGTTAAATTAACAGACCGTGTTCGAAACACTACATTGGGCTCCAAAACACAAATCATTGACGTGGCTCAAAAGGCTGCCCAACTTAAATGAGACTGGGCAGGACATGTCTGTCGCATGCCGAACGAGTTGTGGGCCCGTAAAGCTCAGGATTGGTGCCCTGAAACAGTGACACGGGGTCGCGGCAGACCACGAAGGAGATGGCGGGACGAACTGGATGTCTTCCTTGATAATTGGAAAGAAGCAGCACAGAATCGTGACCGTTGGAAAGAATGGAGGGAGGCCTTTGCCCAGCAGTGGGACAATACAGGCTAGCTATAATAGCTTCCAATAGTTGAATCAGTAAAAGAACAACGGTAGAAAAGCCTACAATCCGTTTGTTACTCTTTCACGCAAAATTTTCAGAATAGATCTGGATGAAATTTAGTACAGGGATAGATAATTTGATTTTTATCCCGGTAGTACGATCCCGTGGTACAATTACGGAACAAAACGCGGGTGAAACCGTAGGCATAACCTAGTTAGCTAGTCAGAATCTTAATTTCCTTAACCAAGAGTATAATTTTGACTTACAGTGTAAAGATAAGCCCAGACGGTATAAAAGCTCTGCTGGCGCTTTCTGGTGGCGACATGCGGAAGGTGCTGAACACGTTGCAGAGCACGTGGCTGGCGTACCGTGACGTCACGGAGGACAACGTGTACACGTGCGTGGGACACCCGCTGCGCTCCGACATCACCAACATTGTCAACTGGCTGCTCAATGAGAACGACTTCGCTGTGTGCTTCAAGAGTATCCTTTTTTCAATGTTTATTTCGATGAGCTTGAATCTTAATTATATCCGTTTTTTCAGAACAGCAGGCTGTGGGTACAGTTGCGGAATAAGAAGTTTATGCATGTTTAGATAGGTTTTTTGTTCTGTATGGTGTCGGACGTAAAGAATAGCACTATCCCATATCTTCCCGTGGGTGTCGTAAGAGGCGACAAAGGGACTTGCCAGAGAATGGGCAGCAGCGTTCTATGTGCTTTTGTAACAACCGTACTGCGATCGCCAACCCGCCTGCCAAGCGTGGCGATTATGGCAAAACCCCCCATGTTATGTCAATGTGGCGACACTTGGGGGAGGCCTATGTCCAGCAGTGGACGTTAAAAGGGCTGAAATGATGATGATGATGAGATAGGTTTTACCTAATAGTACACTCGCATTTCACCAGTTATGTTTCAAGTCCCATGTAATAGAGGCGAGCCTATTGCCATAAACCAAGGCACAAATCCCGACTCCGTTGCTGCTAAAGAGAATTTCCTAACCCAATTCGGCAATCGAACCTAGAACCTCGTGCTCAGCAGTCGCGCTTGCAACCACTAGACCAACCAGGCAGTCGTCTACCTGTCATCATCTGCCTAGCCTTTTCCCAAACTATCTTGGGGTCGGCTTCCAGTCTAACCGGATGCAGCTGAGTACCAGTATTTTACATGAAGCAACTGCCTATCTGACCTCCACAACCCAGTAACTGGGTAATACGATACCCCTTGGTAAGACTGGATCTGGAGTCGTTTACCTGTATGCTACACAAAATATAATATCTTGAACAATACTCACACAGACATTCAAGATCTCAAACTTGCAAAAGGGTTGGCGCTCGGCGACATTTTGACTGAAGTTCACACGATCATACAGAGAGGTAAATATTTACTCTACATTAGTAAAATAGAGGCAAAAACATTTTCGAAATGTCTTTTAAAAATGAAGATAATTGGAAATTTCTGTTTCTATAGATAATTAAAAATTGGTCTAATTTAGCAGTAACATAATTTTTCGAAAATGTTTTTTAGTTACTTTTTAGACCTATGTATACTGCTTATGCGTAGTAAGTTTCATTAAAATCTGTTCAGTCATTTCGGAAAATAACGACTTGAAAGTTTGTATGAAATGCCGTAGGGTATAAACGCTCTTAATGCTTGTCCGATTTAATTGGGGCTTAGATTACTTTTAATCGCAGCTCTTTTTTCGTAATTTATGAAAGGCTATGAGCTGTGTTCCCGTATAACAAACAGTGCTAATAAAGTTACATATACAACGTGTAACGTTAAATGCACAAAACCTGAAAATAGTTTGATCAGAATAACGAGCAGAATCAATTAGATCACTTTTTAATATTGGTCACATTTTTTCAAAAAATCTTCATTAAAAATGTTGCCCTGTCTATTTGATCATAGGTCAAGCCATAACGTGCGCAAACCCGCCAAAATAGGTAAACAAACACAAATGTTTGTCGTCCAATTTAAATTTTCTCATACGCGGGAAAAAAGAAAGAAAGAAAGAAACGATCAGAATTTCCAGTAAAACTAAAACAGCACATAAAACCTTTACGTTTTTTTTAATGTTTTTTTTTCTCTCTCAGAATTAGGTTAATTGAATTAAAAATCATTTGGGGTGTCTGAGGTTTTGCGCATTTAACGTTACACGTTGTATATATATACCCATATGTCTCTAAATACACTGAACATTTACGTTACAGTGAAACTTCCTCCCGAAGTGCTGATAACTCTGCTCATAAAGATGGCAGACGCTGAGGCTCGCCTGGCGACGGGCTGCAGCGAACGTATCGAGCTCGCGGCACTCATCGCGGCCTTCCAAGTCGCCAGGGACCAAGTCAAAGTAGCTGATGTAACGGAGACTTAGGCCCGGATCTACAGGATGTACCAGAAAGGTGTGGCGATATTTAAGGCCATCAAACTGAACAACTTTCTCCATGGGATGCAATGATTGGGTCGATTAGATATTTAAGTTTTAGCCGTTTTTTTTTGGCGACTCCTGCTTGGTCCCAGTTTGATGATCTCTAAACCATCATCATCTGCCTAGCCTTTTCCCAACTATGTCATGTTTGTTATTACTGTTATTTGTCTACTTCAGTCAATAGAACTTTTTAACAGTCCAGGGGAACTGTCGCTTTTAAATCAACACAATACGAGTCTTATTATTATGTCATAATGTAAAAAATAAACAAGACGTATATATAATAAATTATTTTTTATTTTAACGTTAAAGCATCTAAACTTACCCACTAATGTATATTTACAAACTCCTTAAAAATATTTTGATCTTTTTGTAAGAGATCTTTGCTTTTTGGGGTTGAGACTCAACCCCAAAAAGCAGGGCTCTCAACTTGAGAGCCCTGCGATACGTACCATTGGCATTACTGCATAATTTGGTATGTCTTGAGTATAATTTTTACTTACCTACTTAGAATATAAATGCGGAAGTAGATATTTATTTTTTATCTTACATAATACGGCTGCTCTGCTGTGTGGTCGATTATTGTTTAAATTATTCGATTAACTTTAATAGTCATCGAAAAACAATATTTTAAAGATTTACTTAATCAAGTAATAACTTCATAAATATTTACTTAATATTACTGTGTACCTACCGATAAATTAGTTTTAGTACTTAGAGCAGAAAATTTTAATTGAGCGTAAATTTTGATGTCATAATTACAGATATTTTAAATTCTACGTCAATCATATTTTTGTTCAATGGAACTTTTGCATCCATTCAAAATCGTGAAGTGATCACTTGTAGAATATCCCTGTATTATTGTCTATTCATATGAATGTTCCAGCGCACATAGGCTAAAGGCCATAGTCTGACTTTTTGAAACCATCTTCATTTAAATTCGAGAGAGATATGGTTATACAGGGCGAATATTATCATCTCTTTCGCAACGGTTCACCGATAGATTTAACACTTCATAATCGGGCGCTGGTTCCGAATAATTTGATAGGTTCGGTTTATCCGAAGATGTTCGACACGATGCTGTTGAAGGAGTTGGTGAGCGATGCGAAGATCCCGGGGGGCGCGGACGGGGCCAGCGGCGCGCGGGGCGGGAGGGCCACCGGCCGGTAGTACGGCCCGCCGTCGATGCGCTGCAATACCACGTTACACGTTTTACCACTGTTATACTATGTATAAATCTATTAATATTTTATTATTAAAGGTTAAACTTTACAACCAAAGACTATTATAAGCGGGTAAGCTCGCGTAAAGAAAAGGTAAGGCAATTTTTCGACACATTATATTTTGGATTACATTTAATAACACATAATAAGGGACCTCGCGCACTACCACTACGCCACGCCGACTTGGCCGCAGAATCTTCGACCAGTTAGAAAGTTTAGTCGCACATCCGGACGTCCGACCAGTTTTTGAGCAAGATGCGGCTGGTCATGTGAAACACGACTTTTGTCCCTTAGTATCATGGATGTAAAATTTTACATCAATGTGCGTAAACCTTTTCATTTCGCGAGGCATACATCTGGTCAATGGTCATTTCATTAGGTACTTATGACTAGATTTATGCATGCATATAACACAAATTTTGGTCAATGTCATATTTAAGTTACTCACCATGCCTTCACCGCACGTAAACAGTTCAGCAGACCCATAGCTTAAAAATTGGTTACTAGACAGGAGAATATATTTATGTACAACGTCAATTGGAATCATTAATATATTATAATGTAAGAACCTACTTTTCTATGACACACAATATTATACACACGCATTTGTACTTATTTAATTGGTATAACACTAGATACTAAGCAGGCAAGTTTATGATACATAACAACACCGCTATAAAAATAAGAGCAACATTTGATTACATTACAGGTACTTCACGACAAAAACTGAATTACATTTTGTGGCCACTTGCTCACCAAAGTTATGTACCGCAGTCGGACAAGACAACAAACCACCCTCCGTTCTTCCCTTATGGAGAATAACCGCAAAAAACCAACGCAGAAAAACGGATTAAAGCAAAAAAATACCCGGGGTGGCAAGCGGCGTTGTGAAAACTGCGTTAGTCTTTCTAAATTATTTAAAGAGAGCAAATTCACATTTATTAAGGAATCAGTCTTCGGGGAACACAATAGCACCATCGTTATAGGGGACAGAGGTAGCTGTGGAACGTGCTATAGGTAGGGAGGTAGTCTTCACAGTCACCGGCTTCGGCAGGGCGCCTGCCGCCTTCGGAATGTAACCCTAGGGAGGCACAAAAATTAATTGTAACCACGCCACCATTAGTGCAACTGTACAAAATAACACAAGCGAGTGAATTATGGATATATTTACAGGTCTTATGATTAGAGATATTGTAGGGTATTTTTACATTGGGATAGAATATGTACCTTTTTGAACAGTGAGGGAACTTGACTGTAGAGCAGATTATCATAATTACCCTTCGTCAGTTCGCCGTGTTAAAGCCATTTCATTCGATTTTTTATTGAAATGAAATGGCAGTTTAAATAAACAAATATAGGCAATTTAGTTGATATCCACATTTACATAATAATCAAGCCCATAGTAATCAATGTGTGTAAGGAATATAGTTTATCAATAAAATAGGATGGATATAATAGGACTCACCTTTGCAGAATGTAGAGTAACATTCAATAGAGTGGGATGGCTTTCTATAACAATGAACTCTACTTCTTGCGGCAGATATCCTTCCGCTGAAACCTGCAAGCGGATATAGACAACTAAAACTTTTGAAATTTAGTCGACGCCTAGATATTCCCTAGTCGTGCCTTTCGTCATCGCGATTTGCATGGTACGAACAGACCTTGAAATAATTTGGGGATCAAATTCAGATCAACAAATAGTTATAATAATTGTCAGACTCTAAATTAAAAGTGTTAGCGTTACTAAAATCTTGTCTCAGTCGCTTCAGATTCTGATCTAGACATGATTTCCGTCCACCGTTAGAAGGGTCGGTAACTACCTTGTTATCTATCAATCGATTAGGCCTGTAATGTAGGTACTCCTAAGATAGGTAGATGTTTCAATGGTATTCAGCGCTGACACTTGACTCTAGTGCTACGTGCTAAAGTGGGCGTCAATCAAAATGAGATTTTAGGAGTACGAGGAACAGGGTGTAAACTTCCTCGATACTCCTTAGTAAAGGGAGGATCCTCCGTCCAGACTGGTGTTATGTATGGTATGACTATTTAATGAATTTGGTACCTTAGCAATGCAGGTCCTTAACAGTTTGAGTTCTGGGGTTTCCACTTTACAAACGGGACGTTCATCTTGGTTAACTAAGAGCACTTTACCAATACAGTCAGGGACCATTATTGTTGGCAGCCATACTCCCTGAATTATTTATGATAATGACGGTTTCTTACATCAATCCTGTAGGTTCCGGGCAGCAGTATGCGCCAGAACTCTCCGTACTTGGTGGTGTGGTACGTGACGTCACGTCCCTTCACTTTGACTGTGGCGCGCTCCACCGGGTTGCCATTTTCGTCCATCACAAAACCATGTGCTCCACGGTGTGCTTCAGCCAAGTATTTGATGAGGGACTGCAAATAAAAATATCTTTTGTAAGTACCTGAATATGTTTTAAATTACCGTTCCTGGGATGCCGATCTATGCTATGCTAGTGAGTGAGCTAACTAAAAATAAAACTAATCCAGTCGAAACTCAGGTATAAATAACGATCAGTTGGGTATCACTTCATCAATCCAGCAGAACACCTTCCTACCGGACAAGAGCTACGGTGGCCAATCTGGAAATCATTTAAACGTTTGCGGACCCAGGTTGGCCGTTGTAGAAATAATCTGTCCAAATGAGGTATCCTCGACCCGTCCAAAATACAATGCCTCTACAGGATTTGCCCCAGCTTTCTTGTCCATCTTGCACAACCACCTTCGCGAGCCAACGATAGAGCTGTGCAGGTGGCTGCATACTGGTCGGATATGATTTGAGTCCATGGACGCGCAAAGAAGAAGTAGGGTATCTACCAATAATAGAACGCACCCTTGCATTTAATCTACGTTTCATTTACGACGATAAGGATGGAAAGTAACAAAACAAATAAATTACATTAGGCATTATCTTATCGATCGCGCATGTGCAAGTGCAAGATTAAGCACTCGTGTTCAGACATTAACAGGTCGCTGGCACTCCCTTCTCGAAGACTTGAGTTCACCCTTAGCATTTTTTTAAATCATTCTACTGTCCCGGTATACTGATCAAACATCACATTTATTGACTGTCAACGATCATTTTGGACGAGAGAAGATATGACGAAGCAACATACATATAGGTAAGCTTCCCTCGTTTCCATTTTAGACTAGGTACAGGTACAATTCTGAATGTCTACTGCAACATACATATTATTATACTTCACCACACAAACAGACATCCTGTAGGAATTTCCTTGTAATTAATTAGTAAGTTAAGTACTTGATTAAATCTTATCTTTATCAGTATTTTAGATTGATAAACGCATCACTTTTTCTGTCTGAAATTCCAAACCAAAGCTGCTTTGTTCACAAATTGGAACACACGTTTGTTTTTCAACTCACAATGTTATACCATTGGTTATATTTTATCGCTATTTTTGGAGTATCGTATGTAAATGGTGAAACTAGAGCTGCTGTAGCACACCTAACATCGCAGAATGTGACCGGGAGTATCTTGTTTACTGAGACAACTGATGGGCTTCGAGTCACTGGCACCATTACGGGCTTAGGCGCTGGCTCCTACGGGTTCCATGTACACGAATTCGGTGACACGAGCACTTGCGACGCATCAGGCCCGCACTTTGACCCTGACGGTGACAACCATCACGGCGGCAGAGATCACCCAGTGCGTCATGTTGGTGACCTCGGGAATGTTGTGTTCGTAGGCAATGGCGTTGCAGTCGCTAATGTCGACTTTGTCGACAGCTTAATTTCACTTAGAGGACGCAACAATATTTTGGGGCGTACTCTGGTTCTCCACCAGCAGAAGGATGACCTGGGTCAGGGAGGGGACGCTGGTTCCTTGCTAACTGGAAACGCGGGCCCACGAGTGGCGTGTGGTGTGATTGGAATCAGATCTCCTGGTACGCCTTGGAATTCCGCTGGTTCTACGACACCGTCGATGCTTCTGTTTCTTGTGACTGCAGCATTTATTTTCAAATCAGTGATTTTATAAATCAATGTTTACCTGGTCTTAGAATTAATGTTAAAAAATAAAATTACGTTCTGAATCTGTTGTCAGAGTTTTTCTTTTTAAACACCTAGGTACGGACGACAGACAAGACCGTGCATTATCTAAACCTTTAATGATAATTTGATCGTATATTATCCTATTATAAAGGTCTGTTCCCAGCTCAATTCCCAAGTTAACACTAGAACAGTGGTTCTAGTGATCAAGTATCATACTATCCTTATAACGGAATGTAGGACTTCTCATCCAAGAAATATCAAATATTTTGGGTACCTGTTGGTTATCTTGCCTTGCTTATGCGCAGGGGGTTATTGCAGTAAGAGATCACGTAGGCAAATATACCTTGTTGTTTTATAACTTTCAACCTTGGTTGGTAAAGCATACCTATGCGCGGGCGACTATAACCAAACAGAATGTTTAGTGTGTTCCAATTAGTTTGTTTAATTTGTCTTGGTGGGGCAAATTACAACTGCATAAACTCGTGACTTTACTTTTTCCTGTAGGTAGGCACTTATGGAGTTAGATGTAAAAAAACAAGTTTTTTTTAGATCTTCAGCATCGAATACCAAAGTAGAGTAATGTAGGTACTCGCCATGCCTAGCCGTAGCCATCTCCAGTTCAGAATCTTGTAAGCATCCTCTAGTGAATCAGTGTACACTATTGAAGAGATAGTATCGGAACTCGGAGACTCGTACCTCGCTGCAGAAGAATAGGTTTCGAGGTGTGAACCTGTAGTCGGACTAACATAGTAGCGTTTTCATCAGACACTTCTGCACCTCGATGTGTCGATAGTCAATTTGACAGCGGCTGCAGTACAACCCTTGCATCGATGTTTTTAATCGAAAACTTTCTTGTAGGCCCGCTAAGCAAGAAGTCGGATTTTTAGCAAAAATTGCTTTGTTGCACATTCATCTTTTACTTTTAGTAGGTTCTCTGATGGTTGGCGAGAGACACAAATTACGTAGGAACTTTATTTCAATGTAATTAAGTAGAGAAATTAGTAACTCTTATCTGTATCAGTATTTGAGGTTGAAAAGCGCATTAATTTTTCGATAACATATCTTTCGTCTGAAATTTTAAATGTCAACAAACCAAGTTTTCACATATTTAATCCTATACTTATGAAGGAAACCACGTTACCGCGTGCCCTATAACGGAATGTAAGCTGATTGCTAAAGAGCTATCATCTTTCATCCATGAAATTTCGAAGGTTTTATTTACCTGTTTGTTGTCTTGCCAATACTTGGCTAGTTCATGCGCAGGGGGGTACTTGCAGCAAGAGATCTCTAATGTTATCTCCATACATCCGTGCCAGAGGTAGTTGTAGTCTTGCATGCCGCCTGAAAGTAGACAGCATTGCTTTTGAGAGGCTTTGGCTGGGTGGAGTGGGCTTATGAGTAACTTGGTATTTTCAAAATGCATGGCATTGCCGCCAACGACGACGTATTACGTCACGGTCAGCATTGACGTCAATGCAAGATTGCAAGCCAATTAATTTAATGCCTCCATGGAATAATAACTTGCGCAATTACAAGCAACTACTTAATTTTATAATGTCTTTTAAAACTGTAGTTTGCTAAAATTATGAAGTGAAACTCCGCTGTTATCTTCGCAAAGAAAAAAAAAAATACTCAAAAAATAATACCTGTGAGAGGATACCAGGCCGCGCCATTAGTGATGCCTTTCTCGAAGCGAGGCGAGCCTGACTTGCAGGACACGCCGCGCGACATCTTGGCGTGGTTGTTGGAGTACACCAGCGACAGGTGACGGAACACGTCGTCGTCGGGCGCGATCGATGGCGTGTGCGCGTAGCTCTGGAACACTGCGTTCAGGCCACATGTTGGACGAAAACAAATATTATTCATTTTATTCATATTTGTGTTAGAAGGTTAAATTAACGTGATACCTCACCGGAACATAGAACTGATGATCTGCATATTCCTGATTTGCGTGAAAATTAAAGAAAACATTTCTTTTACTCTTTTGTCTTTTACGTTCATATGCCCAAAACATTTGGAATGAAGAACAAGTCACAAAGTATCTAAACAAGTCGGTAAACCCACAGCGAACCGGAGAAGTTATCAAGGTCCTAATCCTAATCTGCAATCATGAGGTCAAGGGGTTTGGGTAAAAGTGGCATGATTTTTTAAGGCTGCGGCCACTAATAAAAAATATTTCATTAGTAAGAACACAATATGAAATTCATTTTCTTCTATAAACAATTATTTCCAAAATGCATCGGAGTTGGGATACACAGGTTGAATTTTTCAAGTGGGTGGAACGCCAAATCCGACTATGAGGAATAGCGCAAAACACTCAAAGGAGTCTCGACCCCGATTTTGATAAAACTAAAACGGCATCATTGGTTTTTCAAAATTAATATTTTTAGCCAGGAACCGAACGCGTTGATTTGAAGAAAATACCCTGCTTAATTACACCATTCGATAGTGTTGCTGCTGAGGATCAAATTCTAGGAAGTAACAGTGACAACAATAACATACGGCAAACGATAGCAATGAGTTAATTTTTGATAAAATATCTATATATAACAGTAGCAAACAGTTATCAGTAATCAACGAACAATACAACTTTGACATCTGGTATTTAAGCTCCGATGTACGGTCAGCAACGAAAGTCGCTATACATATCCAAAATTATAAGACATCTTAGTTTTAGAATGATCCATATTAAAAGACTGGAGTAAAAGCCATAACAACATTTTCATCAATGGTTACAACACAAATTCGCAAAACAATATTAAATCAGATCACACTGTTCAGCACAAAACTTGGTGTAATATTGATAAGTGTTAACCGACTTCTGATGCCGACTGTACCTAATTTTCGGGAAAATTCTTTTAGGAGTCACTATTATTCTCTGTTATTATTATCTTTGCGGCCGCTGTGAAAAAAAATCATGTCACTGGCTCCTACAAAGTTACCCAAACCCCATTTGCATTAAATGCCCATGAATGTGTTCATCATAATCGGTAATGCAATGGTCAAATTCCTGTAGTTGCGACTGAGAGCTATTAGCATGACATGTGACCGCCTGACCGGAAGCGCGTGACGAAACTGACCATTGAACATGGTTAGAGAACAATAAAAGTGTTATAGACAGTTACTGGCACTGGGCGTGTTGTCGAAGGGGTACGACGCCACGAGAGCACCGCCGTGCAGTGATCCGGACAACACGAACTGAATCTTGCTGATCCACTCCTTGATGGCTTCCGTCTCTGGCTGCGGCTGCTTCGTGTTAGCCTTGAAGAAGTCAGGGAAGTTCCTGTTCAAGTCGTAACGACGAGCGTTGTGCCTGTAAATGAATAAGAGCCACTTGTAACATATATAAGTTAATTTGACCATCATCATTCATCAAAATTTATTAAACCTCTGAAACGGACGAATGTAGCAATAGAAAAAAAAACCGCCATTCAAAAAAGTTAGGTACTGCTCTAGGTAATAACTTTTTACGAAATACCAGTTAGACTTAAATTGCAGTTTCATTGAAGTTGTATCCATGCTAGTGAATATGTAGGTTATTCGCTCAATGTATTGTTTAGTTAGCTATCGCTTTTTTCTATATAGTTATAATGACTGTTTAGCATTGACGTTACATAAAAGGACATTGATAATACTAGGTACACTTATTACATAACATCACCCCTGTAATCCCCGAAGGGTTAGGTAGAGGTATACCTAATAGCACAGGCCCATATTTAGCCAGTTACGTTTAAATCCCATGTAATAGGGGGCAAGCCTATTGGTCACAAATCCAGACTCCGTGGCTGCTACTGAGATATTCCTGATGGGAAAACTCCCAATAACACTTTGCCAGACCCGGGAATCGAACCTCGGACCAGTTCAGCAGTCCATTTTGGGCCCACTAGAGCAACGAGGCACTACTAAACATAACTAAACACGACTAAATGCATATATCCTGTACCTGCCATATGTGTTGTCACACTGTCCTTCCTTCGAGATGGCGAAACCGTCTGGGTTCATAGAGGGCATCAAATGGATCCTAGTGTTGTCCAGCAACCATTTTATGTAGGGATCGGTATCATATGAAGTCACGAGGTGCTGGAAATATTGAAAAAGTGTGGTTTGTCTAAATGCACTTAAACGAGACATCTCTCAGCAGCCGGCATTAGGATTTGAAGTTGAAACTGTCTCTCCTACAAGACTCAAAACCCGAATTCCTCATTAAAGTTAAGTATCGTACTTTCTGAGTTTCATATAGTAGCGACGTGCATTTTACACACACGAAAAGTGAGTTTGTTTGACACTATTTTATAGATTTTAAAACAAACAAATCAATGGATAACTCCAGTTATCTTACTAGAAATGCGACTAGGCGTACTAGGTCTCTAAAACATTTCTCTTGTACAACTTAGCTAACTATCAATGTAAACAGGTAGTCGCTGATTATGACAAGGAAGTGCTCATTGCAGCTAAGCACCGGTTGTGGCAACTAACTTGAATGAGGTGCAGTAGTAGCTCGCGACCGACGGCTTCGTTTCCGTGAATGTTGCCCACGTATTTGACGTCGGGTTTTCCGATCATGTGCTCGTACGGGGATGCTGATACCACCATCACCCATAGATCTCGACCTGGGGGACGAAAATCTCTTTAGTAAGACTAGGCAAAGTTGCTCTTAAATAAAAATTGGAATGAGCATTTGTTAAGGTTTTTTTTTTATAAAGTTTCGTTGATATCACTTAAACATGATCTCACAGAGACATCATCCTGAACAGACGAGTCTGCACCAGATTGGTCTGACTCACCACATGGTGACATGATGCACTTACCCGAAACAATCTTACTGCTTAGTTTCAACGAATGGAAACGTTCCGTTTCGGCTCTTTCTTGGGCGGTAGATCTTAAAAGATAGTTAAAGCTTGCAAGATCCACGGTACGGATTTTAGTTAGATCATTTGAATCTGAAGGTAGGACGGACCATGTATATGGCAAAAATACCAGCAAAGCTCTTACCTTGTACAGATTTCCCGACGGAGTAGAGGGCAGTCAAGGCCGGATACTTGGCAGACACAGATCGTAAGTATCGCGTCATTTGATCATGGTCGTGGTACCGGAATTCCAGATCTGGGCCATTTTCCCTGGACTCCACTTCGCCTAAGTTCGTAGACACTTCATCTGTATAATTTGATGCAAGAACTGGTAATATTATTTTTATTAGATCAAATAACAGGAAAATAAACTGTTTGCGTTGGAAGAAACTAATTATGTAGATGAAGACATATTTGTTTTTTTATTTAATTAAAACCTCCTTTATCCTCGTGCTGGCCGGTTTATATTTGCGTAAGTCTTGTACCTGACTATATTTAGAAACCTAATTGAATTTGGTCAGCATCATTCAACCAAAACAGAGATAAATAAGTCCAGATAAACTGAGTGCTAAGCATTGATTTATTGCTTTCATTGATTTCATACCAATAGAAAGATATAAAATTTCAGAAGACGAGTGGGTTACATTAGGTACGTCATCAAAATTACTGATTTACATGGCATACCTAGAGGTAGCCTGAAATATTCTGCATGCAATAAGTTGCATGATTTTCATAAAAATTACTTATCACTACTTCGGACTATTTGCTCGAAAAGCAACTTACTCGTATTTCAACGATTCTAGGTTCGCAGTGCAGTTAGTTTCTGCACTTTCGATGGGCTGACTGAACAATGTCGTTATTATTTATTTGTATTTTATTAAAATAAGAACACGTGGTCACTGTGGTAAGGGTAAATACGTTACAATTGAGGATATGAGTTTTATATTCAAATAAAACATTTTTTCACTTCAGTAGCTCAAACATGTAGGTTTTGCTGCCTGAAATCAGTGAGCAAAATGCGATTTTGCTCACTGAGTGAGACAAAGTAACTTTTTAATTATTTTTTTAGAAAGCCGCGAATATCTTATTCAGCCTTGGATTAATCATACAATTCGAAACATTTACTCTCTATCTCTTTCCCGCCATTAGAAAGAGAGAGAGAGAGACAAAGACCAGCCCTTTCGAAGTTCCTATTTTGAATTTGACCTCAAAGACAAACACGTTCGGAATTTCGTTCTAACTAAAGAAATTTTGCAAAAAGATAATTATGTATGTATTTAAACGAAAATAAGTTTTTACTGCAAATAAAACCTGTAACCTGTAAATATTTATTTCTAGTTCAAATAATGTTACGTAATATATTTTGAATAATAAAATATCATGGGTGCTATTTCGGAACACGCCATAATTTAAATAAAAGAGCAGGAATAAAATTTCGTGGCTGGCGTAAAGAGTTGAATAAGTTAGAAAAATATTAAAATAATCGTAAAATATGAGTGAAACTAGCGACGAGAACAGTACCTCTACCTACAATGTTAATTATTTTGATTCACGATAAATAGTTATTTCAATCGAATAGATTGAAATAACTATTTATTATTTTATCTCCTAAAGTGTTCTCGCTGCTGAAGTGAAAAGTTGTATGTGCTACACGAGACCAAAGTTATTTGCATCTCGTGTCTTTGAATCCCTCGCTGCACTCAGGATTCTAAACTAGAATCACTCGCTACGCTCGTGATTCAAATATAGAATCCTTCGCTTACTCGGGATTCAAAATCAACACTCGCGGCAAAAACCAACTTTGCTCTCTTGTTGCACAAATAACTATTGTAGTTTGTGTGTTGAAAAAACGAATAACCGCGAAAGTAATGAGCATCGTCATACACACAGGCAGCTTCGTAGGCACACTTACATCATAACTGACTGACATAGTATTTTGTTGTGGATGGTGAATGTGTATCGTACTTACCCGGATTATAAGTGGGATTAGAGAGTGACTGCGAACGCGTCGCCCCCAGACAGGTCAGCAAAAGGAAAATGCGAGCTATACTCGCTTTAGCACTACCAGCCATCTGCAAATAAAAAATACGTACACAATTGTTTTTTCTTGTAAAACAGGTTACTGATTTGATTGTTCAAACATACTGATTCAATGTCAACTCCAATTGACTTAATTTTATGTAGGTAATCTTATTTATGAGGATTTCATTTTAGACTGATGGTGCCATGGTGTCAATTGAAATTGCGTTGAATGAAGTCTCCAAGTACCCTAACCGTTTCGTCTTCAACATATAGAGAACGCTTATGGGCCTATTATAGTACCTACTAATAAGTACTTGGTTACTACCTACAATACAAGTAAGAAGTACGCAGGTTGTTAATGCATGTGTTTTAATTATAAAATAATAGATACAAAAGAAATTAACTCTTTCCTTACAATATTTGCATATTACTGTTACAATTCTTGGTGAGTATATGCCGGTCGAAATAAAATTAGTTCGAGCTAATGCTAGAATGAATTGTAATTTTCACAGGGTTGTGTTGTCAGTATGTGTGGAACTTTCTTTTGAATATTTATAGTAATGTTTGGGCGAGCGCACCAGTTATGCGGCGTAACCGGTCCCTCTGGTGCAAGGTCACTGGGTTAGTGGACCGACCTTACACAGCAGCCACCATCTTTTGATTTACTTAGATAGACTTGCTAAGTTCCTCGTGGCTAACTAAAATCAACATTTTTGCTACTAACTTGTTTTTTTTTTTTAATTAAATCAACTGCATACCTACCCAATAATATAATTTTCATCTGTGTGTGTGTGTGTAGTTTACGTCTAACTGTGTATTGAATTTTATGATCCTTTGTGGTTGAAATAAATGATTATATTCTTTCAGAAATTAATTATATCTAAACATATTATGTAGTAAGGGTGCCTACACACTTAGTGTCTATTTCGAAGTGTGATGCGATCTATTTTACTGTATCACATATTATAATTATTAAAAATACCTGTATGCCTTGTCAAAGAAAAGTTTAATAGGGCGGGCGGGAAGTTTTAACAATGCCTGTACAAAATAGAGCACAGCTATAACTAGGCCGGCTAAGAAGCAAAAAGTTTCTGTGGAATTACACAAAAAGGTTTTAGACTTATGCCAGATTCGGTTTAGAGTTCTAATTTATTTAGAACTCTAATCCGAATCTGGCTGTTTTGCTTCTTAGCCGGCCTAGTTATAGCTCTGCTCTATTTTTGTACAGGCATTGTTAAAACTTCCCGCCCGCCCTATTACGCGCGGCGCCCTAGACGCGAATAATAATAGTGCCGTATTTATGACCTATATGTATATGATGACCTGTTCGGGCGTCACACAGCCTTTTTACTTGGAGGCTGGTAGTATTCTGTGCAATTGTGCATCTCTAAACAAGTAAACATGCTTGCATTATGTAGTGGAATTTTACGAAAAAAAAAAAAAAAGTGCGTGTGTTACATATCTGTGTAACCGATGGATGAAAAAAACAATGCTCATTATCGTATGCGGTACAGTCGGCATCAGAAGTCGGTTAACACTTATCAATATTATATCAAGTTTTGTGCTGATCAGTGTGATCTGATGAAATATTGTTTTGCGAATCTGTGTAACCATTGATGAAAATTTTTATATTAAAACTTTGGATATGTATAGCTACTTTCGTTGCTGACCGTACTGTAAGATGACAGGGATCCCTAATTACAAAGATGTGGATAAGAGAAAGGCTGTTATTTAAGTCGGATCAATATATGAGATATGGTCGATTACAACCGAAATGACTTTTTTTCTGTGACTGTAAACCATCTGCAAACGTTACAAGCGTTGCGTCGCCGTCGCTTGGTATTTGACAACTTTCTTTTATTTATTTACTCAAAGCGTGACTTGTGTTATTACTGGGTATTTTGTATTAGTCATGTCATGGCGCGGTCATGTAGTCATGCTCGCACGTCGTTTGACCCTACCGTATAGTAGGTGATTATTGATATCGCCATACTATCACGTACAAGATCGCCTAGTTTATTCGCATGGCAGTATTCTGAAACATTACAAGATTATCCGACAATATGTCAAGGTACACGTGGGTGTCTAGTGATCTCCATGTTCAAGCGTAAAAAGTTTTGAGCTCCATAATGTATGAGGCTGACATTGTAGTACGTTAATTTTTTATCGCATAAGGAGGTAAACTACAAAATTAATAATGCTTCTTGTCTTGCCAGTCGTCCATTCAAGTACACATTTAATAATATCATCTGAATGTATCATCCTGCGCATGCGTATGCGTATTACCGTGACCAAAACAAGTAAAAGTAACAATTCATCACACCCCTTTTCGACAAGGTAGTGATTAATAGTTTTTATAAAAAAAGAAAACCCAAGACGCACGATTAGGCGGAGGCTACTAGAGAAATCGCAGTGTATTTATAATTTAATCAACAATTAACGATTTACTTGGGTATGAGAAACTACACAATCAGTAAAAATATAATTGGTTAATCATTACCTATGCATAGTTTACGCCACCCACTTACTTTTTAGGCACAGTTGTGTTTGTGGTCTTAGATCGGTCCAGTCCCATGTGTCATCATCATGAGCTGGTCACCGAAACTCAGCTTGACAAGGAAGCCATTCGTTTTCTACTGTTTGTGGCTTTTACTACAGCATTGTCTCTTAACATTTCATACTTGTCTCGATATTCGATTCTTCTCCTTTTCTTTACCTACTTATCAGTTTATATGTCGCTACGATTCATTAGGTTAACTAAATGATAACTATGTCTGTGTAGAACCTACCTAACTCAATCAGCATATTGATTAGGATTTAATGCCCACGAGATCTTCGACGAGCTTTATAGTGATAGTGAGCAGCTGATTCAAGCAAGCAACTCAATTATTTTTTCAGCTTGCTAATAAACCTAAGTGAGTAAGGGATCCTTGGTTGTCTACTTTTATTGGTACTTCATTAGTCAACAGACAACTGTCTTCCGAGCTTCTGAGATAGCTAGACTGAAGGCCGCCCAACCAGCAATTTTGCCCTATAACCAAAGCTTATATCCCAAAAAAGCTG
Source organism: Cerastis rubricosa (assembly GCA_949152445.1). Classification (NCBI taxonomy): domain Eukaryota; kingdom Metazoa; phylum Arthropoda; class Insecta; order Lepidoptera; family Noctuidae; genus Cerastis; species Cerastis rubricosa. The sequence goes on along the minus strand of OX424540.1, from coordinate 8,664,963 downwards.
GGTAAACGATGTTTTTATAAAGGTTTTGGCGTTAATAGAATGTAAAGGTTTACTTCGCGGTCTTTCGTTATAGTAGAGATGAAAACTCAAAAAGAGGCGATATTGTGTTATTGTGGGTTTTTAGATCGACGTTACAGTACATAGTACTAAAGGCTACAACAGAGTGATTTGGTGACATAGCTGAATTTTAAATTAAATTATGTACCTTAAATTGCCAAATAAAGGTTTGTTAACGCTCGTTACACTTGCTACTATGATAAACGTATGACAAAGACACCTTTTTAAAAAAGGATTTTTTTTTTATAACTGTTATAGTTCCTCCATTACACAATAGTACTATACCGGAGATCTTTTATTCTTAATTACTGTATATAAAGGTAGGATGGCAAAGCTTTTAAATGATAATTCAGTTTTTTAAAGGCTTTTCTATGGCTCTTCTACAACAATATTGACATTTTGATTCAGCGTAATTAATGATGGTTATAATCTGTCATAACGATTGCTATAGTAGAGTTTATAGTAGAGTTCAGGAGCCTGGAAGTATGTTTATGATTTAAAATTCGTAATTGTTTTAGTAAAAGTTCAATAATTCGAGGGGGGCATTCAAATATTGTCTTAAACGCGTACATAGTTTATCAGTAAAATTATAGTATAAGGATCGCAGGTATCATGGTTTATTTCGAGACTCATGTTTGCTCGTGGTAACTGTTGTTTTTTCGTCAGCTTTCCTTCCGCTGGCTGTTAACTTTGGCACATTAACCCTATTGTCATAGTCCCGCTAAGTAAAAGAAAAAAACTTTCGTTTTCAAAAGAACACACATAACGTTCTCAAGTTTATGTTTACTATGTAATATGATTTACATTGTAGTAGAGTCGTACTAACTTAACTTGAATTAAGTAGTAAATCTGAATGTAATCAAGTTAATAACTTGAAGTTATGCATAGTTTAAGACTGGATGCTCAGTTACCTTGGTCCAATTAAAGCCAAACAAATATCTAGTAAATTAACTGGTATTTTCGTATGCCTTCGGTAGTTCTGTCTCAATTTTATTTTGCGACAAGTCTTCTCTTTGCGGTACTCCGTGCCACTTAGTAAACCGGATTGTTTTTATAGAAATAAACCAATTAGATTATATTTTATCAAAAAGTATCACATGCATAAAGTGTAATAATAAATATCTCCATTCCTGTCACTTTTTAAAATGTGAAACTTCATTGATGCACCTTGCATCGTTAATCAACAAACAATGCAGCACACTTTTTTGTTAAATATGTGAAAGTTTGAATCTAGTTCGATTTGAATTGGCATGCCGTAGGCATCTTGATAAGAATAATATTATTGATTTACATCTTCAATGTTTAGTTATTGCATTTAATGACACACAAATATCAAATCAAAACATGAACTATTTGACACTCTTGAGATCTTCATGCATTTATAAACTTGTTTCGATTTACAAGTTATCCGAATAGTATTATTTTTATAAACCATAAATTAATTTTTATTAATTCAGCTTATTATTATTGAATTCTAAACCAATCCAGATCTTGCCAAACTTTTAATTATCTCACAGGTTTGAAAACAAATATAGGTTTCAAGGGATTTAAGGTAGGTATCTACTTAATTAATAGTTCTTGACTTATTCCTAAAGTTTCAATAACTTATAAATTAATAATCAAACTTGTGTAAAATAGTTGACAAAAAAACATAAATTATAACATAATAATTAATTGCAAACACTTACCTTGTAACACACTGCGTTATTCTCTGTTTGTTATCTGGATGTCATTGATTTGGTTTCTACTTGCCACACCACAACTTAGTACTCGCGGAAAACTGTATGTTATGTAGAGAGGTCACGTTCCAGTCCTAGCAGACGAGCGGACTCCGCTCGACTGGCAAGTACTGGCAACCGTTGGTGGGTTGGTGCTCACCGTGTCACGCCGTCATCTGCGTCATCCAACACGACACACAACCGGAAAGTGCTTTCTCTCACAACAATGTTTGTAAAACTGCTTCTAATTCCCCGCAATAAGGTCTAATTCGTATCCGTGGGAACCGCCAATGTGTTCAGCACGAGTAGAAGTTGTACTTTCCACTCTAGTGGTCACATTATAGAAGCGAGTTTATAAAAGTTAGTTCTTACTCTCCGTGACGTAGTCTGAGTATTCCCAACTCTCGTCTCATCTGGCACTTTTCCCGCGGATAGAATTTCTATCCTAGAGAAATTCAATATTAACGGTTTGTAATTATATATAACAGAGTAACATTCTAAGGTCATGGAAGGTTACCAAGCTTTGGGCCTACCCAAATTACGATAGTAATTAAAGCTGGCTATTGACCCCTAGGTCAATAGCCAGCTTTAATTACTATCGTACTACATTATAGGTTTGGATTAATAAAACAGATTTAACGAAAACGAAACTAAAACTTGAATCATAAATTAATAATACTTATTTGGTTGCTATCTTTGTATGAACTCCTTATTTATAATTTTATTTGTCTAGCAGAATGACCTCGAATAACCCTCATACGGTTATGAATTTGATTTTAAATTCCAATATTCGGTTTGATGACCTAGATTCCGATAGTTCTAAGTTTGGTTATCGACTTCTAGGGGCCTATTAATAACTCGAAACGAAAATAAGTTAAGTCTACGTCTGACGTAACCACGACTACAAAATTGGCCTTTTCTCAAATACAAGCCTTTTGGGAAATTATACGGTTCTCTGAGATCCGATCCCCGGCCATGACCTTTCGAATGATAAATTGATATCTATTCTACACAAGGTTTTGCCTTCGACTTCGCGTCCATGTATTTATAACCCCCGATATTACCGATATTCTCTGGTATCATAGCTCCTGAAAGGATGAACCGATTTTGATTCATTTTTTTTTCGTTTGAATCCTATTCGAGAGTGTTCTTAACTATGTTTTAAGAAAATATGCTACGCTGTTTCAAGATTTTAGACTTAAATCAGGTTTGATCGATTCCAATTTGAAATCTTGTCACTTGTCATTGATATTACAAAAGTATGATCTTGACCTATGACCTTGACCCAATGCGCAGGCATCATGCAGGATACCCAACCCGGCAGAAGCATTACCTTATGTTTGGGCTCATACGATGCGTTCTAACGAGCACGAATGTTTGCGTGAATGTGGGGTCGATGGTAGCGTGTCGACTCCCAGTAATAAAAGTTTCAAAAGCATGAAATAAAAAACCGGCCAAGTGCGAGAGGGACTCGCGCACGATGGGTTCCGTTTATAAAAACGCACAAAAAAATCAGTTTTTTGTATGGGAGCCCCCCTTAAATATTTATTTTATTCTGTTTTTAGTATTTGTTGTTATAGCATCAACAAAAATAAATAATCTGTAGAAATTTCAACTGGCTAGCTATCACCGTTCATGAGATACAGCCTGGTGACAGACGGACCGACGGACGGACGGACGGACGGACAGCGCAGTCTCAGTAATAGGGTCCCGTTTGACCCTTTGGGTACGGAACCCTAAAAATGAATTAAAGAAACCCCTGAGACAAAACGGCGGGACGCAATTTCAAAAATCCTTCCTTATTGCTCACCTTTGTTTTAAGAAAATGTACTGCACTGCACAATCTATTTCTGGCAAAACTACAATAGGTTGCGTAGGTACAGGTAGACCGCGCGAATTATTCTATGCTATGCCTTGTCTAACTTTTGAATTTAAGATATTTATGAAGTATTGTACTATGGATGTATACTGAAGATAAATCTAGGGAAGATCTGTATTATCATGTTTTTTTTTTTAATTAAAATCAATACATATGATTGTTTAACAAATTTTATATTACCTACGTGGTTTTGAGAATATTATCAGAAACAAACGGGTTGGCAAAATCTTCTCCATCAATGAAATCTTTGTAAGATGATAGTCGCTGTTTTATTCGAGTTGCTCGGTTGCCTGTGTTGGTAACACTCAAGACTTTTTGAATGAAAAAAAGTGTCGATAAACAGTCATTTTCAACAAAGTTTATCATCAGTTATCAATTGTCATTCACTTGTATTATTAACTAGCTACCCTAACCTACCCAACCTCACCTTTTAAACTTGCTGTTCGTTTTTTTTTTAAATTTTCTTTAATAAAAATAAAAAAACGATTCCGGCTGCAGTAACGTTGTTCCAACAGGAAAATTCTAAGCGAACGGTCGGAGAAAGAAATATTAAGAGAGCTTATATTTGTCCAAAAATGTACATATTTGCACAAAAAACTACGCCAAAAATATAGTTTTCTTTCAACTACGCAGTAATGTTATCATTAATCACTACAAAACCGATCACAACGGATGTCTTTTTTGCTTAGAACCAAAACAGTGCAGAAAAGTTATATGAAATCTCATTATTGCACTGTTTTTCATTACTGCACTGTTTTACATTTTAAATTTGGAATTAAATTTACCACAGAGGTGTAATGTCTCCTATTAAGTTAATAAAATGTATGCATTAGATGAAAAAGATTACTGGCTGAAAGTAAAACTCGGCTGAATAAAACTGACTTGGTGAAAAAAAAAAACAAATGGCGCGCATTTTGTGCCATTGTAAAACTTTGATACTTTACCAAATAAAAAGATAAAAAAACATGGAAATTGACAGCGATAGCGATATGAATTCAACTCCAGAAAATATAAAACAGCTGCAAATGAAGTTGTTAATAACCTTTACTCAAAAATGCATGTAATGTGGTCATTATTTTGACAACTTTGTTTGAGCAAAGTCGACCTTGCCGGTCTGTTTCAAGGAGCGGCCGGCAAAGTTTTGCTGGCCGCTCTAACAGGCCGGCAATGTTTTGCCGGCCGCTATTTTGACGTTTCAACGTTTTAAAAAATTCAAATCCAAAAAGATTTTATTTAGAACATAGCTGTTTGTATCCATAGAGATAGGTACAAAAAGATTTTATTCCATATTAGGCTGTATAGTTCCAACAACCATTGCTCAAAAAAAAAACAAAGAAGTAACAAAAGCGCGGTTCAGCGAAAATTTTAATTAATATATTTTGTATTTAATTTACTTGCTGGTTTTATTTAGATTAGGTACTTGCATTTTTGAGTAAAGCACTATACAAACCTTGGCCCACAATGACTGCTTCGCTGGTCACGCTATGATTGCCTCGAGCTAGCCTAGCTACGCTCTAGGCCTTTCAGCTTGGCCATCATTGCAGCACTTGATGGACGAGCTGAGATAAAGGCCGAGACCGTAGGTCGAGGCCTTTACAGCGAGGACAGCAAGGGCTGCAATGATGGCCTGTGTCGGCCTGGAGCTGCGCTACGCTGCGCTGTCGGCCATAATCAGCGCGACCAGCAAAGTAGTCATTATAGACCGCGGCAGTAATGTACTATTAATAACTGCACTTTTAATAATTGTATGTTTGAAGGGAAGATGAATTAAACTTTGTTTCATTAACTTGAGTTTTTTTTTAGTAGGTATATTTTGTCAGGGTAGTTGAAAGAAAAGCAGATTACGCACCTCGATAAAGTGAGTATTATAAGTTATTCAAACTGGTAAACATAATTTCATAGAACATTAATGAACATATCAAATCTCTAAACCGTACATAAACAGAAAGTTAATATCTAGGTACTTAGCTTTCGAGGTGGCGCGCCTCACGGATGACAAGAATCTCCATATACTCTTCTTGCACTGAATTTACTTAATTTAAGTTAGCTGCTAGCCAAACTATGTGATGGCAAAAGGCGGCAAAAAGAATGGCTTGAGTTTGCGTCGTCAGGTTGCTCATACTGATTTAGTGTTGCTATCTTATAAGTGTTGTGTAATTAAATATTTACATTTATAAGTTTGGAACATCGCGATTTCATCTTTCGCGACATATCCTCAGTGTCTCAAAAAGCACGTTAACGAGTTGTAGCAATAATGTCGAAAATAGTCATTTAAATGTTTTAGATAATACATAGTTGTTGGCTGCAGCTTCGGTCGCACGTAAGTGTATGTATAGGATAAATAGTTGTGTTAAAGTCTGTGATTTTCAAAGTAAGAAGCCAGAGAATTAATTCTGATTAGAAAAAACTATATCTTGGTATTTAACTCCCGGAAAACTATATTAATAATTAATTATCCTACCACCTCTTTGTAAATGCGACCTTTGTGGTGTTTCCTTGTGGGGCTAAAATTACTAAGTTACTCGAGGTCATTCCGGCAACATAAAAGTGCCCATGTGAGAAACAGTTCTCACATCAATGCCAGAAAAAAAACACTGTTTGCACCTAGCAAATAAGGTCAAAATGAAAATGCAATATGGCGCCGAAGAAAATTCTCATTTTGTTATCGGCGACCCGGAAAACCACGAAAACGACATTCATGAAGGAAAAACTGAAAAGTTTCCTCGGCGCCATGATACATTTTCGTTTTCACTGCCAGCGACTCAGAAACCACGAAAACGACTTTTGTAGTTTTTTTTTGACATATTTGTCCATACAAACGTGCTAACACTTCAAAACAAAAATTTTAAAAAGTGGCACCCTTTTTGTCGTCTGAGGGGTGGAATTTCCAAAAGCGTCGAAATACGTGTTTATCAATTCGACCAAGAAATACAAATTGTAAATTTCAAGCAGATCAGACCATTTATGTTAAACCCACAAATTTTTCCACCCCTTTTCTCCCGTTAGGGGTTGAATTTTCCAAAACGACCAAACGTAATCATTTATTTTTGCCCAGAAACCTCAAAATTTATTTTACAACAATAAGTGCCGCATTAACTTTCAACCCCTATCCGGTTAGGATAGGGGTTGAAAGGGGATTTGGGGTTAAATTCTCGAAAACTAAAATATGCATTTATTTATTTCTCACCAGAAGCTTGTAAATGAATTTTCATGCTACTCAGTTTAAAAATGACCGATTTCCATACAATCGTTCAACCCCTATTAAACTCCCTTAGGGGTTGAATTTCGACAAATCCTTCCTTATACCTTGTGTACATTATAATGGGAACCTCTGTGCAAAATTTCAGCTTTCTAGGTCCAAGGGTTTGGGCTGGGCGGTGATGAGTCAGTCAATCAGTCATTCAGGACTTCTCTTTTTATACCCTACCTACCTACCCTACCTACCTACCCTACCTACCTACCCTACCTACCTACCCTACCTACCTACCCTACCTACCTACCCTACCTACCTACCCTACCTACCTACCCTACCTACCTACCCTACCTACCTACCCTACCTACCTACCCTACCTACCTACCCTACCTACCTACCCTACCTACCTACCCTACCTACCTACCCTACCTACCTACCCTACCTACCTACCCTACCTACCTACCCTACCTACCTACCCTACCTACCTACCCTACCTACCTACCCTACCTACCTACCCTACCTACCTACCCTACCTACCTACCCTACCTACCTACCCTACCTACCTACCCTACCTACCTACCCTACCTACCTACCCTACCTACCTACCCTACCTACCTACCCTACCTACCTACCCTACCTACCTACCCTACCTACCTACCCTACCTACCTACCCTACCTACCTACCCTACCTACCTACCCTACCTACCTACCCTACCTACCTACCCTACCTACCTACCCTACCTACCTACCCTACCTACCTACCCTACCTACCTACCCTACCTACCTACCCTACCTACCTACCCTACCTACCTACCCTACCTACCTACCCTACCTACCTACCCTACCTACCTACCCTACCTACCTACCCTACCTACCTACCCTACCTACCTACCCTACCTACCTACCCTACCTACCTACCCTACCTACCTACCCTACCTACCTACCCTACCTACCTACCCTACCTACCTACCCTACCTACCTACCCTACCTACCTACCCTACCTACCTACCCTACCTACCTACCCTACCTACCTACCCTACCTACCTACCCTACCTACCTACCCTACCTACCTACCCTACCTACCTACCCTACCTACCTACCCTACCTACCTACCCTACCTACCTACCCTACCTACCTACCCTACCTACCTACCCTACCTACCTACCCTACCTACCTACCCTACCTACCTACCCTACCTACCTACCCTACCTACCTACCCTACCTACCTACCCTACCTACCTACCCTACCTACCTACCCTACCTACCTACCCTACCTACCTACCCTACCTACCTACCCTACCTACCTACCCTACCCACCTACCCTACCTACCTACCCTACCTACCTACCCTACCTACCTACCCTACCTACCTACCCTACCTACCTACCCTACCTACCTACCCTACCTACCTACCCTACCTACCTACCCTACCTACCTACCCTACCTACCTACCCTACCTACCTACCCTACCTACCTACCCTACCTACCTACCCTACCTACCTACCCTACCTACCTACCCTACCTACCTACCCTACCTACCTACCCTACCTACCTACCCTACCTACCTACCCTACCTACCTACCTACCCTACCTACCTACCCTACCTACCTACCCTACCTACCTACCTACCCTACCTACCTACCCTACCTACCTACCCTACCTACCTACCCTACCTACCTACCCTACCTACCTACCCTACCTACCTACCCTACCTACCTACCCTACCTACCTACCCTACCTACCTACCCTACCTACCTACCCTACCTACCTACCCTACCTACCTACCCTACCTACCTACCCTACCTACCTACCCTACCTACCTACCCTACCCACCTACCCTACCTACCTACCCTACCCACCTACCCTACCGACCCTACCTACCTACCTACCTACCCAACCCTACCCTACCTTTCTCACCTTTTAAACCTTCCCGGGACTACGACAAACATTTCAAAACTAAAATCAGCCAAATCAGCCCAGCCGTTCTCGAGTTTTAGCGAGATAGATAGATAGATAGATGTAGGTACACAAAATATTTCACACGGCAATACATTTAATTTTACTTTTGGGTTTTAGTCAGTACAAGTTTGATACGCCCACTCTGCTCCGCCCAGAGCGGGAGGGGTCATTTGATGATTTCCTATCTGAAAAAAAAAGAACAATACATTAAGGAAAGCTGGTATACTGCTATACTAATTGAGTAATTGAAAACGAAAACGAATTAAAAAAAACCGGCCAAGTGCGAGTCGGACTCGCGCACGCAGGGTTCCGTGCCATTATTTATAAAAACGAACACAAAAATCTCTTTTTTTTTGTATGGGAGCCCACCTTATATGTATATTTATTTTATTCTGTTTTTATTATTTGTTGTTATAGCATCAACAGAAATACATAATCTGTAGAAATTTCAACTGGCTTACTATCACAGTTCATGAGATACAGCTTCATTGACCCATATTGGTTACAAAACAATACAAAAAAAAAAATGTCAATGTTCATGCAATAAAAATAAAATAATAATTAAAATAGAAAAAACAAAATGAAAAATGACAATGAATTTAAATAGGAATAGGTTTCTTAAAAGCTTATCGCGAGAATAGAAAAGAGAAAAAACCATCCGCGAAAAGTTTTAAAAATGCATTTACATTACTCATACTCTGAAAGTAGGTCTGAAGTAGCCTGAGGAGCGGGATGAAAGTAATTCTTTTCATCCCTAGGGAGAATCGCTTTCAACTGACAGATGTCAAATTATTTAAAAAAAAACTAGTTCTATTTTCACATTTTTATTGAACCATGTTCCAACTTTCTATGCAGCCACGATGTAAAATTGAAATAACTTTAAGTTAAGTATTGATTAACGAATTTATATTTTTTAAATAACTTTATTATAATTTAGTTTCAACAATTTCTTTAAAATAACATAGAGTTGGGCAAAATATTTACCAACTAGCTGTCCGGCGCAACTTCGTTTGCGTTTCGTCACATTTTCCCCGTTTTGGCAACATTTTTCATTGCTGCTTCACTCCTATTGGTCGTAGCGTGATGATATATAGCCTATAGCCTTCCTCGATAAATGGGCTATCTAACACTGAAAGAATTTTTCAAATCGGACCAGTAGTTTCGGAGCCTATTCAATGCAAACAAACAAACATACAAACAAACAATCAAATCTTTCCTCTTTATAATATTAGTTTAGATTTTCAATGATGAAAATAAAAATAATGGCTGGCCACAGAAAATAAACAAAATAGGTGGGAAAGCGTCAATCCGAAATAAAATTTACTAATTTTTTCTTTAGCTAATCCATATTTTTATTTTTACATTCCTTGTATTCGTAATGAAAAGCACAGTGTTTACCTTGGTTTAAAGATTTATTTAGTCCCTCGAACTATTGGCACCCTCACTTCATTCGGGCACCAAACCTGGTCTCGGGACTAAATAAGTTACTTTCACCCCTGGGGTAACAATGTACTATTGGAAGATGTATGCCGGACGATATTTTGATTCTCAACAACTATACATTGGTTTCGATAATGTTGTAATCAGATAATAATATAACGTTCAGTTGGTCAGTATCGTGATAGACTTCACTTGTATAAATGTCATGCCACACATGCTCCTACAGCGAGCATGTGTAGCTGCCAACTTCAATTGATAAGTACCTAGGGTAAATACTTATTACGAGTATAAATCGTCTTCCGACCGCGTAGCGGAAAATCTTGCAGTTGAGGTAAGCCCCTACAATTCTTTCAAATGCTAATCTTTGTATTTTGAGGTTTTTGGCAAGTACATAGTCTGCTAAGTTATTAGGGCTATTTAAGCGACTATTAATTATATCAGCAAAACCTGCTGCATAACGGTTATCAACCAGCACCGGGTGAAAGGCATTTATCAAGGCAGCTGCATTTTTAAACATGCACATAACTCCTTTGCAAAATAAATGGGCACCTTAGATTTAGAGTTCTTATCAGAAATTTATTTCTTTATCGAGAAACGTCAAAACGTATGAGTTCTTATCAGAACTGTATTCGTACCAATAGTTCTTCTCTCAGAGCTGCGTACGTACACCAATAGTTCTTCTCGCAGCTGGTTGCTTCTATGTTTCTTTATCAAGAGGCGTCATAAAACGTGGTAATGTGCTGTGATGATCTGTGGCTACAAGCGTTTAGTGTGGACCTGAAGAAGAGCCTTGAAGAAGTAAGAGGAGTAGAAGTTCGCTTGTGGACGGTCAGGAGGAGGCTTTTGGCTGCCAATATCAGGAGTTACCGCCCGGCTCGGGGCCCTAAATTACTCCGTGAGCACCGTGTTACTCGACTTCAGTTTGCTCGAAACTGTGCATGTGTTCATGGACTCTGGAGGACTGGAATAAAGTATTGTTTTCTGATGAAGCTAGAATCTCTTTGTGTGGAGAGGACCGACGCCAGCGAGTGCTGCTAAGACCACGGGAACGCTATGCGGAAGTGTGATTAGAAATCACTCATTATGGCGGAAGCTCCGATATGTTTTGGGCAGCAATTAATTCGAAGCAGCGTACGGAGTTAGTTTTCATAGAAAATGGAACATTAAATGCACACCGGTACACAATGGAAGTCCTAATTCCATATGCACAACCTGCATTGACTGCACTTGGGGAAGATTCCATTTTTATGGACGACAATGCTCGCCCGCACCGTTCTGGCGACGTGGAAGCGTACATGCAAGAAGTTGGGATCCGTCGTTTAGATTGGCAAGTTCGAAGTCCTGACCTCAATCAAATAGAGCATGTCTGGGATGTTCTAAAGAGACGGGTAAGATCAGTGCAACCTGCTCCACAAAACATCAGGGAGCTAAAAAGAGTCGTTACAGAAGAGTGGGAACGTATTCCTCAAAACGTTATTAAAGACATCATGGAAAGCATGCTCAGAAGGATTTAAGCTGTGATTTTGGCAAGAGGAGGTCTCACTCGTTATTAGGTTTTTACATTTGTAACTTTATTTAATTAAAAAAAAAAAAAAAAATCTTCTTACCTTTATTGTCGACCACTTCTTATTGTTTGGCCGTGTAATTTATTTAATGGCCGTTTAATGAATTCATCGTTTTTTTTACAAAAATTGTCATATTTCACTTCACGCGTATTAACATAGACGTTTATAAGTATACTGAGTACGTCAAACAATTAAATTTCATTTAATAAACTCAAATCGTCCTTAGAACGTAAATTTACTTAGGTGCCCGTTTTTTTTTGCAAAAGAGTGTAGGTACATAACGAACATGTGTGACATAGCAACTTTAAAATGCTCCTGTCTGAATCTGAATATCTTAAAATCGCGTTTAAAGCGATCAGTCACTACTTCAAACAGGCCACCTAAAACGTCACCATTCTTTATTTATTGAGTTGGAGTGTCGTTAATTGGTCAGATCTCCTTTGCCTGTACTCTGGCATAGCAGTCACATAGCCCAGTGATTCAGATGTGCCATCCACCAAATTTTATCACCAGTCCGTCGCGGTCCAGGCTGTCCGTTTATGAACGAATTGCCGGTGTGGCCGTGTGGGTAAGACAAGCACAGTCACTCGTTGCTTTTAAAAGCTTAGTTACAAATAATTTTCAGTCTCTGTAATTTGATTCAGTCAAAGTTTGTCACCATTCTAGTTTTATTTTTGCCATTTAATGTGATAAAACACAAATACATAATACATATATATATATATATACATATTATATAAATATATATAGTTATTTATGTATTATATTTATATTATACACGTATATGTACATAATATGAACTAGATATAAAGATATCACTTTGGTTATTTAAAATTTATGTGTAGTAGATACACCACTGACTACCCCCCTTTTTTTTATTCCATAATTAATGTCCATCCAAAGGTTATCTGGAAGATATTATCGCGATCAGCGGTAAGACCACCGTTGTAATCATAATATTAGCAGTTTATACCCGTTGTGTTTAATTTTTGGTGTCATCATCAGCCTGTATTCGTGCCAATGCTGGACATAGGCCTCTCCCATGACACGCCACTAAGCACGATCCTCGGCCACTCTCATCCAGCTCTTGCCAGCTGCCTTGCGCAGATCATCGCTCCATCGAGTCTGAGGACGTCCTACGCTACGTTTACCGATCCGTGGTCTCCACTCAAGAACTCGTCTACCCCAACGGTTATCGATTCTTCGGGTTATATGGCCGGCCTATTGCCACTTCAGCTTGCAAATGCGGTGGGCTATGTCGATAACCTTGGTTCTCTGTCGAATCACCTCGTTACGAACTCGATCTTTCAGAGAAACCCCGAGCATAGCTTTTTCCATAGCACGTTGAGTGACTTTAAATTTGTGGACCAACCCAACCGTGAGTGTCCACGTTTCGGCACCGTACGACATGACGGGTAGGACGCACTGATTATAGACGTTTCGTCTTTAGACGCTGTGGAATTGGTGATGTGAAGACTCGACGCAGTTTTCCATACGCTGCCCAACCCAGCTGTATTCTTCTGTTGGCTTCTTTCTCGAAGTTGTTTTTACCTAACTGCATAGTTTGCCCGAGGTAAACATACTCCTTAACAACTTCGAGAATACTGCCTTGAACTGCAATTGGTTCCGGACTTACATGTTCATTAAACATAACCTTGGTTTTATCCAGGGTAATCCGGAGACCCACGCGTTGAGAAAAATCAGCTACGCCATTCAGCATATGCTGCAAATCTTGCAGCGTTTCCGCCACGATAACGATATCATCTGCAAATCGTAAATGTGAGAGATACTCGCCGTTTATATTAATGCCGCGCCCCTTCCAGGCCAGCATCTTGAATATATGCTCCAATGCATTTGTGAACAATTTGGGGGATATAACGTCCCCTTGTCTCACACCACGATGCAAGGGAATAGGTTTAGACTGCTGGTTCTGGTTTTGGACGGCCATAGTAGCGGCGTTGTAAAGACCTCTCAACACTTGGATGTATCGCCAATCGACTTGGCATCGCTGCAAAGATTCCAGAACAGACCAGGTTTCGATCGAGTCAAAGGCCTTTTCATAGTCCACAAACGCTAAGCACAGGGGCCGATTATACTCTTCTGTTTTCTGTATAATCTGCCGCACTGTATGAATGTGGTCTATGGTGCTGTATCCTGATCGAAACCCGGCCTGTTCGGGAGGCTAGAACTCGTCGAGTCTTCGCGCAAGACGGTTTGTGATGACCATAGATCGGAGTAGGTAGATTGAATTGGGGTCATTGATCCGAAATGTACAGATTAATATGGACATTCCTTCGGAATTGGTTGATTTCATTGAAATTTAAGTACAACAATTTATAAAACGTTGTGGCCCTATAAAGGTAAAAAAAAAATAAAAAATATATAATTATATTAATGCTTCGATCGTTATTAGTTTTGATACCTTCCTTTAAATTTTGAATTGAGCAGTACTAATATCACTACCAACATTAACAATATTTAATTCAATCCGGAAATACCGGAATTACTTTCCGGAAAAATGGCTTAAACATGTTATTCTTTCTGTGTGCATTTATGATACAATAAGTACCAAAAATCAAACTACCTTCTCCGATCTATGGTGATGACTCTCGAAAACAGCTTATAGACGTGGCTCAAGAGTGAAATGGGTCGGTAGTTTTTCAAAAGAGTTTTATCACCCTTTTTGAAAAACAACACGACAACACTCTTACTCCACGCCACTGGAGTTCTCCCATCAAAAAGACTGTTCTTTTTTTCAATACTGTTATTGAAAATGCTCTGGAGCTCCTTCATTACAGGTTTACCACCAGATTTCAGGAGCTCAGTTGTAATACCGTTTTCTCCAGGGGCTCTTCCGTTTTTAAGCTGTTTGAGAGCCATCGCAATTTCGTCCAGGCTGACTTCTGGCAAGTCTTCCGTAAAGTGGCGTGTTAATGTAGCTCGGAACTGCTCATTTTCGGGATCAGGTTGAGATGCATGCGTAGCGTACAGCTGACTATAGAAGCTTTCAATTTCCGAAAAAACCCCCGGCCCGGAAGAAACGACTACTCCACTTGTAGTGGTCAGCTTCGTCAGATGACTTCTCCCAAGAGATTGAACAAACACTTTGGATCCGCGATTTTGCTCGATCGCTCGTTCTATTGAACGAGTGTTGGAGCATCGGAGATCGTGTCGTACAAGTTTGCCAATTCTCTTGTTTAGAGCATGCCACTCTGACGAAGTGGCTGGTGGGTGTTCACGTCGTTTCTCCATGAGCTTGAGCGTTTCTTCCGAAAACTTCGACTTCCTGTCCTTACGCTGCAATTCGCAAAATCTCTCACCTTCCTTCCTGAGGATTCCGACCACATTCTCGAGGGCCTGGTCAATGTCAACGCTATTTGTGGTTTCCACGGCAGCGAATCGGTTCTCCAAGTTAGATTGGAACTTTTCAGATCCCAGTATAGTTTGGAGCAGGGTTGGTCGGAGCCTGGATTTCATCAAACGGACACTTTCAAGCTTGAAATCGATATTCAGAGACCCTCGCACGAGTCTATGATCACTTCCAGTATTAAACCTATTGCTCACTGAGACGTCTCTGAATATATACGCTTCTTGTCCGTTATGATGAAATCGATCTCGTTTTTAGTCATAGTGTCGGGGCTCTGCCATGTTCACTTCCTTTGGAGCTGTTTCTTGAAAAATGAATTTATCAAGAAAAGCCCCTCCCTTTCGAGGAAGTTGACAAGCATTTGCCCCGTATGATTCCTGCTACCATAACCATGAGATCCTACTACCGATACGTTGTAGTTCTGTACTCCCACTTTGGCGTTGAAGTCTCCCATGACAACGTTGTATTGGGCCCTGGTGGTGAAGTGTAAGGCCTTCGATATATCACCAAACACATCTTCCATCTCATCCGAGTGCGTCGAGGTCGGTGCGTAAACCTGCACAACCTTGAGGCTATACCTCTCGGTTAGTTTAATTACGAGGTACCCTGTTCGACACACTCGACACTTCTATAACGTTGTCACAGAGAGCTTTATTCACCAAAAATCCTACGCCACCCTGGGAAAGTAGTCTCCCTCTCGAAAGTATAGAAGGTGGCCTGATTCAAGAGTTACCGTGTCCTCCCCCTCTCTTCGGACTTCGCTTAACCCAAGAACGTGCCACCTTATTTTCTCGAGTTCGACTTCGAGATGTGCCAGGTGCTCGTCGAGCCGTAACGTGCGTCCGTTATACGTCGCCAAGGTCAGTTGTTTTTGGCGGCCTTCAGTAACCTGGGGATTCTTCGCACCCCCTGTCCTGCCGTTACCGTGACCGCCGCCTTGATCAGGAATACCAGGCCCCCGGGAACTGGGGGCCGTGGTCCATGTTGACTTGCCATTGGTAGGGTTTGCTCTAATTGCCACGCTGAGCAGGCGGGTTGGCAATCGCAGTAGATTCACACCGGTATCGCTGCTGCCCGACACCGGTGGGACCGATATGTGATAGGTCCCAGAAGTCTCTTTGTCGCCTTTTACGACACCCACGATAAAAATTGGGGGAGTGCTATTCTTAAGCCGGCACGCCACGGCACATTTTACAGTTTTTTTTGGCATCATTTTGGAATAAAGTTTTTTTTTCTATTATATTCTATTCGTCTGGTTTTTTTTTGCTACCGTGTTAAAAATGGTGAACTGGTTTAGACCTATCATTTAAGGAATAATTCGTCTCTGCAACACACTTGGGCCAGCCAGCACCACTTGTAAAACTGACATTCAATAGGTAACCTTACCTTGGCCTAAATTTTCTTTTATATTTGTTTCTAAGTCTTACGTTGACCTCATTTTTGTTGATGTTTTGTGAACATTACCTCGACTGACCTATAGAAGATACCTCTTGGCTTTGATCTTTCGTCCATGATCCAAGGCCAAGAAAATATTGTTTTTAAGGGTTGTACCTCCCGAAAGTGTGGTCCTGAGTGTATCATGATTCTTTTGGCGCATGGCCATAGTCGGAACAAGGCTTCCATCGTGTTTTTTCTATGCAATTTTCACAGACAATAATTAAACAAATGATAAACAACAGCGCCCTCCCAGCAATGCCGATCAAGCGCCAAAATTCATACCGCTAAGCATGGACGTGCGCTTCGGTGGGCGCTGGCTGCTAGAATCGGCAGCACTAGTTTTATTGAAATCTACATCGCGACTCTCGTCTCTTTTGTGATTGGTGTAATCTTCCACATCTCTCCGCTCTGCTCTTCTCTGCTTTGGTGGAGTCCGGGCTTTACCATGCAAACTAGGGCATGTCACTGTGGTTTAGTCACCCTATTACAGAAAAGTCGTTTTTCGAAAGACAGTTTGACTTCCAACAGCCCTTCGGTCTTGCCGCACATTGAAGTAAACTAATACCTTTGAACAGCGGCGATCAGAAGTGACAGAAGTACCATCGTACTTTCTGCGCCAGTAATTTGATTAAATTAGTACTACCGGTTGTAGTCGCTGCCTTTGCCTGTCGTAGAAATTCCATACTCTGTGAGTAAATAATCCCATTTTATTACGGTATTCCTTCTAACCTAACCTCACCAGCCAAAAATTCGAAAATTCGAATGGAATTCAGTGGAATTTAATGTTAAAATATTTACGTGATATGTCACACTGGAACCCAAAATACACGCCAGTGTTCTGTCTGAATGAGATCATGGTGCCACTTAAAGAATAAAATATTCACTACGATGAGAGAGACTGGTTTTAGTTAGGTATTTAAAATATCGGATGTAAAGCCTTGTATCCACTAGACAACAATTGAAGCGCAACACGTGATGCTCAACACAGCACAACAGCGCGCGACATGGCCAGCTGGCGCGTAATATGACGCGAAGCTTGTTGTTTGTTTCCGTACCACTTGCAGTTGATTACAGGGGGAGGCACACTTAGAACTAAGCGTCGTTTGACAGGTCGACATCTTCGATGAAAATAGTCATTTCTAACCCACCAACGACTTTTTGATGCATTTTTCGATAAAATTGCGGCCGCTGAAATCAATACTAGTTTCTCTGGCGACATGTTGTCGGCGACTGATCATGCGTAGACAGACAACGTTGCTAAACAAAAGTTCCGCGCTAACTTGCAACATGTCGCGCGCCAAAGATGCCTAGTGGACACGAGGCTTAAACGCCCCAATTTACTCATTCTGTGCTGATAATGATGTGACTTTCGGTGTAATTTTTACACCTGTCACTTATTTTAGCGCATTTTATGATTTATTTCGGATTCAATTTGGCATTTCTATGATCTCTAGGCATTTCTTTGATCTCGTCTAGTTTACTCAGCTGTAAGTAGTAGCATGTTGAAGGATAAAATATTTTTGGGGTTTCTCAGGGCAGCATTTTGGGACTGCATTATATTTGAAATTCAAACACATTTTCGTCGAGTTTGCTACATGAAATATTATGTGATAGCTGCAAATATAAGGCAACAGTTTAATATATTATAAGCAGAGGTCGGAATTAGGTAGAATTGTTTTTGTACTTGCATCGAAATGTTGATATTAATATGGATCTTCCCTAGCGTGTGCGCATTGGAATTTTGCAACTTCGGACATCCGATGTCGGATGGTTTAAATTGTGTAAAAGTAAATAACTTTTTTATTTAATAAATCACGGGATTTTTCTATTCTTTAAAATTAATCTTGGGATTTGAGGCTTATCCACTTTATTCTTTTGCTGTATGAAATCAGTGTAAGTACACAAATAACTCTTCCTAATTCCGACCTCTGATTATAAGGCAACAGTTTAATGTTCATAGAAAACTTTCAATAACAAGTGTCTTTAGTGTTGTGCTCGCAAGAGCTACTGCTGTCCTGAGATGGTTCCAGATTCGTTCTCCAGGTAAGCAAAGAGTTAATTATTATGTTTTTCCATTAGGCCTTTCTCAGTAGCAACCCGAAGTTTTGATTTGTACCAGGTTTATGGCAATAAGCACCCCCTACTACAAGGGACTTCCTAAACATAGGTACCTGGCGAAATGTGGGGTATGTACTTGTACTATATATAGTTACGCCTCAATCAAACACTTCAGGGAAATACAAGTGTGTTGGTAATATTTAAAATTCGTTCAATAGTGCTTCTGTTTCTACTGGTTTAGATTGATTTGGTTTTAACATATTTTTTGAAGGTAAGGTAGGTAGGCACCATCATTAATGGCCATTGAAAAATATAGTGACGTACACGACCTTGAATACGAATAGAGCACGTACAATGCCAATACTTGTGCAACTGGGGCAGTATAGAGCTTGGAGTAGATAGTTTAGCGGACGAGGGCGGCAGGCGGCGCAGGCGCGGTGGGCCGAGGGAGTATTGATCGTTGGCTGCAAGTTGCCGCCAGTGCGCGCGCAGGAGACGGGTCTAGTATCGGTCCAATGATGGCATGAGGTTTTCCCGCGCAGAGAAACAGCGCATAGCTGCGCGCAAGGCCAAACAAAGGGGCGAAGAGAGGGGTGTCCTCCGAGGGCGCGAGCTCGGCCCGGGACCCTCACATTACGTAACATTAAACGCACAGGACGGCGCACAAACAATGTGATTTTATTTTATCTTAAAATTTTCTACTGTTTTTGATTACTTATACAATTTTTAGGATTAGTATTGTGATATTATGTTAACTCGCGAGCAACTAATTGAGTTCTTTTTAACCTATTATAATTTTAGATCTACTTTATATCCAATATCTTGCAAAAAATAAAACGAAGTAAATTCTAAAAATGTTTCAGTGAAACGGAAGTGAAAATTTTCGAGACAGTGATGATTTTTAAATTAAAATCAATCGTTCGGTTTAGAATAACATATTAATAATAGTTATATAAGTAGTACTTAAGGATAATGAAAACGTTTTCTAAACAAATGAATAGTATTGCCCTAAATGTGACAATGCGAAATAATTCATTTCATTAGAAAGAAAGAAGTCTTCTCGCTACAGTCATATGTCGTGCTGATATTCTCAAAATGACTATGGGTAAGTTTTTAATGATGTCCTTTAAAATAAGTGCCAAATTCACTTACATCGTCTAAGTGAATTTGGCCCTTATCTATACCTTAATAATCTTATACTATGGATTCAGATGCGAGTTTGAGAAATTTTCTTGTAGAGAACCACATTTAAACTTGTACCTGTAACAAAGCATTATCGATTGCCGTCGGTAGTAAAAGCACAGAGAGCCCAAATATACTAGATAAATATACCTATACCTACCTACGTATACTTGGCACTTTGGTATGTGAGAGGAGCCCCTGGCTAAATAATAACAGGTTAGGGGTCGATCTTCAGGGTTAAGAAACGCTTGCCAAGGTTGGCTCGTAGATGGGTGAACCAGTGAATTACACACCGAGTTTCCTCCAAAGCGCGTTATACCGTTAATCCCAGCTGTCATTTGTAAATCTTGGGAAGTCGTTACAGTCAGTGGCCCGAAAGTCTGACCTGTCTTACCAAGGAGTATCATATTTACCTAATAATTAGGTTGTGGAGGTCAGATGCATTAAAAATAATGGTATTCAAGTGCATCCGGTTAGACTGGAAGCCGATCCCAACATAGAAGGGAAAAGCTTAGCTGCACGCGTAGCATGGCCGCTGTAGAAACGAGTTTTGTCTACGGAAGAATCGACATAATGACAGATAGACAATGACAACGTGTCAGTTTGTCTATTCTTCCGTCGACATAGCCCGTTTCTATGGCGGTCATGCTACGCGTGCAGATGATGAATTTTGTATGTGAATCTAATGACGACAGCCTCATTAGGCATTATGTTCAAGAAACTCGCTTGCGTCAAGGAGGACGACTTCGGTTGATCTTTGTGCTAGCCCACCGATGAAGACAAGACGTTAGACGCAGTAGGACGTGTCAGGTTCCGATAGAGAATCGTTATGTCTGTTACACATTTATTATACTTGTCTGTCTATCCTGATAATACCTAGTTATAGTTTTACAGAAAAAAAATATCTCAGTTTTGCCACACTGTTATTATTTAATAAGTACTTACTTATTTACCTATTTCGGAAAAGTGCAGATGCCTCTTCTGATATGACTTGCATCATTTTTCATATTTACCTAAACTACCTATCTGATCTATTTAGTTGACTGTACTAAGAGACGTTAAGCAATGTGGGCCCTTCCTAACGGACTATGATTCGCAATTTCGCAAAAGATATTTGTTACTTATTCAAAGTGTATCCGATTTTCCTTATCCTAGCTGGTTTCATTCAGGACGGAGAAATAGAGTTTCGTAACTCTAAAGAAAATCATTTTCAGAAGAAAAAAATGCGCATGAATTTTATTTGGCATATTCACGTTCTATTCAGTAGCTGTATTGTTGAAACTGGTGTCCTGTTTCCATAAACACCTTGTAAACACTGACTTGTCTAGGAATACTTGCAAAAATGTTGCCATACTAGGTACCTACGTCATATCAAAGATGCAACTCATATGTTTATAATAGTAGCCGTCTGAACGAGGCTATTCCAAGCAGACAAACAATACAAGATGCGTTGCGTCACCGGATGAGCGTGGCGACTGAATCGCAGTCTCTCAATTCTGATGCAGTCACTATGAGGACATGCTCACTTTGCTCACACCTGGTGACCCGGCCGATGAAGAAAGGAAGGATATTATGTTATGAATAGAACAATCATTAGCACACTTAGTTTAATCTTCTTGATAATATTATGGATGGATGTCTGTTATTCTTTCACACAAAAATAATAGACAAAATAGAGCCCGACTTCTTTATTAATGTTAAGCACTCATTTGCCAATTGACGTTTTCAAATTTTTCTCTGCTTTTCGATTGCGGTTATGTAAGTTGACGCCGGGACGCCACACCTTATTTATTTGATTCTCATGTAGCTACATTTGTGTTTACAGTACCTTTGTGCAGAGTGAGGTAAAGGTAGGGCGGGTACCTCTGTACTATAACCTATTTATCTGATTTTGTAACAAAACATACTCTTAGTTAAGTGAGGAGCTCGTGGCTAAATAATAACAGCCGCACGTGTCGATCTTTAAGCTTAAGCCGTGCTTGGCGAGGTTGGTCCGTGGATGGGTGACCATAATTACATACCGAGTTTCCTCCGTGCCTCGGAAAGCACGTTAAGCCGTTGGTCCCGGCTGTCATTTGTATGTCAGTCGTTACAAAAGTCTAACATCCAGTCTTACCAAGGGGTATCGTATGACCCAAATACTGGGTTATGGAGGTCAGATAGGCAGTCGCTACATATAAAATACTGGTTCTCATCTGCATCCGGTTAGTCTGGAAGCCGACCCCAAGATAGTTTGGGAAAAGGCTAGGCAGTTGATGATGGCCTACTCTTAATTAAGTAAGATAAGAAGGTACGTAGATTCCTGGTAAGGTAAGGTACTTATGTATTATTATTAGATTTCATTTGCTAATATTTTCTCACGAGTTTCTCCTACTTACCCATTACTTTACTGTACATATCTTCCGGCAAGCGACTTCACGTTCTTTCTCCTCTTCTAATATGGACTTATGTACTACCTACATAGGGAAGTAGGAGAATGGGAAAAACACGGTCAATAGTATAGCGAATCATACAAAGTAGGTATACCAATTTTAAAAGGTCGCTTAATTTAGAATGTTACCTAATTTGTTTGTTAACGAGTGACATAATTTGAACGTTCCATCTAACCCGCCGGAATCTGAATGGAGTCACTGGAGTCAGTTTGTTTAGCGGCGCGCGCAGTGCGAACGTGCGCCCCGCAACGGAACTGTGCGCGTGAGTCGCGCCGCGCCTTCCTACGTCCGCGACTGTTCAGTGTCCACACTGTCCACCGTGGTTCCTCAAGTACTCTATGTCCACGGTTTGCGACGCGCTCCGATTGACACTTCCACCGTAATAATATCACGCTACAATTGAACCCAAGCGTGCGTGACGAAAATTCCCGCAGTTTTTTCACAATTCACAAAGCCGTTAAAACAACCATTGAAAGTTTCAATAAGTAAATAAATATCTGAAAAAGTTCATAAACAAATTGAATATGGAAACAAGAGACTCATTTGCTATCTTGGACATCAACATTGGCGAAAAGAAAGATGCTGACACAGAGAAAACTAATACCAACGACGTTGTTATGAAAAAGAAGGCCTTTTCCACCGTTATCAAAATTCGTAAGTGATCCATTAAGTACGCTGAAAATAATAAAAAAAGAGACGAGAGACGAAAAGAGTGAACATTCAATCAAACTCTATTGATGTTAATGATGGTTAAAGAATTTTCTAATAGTCACAAGTTTGTTTATTTGTTGTTATAGTGTCAATAGAAATACATAATCTGTAGTAATTTCAACTGGCTAACTATCACGGTTCATGAGATACAGCCTGGTGACAGACGGACGTACGGACGGACGGACGGACGGACGGCTGGACAGAAATCTCAGCAATAGGGTCCCGTTTGACCCTTTGGGTACGGAGCCCTAAAAAGTAGGAAGGTATTACGTCATTAGGAAATTTGATTTTTTTCACTTCTTCACTTTTATCTTTCTCTACCTTTTGTAGTAAGCGATGACTTATTGTCGGGCCTACGCTGTCCTCTCATACTTAGGTACTATCGCTGTAACATCCAAATATTGAAGAACCAAATGATTTTAAAAGAGTAACCATGGAGTTTCTTGCCGGTTCTTCTCCATAGGAAACGATCAACCCGAACCGTGCCTCTTCTGTCGACGTTTTATAAATGCCCATGTAGGCCTATGTAAAAAAAAATATTTTGATTTTGAATTAAAATTATGTCATATAACGCATAATTACAAAATAAAGTCCATACGGTTTTTCCAACTTTGGTAAAGAATTATAGGTGGAGGTACCGACCTCTACCTACAATATAATTATTTCCGGACCTACTACTTGTTTTTGGAACTATGCCTTGTAGTTGTCGCTCCGCTCGCTATACCTACCTCATAAAACTCTGAATGTCCCATCCTCTCACCAACCACTTGTGACTATCACAAAATTCTTTAATAAGAACAATAGAGTTTGCTTGAATGTTCACACAGCATACTTGACAATCTTGCAAGAAAAATGATTGCCGTCATAGTACGCTATCCATTGTCTAACTGTAAGATCGTGGGAGGAACCTAGATCGCAGAGACAGGTAGGTACCTATAATCAAAAACCTTTTCCATTTTATCATAGAATCAAATAAAAAACTTTCCCAAATGTTGTATAACATAGTTCTCTGTAGATCAGGTAGGTATAAATCAATGAGATTTTAAATAATAATAAAGTATGTAATTAGGTCATGCGGCGCCTTTAATTTCGTTTCGCAATAGATAAGAAGAAGGCTTTGTGCGTGTGTAATGTGGCTGACTGGCACGTTCGTCGCTTCCGCTAGTCGTCCTCATTGTCCTCGATATCAGGTGGCACGCGCCTCGTCCCTGGGCGGCGAGCTGCGAGCCACGACGAGGCTCCAAGGGAACCAGTCCGTGTCACACTCCGGTGCACGCGCGTTGCAATGCCCTGCTTCCTAAAGCTAAACAGACTTAGCTTAAATCGTACGCACACAAAGAGAATAATAAACGGTCTACTGTTGTAAACTAATTAATGTTAATCACATAACTTCCGTAATTAATAGTAGGTCAACTCAATGTTAGGTAGGACAGTGGTCATCACAGATTGGAAACATGTTCTGATGACATGAACTTGAGAATTTTGCAGTAGTTTTTGAAAGGTAACACGTATATATTAAACGGATCTATCAGCGGTACGTATACAGGAAACGGTGTTTACTAAATACCTTAGCCAAATACTTAAACCTAATGTATGTCGGTATCGTATCGATTGCTACATAACTGATGATAAAATATGTACAGACGAAGTGCATGTCGAACCACGCACGATGTAGGGTTCTAGTTGTCACGATGAATATGATGAGATGAGCAACATCGATTTTATCGGCTGCAAAAATAAGATGGATTCCATTATACTTTTCGTTAAAAGAAAACTCAAGTTTGTTTTCAACTATGGGATCCAGATCCAACGATCCAGATCCACTTACTTAAACTGCGTTGATTTCCATATCCCTCGGTTAAATACAATATTTACTGATTAGTCTCCGAATAAAATTGGCTGTATGACATCTGGAGTTCCGGACAAATGGCCAAACGTAGAAAAATTAATTATAAGGGTTCCATTTTTTACCATTTAGCGACGGAGCCTAAAAACTGATCCAAGTTTTTACTTTGATCAACCGTGTTATGTTAATATTGTAGAAAATTGATAATAAATCAGGATGCCCGACAGTTTTACAGAACGACGGCTGCACGATCTCATAAAAGAATCCACCACTAGTTATACTAGTCAATAGTCATTCGTAAATTACTAATACGGTGGATTAGACTGAACTGGTGTTTCTAAAACCATGAATAACATAGAACATTTAATTTTGTTGACAGAACGTGAACGTGGTGAGCGTGACTACATCGGGTTCGCGACCCTGCCCGAACAAGTGCACCGAAAGTCGGTGAAGAGAGGGTTCGACTTTACCCTCATGGTAGTCGGTGAGTCGGGGCTGGGCAAGTCAACACTCATCAATAGCTTATTCTTAGGAGACCTTTACAGAAACAGAAAAATACCTGACGCCCAAGGTAAGGACATTTGTCAGCAAGAAAGAATGCTATTAAACAGCAACAAAACCACGTGCTTCAATATTTATTGTTCACATTGCAGACAGAATAGAAAAAACAACGACAGTTGAAAAGAAAACAATGGAAATCGAAGAACGGGGAGTAAAGTTGAGATTGACAATTGTAGACACACCCGGGTTTGGAGATGCCATTAACTGCGAAGACTCATGGAGGGTTTGTTCTGCATACATCGACGAACAGTTCAGACAATATTTCACGGATGAAAGTGGATTAAATCGCCGTCACATGCAAGACAATCGTGTGCATTGCTGCCTCTATTTCGTTCCGCCCTGGGCCCATAGGTAATACACATTTTGTTACAATAGAGACATAACTTTCTCTTTTGTTATTTTGTACATGCGTTGTCTTAGAAGCTATTGTGTTGTCAAACAAGTCCCTTCACATACCTACTTTAAATTATACTGTACGAACACTGTGGTCTGTGTAATGAGGCGAATAATTTCAAATTGACCAATTTGCCGTGGGTCTCCTATTCGGCCTAGAGTTTCGGTTTATGGAGAACATACACATCGACCCAATTCCGCTGTATAAATAGATTCCATCTCATATACTATCACCCGTGTGCAGTCTACGGCTGTACGTGTCGGGACGAGTGTATTATTTTTATTAGGTCAATTATGGTCAGAGCCATAGAGATAGGAGCACCGATGCGGAAGCACGCGTGCCGTTAATGTTGGGTATACATGAGTTAGAACAGATTAAACTTCAAAGAAAGAAACTAAGGTAGCTATTCAAAGTAAATCTTTCGCTATATTATTAAAATATCGAACGTAGATATAAATGTACGAACTGTCTATGAGTAAGTACCAAATAACACTATTTAAATTCAAACAGTTATTTTCAGAATATCTAATCGGTTACCGATAACAGGAAATTCATGAAACGTGTTTATTATTTAAATAATATTAATTCAATTAATCAACACTGTGCCCACAGAGCGAATACATATTGCGGGATAAATAATCAAAAATCCATTGGATATCAACGAATCTGATCGTCAACAAATAGTATGATTTATTTAGCGCATCGTAAACAGCTGTAACTCCACTTTATTTGATCACTAGTAATAAACAGATCAATAACAAGTCGATGGAGTATGGCTATTAAAACTCTTATGATGGCTATGCCAGCCGTTTCCCCTCCGAGATATTTCACAACATGCATTGACATCCAATCATGGTCGTTAAAAAGTCCATTGAGTAAATTTTGATTTACTAACACTTTCTATTAAATTCAATTGATAGGTATGGTGTTATCCTAACAAATTGGTTAAATGTACGGACGCTAGCTCATCAAGCTACAAAAATCTGTCTTTCTTTAATAGATATTCAACCTTACGTTTCAAAAGTACGGCTCAAGGTTGATTGGGTATATTTGTCAGTTTCGGATAGCTTGACCTGCTGGCGTGTGTACATCGAAAGATTTCGCTGATGCCAATGATATGTCGCCAGTGTGTTTTGTATGGGGCGGATAGGTACACCCTAAAATATAGAGCAACCTAATTATTTTCATCGTCATCATCTTTTAACAAATTAAGTTCTATTTTCTAGCGATCTGAATCATTGAATTACCGAAAAATAGACTTGAGTGACATAGTATACAGCAATATGTTGAGAATAATGTAGATAGGTATCTGTTTATACAGGATGCGAGTTTGTCGCTTAACAAATCCCAATTTGACTAATAAAAACAATGTAAACTAATACAACGGCCCATTACAGCTTACGTCACGTGGACTTGGAAATGATGAGACGACTGCACCGTAAAGTGAACATTGTCGTAGTGATAGCGAAAGCGGACTCTCTCACAGCAGCCGAGGTGAAGCGGCTAAAAATGCGCATACTCAACGATCTGGAAGAATATCAAATACAAGTACGAACAATTTATTCGTAGAAAGTCTTAAGTGCTTTTGATTATTAACCTAAATGCAACTATACATTCTGTGAATTGTTTATTAGGTTTATCAGTTCCCTGAATGTGATAGCGACGAAGATGAGGAGTTCAAACAACAAGACCGTGAGTTGAAAGCGGCGGCTCCATTCGCTGTGGTCGCTTCAGATGTAGTACTAGAGGTGGGAGGCAAGCGAGTGCGTGGGCGGCAGTACCCATGGGGAATCGTCGATGGTAAGTTTCTCTTCTGTCAGTTAAACTAAAACTTATCTTAACATACATATTACTTTTTTTGACAGTTATTTTTTGGATTTGCCAGAACAGAATACCAGCGTAGCATCATGTTAAGATTGGCGTCTTACAGGGTTTATTTTACTGTATTTAGTTTCACTCAAGATACCATCATGGATCGATGATAGATCATGATCTGATGATGATTAGAATATCTTTCTAAACAGAAACTCGCGGGGATGAGCCTCGATCATCATTTGTGACCGTCATTAAACAATGCCATTAGTACATTAATATGTCTATAGTTAGTAAACACTAACTCTGTTCTAAAACAAGTATCAAATAATAGATCGCATTCACATCCGGCGACCGTGGTCAACGTAAATAACACAACAACAAATTACTCATCGGTGACAATGTGTTTGAAAACGATGCAGCAAGCAACAAATATACATCATCTCCGTTTCCCACACTACTTGTAAAAGTAGGCACTTAAAGACTTATTATTTAATCTAGATGTAATAGAACCACATAAATCATAATGTAGATAGGATATGCTCGCGTTATTTTTTAGAAGAAATAAGATAATGCGGTCTCCAGGATTGTTCCTTGCAGCACACCGCAGCGAAAACGCGCGCTTCATTGCGTTTCACATTTTATTGATATCTATAGCAACAGTAGATACGTAGGTATCTAGTTGCTGTTGCATTTTATTGATATCTATAGCAACAGTAGATACATACTATTACTATTAAATATCAGATAGATAGGTGTTGAAGGCACACTACCTACCCATTTGTATATGTTGTACACGTACTATGGTAGTTCACATGTTCATAACGTGTAGGTAGGGCCCACAATTAAATAACAGCTGAAATATATTATTATCATTATTTGTAGGAGCTCGTGGCCAAATAATAACAACCCCAAGGTGTGTGGTGTTCAAAGTTTTGCGAACTGGTCTGCGGATTGGTGACAATCTATTACATAGAGGGTTTACTCAGTGTTTCTAAAAGGGTCCCGGCTATCATTTGTTACAGTACGTTACAGTAGTCCGGCCTGAAAGTCTGACCAGTTTTGTATCATATGCAAAGTAACTGGGTCCTGGTTGGCAAATAGGCAGTCACACCTTATAAAATACTGGTATTCAGCTGCATCCAAAAAGACTGGAAGTACAAAGGCTTGGCAAATCGAGATCATAATAATATTTTTGTTGGAAACTAATTAGAAATAATTTGTCATGTAAACAGTGGAGAACCCACGGCACTCGGACTTCACGAAGCTGCGGACGATGCTGATCTCGACGCACATGCAAGACCTGAAGGACGTGACGCAAGACGTGCACTACGAGAACTTCCGCGCGCAGTGCATCTCGCAAATATCGCAACACGCAATGCGGGAGAGAGGGTTTGTAAATATTACCTTTTTTCTATCCCTTCTACTTCATCATCATCATCATCACCAAATCAGCCGAATGATATGCACAGTGTTTGACCAAGAATCCTTCCTTTCTTCTTCAAGGAAGGAAATCCAGCGGTCCAGCTTTACTCTCTGTGACCCTATTTCATGTCTACTAACAAAGTTCTTAAATGTTTCACAAGACGGTGTCCTATTCAATTTCAACGTAAATTAGGGAGAAATAAGAGCCCAAACCGCCCACAGTACTTGCATTAACGGTCACGCTGACCTCTCTAACTAGACTAAATTGCCCGTGCTAAATAAAAGAGGGTTCACCTCAATAGACCATAAGTAGGGTCCCGATCCCATGAGCTGCTACTAACGTTAAATTAGTGCAGTAGATAGAATTAAAAAAGGCGTCGGTAACTATATTAAGATCAACAGCATTTCATTGGTTTAGATACTTATTGTGAGCAGCACCCAAAATTGCTCCGTGTAGATCGCGGTAGTCAAAATTACATTTTACCTAACAATAGGTAACTTAAAAGTTCTAAAATAAACATGATATTCCTTTGTCTTGAATCAAGTCGACAATGTCAATGCATTTGCAGTTTACTATCTTCACTTCAAAAATATTAAAGTCATTTTGATGTTTGGGTTAGGGTAGGGCCGTCCAGATACTGCTTGGATTTTCTGCTTATATAGGACCAAGGCAAAGGAAAAGTCCGACACGACACACAGCCTAGAAGCCACTGAGTACTTTCTATTAGTAGGCTAGGGTTTAATGTTTTATGCAGAGTGTTTACAATAGCTCTGCTTAAAAGCTGGTTGGAGCGTTTTCTATTAAGGTTCCATTTCCATTTGACATTCACTAGAAGCTACTTGTTTTACCTTTTTTAAACTATTGTCTACAGAAAGCTGAAGAGAGACTCGATGGGGAACAACAACGACGTAGTTATCACGGACACCGACCGCCTGTTGCTGCAGAAAGACGAAGAGGTAACACTTGTACTTTTTATTCAACCCGATTTAATTACATGCATGCTCCTTTGGTGTTAATTTCCTAAAAGGATAGGTTAGTATGCAACGAATTACGTCATTTTATACAATTGCTTCGACTCGACCTCACGGCTGTATTAGGCTGCTGAAATTTTTCAAACGACTAATTAACTTTACTCTCAACGGAAATTACTAGTAAGAACACGTTTTGAATTTATAAACTAAGTAGTAGGTGATTTAATTTATAAGTTCTATACGACACCATTCATATCGTTCATGTGCCGATTAATCAATAAGTTTTCTTTTCTTCACAGATCCGACGTATGCAAGACATGTTGACTCAAATGCAAGAAAAACTCAAAGCTTCCGATAAAAATCATGACAGTATTATAGATGTATAGAAAATAGACTGCAATGTATGTAGGTAGCATAGCATTAAAAATTACCTACTCACATAGATATATAATAAAATGAGAACCTCTTTAGAAAATTCAAAATGAATTTAGATTTTTATAAATATAATAGTTAAATATATGGTGGAATAATTTTACAGTAAATTTCAAAGACAACCTAGGACTTATTTTATATAGATGGCTATCAATTTTATGGTTAAAGAGCGAGGTACACAACACAAAAGTAATGTATGCAAATAAAATATTATGGAGTTCCTCGCTCCAAACCTGGGGCTAGCCGTGGTGCGATGAGGAAACAGCAGTAGCGTCTGATGTGCCATGCCATGTCCAATATTGATGTGCACTAAATTGGAACGCGTGCTAGACGCCCACGCCGACGCCATTTCCGTAACGCAAGGAGCCAGTTTGCGTAGAAGAAAATATCAGACCTTTTTTGTTCAAAATGGTCGATCGAACCATTTGTCTATCTTTATCTTTAAGTCCAATTTAGACAAAATTAACATCTTATTATGTAACCTCTGAAGTAGGTAGTTATATTTTTATCTCTGCACGTGTAGCATGACCGCCGTAGAAACGGGCTGTGTCGATGGAAGAATCGACAAACTGAAACATTTTCATTGTCTATCTGTCATTATGTGGATTCTTCCGTAGACAAAACTCGTTTCTACGGTGGTCATGCTACGCGTGCTGCAATAAGATTAAACTTAGTCTAAGTAGGCATACTTATTATTAGTCCTAAAATCAACTCTTTTTTTTTGTATAGTTGTTATCCACTTACGTCATTTTTACTTTAAAGTTTCTCGTGAAATGATCATTACGAGTGGACACGTTCATTTCACAATAATTCCATTGAAAAATAATGCAACGTTCTATGTAATGTAGGTACCAAAAACATTTTATAAATGCTAACATGTAGGTAGATATATTAGAAAATTCACGACACTCAACACTTAACATTACAAGGCAATTACTAGTTTTCTTACGATTCTTTTTTAATTAAAAATGTTAATAATTAATTATTATCTAGGTAGGTACCAGTTAAAAACAACCAAACACTATAATTGTCACTGTCTAGGCATACCAAAGCGTTTAATGTAATATGAATTTTGTATCTATATTATTGAAATTAAACAGTAAATTGATACTTTACCTACCTTTACCTTTTATTGTAAAACAAACCCTGCCCAGACCTAAGCCTAAATACTAACTGATCAAATTTTTCAAAAGAAAAATGTTCTTTTCCAGCTTACAATAAAAGTTGGTTGAGAGAAACAGACTAAATGAGGGTTGTGCCTCATCTAGTCTGTTTGTCGCCTTTGCAATTGATGGTTCTGAGCGACTGTATAGGAAAGGAGCATTGAAAAATGAGATTCCGTGCTGCCAGATAAGGTTCAACCCCAGCCCCCGTATTCACAAACGCTTCGATTCGATTTCGATTCGACAAGTCTTATGTCTATCTTGTTTTGGCATTACCAAAGCGAGCGAGATAGACATACGTTATTCCGAATCGAAATTGAATCCGAGCGTTTAAATACGGAGGCAGGTCTGATTCCGATAATTTATTTGGCTTTTATCTCGGCCGTACGTTCCCATGGGATAATTACAATCGACACTCGTAGTTCATGGGTGTACAGAACACCAAGTAAAATAATAATGTAGCCGTCTAGGCCCGCTTGAAATATACCCAATAATCAAATCAATACGATCAGTTCCTTGATCCTAACTAACGTCGAACACCTTGTACGTTTTTTATGTAGGAAGATACACTTCGAATCTGCGAGCTCCAAACCGAATTCTTAATCCACTGACATTATAAACTCACTTTTTGCATCTAGATGACAGAGGGCGTTCCACAGGGTTCAACATTGGGTCCGTTCCTGTTTTTAAAAGACAAACCCAGGAAAAGACAAATGGACATGAAGACAACTTTAGAAAGCCTTGGACACAATCATCTTGGTATATCGAAAAAACTACAATCTTAGAAATAGCTGCGGCATGTCCGATAGAGAAAAGCAAGATTTATTATATGAGAATTGAAATTGACAAACTTACATGAAAAAAAACCCACTGACGAGTCTTTTATAACGTGAATTGATAATATGTACTTCATTTCTTATATGTATTATAAATGCATAAAAATAGAGGATTCTCTGTCTAGAAAGACTGGATATCAAAGCACAAAGAAATATTCAGTCTGTGGGTCATCTGTGTGTCAAATTTGCAAATTGTCAAAATTGTCAAATGAACAATAGTGATTTTATGAATTCTTTGCTGCGGGTGAAAAATTAAACATTAATATTTGATATAAGCATTTTAATAAGCGTAAAGTTGAGTCCACTAGAATAGAGTATGCGATAGTATTTTTTAGTAATCAAATAGAAATTCAAAATGGGTGACAGGGACCTTTCTATGGGTCCCCGACAAGGTGTAACCTATCCAAGAAAGGTTCAGTATTGCGGTAATTGTTCTATGCCGATAGAATATTGTGAATACTATCCCGAATACGATAAATGCAAACAGTGGCTTGAAAAAAACCTGCCAACAGAATTTGAAAAAGTTAAAATCGGTGAGTTTTTTTTGTGAGATTCTTGACATAACTAGGTTAAGTTTATCCATGGATTTTCGTATATATTTAACAATTAAGTAAATGGAATATGGAGTGACAAAGGAATCACAACTCTTTATCTGATTCACTAATTAATTTACTACTCATTCCAGATGAAGAAGAAAATGCAGGTGGTGAAGAAGAAAAGAAGCGTCAGAAGCGCGGTGGCAAAGGCATGTTGAAGTCAAAGAAAAAGGAAGATGTTCCCAAGCTGGTGCAAGTGTCTAGGGCCCCACGTGGCAAGAAGAAATCTGTCACTGTAGTATCTGGACTGAGTACTTTCGGTAAGCATTTGTTATCAGTTTTATGTTTTCTTTATTTCAAATATCTTAATATAATCACCATTGGCAGCTACCCACTGCAAAAAAATATAGGCCTCCAGGTATTAGTTTTATTGACTCACAAAGTACTCACATGCCTTTGCTAAACCCTAAACCTATTTTTGCCTTTAAGATGAAGTAGACCAGTGAAACCCAGATAGATGTCATATATATAAATATAAAGGCTAATGTGTAATCTGTTATAATAACTGAATTCTTTTTACTTTTTCAGACATTGATTTAAAGGTAGCAGCAAAATTCTTCGGCACAAAGTTTGCTTGCGGCTCTTCCGTTACTGGTGATGACGAGATTGTAATTCAAGGCGATGTGAAAGATGATCTTTTTGATATTATTCCAGAAAAATGGCCTGAGGTATTTCATTGAACACAATTTAGTCATTTTTAAAGAATTGTACTTGTCTCATAGAATCTAAAATATTATAATTATGCTCTCTTCCAAAACACCACCACAAAATGTGCCTGTGATTGCATTTATAGTGCCACATACTATTTGCTAGACAAATATTTAACCTGAACAGTGTTTTTACTTTTGGAATAGAGTGTAACTTTAAAAATAGTGAAGATTTACTAGTTAGATGAACTGAGAGTAAATCTTATTCACATCACTTATATTAATTACTCTTTTCTATTATATTTTCTTTCTTTTCTTTTCAGATTGATGAAGATAGTATTGAAGACTTGGGAGATCAAAAAAGATAGTCACAACTTTAGTGAATTTATATTAATTGATAATGCTTTATTTCTTAACTACTTTGATAGGTGGTCAATCAAATAAAATGTCGAAAAACATAACCATTTCTCGACTTTAAATATTTTTTTGAACATTTCCTCTATGTTAATTTGATTGTATAATATAATAATAACGACGTTATCAACTTTGGCACCCTCTCTAACTTTTACCGTTGTAAAAATTTTAAGAACTAAAGCATTATCAAAATTTTCTTATTTATTTTATGAGCTTCATAATTTGAATAAAGATGTGGAATGATTGTTTAGTTTCTATTTTCATCTTGGAAACATTTTTTATCAAAAGAAACAAAGTTTTATTCAATTATGTTAATTTGTAGAACTTACTCCAAAGCATCATAACCATGGACACAAAGTACGACCATAGATAACAAGTACAAGAGCACATCCATACTATACTATAATATACTATCCATACTAATATTATAAATGAGAAAGTCACTCTGTTTGTTTGTTTGTTACCTTTCCACGACTAAACGGATCTTAACGAAATTTGGCAAGAAGATAGATTTCAACCTGGGGAAGGACATAGGCTGTATATCATCACGCTACGACCAGTAGGAGCGGAGCAGCAATGAAAAATATTGTGAAAAAGGGGAAAATGTGACGCAGACGAAGTTGCGCGGGACAGCTAGTACTCCAAAGATCTTTTGACTCATGTCATTGAAAAGGGGCCATTCAGTAGTGCATGCTACACTATCTAAGCAAACACTTCTGAATTATTAAATGTAAAAGGGTATTTGCAGAAAATGAAAAAAAAAACGGGATGTTTCTATTTGCCTATGCACCCAAAGATCCGTCCACCTTAATGTTGAGGGAGGCGTCTGATTATTCGGTCTCTGACTGGTAGCCACCTAAAAAGTCAGATATTTCGTACCAACCTAACTTAAAATATTCGGTGGAAGCGAAGACCACGAAATTCAAATTTTCTTACGTTTTTAGGATTCCGTACCCAAAGGGTCAAACGGGACCCTATTACTGAGACTTCGCTGTCCGTCCGTCCGGCCTTCTGTCACCAGGCTGTATCTCATGAACCGTGATAGTTAGCGAGTTGAAATTTCTACAGATTATGTATTTCTGTTGACGCTATAACAACAAATAATAAAGACAGAACAAAAATAATATTTAAGGGGGGCTCCCATACAAAAAAGTTTTTTTTTTTTCGTTTTTATAGATAATGGTACGAAACCCTTCATGCGCGAGTCCGACTCGCACTTGGCCGGTTTTTTTTGCAATTTGCCAGTCAGTCACTAGCTGTATGTTGATTAAAACATGACTTGCGGCCGTAGCTAATATGGCTTAACTGAGTTATAATCATTAAAATCACCAATACAATCATCAGAGTTCATTTAACCCCATTGAATGACATCTTCACAAAATAATCATTCACCTTTTACTGGTGGTGGCAATATATATGTAGCGACCTACAAAAAGCAACTTGCTACAAAAAGTACTACAGCGCCAGCTATACGACGGAAGAACTAACAACAATTTCCTACATCTCGCAAGCAAAGTTTACATCGACTTAAGACTATACATATAGAGAAACCCCACAACAACTGTCAGGCAGTAGCCCACCAGACATAACACCTCTCTGGTCGGAGGATCCTCCCTTTTCAACGGAGTATCGAGGAACTTTACACCCTGTTCCTCATATCCCTAAACTGGTGACCCGGAAATGGATGTCAGCGCAGCCTTCGAGCAACGTGACGTCATCATCATCAACGGAACTTCCCTCAAGCTTTCGAGCAGCGAGTCTCACAGCCAGCCAGCTTCAAATAGGTATCCCTGACCACCAGCATGCAGTGGAAGCGCATTCCTGGTCAGCACCCTCAGACTCTCTTCAAGCGACCTTGGCACAGCACACTGCACTTTCGGCCGGTCGGGAGCTTCTACCTCCCGGTCGACACCTCTCTCGCTGTCTGCCAAATCACGGCGCTGCACTACGTCCGACGCACTGGAGCAAACGCAGTGCCGGCCCTACTCACCACCGCAGTCTGTTCCGACGCACCGTGAACAATGCAGCAACGAGTTTCCACCTGGCACGGCATAATACTACAAACTGACTCATGCGACTATCGACCTCCGGTCTCCAGGGGGGTCGGAAATCGGTTTTTTCGGTTTATTTTTTACAAGCTTTATTTAATAAAATGGAAAAATGTGTACAAAGGAATGAAAATGCAAGTCCTATCAAAATATGAGCATTTTTTGATAAGACTACCAAATAATGAGCATTTTTTGAACTTCAATAAGCTACAACTACTAAATAACAATATAAAAAGTTTCTTTTCTTAATGCATAAACAACAACATTAACAAACAATAACATTATCATCATTTCAGCCGAAAGACGTCCGCTGCTGGACATAGGCCTCCACCAAGTGTCGCCACAACCACATTGACCGGTCCCGTGCGACTCGCATCGAGATCCAGCGGATCCCCGCAACCATCACCAGGTCATGAGTCCACCTAGTGGGAGGCCTTCCAACGCATCGTCTTCCGGTTCGGACCTAGGGTAGATCTAACTTCGAAAAAGAGGTCAATCTTCGAATCAGACTCCGCTGGGCAGCATTCGGGAAGTTGCGTGGTATCTTCTCGTCCAACTTACCGCAGTGTCTCAAGACGAAAGTCTATGATCAGTGTGTTTTGCTAGTGTTTACAAACGGGACCGAAACGTGGTCTCTCACAATGGGCCTCATCATAAGGCTTAAAGTCACCCAAAGGGCAATTGAGAGGGCTATGCTCGGAGTTTCCTTGCGTGATCAAATCAGAAATGAGGACATCCGCAAGAGAACCAAGGTTACCGACCGACCGCGAACCGGAAGACGATGCGTTGGAAGGCCTCCCACTAGGTGGACTCATGACCTGGTGATGGTTGCGGGGATCCGCTGGAGGTCTGGTCCTGAAGTCGGACTGACATGGTGGCGTCTTGTACAAACACTTCAACACCTCGATGTAGTGATAATAGTCAATTTGGCACTGTTGGAGAGCATGCAGTACAGCCTAAGTGTCGATCTAATCGAAGGCTTTCTCGTAGTCCACAAACGCTAAACAGAGAGGAGGTTTTACTCTTCGGTGTTCTGTATAACCTGTCGCAGCGTATATATGTGGTCTACGGTGCTAAAGCCTTTTCGGAATCCGGCTTGTTCGGGAGGCTGACCAAACCTGGGCACGAGACGATTCGTGATGACTCTTGAAAACAACTTGTAGACATGGCTTAGAAGTGAGATGGACCTAGATAGTTCTTCAACCGGGAATTCCCCTTTTTGAAGAAGAGTACCACCACATGACCACACCCAATATTTATATTGTACTTTTTTTGTTTTCCCTTATAAATAAAATTAAAAAAATATAAAAATCGAAATCGTAATAACCGGGTTTACATTGCTATAAAAAAAACCGGGTTTGTCTCGGGTGACTTTGGCACTTGGCAATGTTACTTACTTCAGAAACTAAATATTCGCATTACCTCCACGACGGTAGCGAAACGGCGAAGCCATAAATTTTTACTGGTATGTATAATTTGTGAAGTTAGGGTCGGTAGAGTTAGGCCGTGTAGATTCAGAAGCTTGGCTCTACATGAGATCTGGATATCTTTTTCACAGGGCAAACCTTATGTGGCAACATTTTAAATGAAATGTTATTGGTGGGATTGTAATTATGTGATTTGAAGTATTTATATTCCAATCCTGTTGGACTGGCGCCCGTTTTGACAACGAACCCTTTGGATTAATGATCTAAATAGTAGAAATTAAATTTGTAATCTGGTATCATTGTTTAATCCGAACGGTTTCCCTTTGTAGTTTTTCCATAATAAAATATTTTATAGTGAATAAATAATGGCAGATGGGTTTATAAGCAGTCGTTTACACGGCGCTGTAATTTAAGCCAAACATGAATTAAGAAATCGACTATATTTTTTAAACTAAAAACCAATTAAAAAGTTGAAAACTAAAGCAGAGATCTGTGCTATTTTGCTGGTTGTTTTAAAATAAATTGAGTTAAGTGATCGTTAATCCAATTGTATAGGTTTAATAGTCGTACTAGGCCGTATATTTTGCTGTAAAATACTGTGATCACACGGTAGCATTTGATCAATTAATTCAATATTATAGCACTAAGTAGTTCTAGATAGTTTTATTTTCTACTGTAAATAATAAAAAAACTTGGTTAAATCGTGATTATTATATAACGTGAAGTTTTTTATCTAAATTTTTTTTTTAATTGCAATAAAGTATTTTTGTTTTGTGGTAGTTTTTTTTACTCCTAATGGGCAACATCGTTTTCTACTTCGCAAAACAACACAAAATAAAATCACTTTACTCATTTTGCATTCGTTGTGTGTTGTGTTTTGGTAAAACAATAATGATGATACGTTAGTGTTAAAACAAAGTGAAATTATTACTTTTAATGGAAGCATGGAAGTGATTAGTAGCTAATTGTGATCATAATGTAGCGCTCAGTCAAGTTCCGAAATCCATTATCCCTAAAAGTTATTGATCTTTTTATTGTATGAGACTGTAAATAAATATAAACTTTAAGAAACATGTCTGTGGTCAAAGGAAAACTCGTGAAAATGGAAGTCATCCAAGTTGGTGAATATGAATTCACCAAACAAGACATAATAGGGCACGGAGCTTTCGCCATGGTATACAAAGGAAGGAAGAGAAAGGTATGTGTATGATCTCAAATTCCATGACGCGCTTTTGTTCTAACTTGCCTTCAGAAACACATCTAATGTTTTAATTTAATCTTGAAAGTAGCAGATTCTCGATTGCGTAAAATAACATGTTCTACGATAATAGTTAATTGATTTGTTTCGATCGCGGGAGGTGGTATTTCGTCGTATTTATGTGCCCAATTCTGCACTAATTTTGCAATCTTAGTTAAATATTGCAATTCTATGCTAACCAATGTTGATATTAAAAAATAAAATCATGACATTTAATAATATTTTGTCTGGAGTGCGTGAAAATAATCAGCTGATAATGAATAACCTAGAAAACTTGTAAACATTATTATCTTTTATTACCTACTTTGTAAATAAACATCCGTGTCGTTAATTGATTGATTTGCATCCAAATAAACGAGATAAAAATGTGTAAATGCAATTAAGATGGAACTCATTAGCTTCAAGTAACAATGAGCTCCTATGAATCAATATTATTTACATTTTTAAACTGTTCTTTGCTAAGAAATATATATATAAGGTTGCTAAAAAAAAAAATAATTAAATAATTAGTAAAATGTTTTATTAATATCATCTAATTTATAAATTGATGATACTTGTATAGTAATAAATCAATGCAGACTGCTCTGCTCCAATTTCAAAACTGATAAGATAGTATTGATTCAGTACCTATACACATTCACAGTCATCTTAATTATTAAGAGATTGAGGCTAAATTATAAATCTAAACTCAAAGAGATTCCTGGAGCCATTGTTGCCATCAATAATGATATTAATGATCTTCAAAACATCAGTCAGTGGGCCAGAAATGTTGGACTGTTGATTAACCCAACAAAATCTCTCATTATTGGTGGCAGATACTTTTTCAACTGAATCACCAGTTCCTCCTCCAAGGTGTATGATGGTGTACAAATATAAGATTTTATATTTATGTAAATATTAGACTAGTAATATAGAATAGTTGACTGGTAGAGAATGCCTTGTGGCATTAAGTCCGCCTATGTACCATTAATGTACATGAAGTTTAAATAAATAACTATAATATAATAAAATATAATAAATATAATAATATTCAAAAATTAGTATTATTATAATACTAATTTTCGAAGACTATTCTTCGAAAATTAGTATTATTATTTATTTCACAGCTAAATCAGACTGATTATAAATTATCCATAGAAATAGAAATTTCCAAACATCTTTTTTTTTAAAGGGATTGGGATAATGTTTTTAGTAACTTTTTAGACCTATATAATATATTCTGCTTATGTGTATAAAGTTTCATTAAAAGCGGCTCAATCATTTCTAAATAAGGACTTGAAAGTCTGTATGAAATACCGTAAGGCGTGAGATCAATTTATAGTAAGTACATGATAGTTCTAGTTATTTATAATAGCCTACAATATCTTTGTTGAAGTCATGCAGACATGCCTTCGACAAAACCTAGTGGTGCCAAGATCGATATATGTAATCTATGATATAATTATTAAATAATATTCAGCTGTAAATCTCTCACAAAACATTCTTCTAAAGTAACTTCAAGCAATTTTTATCAATAAATCAATCTCAAGCAAGCATAGATTTTCTTAATGCCTAGAATAGACAACTAACTAATAGACAACATAAACTAAAGCCTAGTATTAAGTTTAGAAAGTAGAACTCATGACATTTCCTAACTCACTATTACATGGACACTAGTTTACTATGTCTAAAAAATACTTCCTATGTGTGTATGATGTTATAAATTGTGAAAGTTTGACAACCACTCTCATTTTGCCACACCACTAGATTCTGTAGGTTCTCTAGCTGTTGTAATTAGATGGTTGCTATCATTAAAACAACAATATTTTTTGCCTTATTGATGTTTGCCTTACATCCTGGTATTAATTGACATTTATATCGGAAATAATTAGTATACAATTCAATTTATAATATTTAATACTAAACATTTTTTTTTCGGATGGGAAGTCTTCAAGTAACCCCTCCCGCTCTGGGCGGAGCGGAAGAGACTGTCAGACTTGTACTGACTAAAACCCATCCATGTTCCTTCTTAGCCCTTTGTGTTCCAGGGCCACGGTATAACTTTCGAACAGTCCCGCAGCCCTGGCATACACACTTTCAAACAACAATTACAGTATGAAAGTTTTTAAAACATACATATAAGGGGAAAGAATACATTTGATTTAAAATAGAAAGCAGCATTCGTTTTCTCTGTAATATATGAGTATAACTTAAATTACCTAATTTAATACCTAAATGTTGAGAAAATACTAGGTGGATGATGGTACGGGTTGCCAATACAAGTTAAATATTTTCAGTTTCAGTTTTGATCTATTAGTTTTATGCATGCAAACAGAAGTTCACAAATTCTCTTTTAGAAATTCTGTCAAGGCTGAAACTAGTTTAATTTAGTTAAGATACTAGTTTTGTTCCCTACATTTTGACGAGTTAGCAACTTCCTCCATCTAGATTTTGAATTTTCTCTTTGAAGATTCACCCCTTTTTAACTCTTTTATTGGTAGAATTTTCAACATCAGCAGGAACCTAGGCAGCTGCTTGACTATTCCGGTTTCTGTTGCAGCTGGCTAAACTAGGTTACTTTGCATGTGTGGGTACTTAAAAATACACACTAGGTACTATTGGTCAAGCCCCTAAGTAGCTATTGCAGTTGTACGAAGGAAATATTTTTAGTAATAGTAGTAATAAGCAGTAAATTGCAAAAAAAAATAAGAAAGTTTCAATTTCGCAGTATTCTAAATTTACCGCGGTTTGTATTGCAGCTTCTTTAAAAAACACGATGTGACCTGATCTGACGTCGTGGACGAGTCTACCGGTTCGGTTGTATGTTGTGGCGGTCCAAGCGTTAGGTTTCTCGTCTTTGTTCTAAACGGCCGGACAATAGATGTCCGCACAATGCGACACGCAACGTGCGCACCGTGCCTAAGCTACGCCTCAAGGGCGTTACACTAGGCTCGTGCATACACTCACAGGACATCTAAAAGCATTTAAATAAATTGTAATGACTTCCTTTGTATTGTAGTAGCAGATAGGTACCTCTCTGCTACTGCAGTACAAAGGAAGAAGGGCAAGGAACGCTACAGAATATTTGCTGAACCAAACCGTCCTGTTTTTATTAGTGTGTACAAATTTTGAAAAAAATCTGTCATAGTACTATGCTAAGACGACACATGCTTTAGTCAATGCAAATATCTCTGGGGAAACCTACAGGCCGACAAAGTGGATAATGAGTTAGTGACCTTATCTCGTTATCTTCCTTATTACATAGTTGCACCCATAGGAATATGAACTCTCCAAGTACCTATGAAATGAGTCGTGAGATATGAGTCTTCCTTTTTTAAAATCGAACACTACAAGAGATCAAAGTCAATCGCTTTTGTTATAAACTGATAAGGAAATAATTCCAATTGCCTGTTTAACCAATATTTTTGGTCTTTCCCAGACAAATCCTAATTATATCACAGATCATATCAACCGCCGAATAAATAACCGAATGCGTTATTTCTAGACATGTACCTGATAATACCCACTCGCAAATATCGTTTACTTAGAGCATGATGTTGCCATTTCCATACACCACTTTCAATTAATTTCCCAAGGTTTTTGAACTAATCGCTAGGGTGAGCTACTATAATTTTCTTGACATGACATTTAATGATGTAACAACGTAATTGCATTGGCAAACGAATGACGTTGGCAACAGAGAAGTGCACCACGAACGGTGACCGTGACCGCACTTCAGACACCGCAGTATCAATACCTACTCCATCAAAATGTGTAGGTGTGGTGGTATTATTAGTTAGTTATTATATTATATCTGCTTCCAGTAATCTTAACCGGTGTACTTACGCGCTTCCATATAAGATGCGATTACGATGGAATTGGTCTATCTTCGATCTCGCACGGGGCTCGTGATGAAATCAGGTCAAATTGTAATCGCTCCACGAGCCTACGGAATGTAGGGCGGGCTAATGTTAGACCTGCGCCGACGCACCACCCTCTGGATAAAAGCAAAATTAAACCAAATCGCACTGAAGCTCAAAATAAATCCTTGCACGCTCCAACTTAAACTCTCCTGGATTGTAGAATAAACAAACACTAAGATATTTTGCGCCGAGAAGCTAATCCCAGTCATTATTCAGATTGTAACTTTTTACTTTACAACGAGACGAGTTTCTGAAATAATGACAATAGTGTAGAATTGTAGATTTATTACTTTTGTATTGCTTGGTAACAATTTTCTTTGTTATGTCATATCATATGTATCATACGCAAGTATGATACATATGATATATATGTATCATACTTACGTATATATATACGTATATATTGTATTTATTGTATTATTACGTATATATTGTATTTCTGTATTAAGTAATATTAAAATTGTGAAAATAACGGTCTGTTACCATTTCATTGTGTAAAGGCTGAAAGGATTCTGGTGAAGTTTCGCACACGCATAGACCATGATCAATTCTTTATCCCGGTACTTCGGTAGTACGTGCCTACCTCTGGGGCAATTTCTGACCTCCACGCGGGCGAAACCTAGTTGTATTGTATTTAAAATTCATAAGCAGAAGTATTCACATTCACACACATTATGTGGCCGGGCCTGCGAAATCAAGTAACCTAATTGACGTAGAGACAATCTATGCGGGCTGCAGGCCTTGATGCACGCAGCAGGCCACGCATGAGACTCGCCCACCTGCAGCTCGTCCTAATGCAACGCACATTGCACTTGCAACGACTATCGTTTTATTCTATTCGTTTCTTTCTTCTTTTGTTTATCAGTAATTGAAGCATTTGGTTTCATAAAAAACAGACTCGAATATTTTTTACCTAAGTCAGCGCCACTATGTCTATGATGATCACATTTTTTTTTTAAGTTTTTCGTTCATAAAAGGTTTAGTGACACTGAAAGAATGAGACCTACTTTTGTCGCTGACTGTGCTTCTCTCTAATGTTATTTAATCAAATACAATAACGCTTCATAAAACTAGCCACAATGTAAAATGTAATCAACTATTCAGAATGCGCCACTCTTGCCATTTACCACACGATTTTTTGTTACAGAATCCGTCGCAATCGGTAGCTGTTAAAGTGGTGACGAAGAAAGGCATACAGAAAGCTTCAGAGATTCTGGTGAAGGAGATAAAGATTCTTCGTGAACTCACTGCCCTCCATCACACCAACTTGGTCGCCATGCACGACTGTATGGACAGCCCCGCCTACTTCTATGTCGTCATGGAGGTGAGTTCATATTAAACAAGATGTATAAATTGAATAATTTTGTTAGGCAGCAGCGAGGTTGACTTTATCAGAAAAAAAGTTGACGAACAAGCAAAAACTAACCTGTATACAGTTCAGATTTGCAACAAGCGTGTATTTGTGTGCTTGAGTTGTTATTCAATGTGACTCATCCGGTAAAGTTTATTGCCTTTTAGTCAGTCAGACATTGGGGGTAAACGACAGCCTCGCTACACAATGATTTTCCGATTTTAAAGCCTTGCTTAGTTCTGAACACAGTGAAGGCAGTAGGTATTTATCAAATATTGCCATTCGTCATTTTGTAAACAGGAATCTTGAGGCGATATTTCTTAAACAGCGACTAAAATAACTCCAGTACCGTTCACAGAAGTGTTTCTGTTTCCAAACACGCGTTTCGGTTTCTATCAAGCTAACACTGAGGAGGCGAAGAATAAATTGAAACAACTACACCCAATGCTCATAATTCTAATTTCAAATGTGAAAGAACTTACTTGATTAAATAATGATTACCTATTACTAGTCGGTAAACAAATTGCGTTGGTATCTATGAATTAATGATCGCAATCATCTAACCATAAACCGACTTCACTATCGCAATTCGCAACCAAATGATCGGATATTGTTCCCTTCGATTATTCATATTGTAGGCATGGTATATTTAAGTGCTTAGATTGGTGCAA
The DNA here is from genome assembly GCA_949152445.1 of Cerastis rubricosa. Taxonomy (NCBI): domain Eukaryota; kingdom Metazoa; phylum Arthropoda; class Insecta; order Lepidoptera; family Noctuidae; genus Cerastis; species Cerastis rubricosa. Next base: position 8,620,211 of record OX424540.1, on the reverse strand, counting down.
ATGTAACTAGGCCAACACGTGACTGAAACTGGTATAATTCATAATATGCAACATGGTTTGTGTAACTAATAATTATAGACACACCTAAAAGAAATTCTAAGCGATTGAAACAAGTAAAAGGTGTTTTCTTTACAAATCTAGGTACAATAGTGACCCAGTTTCTAAGTGTTGGCGGTGGCGGATTTACCAGCAGGCTGAGAAGGCTGGGGCCTAGGGCGGCAAATTTGGGGACCGAATTTCATTTTTTTTGCTACCTCGTAGAAATCAAATAGATTTCTGTATGGCGATTTTCCAAAGTTTTACAGATAAAAGTCTGCAACTTTGCGGATGACTTTCCCTTCTCACTCACTTGTCATTGTACATTCGGTGTAGCAAACTTCCATATTCTAAAGTAAAACAGCTAGTTCACCGCCCCCCTACCAGTAGTCGGCCTCTGCGCCCTCAGCCCACATTTGGTATGAGTGAAAATAGCGAAATTGCAAAAAATGTATTTCCCTCTTCGCACTATCAACAGTATCAATCCATACAACATGTCATTTTTGAGCTTTGATTAGCTCAAAAATAAAACAAAAATTATCTTACGTGCAATTTTAACAAAATTGCTGGGTTGTAAAAATAATCTAGGACATGAAAAGTGTAGAGGCAAGGGCGGCAGAAACTTTACAGCCTACAACTTGAGTGTTGGTCAACAATTTTTGCAGTATCTCTCTATCATCTTTAAATTCAACTGTGCAGCAATTTATAATTATTTTGGGTTTTGTCAAATAGTTTAATTGTGAGTTCAAAACTTCAAATAGACCGTTTAAATAAAATAAAAAAAGTAAAATGTAATCAAAGGCGAGTGGCTTGCTTGACATTTTATCGCGCATATATGGATTAAGGGCAAGGTAACTAGGTTACGGACAATGATATGGCCATTTCATTTAATAATAATATCCTTTATTTTAATCGTTACAGCGATATGTCAAAACGACGCATTGTGTGCTAATGAAATGATAATTCAATGATTCCGGGATTGCGCAAAAAGAAAAATGTAATTGTGTCTTGCGTTATTTCTTTTGTACTCATTTGCTTTAAAAATGTGGATGTTATACAGGGTATATTATTATTTAATTAACATATTGCATGTGTATAATTCATTGTTTTAAATAAAAATTTAAACAATACTTTCATAAAATCGTTAGTGTTATATTATATGGTATTCTATTACTATAAATACTCTCGGTACTCACCTCAACGGTTATTCGTATGCTCTAGTCCCGCTATGCTCGACTCGAATCCTACTAAAAAGTTTCGCTAGGCACATTTTTTTTCGATTCTACGTAAACAATGAAAGGTACAGTTGGAAAGAAAAGTGTTTGAAGTCAAAATAACAGATAAGGACAAACGAATTTCAGAGCAATTCTAAGTTATGGCCTTTCCTTGACCTAATCACTTTGAGTATTCGTTCCTTCTTTTCCGCGCATGAGTTAGAATAGTGAAAATGCTCAGATTTGAGATGAGTTTGCTCTCTATTGTAGGTCATTATTAAATTATCTATCCAGTAATGTCAATAGTATTTTTTTTTTTTTAAGTTCACTGCATTATGAGATGCACGAAATAAATCATCATTTCTCATTTCAGAGCGTTCGTTGTAAGGAGATTAATTAAAAATATCACTATTATGGAATCAAGATTATGTAGTTTATTGTATTTTTATTAGTTGATGTTTTCTTTAAATTACAAGGAGTAAGAGATAGCTCCAAAAAACGGCTAGCGCGGCATTTTGGTCATAGACGCTTCTTCACTGTGAGACTATTATCCTCCTTATTATTCTTGTTTCTCATGTCCCCACTTGTCATTGCCAATTTCCTAATCCTTCCTTTTGTGGTGGAGTAGTGGGCACATCGAAACGACGATGTTGTGATTTCCCGTTGTCCCCACTGGTGGGGACTGGTTGTTACAAAGATAGTCATATAGCTAAATAATACACTGTAACAGTTTTCTTCATCACTGCCCGTGAATGTGATTATGTGCATAGTGAAACTTTAGTAGGTATTTTACGAGTCGAGCATAGCGGGACAGAGCGGGACTAACCGTACCTGAAAGCATATTAAGAATGAAAATAATGGTCATCTAAATAATATTATTTTATCGTTAATCTTCGTCTTCATCTGTGGCGTACCAAGTCTACATTTTAATAAGTATATTTGACTCTTTCGAATGGATTGGACATGGAAGATTATAGGTATTTGGAAATCCATATTGAAGTGAATTTTTTATTGATGTGTCGACAACCATGCCGATGTCGACTTCCGCATGTCATGCGCGCATGTGGATTCGCAGCAAGGTCACTACGCATTAGATAAATAGTAGCCGGCTTCACCGCCCGCCACGCGGGCAAGGCGTGTCACACTGTCCGTTGTCGTCGCAGATTACCTAAATTCATTCGATCTGATGCCCCGAATACGGTTCTTTTTTAAATTGCGCAGTTTAGTAAAAGGTCAAGGGATATCAACAAAAAAATTAAGATTATACAGATAAATATAAACAATGTAGCGAATTTTGAATCGGTCACCATAGCAACATGCCATCGGGTTAACCGACGCGACGCCACTGCGATGCCCTACTAACCTATTTATCTATTCTCCTTAATTTTTATTATACATTCAAAATTAATGTATAATACTTATAAAATAAACAAAAGAATATTGATAAACAAATCGTAATTTATTTAGATTTATTAGAATTAGATGGTTTCTTGTACGACCTGTACTAATCATTTAATGTTGTCATTAACTGCTAAAAATTAGACATCACCTATAATAATTCATATTTTCATATTTCATGTGTGGTTGGTCACGTACTCAGGTTGTCACGTGCAAAAAGAATCAAGGTTCCTCTACATAAACAGTTTATACACTAGGCGAAATAGGATAAACGTAAAACATACTAACAATTCCAATACAGTGGAAAAGTCTCACTATCCAAATAAAGTTGTAATTTAGTTTTTAGAATTTTTCATTGTCAACATCCCTGTTTAATATTTTCATAATTGTGCATTGTATCAACATTTTGAAAATAGAACTTCATCCCGTCGCAAATATGAATGATCTTGATTAGAGAAAGATCCGTGATGCAATGTATTAGTGTATTCGATAATGGCGACATAGTGTCTGCCCTGTACGTGTCTGTGCCTCGTGGAGAGATACATGTAAATAGAGCTATACGTATTGTCTACCGTTCTTTACTGATAAATAGATTATTGCGCAGAAATGACGTTCGTCATCGCCAACAATGTCGATACTCGCAGGTAATGCTCGACGATTTGTTTCACCTAAATTAAGAAATTCAAATAAAATTCAATATTTGTCTAAATGTGTCATAAACTCATAATTTCGTAAATTCGATTATACGAGTACTCTTTATAATAGTATAGGTAATAAAAATTAATAGTAGTAATACATAATAGCGGAATAAGACTTAAACTTATTAAGTATAATAGTTTTTGGTTAAAAATGGCAAGAGAATAATAGTTTTCAGTAATTGATGTATGTAGGTATTGCGAATGCTGTCAAATTCAACTGAAAATACCTAAATTCTGCACTATTCAACATTTCATTGCATAAAATTCAACGTTTGCCAAAAGATATGTTGGCGGCATCAGTTCGTTTTCTATCAAATCATTTATTATGTTAGTGGCTATATCTAGTTGGCTAGACTTGAAATGTCAATTCCTAATAATAACTTGCCCAGTTAGATCATCCTTTCGATGTTTTTATGAACTACATTTACTGTATTTTTCCGTAATTATTGTTTGTGTAGTTAATTTGTGTGCCAGACATAGGTTTAGCTTGTTCTAGCTTCTATGCTAGTTTGTATCTGGCATTATCGTTGCACTTTTATGCTATTTATTCCGTCATTTTTCGTCTTTGTTGGTGGACTTGGCGAGGAGCATAGTTAGAATTATTTCTGTTTCTTTCCAAATGTATGTGTATTTGTAATTATAAATAAACTTCAAGGGCACGCGAGTCAAGTGGACGCATCAGGTCACAACGACATAAAGCCAAGTACCTGCGACGCTATTCGTGTATAATATTATTATTACATACACTTGTTTTCATTGCGTAAAAAAAACTAAAACAGCAATGCCCTCATCGCGATACAAAGCCAAACTCAAGTTCATTGGCACGATTTCCTTTTAGTTGAGGTACGTGGATGCCAGTCGCCATGGCTGCTGTGGACCCATGACTCGACTAATTGGCATCGTCAACGTTTTGGATGTTTATTTATAACTTCACTCTATGATCTCCTCCTATACCCTTGTCACTTTTAAAAAACATACAATAGTAACGACAACAAAGTAAGAAAACTATGGTGAAATGACTGCGTCAACTAAGTAAATTATGATGTTCCGGATTCGTTTTTCACATTCATTCTTTTCGATGAAATAAGATTTTCATTTTCAGTCTAAAAGCCAAGTTCTACTAGCTCTGATATTTAATTTTCAATCATAAAATTTTGCACATACGCATTATTTTCAATTTTGCCACGTTTGGAATGATCGCACTCGTCACCCAACAGCTGCTATATTAGTAGCAAAGCAAAAAAACAACCCGGAAGGACCAAAGTTGTAGCTTTTGCGTCGTAATTGCTAGCTATTGTGATATGAATTAGTATATCAAGCTCCTAGACAGACAGTTAAAAAAATTCTGAGTCGGTTTAAAGGATTCATAGATACACACATTTAAGAGTTATGACCTCATTAACACCAAATTAACGAGTGCTTCCTTTTTAAGTCAATTAAAAAGAAGCTGATGCTTTGTTTTACAGAGTTTATTATCACATCTCAAAATCGTGGCCCATTATCTAGACACGGTCTGCAGACCGTACACACAGTATGTACATTGTACTTGCTACCCAATTTAAACTGGTCACGTGCTGTGTCGTTAAGATTGGGACAGAACACGTGTGGCTTGCCAATGTTCCATATTCGTACAGTCTTGACACTTTACCGAGTTCAAATCATCCTTCCTTTTGTGTATCATCATCTCATCAATAACACACTTAAGTTTTAAATGCTCCATAAAATAATATGATATGAATGATTAATATAGAATTATGAACTATACTTTTTGTCATGAATTTTAATCAGTCGCGTCGTATCATCTCATGAATGTAGTTATGCACCTCTCAAGGACTCGGAGAGGCCTGGCTCAGGCGGAACTGACATAACTACGATGTGTACTTTAATATAGGGATTATTTTCTATCAAAATATTTTCGCAGTTTTTGTCAGAAAATGTAAACAAACTGTAGTAGCCCGAGCGGTTTCTTTACAATTTGACCACAAACATCCATAGATTCAATTGAACTTACTACATTAGCGATCTAGGTGATAAAGGGTGAAGCCGTTATAGTGCTGTTGTGAAACTGTCTTGAAGCTATTGCTAGAAAAGCGCATTGACTGCGCACAGAGTGCATGCAGAATTAACAATGTACTAAGGTAATCTGCCGATCAAATACATTGTATTGCATGCACGTCTGATTTCATGCCGGATGGAACTGAATCACAACACACATTACAAAATGTATGAAACAGATGATATTAACTATGTTTAGAACTTTAGATTTTAGCTCTCATTTTACATCAACATCGTGGACTTAGAGGGTGTGCTGAATATGGAGAGCTTTTAGAACATTGAATACGAGCGATTACCAAAGTCAATATAAAGAACATCACTGTACTATTTTCGTGTCCGCTTGCTATACCACCTGCAGCTGGCGATCTGTTTGCCAAGCGTGGATGATGATATATGGCAATAGTATTTCCTGACGCACTATCATCCTATGCTGGTTAAATAAACCTCATGTTCTATTTTATTCAACTACAATTTCCACATTCAGAACCCATTATTACGTAACGTTTGTACGTCACCTGGCTTTAGATCGTTTCCGCTTCTGCATTACGTACGTTTGATAAATGAGGACCAACTTGAGTGCGCGTGGTACCTATTTATTACGGAAAAAATATTATGATTGGGTTTCACAACGTCTATTACGATGTAAGTACATTGTTATACTCTTATACTCTTAAGTTTTCAACTTTCGGAACTTTCTTAAAGTAAGGAGTTAAACTTTAATTAATACCTGTACACCGTACATCACACACAATTTTGTATAACTAGGTATTGTGATTGTGTTGGGTAAAAAACAGCAGAAGTGAAAATCACTGATGACCTACTCGTTTAGATACCTACTGACATATAAAAACATGTCTCTCTCTTCTCTTAGCTGTTGTGATTTCACAATAAGATCGTGCTCGTACAATGAACTGTGAACACTTTGAACAAAGACTGCGCTGCCTACAATGATAAGCTCGTTTCGGATGTTCGTTCCTTCTACGATTCGCTATTTTACTTATTCAGTATCTAAGAAATTGTGGTTATTGCTTTTATGAATCACGTTACCCATCCTAAATTAGTTTTTTATGTTAAAAGTAGAGAAATGAAAATGATTTTAGTTTTAGTAAATGAATCAATTTAACATCATCAAATTATCATAAACCTAAGTAAGTACTTCTTCGGAATTAAATGGAAAACAAACTGTATCACATCGACAGTTAGCAACGCAATTATTAGGTATGTAAAGTAATACTTAACATAAGCATTAGTTTACAGATCAAATAAAGTTGAACAAGTAGGTGCCTATGATATAATATATGATTAATATAGCACGGGCATTGATAATAATATATTATAATATACACAAAGAGATGTATATGCTCGACGGCTCGAGTCAGGTGGTGACCTCGTGGTCGCATTAAATACGACTGGTTCTGGCGGACCCTAGATCTCGCACGTGGCCGGGTACAGTGGGCACAATGGGCCACCTTGGGCCTCCTCTCAACAGGACTTTGATAGTTACTGAGTGATGTTTGTTTTCTTTATACCTTTGTTGGAAAATTTTATTAAGTACCTCTCCGTTACTATATATTTGTCTTGATTCGACGAGTAATACGCTATTATTCCATTCCTTTATGACTACATACAGCAACAGCTACCTACCTAGTATGAAAATAGAAATAAGTAATCAATCAGCTGTCTTTAAATTTGTTTCTACTATTCTCTCTTCCACAACATATAATGTCAAAATCAAGTTAGACATTCAAATTACCAAACATTATGTAGGTAGTTCTAAGTAATGGTCTAATGGCCAGTTAATATGTGTTAAAAGCACGTTGCATGCATGCTGTACATTGCTGACACGAGTTCTGGTCTAGACAAATCGCCTTGCTTGATTGCGTCAGACTGGTTTCTCTCACCGCTGCGACTCCCCGGCAAGAGCTGGAAAGTGTCGTGCCGGAAACCACAGCTTTCTATCTGTACACTTAATGTTCTTGTCATACCATTGAACACTTTCGATCGTCATGAAGTAGGTAATAGTTTTCAGGCGCAGTCTAACCTCGTCACTGCACCAAATTGTTTTGCTTTCCTTTGTGCATGCGGTGCTTTTTATATTTACTGCAGTACTTAAAACATTTTTCTTAATCCCCGAAGGGTTAGGCAGAGGTGTAAGTACCTAAAAGTACACCCACATTCGCCAGTTATGTTGTAAGTCCCACGTAATAGGGGACGACGGGCGAGCCTATTGCCATCAATTGGGCACAAATCCAGACTCCGTGGCTGAAACTGAGAAACCCAATAAAATTTGGCCCGACCCGGGAATCGAACCCACTACTCGACCAACGGGGCAGTCATACACAACAACAACTCAATAACATTTTATTTAATTACGCTAAAATATGGCCACTGAAACCCATGTAGTAACTACCATTCTTGTAAAGTATCTCGCGCTTCAAACCTAGCGTTTTGATGTCACGAATCAAGTGTTGATGATGAAATCGTTTCATAGAGTAAGCATAGAGTAGAACCGGTTTGTTTAATAACACACACACATATGGTTGTTATACATGAATCCACATGATATAGAGACAAAGTCTAGCGAACTCATTAGTTCCTACTTCCCGTCGCGTCTTGCAGTGTCTGAACTGATTAGTATGTAATCAACTTCTTTGTTTAGAAACTGTGTTAGCAAACCTCGTCGCACGGTATTCTCGTTCCAGTCCATTGAGAGATAGCAAACTATACAATTCTATCATGTAATTCATATGAAACTTTTAAAATCAAAACTTGATTCAAGCCTATAAAGACATAAAGTCGAAATACTTTAATAAAACAGGGTCAATGATTTTCCAGAATCGTTGAACACAAATATGAAACGAGGGCACTGCACTTGAGTCATAACTTCAAAAGTATTCGTATATACGTAGGTACTATATTATCTTACTTATATCTTGCGTGTCGTTGATCGAAACGCGGACATTGGTAGACATACAATATGTATGGTGGATGCCGCATGGCATAGACTGTTCATTGCAGCTTTTGCAGCTACACTGCATTCGCTGTTAGTTTATTATTATTTAGGTTTTGCGAGCGCTACCTCGACAGACCTTACAATGCACCGTTGAATGTCAACGACCCTCACAATCAGCTAAAGTGGTTTCTGTAAATCACTTTTCTTTAAAAAAAATGAGGAACCAGTTACTAGTACATGTTTCAAAAGAATAAAGCACAAGCCTTCATGCAGTATTGTTGTTCTATAACGGCGTGTAACGGGACATAGTATGGTACAGGTTGTCGGTCAGGTAGGCAGGCAGTCAGCCGCACATCCGCCTGCGTTGCGTCTTGTGCCTGCTCTTTAATATAACATTTCTTTTCACATCGACTTTCATGTACAATTCCATTGTTGTTCTGCGTGTGAGACCAAGACTATAATTGCGTAACGAACTTTCCATTACAATCCCAAAGATTTTGAAGGATATTCAAGAAACATTGCTCGATAAATTTGTTGAAAAATTCTTAAAATACATGATGATTTTTTTATTGTTGTATAGGCATTCATCATTTTGACGATGAAAAATGTATTTAAGTAATTAGGATTATCAGTGGGTTACGCAATTACCCCACCTTAAACCGAACCGTGCATAGAACTAAGTATTTCTAATATTGCACGGCTGATGATTACAAAGTAGATCATTTCCTTAAAGTTTATCAAAATAACGTCTTATCTATTTCAACATGTTTTTGTTAAAATGCGCAACTGAACTTTCATGAAATAAACAAATAGGTAATTGAACTACGCATCACTTTTATCGTTCATTAACGTATACATGAAAAACATGCTTGCCTGTAATTCCTGCGTGCACGCAACGCTACTCAATGAAAATAAAATGTGAGTGCATGTGACGGAGCATCTCTTAAAATATTTCAGGCTAAGTGGCTGTTTAAATGCATGCTAGCTGGTTGAGGTTTATTCTTTAAAGCTCACGTCTCTGTCCGCTTTACTGTTTTGCATTCTTCAGACATCTAGATTTAAAGATAGTACTTATCTAATCATTACTGCCTTCAAATCGAGATATCAGAAATGAATACATAAAATCTGTCTCAGGGTCATATAATAAAAAAATATTTAGAAGACTTTCGATTCCATTCATATAATTTGGAATAATTATGGCAAAATGTATGTAAATTTAACTGTGCTTAAGCGTCTTTGTTAAGAAACTTCATTGCATTAACTGTATCGCCCTATTAATGTACACAAGCTTAAAATTAACCGAGTTTTATGAAAATCAATGTTTTCACCTTTTACGTATAACAAACCATAACGACTTAGTTTTTTTACCAACGCCATCTCGTTAATACAATTGGCATTCTGAAAATACAATTTCCTTACCTTTGCGATTTATTCGATGTTTCCTAAACTATAAACATTTTAGCTCTTTGCGAGAAATAAAAATATCGTTAAGGATCACTGGAAATGGGCCATCCTTCAGGATGATTGGTAACTCGTTGCATAGCGGTGTCCAACACGATTTTCGTTCTTTTTTTTGTCCAACACGATTTTCGTTCTTTTTTTTTCAATTGAAATATTTAAACTAAAACTAATTTGCATTAATCTTGACCCCAATAACCTAAGGTCCAAATGTTTTTTTTTTTTTCTTATATTTCCACTGTTTTCTTTTGTGGCTTAGAACGAGCTATAGTATTATATTCGAATTTGTACCTTTCCACCCAATTCTGATGGACGGCGCCAAACTTCGTAGGTTACTTTTGGGCCGACACTATTTAGTTTGCCATCGACATGCTAAGCAGAAAATAAAATGCACCACATTAACCAATCACCAAGTCATTAAGACTCGTGTTATTGTAAAAAAAAAAACTAAGTTTTAGCCTGGACGCTAGCTCTAGACCAATCAATGAGACCCTAATTAAAAAAAAATGAATTCAATTTATATTTATTCATTTGTTTGGGTTTGTCTCCACCGATCCCGGGATCTGTGCCTACAAGAAAAAAATATGTTGTTTTTCGAAACTCATCAGGATCAGTTTCCAATTAAATCTGATCTCGGGATCGGTGGAGACCACTGGTAGAAAATGCCTATGGAATTAAGACCACTACTATGCGCTTAAAGTGTTAAATACATAAATTCTCTAAAACATATAGTGGTGTGAAAGAGTCAGTGTGCCTATTTAGTAATTACAACACCTCGGTATTTCAATTCTACTAGTTATAATTGGAAATAAATTAGTACCACATGTTAATGAAAAGAAGTTTTAAATAAACACCTTGTTTATTGCGAAATTATACTTAATTATGTCAAAGTAAAAAACAAGTTATACATGATGCTGCTTTCGTAATGTTAAGATATTAAATTATTTACAAAAATACTGCGACATCTTCAAAACTTAATCTATGTCCATACCATATTTTAACTTAAAACACTAATTCATTCACACATTTTGGGCCTGGTAAGGGATGGCATTAATTATTTCGTCAATAAATTATATCATTCAGATCGAAACAAATCATATCTCAACATAATTGTACCACATACAAAACTAATATATATTTTTTTACACAGGAGATTTCTCCTGCAGCGGGACTTCCTCAGGCGTAGTTCCATTTACAGTAACGCCTGTTCGTTCATTTGCGTTTCTTGGAGTTGAACTAAACCGATTTTTGATAGAACTCCAATTTTTCTTAATTGTAATACCAGCTACCACAAGAACCATCCCAGCTACAACCATTCCAATAATGCTTTTATCGACTCCTCCAGTTTTTGTTTGTGAAGTGGTTGCTCCAACGACTTCATCTACTGCCTTCACAGTAGCTACACTAGAAGACTCTCCATCTGTTGGTTTAGGTTCTTCCGATGATTTTATAATTGCAGAATGAAGAGAGAAATCTCCAGCTGCCTTCTTGGTGTCAGCATTAGCCAAAGTTGCAGTCTCAGTGGTTTCCACGTTAGCTACGGGCGGCGCTTTTTCAATTTTTTGGGTACTCGGTGTACTCTCTGTTGGCACATCAGGTGAAGAATTTACGGTTGGGTCGACATCGTCCTCGGGCCCAGATGCTAAGGGAATTAGTCCTGGTAATGCGAAATCGAGTAGTCCTTCCTCTGTACTCTTAGGTTGCGGTGCTTCTGGGCAATCAAACGGTTTTATGTCACATGATCCCGTACAAACAGTTGCTAAAGAATCTTTTAGTGATGTACACAAATCTTCAGCCAGATTTGCAGCAGCAGCAGGCAATGTGATTGCTCGCAGTGATTTGAAGTTAGAGAAGGACTCTGGTTTAAGATCCTGAAAGTAATCATTTTATATTTTAACTTAATATGTTTTGATGATAATTTAAAAATATTGTTCTTGGAAATTATCTTATGGGAGCGTATCCTACGTCCAAACCAAGGCCTTGATCGACCTGTGTGCCAAATTTTATCAAAATCCGATCAGCAAGTCAAACTGAGTTACTTTGGCATTTACATTCGTAAAGATGATGGTTTAGTCATCTTGTTTATTAAAATTAAAGAAATTCCATTTTCTGTAGTTTTCAAATGGACTAATAATATTCTACATAAACTATGAATGTTCTTACCGTTCTCATATCGTTGCCTCCGAGGTCTAGTTCTTCTAACTTAGTTAGACCGAAAGCATTTTTCAAATCTTGTGGATACTCTATTAGACGATTGTTTCCGAGCTTTAAGCTTACCAGTTCAGGTAGTTCACTTATGGACTGAAATGAAAATAGAAATTCGTCAGTTCTCATTAAGTTACTTGAGTATTTATTTTATGGCTCCGTGTATACATGATGCATAATAATTAATTGAGCTTAAGTGCTTGATTATACATATAGAGACCATAAACCATGCAAACTATATATTATGATAAGGCAGCTAGGTGTATTGTTTCTGTGTCAGTCGCAGTATTACAAATAAATTCACCAAAAGTCAAATGACACGTGACGTCAGCGTCATTGTCGGAAATGGATTAAACTGGTTATGGAGATGTTTTTTTGGACTGCGCTAATATTCACACAAAATTCCGACATGGTTCAGCTAATGCAAAGTCTCAACGCAAACCTTGCGGTTACTTTATTATTTGCAGCGCACTTTAGTTATACTATTGCATAATTTCATTGGCACTCCCATATAAATATTACATGATTAATTATGCGTTAAAATTCATATCAAATTAAATTTATATTTATTTACTTACACCGGAAATGATCTTCATGATTTCATTGTTTTCAGCATTCAATGTTTTTAAATTCTTCAAATCAGAGATTTCTTTTGGTATTTCAGTTATCTTGTTATTCTGTAGTTTCAGTTCCGTAGTTTTAGGGTCCAAAGGTTGTGGCACTTCTGTTAATTCGTATCCAGAGCAATCTACAATGTATTTGTTTGAGTCTCCTTCTATGTTACAAACGCAAGGTTTAGGACAGGAATGTTCTTCAGTCGGGGCAGCGGATATGTTATCTGTTAAGGATGTTAATTGTACGTCCTCGAGTAATGGTGCCGCTGGTGCCGCGGGTGCTTCAGTTTCAGTGACCGCTTCAAGTGGCTCGTCTATGACGCCAGCTCCGCTGCCCTCTATTACGCTCCCATCAGATTCAGGATGATTGTCAGGTGGAAATTGATTGTCGTTCTCAACAGGAATGTGTAACTCTTCATCGTTTTGAGCCCATGCAATTCTGGAAATTGATATTAATGCAGTAATAACATGTGACTTTATCGAATTTATCGTAAGGTGACGCAAAATTGTTATAAATAAGTAGGTGATAAAAATCGCGATAAGTGTATGTACTACAAGGGCGTAACTAGCACACTGTATTAAGTTTTGATTGATAGAACAAAAATACACGTAGATTTATAATTTTGATACGAAAGTTGGATATCGTTGGTATCGTTGCAGTAGTATCACATCTTCTACCTCTCTGTATGGTATTTTAGGTTAAATCTTGAACCCCATTCAAGCTCAGACCATATACATACATACACTTGCCATGCCCTGGGGTATGGCAAGTATTTATGGCAGCTAATACTATTATTACCGGTTGTCACTGGTAACTGTTTTATTAACTTAAGTTATTTACTGCTATTAACTAACAATAACTTTGTACATATTAGGTATCAGTATACCTGTCACATTACTATTTAATAAATTAAATAAAACTACATTTTAATTCAAATGCTCGCTTTTCTAATAAAATGCTTATTTTCAATGCTTTCCTAGCATTAGATGCTTAATAAATAATAATATATTAACAACTTAACTGAAAGTCAAAACGAAATAACTGAAACCTTAAGCTATGAAACACATTCTCCAATACAGACTTTTTCATATGACAAGTATGGCGACTGGTACTATTTATTGCAATCAGACTGCACGCGCACGTACAACTTATTAGTGTGCAGATAAGAATGACTATCTGTTAGAACGATTGAGATACATACATGGAAATAAGAATTGTCAGCGGTTAAATAAAACAAATAAAAACTTGAGTACTTACGCAAATAGTGCCAACAATAGCACAAAAAGATGTTTAGACGTCATGGTCACTCTCATATGCGAACACTGCTAGGTAGAGATTTGCCAACTGACTTCAGGAGTTACCTGTCGTGGTACAAGTACCAGCGTAGCGTACAGCGCATAACTCACTGACACTTATAACTATTATCACTCAATGATAAGATTACTAACGGCATGGCAGCTTATCGCAAATCAACCACGATAACGACGCTCTGCATAAACGAGAAAATATTAGGTGGCCGATTTTCAATATCACCTTCGACTGTCGAATGTACGAAGTGTACGCTTTTATTTACACAGATATATGTGTAAATGATCGCGGCCGAGACGCCACGATGGTCTTCATTAACTGCCGGTTGCTAATTCTACAAATACACAAAACCGCCTATGTTAATTATATGTTGGTTTGTTGTCGAGTTGCACCAAAATCTTCATGTAGTCCTTTACATAATTCTATATCTAGCACGAGCAAAACGTTTTCACACTTAAGAACCACAATAACGGAGAAAAGGCAAAAACAAAAATGATCGAACTTCACAAGAAAACGTACACGTACACTACGTTATCTCTCCTTCACTGATGTTACTGGTACTTTGCTGATGCTTCATGTCTATAAATTGCTTTATTCTGTCAAGTTTAATGTTATACAACACAGCTGTTAGTTTTGCTTGTTTGACATGTAAACCACAAATATGACAAGATTGTTACGTTGGTTTGCAAGTAATTACATTTTGATTTAATGGTTATTGTTCTGGTTGGATTTAAAATAATATACCATTCTGTTAAATACATATTTTACGATCTGGTCAAGGACGATCCGTTATTAGATTGCCCTATTTCTGTTTATCCACGCGTGACGGTAGGAAGCATACTGAGAGAGCATGGGATATGGGATAAACAGTAAACGTCGGAGTTTTATTACTCAATGGAATAAAAACGCCAACCAGGTTTTTGTGAACATTGGGTTTGTTGCATGGAGAAGAAAATGTTTGAAAGCAGTAAGTATGTGGCATGACGACGTGCGCATAGAAGATAGGCGGTGGTGTGCTCACACGTGCAGCACCATCTACAAATGTATGAAAATAGCACTAAAACCTCTCAATGTTCTGCACATCTACTAAGGAAGCATGATTTTATTTATTTTTAATTATGCTCTGTAAGATAAATCAGACTGCTTAATAGGTACTTTCTTCTGGATAAATATAATTTTTCTCCTTTGACGTGCATTGACGTAATTAAAAAAGAGTTCCTGGATTCTGGCCAATGGCTCCATTAGCCAACAAATCACTAACGGTGATTGTTTGTTTTATTTGTTCAGTACTGCAACGGGGGCGACTTAGCGGACTATTTGCAAGCGAACCGTCTGCTCAGTGAAAGCACTATTCGGCTGTTCCTGAGGCAGCTGGCGGAGGCGATGCGAGCTATCCACGCGAAAGGCATAGTCCACCGCGACCTGAAGCCGCAGAACATACTCCTCACGCACAACGTCGCGCCGCCCCGTACGCCGCATGCCTCTGAGATGACACTCAAAATTGGTTCGTATTTTCCTCCTTTGCTTTTTAGGGGTTCCGTACCCAAAGGATCAAACGGGACTCTATTACTGAGATTTCGCTGTCCGTCCGTCCGTCCGTCCGTTTGTCACCAGGCTGTATCTTATGAACCGTGTTAGTTAGCCAGTTGAAATTTCTACAGATTATGTATTTCTGTTGCCGCTATAACAACAAATACTATAAACAGATTAAAATAAATATTTAAGGGGGTTTTTAAAAATAATGATACGGAACCCTTCGTGCGCGAGTCCGACTCGCACTTGGCCGGTTTTTATATATAAAAATCCAGTGTACATTTTATGTTCGTAATTCTTCTTCTCCTAAAGGGATGACCGATTTTAAAGAAATATTTTCTCTACTTATGACCCCACTTGGATGGTTCTTAGCTGTAGTTGGTAGGGCTGTTGTTGACATCCAGAAAGTACTAGGATAACGTCTGGCAGGTCAGCTAGTAAAAACAAATATCCTACGTAGCTAATTGCCTGATTGTATCTATCGGAAGAAATAAATATGTTATCATATCCGTCGTCTTGTTGATCAATGCATCTGACTCATCCAATTTCAACGTAAACTTCGAATATGGTAAGACGGTTATCATGGGACATTATTAAGAATCCGCAATATGATATCAGTGTCAAAAAAACAGATCCGACGAACCCTAACTTCCAAGTTACATGATGATTAATTAATTCATGTTTTTTTTCGTGCAGCTGACTTTGGCTTCGCAAGGTTCCTTGAAGAAGGAAACATGGCCGTCACGCTCTGCGGGTCTCCGATGTATATGGTAATATTACTTCCATATTAATAAATTATTTGCTTTAACTTTCAAAACTTGAATATAAATAAAGGGTGGTTATTTAGGATGTATATCATTTTATTTCGCTACTATTCGGACATGTTGCTATGGTTTGCTAATTGCTAACTATTGTTTAAAAAAAAAACATGTTATTATAGGCTCCAGAGGTGATTATGTCGCTGAAGTACGATGCTAAAGCAGATCTATGGAGTCTGGGCACAATAGTGTACCAATGCCTGACCGGCAAGGCGCCCTTCCAGGCCACAACACCACACGAACTGAAGGCGTTCTATGAGAACAGCGTCGACTTGCAACCCAAGTGAGTACTATTAATACACTGAACCGATCTCACACACCTATTGCAATAGTAAAGTATGGATATACATACAACATAACAACATAAGTATCACATTCAAATCGAATCTGAATGAAGGTGAAGAAATATCTGGAACATTTCAAATCAATTCTAAACTCGGGCAGTTTTTGTGACTAATTTTTTACTAACTCCCAAACAATCAACTCTATCGTTCAAGGTCCATACAAAATGATTTTGGCTCAGTGACAATTTTGTGACATATTCGCTCTTCGGTGTCACTATAAACTACGTACGGAAGGCGTCCCAATGCGCCCAATATTTGTAAACAGTTGAAGCGTCTGGTCATCCGGTGCTATCTGCATTTTCTACATAATGCGAGTATTTTTAAGTTCGGTACTTCGGTCGCATTACGTCCTATCTCAATGTTTATCTCAGAGACCAAGCATGTCATATTTATTTGATTACCTAATCTTCTATCTGAGAAGTGAATGAAAAGTGTGTCAGATATTTGGCTTAGAAATAAATATCAGTCAATTGATTTGAATTAATTGAGAGATAGGAAGTGTGTTCATAGTTTCATTATTATTTTATGCCCATGTGTTACGCTAAACAAAAGACTCTTCATTCTCTTTCCGCTTCTACATAAATATAATACATCTATCTAGTCACCTGCAACAGTTTATTAAAAAAATGAAGATCTATTAAAAAGAGACAATAATAGGATGTAGTTCACTGAACTTACATATCAGGAACTAACTGGTTTAGTTAAAAAGGCAGTCAAAAATTCTGTTTATTTCTTTTTCTCATATTTCACAAAATCTAATAGCTCAAAAGATTAACCAGCCAGCTAAATTAGTACCATTTCATAGTTCCCCACATACACCGGACTTATTTTGGTATCAACACTCGGATCGTAGCATATTCCCTTCGAATAGCCACTAAGTGTCCGGAAGTAGCAAATAAATGTAATTATTTGTTTCAGAATGCCAGCAGGCACTAGTCCTGAGCTGTGTAGCTTGCTGATAGGGCTGCTGCGACGAAACCCTCGCGAGCGCATGCCCTTCGAAGCTTTCTTCAACCATCCCTTCCTACAGCGGCCGAGGACAACCTCCATAAACAGTAAGTTACCAAATAAATACTTATTACTATACCGAACTAACATAACAGCATTAACCACGCCTATTACATCTGTCAAAGTTGCACAAAAATTACTAAACTGTATAAATCCAATTAAAACAGTTAAGACTTAAGATCGCTTTTGTGAATAAATTACACTGAGTCATTAACAAGAATACAAAACAACTAACATTGAACGCTGAATACATGAAACTCTAATCAGAACGAGTGACTAATCTTCGCTGACCCGTTCCATTGTTTGTAACCTTTCGAAATCCCCAACGCGCTACACCTGTATAGCTAATAATTATGTCCGACTACATTCGATGCTATTTTTTCAGATTAATAGGTACCTATTTATTCAATTCATTAAGGGCCCATAGGATAACAGCCCAAATTCAAATTTTACCTCCGCTTTCCCAACCAACCTATCTTCTTTCCCTCTCGCACAGTCAAACCGATTCTGTTAGGGTGAACTACACTATTGATGGAAGGATCACTAGTATTGAAATGAACAAACATAATATTAATTTTGTTTATACACAAACTCTTCTGAAACTATTTTTATTAAAAAATGATATATACATATAAAAGTGGTAAATAAAAAATTGTAAAACTAGGAACCCTTATAGTTTCGCCATGTCCGTCCTATGTTTCAGGTTTATTAATCTTATATTTTTAAAAGCTTTTTTTAACTATAGAAGATACAATCAGAGCAAATAAAATTTGTTATTCTTATTCTTGGTGATGTACAACATTGTTTTTTACGAGTACTTTTCATTTTTCGAACGTGTGTTTGCAAAAACAAAATAAAATATGCGTTTCGAAAAATATTGGATTATTTAACTCTTAATACATAGTATAATAATGAATATCTTTTGTACCGGATACCTGAGTGAATTAAAAACTAAAATACATATTTTTATTTAAAGTACCGCTCCTATTGGGGTTGTTCAAGTTTGTGTGGAAGAATATCAAATTACGGAATGAATGATTTTTCAAAACTACGAAAGGAAGGAAAGGGGAAAGTTCGAAATTCACACGGATTAAGTCGTCGGCGTAGAGCTACTTTGATATTTTAATAATATAAAAAAACTTGCTCAAGTAAAATACTTACTTAATTTATCTATACAAAATCTCAAGCTAATAAAAATAAAACTGATGATTTTAGAAAAAAGGAAAACTTATACATGATTCTTTATACATACTTAGACCATCTGCAAAATGACAAGACTTAATTTAAAGTTATTAAATGATTTTAAGTTTTTTGTTGTGTACTTTATGGTAGTATTCCATACAGATTTTTTTATGGAATCGTGTTTTCAAAACTTATACTGCTGAAAACTAGTCCTCAACTTTGCTGTATATTAATAACAAAGTGAATTCTGCAGTAATATTAAAACGAGAGCCGTTCAAATTTCACAATTTGGAGTTATTCTGGCCCTTTGCAGACTCGTATCATTCAGCAATATTTCACACAATCCAGCTTCGATCAATCAATCCAGCTATTAAAAAATATAACATGTACTCAACCGACATTAATTGTATTGATAGAACTGTTTCATCGCTATTAATAACGCAGTAACTCATTTTTATATGTATAACATTTTTAAACAATATAATTTATTGCTGGAATATTATCTAAATAATTAAATTGATCTAGTTCACTCTATCAAACTCATTAGGTTGAAGTTAATAAACTCTCAACAAACATCGTTAGAATTATCACCTACATTTAGTTGTATTTAAGTACATTAACGTTATCTAGCTTCTAGTCCATGAGTTTTTGAACTATTTATGTAAATACACATTTAAGCTACAGTGCCCTCAGTCACGGTGTGTGAAGTTATGCATATTGTTCAGGTTTGGACTCTGATCTGCCCGACATATTGGAGAGCGATCTCGAGGGTCGGCCCGATACTAACTGTTACCTAGAGGCGTCATGGGACAGTCCGGGTACATCCTCACTTATTCAATTCGCTTTGATTGTGCATGGGGTGGGGGTGGCGCGAGTTTGTAATCCGATCATATTTAACGGATCGGATCAGGTTGTGTCGTCAATAGTAAACGAACAGTAATGCTTCACTAAAGCATGACATCGAACGAGTTTGCACGTACACTCATTATTTTGAGCATTTCGAGGACTACTAGCGACCGTTGACAAGAGCCCAGCTGGAGTTCAAAAATTTCAAGGACTACGATTTCACTCGCAATCAGTCATATCATCGCTTGTTACTTATTATTTGTCGCTTGCGTTTTCTATTATATCTCAATATTAAATATTTATAACAGGAAACTGTGCACAGTCCTGCATGAGTTACGTTTCGGGTGTAAATGTATTATGATTTGTAAATGTGGTGAGTGTTAACAGGAGCGAGTGTGAATCCATCCGTGGCGGGCGCGGGCGGGTCGAGCGCGAGCGTGCGGCCGGCGTCCGCGCCGCGCAGCTCCAACCCGCAGCCGGCGGCGCTGCCCGCGCTGCAGGCCTACAAGAAGTCACAGCCGACATCCTCCGGTAAGCACCACCCGAGCGGTACATGTAACACCAACCCACATGGCGCCGCTGGTAACCAGCCTGGTCTAGTTAGGTACTGGTAACGTCATGGAGTCATTAAAAATATTATGCATAATGTGGTGTGGTTATAAGTATAATTTCCTGCTAGATAATCGAGTTTCGACAAATATTTGTGGTGGTTTATGGTGTCATTTATATTAGAAATTCAAATACATTACAATGTATTTGAATTTAACCTACAGTCATAATTATGTAGACTTAGAAGTCTACATAATTGTGACTGTAGGTTAGGTATGTGCGGTTAATTAGTCTTTGCGAATATAAATAAGTAGGTAGCTAGACTGAAACAATGGGCAGATAGTTTGTAACAACATTCCGAAATTAGCATATTTGTATACGCCGTAAATTAAAGTTGACTTCAAAAGCAAATGACATTGTTGTGCGATCCGTAACACACAATAACATCATTTCCGTTTTACACATTGTTTAATAAAGTACACGATACTGTGATCTTTATTGAGTTAGGTCTTACGCCGTGGATAGACCCATCAAAATATGCGGGGTACCACGCATATCTGTCAGGTTTTTCGGCCACTAACCACACTTATTCAGCTCTGTTCAGCTTTTGTCCTTACAAAATATTTGAAAAATTTGGAACTTTGACCTTCAATATCTCTGTAACTAGAAGGTTCCCAGCAGTTATGGTCCAGAACAAAAAAATGATCGCAATGACGAGGAGAACAAGTATCCTTCGGCTTCGTTAAGGGTCACAGCGCTGTTCCGCGTGTTCAGCACTGTACGCGGTCGCAACTTGTCGACGAGCGGCTGGTAGAAGCAGAACTGTACAGTGCAACAGTGTCAACGGAGCTGAATAAATGCAGTTAGTCCCTAAATCGTGTATAGGCAAATAATTTTATCGTTTCACCTATCTCTGCAGTTTAACAAGATAACTCGCTACGAGCACTATTTGTAATCAACTGTCCGCAGCTATAGCATTATGCTCAATAACGTATTAAAACAGAAAAATACTTAGCTATAACTCGCTTATCGAATAGGGGAAGCGCAATACAATACGTCTCATTAAAGTGATATTTCGCCTTCACTTTACAGGTTAACAATTGCGAAAGAACAAGGAGCAATTGTCACTATAATTTAATCGACTGAATAGGTAATAAGTAATACATACATTTTATTAGGGTAATACTTCGTAAATGTAGGTTAAAATAAATACTTATGAAAAGGAAGTAGGTACCTACACGCTATCGTTTCCTATGAAGTGTAATATTTGTTATCAATTTATGATGAATTGATGAATAAAGAGAGAAGGTACTTTAGTTTGGTCACTGTTCAATATTTTCACAATTCATATTATTATGATTCAGGCTACTTCGAGATTAGCGATTAGAGTAGTGAATTATCATGAACGATGGTTTTCTTTCTGATTTTGGAAATATTTAAAAACAAGTTGTGTTTTTGACAAGTTTATTAGTATAGCTTGTTTTCAAATTAGAAGTGAAAAAAAGAGCAAGCTTCAGACATATTCAAAAAAATATTCTTGACTTTTGTAGTTTTTGTAGGGATGCTTATGAACATTTCATAACATAACATCACGCCTGTAATCCCCGAAGGGTCAGACAGAGGTGTATCTAATAGTACACCTACATTTCCCCAGTTATGTTTAAGTACCATGCAATATGGGGCGAGCCTATTGCCGTCAACCAGGTACAAATCCAGACTCTGTGGCTGTTACCGTAAAATCCCTGATGGTAAAACCCAATAACAATTTGCCAGACCAGGGAATTGAACCCAGGACTTCATGCTCGGTAGTCACAATTATGACCACTAGACCAACGAGCCAGTCCTAATTAACATTTCAATCGGTGTAAAATGTCACTCTGTCCCTAGTACTTCGAACCAAACAAAGATTGTTTGACAAAATGAATCCTAGCATTTACGTAACTTAATACTTATCGTTAAGACTTATCGTTATCACAGTGTCACTGATGATTACATTATATTGAAGGTGATCGTTTATCAACGCAAATTGGCTACTGGGTGATTAAATGTTGCGACGTCATTAGGTGTTATATTTGCACACATTGATCAAAGAACTCATGACGTTTATGTAACACGAATTATCCTAAGTCACGTGGCACAACACATCTTTATTAACAACTAGTAACGAAACACGTTTGTTAACAAAACAGGGCAATCACACTTGATCAAACACTAAAATATAGTCAGAAAACAGTTCAACAAATATTAATAAAATATCTCATTGTTCTCAGAGTAAACAATTTCGATAACCCTTGCTGACCTGCCCTTGGGCACCTACAGCCGGTATCAAGTTTATTGTTGTAAACTACAGTAATTTATTGCCGGTTCCGCCATTTATATGAGTTAATGCACTCATTTACGTGTTGCTATGAAGTTATCTATGTATGTAGGTATATGTTATATGCTGCAGATACCAATCGTCCTACATTTGGATTTCACATTGTCTGTAAACAAGCTGGCCAACGCTTCATTTTATTTGAAATTGGGGTTTTAGGTTTAACGTAACGGTAAACTCGTGTTCTGCTGGCACTGCCGCTGCGGCTGCGGAGAACCTCAAGCGGCGTAAATATAGTTAACCTTTGTGGTAACTATATTTTCGAGCCGTTTGGGGTTGAAACTCTGGGGTTGTGGGGTCCGAGTGCTCAGAGCCTTTTAAAGAAATTTTGAAACGCCTAGTTGACACTTCACGAGACGTAAGTGCTGACTTTTACTTTGGCCAGATGCTAAGTATTGCCATACAACGTGGCAATGCTGCCAGTCTCTTGGGCACATCACCAGCTGACAGCGTTGAGGAGGAGATTTTAGACGCCCTTTTATAGTTTATTGTTATTTTAGTTATTTAATTTATTAGTTTATTAATCGTTGTAATGTATACATATAGTTAGTTCCCTTTTATGAAATAAAGTAAAGTAACGGTAAAATGAGATGATGCACCTGAAATTTCATAAAAATTACCAGTATATGCGACTAGTTTTCGAAGATCAATTTATGTTGGACACCATGCAGTTAACGATAATTAGTTATCATCGAGCAGATGAGTAATAAATTACTTACCGGAGTAGTAGTTCGCGTAAATAACAAGGAGGTCAGTAGATCATTGGGCTAAACTAGCTTGTAATTAAACCTAAGGTTAGGCGAAGTCTGGGTCTTTATGCGCGACACATGTCAGTTTTGATGATGAACCATGTATGAGGATATCTCCAAAGCCATGCATGGTTCCAAAACTCACTTTACCGTTGTCATGGGGGACTTCAACGCGAAACTGGGCAAGCGAGACGGAGATGAGCTGCAGGTGGGGCAATTTGGGTTTGGATGGCGGAACCACCGGGGACACCAACTGGCTAGTTTTATGGAGAAGGAGGGCCTCTATATGATGAACTCCTTCTTCAGAAAGCGTGAGCACAGGAAGTGGACCTGGCAGAGCCCCGATGGTGCAACTAAAAATGAGATTGACTTCATCATGTCAACCAAGAAGCAAATGTTCAATGATGTCTCTGTGATCAATTTGGTGAAAACTGGGAGCGATCACCGCATGGTAAGAGGCACATTGAACATCAATATTAAGCTAGAAAGGTCTCGACTGATGAAGTCTACGCTCCGACCAGCACAGATCCAGATCCAAAACCCCGAGAGCTTTCAGCTTGAACTCCAGAATCGTTTCGAGTGCCTAGGAAGCTCAGTGGACGAATGCAACGATGGATTCGTGGAAACTGTCCATACGACAGGGTCTAAGTTCTTCAAGACGCGTCGTACACAGAAGAACAAAAAACTCTCTGATCATACTCTCAAGCTCATGAAGGAACGGCGTGAGATGATCCTGCAGTCTTCAGAAGACGCGTGGAAATACCGGCAGCTCAATAGACAGATCTCTAAATCCTTGAAGAGCGACCTCCGCCGCTTTAATACCGAGCGTATTAAAGACGCCATTGAGCGGAATAAAGGCTCAAAGGTATTTGCAAGAGATCTGGCTATTGGGCAGAGCCAGCTCACGAAACTGAAGACCGACGATGGCAGAATCGTATCCGCCAAACCGGAGCTACTGAGGGAGATCGAGAGTTTTTATGGGCAGTTGTACACGTCAACCAGGAAACCCGTTGTAAATCTAGCGAATGACCCAAGAGCTAGGCTGACCCGACACTACACCGAAGACATCCCGGACATCAGCCTGTACGAGATTAGGATGGCTCTGAAACAGCTTAAAAACAACAAGGCACCGGGTGATGATGGAATTACGGCCGAACTTCTGAAGGCGGGTGGAAAACCGGTACTTAAGGCCCTTCAGAAGCTGTTTGGTTCCGTCATACTCGAGGGCAAAACGCCTCAGGCATGGTGCAGGGGTGTGGTGGTACTCTTCTTCAAAAAGGGCGACAATGCCCGGTTGAAGAACTATAGGCCCATCTCACTTCTAAGCCATGTCTACAAGTTGTTTTCAAGAGTCATCACGAATCGTCTCGCGCGCAGGTTTGACGATTTTCAGCCTCCCGAACAAGCCGGATTCCGTAAAGGCTTTAGCACCATAGACCACATACATACGCTGCGACAGGTTATACAGAAGACCGAAGAGTACAACCTGCCTCTCTGTTTAGCGTTTGTGGACTATGAGAAAGCCTTCGATTCGATCGAGACTTGGGCTGTACTGCAGTCTCTCCAACGGTGCCAAATTGATTATCGGTACATCGAGGTGCTGAAGTGTTTGTACAAAAACGCCACCATGTCAGTCCGACTTCAGGACCAGACCTCGGAACCTATCCTTCTGCAGCGAGGTGTGAGACAGGGAGACGTCATATCTCCGAAACTGTTCACCGCTGCACTGGAAGATATCTTCAAGGTTCTGGACTGGAGAGGGCTAGGCATCAACATCAATGGCGAGTACATCTCTCACCTTCGATTTGCCGACGATATAGTGGTCATGGCTGAGACCATGGAGGACCTCAGTACAATGCTCGATGACCTCAGTAGAGCTTCCAAAGAGTGGGTCTTAAAATGAACATGGACAAAACCAAGGTCATGTTGAATGCCCATGTAACACCCACTCCTATCAAGATCGGAGACTCTACTATCGAAGTTGTAGACGATTATGTCTACCTGGGACAAACGGTCCAGTTGGGTAGTTCTAAGTGATTACATACGGGACCGAAACGTGGCCGCTCACAATGGGCCTCATCAGAAGGCTCAAAGTCACCCAGAGGGCAATGGAGAGAGCTATGCTCGGAGTTTCCTTGCGTGATCAAATCAGAAATGAGGACATCCGCAAGAGAACCAAGGTTACCGACGTAGCCCGAAGAATTGCCAGACTTAAGTGGCAGTGGGCAGGGCACATTGCTCGCAGAACAGATGGCCGATGGGGCCGAAAAGTTCTGGAATGGCGACCGCGAACCGGGAGACGATGCGTTGGAAGGCCTCCCACTAGGTGGACCGATGACCTAGTGAAGGTTTCGGGGATCCGCTGGATGCGAGTCGCACGGGACCGATCAATGTGGCGACACTTGGGGGAGGCCTATGTCCAGCAGTAGACGTCTTTCGGCTGAAATGATGATGAATGATGATGTCAGTTTTACTCTGTCATTAAAGACGGTCTTCGTTATATTCGTCATCGTAGGTATCTACAAATTTATCCTAACAGTGGTCTTATCGCAGTCCATCCATCGTTTCTTCGGTCTTCCCCTACTTTAAATCATCCACATTACACCACTGCATCCTTGTCCCATACCATGACACCCGCTAGTTGGCGGATGACATGGTATGTGGTATGTGAGTTTCCTCTTACTATGATGACTGGATTTTTATAATTTTCCAGTTAGAGAAATCCACAGAGTAATCTGGTAAAAAGGTTAACCGGTTAGCTATAATCATTATGTTTCATTAACCATAATACGGGTAACCGTTATAAATGTAGACAAAGCACACCGAGCGCGGGCTAACTCCCTCACTTACCTACTACATAATTATTTTTTATTTTTAATGTACAAAAATTAACTCTCACTCTATCTCGTTATTAAAGGATGATCGGAATAACACTAGAGTTAGGGTAAACCCGTATTATAAGGCTACCCTATAATACGGGTTTACCTTTGCTATAGGATTTTTCACCTCACCCTTAAAAATAACCCGATTATAAGACCTAAATAGGTATCCTTTTCGGTTTCCGAAGAAATCTATTCATAAAACTCTCGTGTTCATTTGCAGCCTCGTCGTCAGACACGACGTGGGCGGGCGAGGACGACTTCGTGCTGGTGGAGGCCACGGAGAGCGGCTCGGCGGAGTGCTCGGGCGCGTCGTCGGGCTCCGAGGCGGCGCCGCGGCCGCGCTCGCTGGCGCTGCCGCCCGCGCCGCCGCCGCAGGACACCTACCACGCGCCGCAACCGCTTACCGTCAACAGGGTTAGTGCCTTCTTTCATTCATTTATTTATTCAAAATTCAGAGAGCCTATAGTCTAGTATATAAATATGTTAGTAATGTGAAATTAATGCTTACATTTGCCAGTTAAAAGTTTTCGAATATAAAAGACAAATTTGCAGCGAAATTTAGAAAACAAAGAATTTCGCGGGTTACCTTATGCCATTCCCGCTGAAATAATATATAATTTTGCAAATAAAAGATAACAAACTTGATCCATTGTTTTGAGCTTTCGTTTGACTTCACAATGCAGTTTTTTGTACATAACTGTGACTTACATACGTGTTCATTGCAGAACCCACTCGCCGTAACATCTAACAATAACGTACCCCGATCACAACCCATCGATGTGCTCCGATCAAACTACAGCCGTAACGCCACCAACATCGGCTCCCTATCGCCACCGACCGTAAGTATCCACCTGCTTTGTCGATATACGTGTGTTCAAGGGGCCTACCAACATTTAAAAAAGAGAGCTATTCAGCACGTCTGTCTCCATCTCGTTCCCACACTGAAATAAGATCAAAACAATATTGCTGTAAGAGGTAGTGTGCGTATTTGAATGAAATTTAAATTCTTCGTGTTAAGAGCAGTGTTCCACTCGTTGCACATCGTTTACAACTTCGTCAGTCAAAATAATATTAGAATGCAAATTGCACCTAGCTACAACAGCAAAGAAAAGCGTCTGTGTTTGACTTGTTTTTTCTTTAAATGATTTCTCGGATAATTTATATGTTTTTTTTTTGTTTATATTCATCAATTACTCAATAAATAGAGAGGTAAGGAAGGCGAAAAGGGAGGCCTTTGTCCAGCAGTGGGACACCGGGACACGATATAGGCTAGCTTGCTAAAATTTAACAAAACATTGTCTGCATTCGATAATCTGAAATCAACGTTAAACTAACTTCTCAATGCGTAAACACTTTAATACATTTGTTAAAGATTGTACTAGATTTTATTTACTAATCATGACGATTTCATAATGCCCGACACGCGTGTTTGCATACAATTTAGGAGCAATAGTAACATCCGCATCACGTTATCTTTTGTCCCAAGTTCACGCCATTACGTAATGCTGTTACATATTATAGTTACAAGCATTATAAAACGTGGAGGTACCTACTACTGTTTGAGATAGTAACTCGATATGTAGGCATTCAAGTGTTTCAATATGTTTAATGTCTAAAGTAAATACCTTGTCAGTTGCTATTTGCTTCCAGTTATGCATAAATGAAATGAGTTATGGAAAACATGTAATAAAACATAACCCTGTCTCTGCTGTCGCGCAGTTGGGTATAAAGCACCTGGTACATACAGGTTCGACGAATGTGGAAGTCAGGAAAGTTAGCCTAGCTAGTACATATTTAGTTGTAGTAGTTTAAAATGACCTTTGAGATTGTTTTCGTGGATTTGTCTACCTTTTTTAATTTAATTTTGTACTCAGCTTAGTACAAAAATCTGTAGCATCAATAAATCTGAAACGTTTGCAAAAGGTCCATAATCTATGCATATTGCAAATTATAGTCGCTTGTCGTGTTTTTGTCAATTAATTCGGCGATTTTCAAGTGTATAATGTAATTAAATAAACTGGCGACCCACCCGGAGTTTGTAAAAAAAAAATGATTTTTCAAAAAAGTCTTTCATATACAAAAATACAAGTATTACCATATCGGTCCAATCGTCTTCAAGTGTGTATCATTCATGCGTGTGCGTGTTCATTTGATTTTTATTTGAGACTTACATTATAAAGCAATCTCGCTGTTTTATCAGGTAGTAAACAACAAGTATGTGTTCATGTCCAGGTCCCGTTCACGATGACGCCGCCGTCCACCCGGCGCCGCAGCAGTAACTCCGGCAGCTCGCCGCCGCCCTCGCTGTGGCAGGTGTCGCCCACCAACGCCAGCCCTCTGCGACGATCAGGTTACTATTATTTTATTACTTACAAGTTTACAGCAGTAACTCGCGTCGTTATTTAATATTGTTACCAGTGGGAAGCGATCCTTTTTTTTTTAAAGGTAAGCCGACGAAATAAACAACAGGTCTATTATTCTATGGCTTCCCCATATGTTTCGGTCGAGTAGGTGTTGTAGTTTTGAATGGGACTGCTGATTATTTTTCGCGATTAAGATAATGGTGCCATGGAGAAAGTTATTCAGGTTGATGGTCTGTACAATACCCTGTAATATGAGCACACCTTTCTGAAACATGCTGAATAGACACTACGTCGAGTGCTTGCGAAGCCGGCAGTAATCGGTTTCTTGGGTGCCTTCGGGCCTGTTACACATGCGCAAGCATCCGCGTTGGGTTGCATCGACATTTTTTTTTTAATTATCTATAGTCGCGCGCTTGACCACTATTTCACCTGATGGTAAGCGATGATGTGGTCGACGGTGAAGCACGCTTGCCTAGAAGAAACCTATTCACTCTTGACTTAAAAGACCCCTAGATTGTAGCTATCGGGAAACACAGACTCCGGCATGGAATTCCACTCCTTAGCGGTACGCATAATAAAAGTATTCCCAAAACGCTTAGTGCGTATGTGTGGGATGTCCACCAAGTACCGATGGCGCATCGCCGTACGTCTGGTAGTCTGATGATGAAACAGGCTAGCCGGAATCAGATCATGCAATTCCATCGCACACTCCCCGAAATGTAACCGATAAAAAACCGATAAGCTGGCAACTCGGCGACGATGTTCAAGGCTCTGGAGCTTAGACTTGACCAGTGTCTCATTACCAATGAGCCTCTTATATTGTACGGTCAGGGATTGTTTAACTAGTCAAACGTATTAACAATAACAATGTGTGGGCGTCCAGGTTCGTCTCCGCCGGTCCCGCTGGCGCTGAAGGCGTCGGGCGAGCTGGGCGGCGGCGCGCTGCCCGACATGCTGCGCGGCATCAAGCTGCACGCGCCCGAGCCGCCCGTCTACATCCCCAACCTGCAGGAGGAGACCATACTCGCGGTCAGTCACTCCACTCATCTGCAATGCCTTTTCCCAACTATAATGGGGTCGACTTCTAGTAATTCTAGTCTAACCGGATGCAGCGGAATACCAATATTTTACAAGAAGCTGCAGCCTTATAGAACTCCAATAACTAAAGTTACCCCTTGGTAAGATAGGTTGACAGACGGTCGGGCTATTTTTTGTTAATCCGTAACGACTGTCAAAGATCTCCACAAGACGCACAGATGCACGCAATGGGGAAGCCCGTTAAAAGCTAATTGTAGATGGCACGACTATAGCTGGGTCTCAATCTGACCAATGAGGTCGAGCGAATTTGAAATATAAAATGACATTACCGGATTTTCAACCAATGACGATGCATGGAACCAGCTATGCTAGCGCCATTAGTTCCGCACTTTCCATCCCCATTGGTGTAAATTAATGTTATACCACAAACGATGGGAGACTTATTGTTTCTTTTCATTCTGTGCAGGAGGAGCACAGCAAGGTATTCTCTCAGCTGAACTTCGTGCTGATGTTGGCAGAGCTTCTGTCCGACCTGGCCGTCTCGTGCGGAGCCCCTATCGCCGCGCTCATGGACGTTTCAGACGGTACGCACTACATTTGATGAGCAACAGTCCTTCCACAGTTATGTTTACCTCTGATCACTGATGACTGTTAAGATCACAGTGATTTTCATATTTGTTCCAATAAGGTTTCTGTCAGGCTGTTACCACAGACACATCTGTGAAATTTCTGACGAAAATCCAAAGACGCTGCCCTGGTCTAGGAATCTAACACCTTATGCTCAGCAGTCGTGCGACCACACGACAAACGAGGCAGTTATAATGAGTGCATAATTATTGTGGTTCTGTCCCAGAGCGCTGCAACGACAGCGTGCGGCTGGGACTGCTGGTGCAGGCCATGCAGGCGCTGGCGGCCGGCCTGCGCCTGGCGGCCGCGCACTACCGCGAGCGCACGCTGCAGCCGACGCCGCAAGTGCGCAATGGTGAGTTAGCACAACAACAACTTCCCTTTTTTTTCTATAAAACCACCCCTTTTCCAAAACTCCCGGAAAACTTTCGAGGTTATTTCTTTTTTAGACCCAAATGACTACTAAATGGATATAAAAGAGGTTATTTATAAGATGATGACTATCAGAGAAGTATGGAAGAAGATATGCAGCGCCCATACCAAATTAATTTGGATAAGGACAGGAGAAATATAATGAAAACTTAAACGATTTTTTCAATCGTACTCGTCATTCATTCTTAAATCAACTTTATTTACACTAGCACAAAGTTAATATCCGTTTAAGTCGAGCAATAGATCCGAATCAAGTATTTGAATAGACTATTACACCCAACGAACAAACCCATCCCCCCTCATGTCTCACGCCGTACTTCTCTTAAAACACTAGGAAGTGGCGAAGGGCGGGCGTTTTGGGGGACTGTCTCTTGTAATGTTGACGTTCAAAAAGTGCTGATTATCAGCCTAATTTGAATAAATGACTTTTGATTTTGATTTTGATTCTCGTGTCCGTGTCCTCATAACTTATTTATTTTGTTTCAGTCGTTTCCTTGATGAACGGAAAGTACAAGTGGATTGTGAATGAGTCGAGGAGGCTTCATGAAGCTGGCGTTACCCCAGCAGTCTGCGACAAAATCCTCTACGAGCATGCCATTGAACTGGTACGTGTTTTCTTTATCTCTTTCTTCATTTAGAATTCAATATAACTAACTTATACTGTAAATTATTGTGACAACTACGTCTAAATCAATTTTTAAAGGACTTTAAAAAAGAGGAGATTCTATGTTCGTATATTGTAGTTTAAAAGAATGAAGCGTCGTCAGATATTCGTGTATGTATACATAGTAGATAAAAATATGTGGATAGGCAGAAACTGCAACCGAATTTGATTCTTACATGCTCCTTTTGCATTGTCCACGTTCCTGTATATTATGCATTTTATTGCTGAAAACGCGGTTACAATCAGTATTTTACCAATCACATTGTGATTCGTTACAGTGCCAAATGGCGGCTATCGAAGAGTTGTTCGGCGACATGAAGGAGTGCGAGCGACGCTACATGTCGGCGCAGGTGTTGCTGCACTCGCTCGTACAACGACACCCGCTCCATCCGCAACACCGCACCACACTCTCCAAATGTGAGTATAAGCAAAGGAGTTAAAAATTTTACTCGCATTATTGTGACTCTGGTAAAGTAACCTCATAAAGTTTAGTTTCTGTTGCCCCTTTATAATTTAATATAATTAATAATTATACCTTTATTCATTTTTTCATCTTATTAATTACATTTTTAAATATTTCTTAAAAACATAAGGAACAAAAAACATTTAAAAATAAAAAAAAATAGGTTTTTCTGCCGGTGTCGGGAGCAGCGTCCAAGCTACCGGTGGTTAGGGCTGCAGAAACAGGAACCTCCTCACAATGCGGGCCGTATCGAGGAGTACTGCCTTCTGAATCTGGCTCTTGATCCAACTGCCAAGTGAGAGCTTCGACAGATGTTCGTCGAGGCTCTTGGCCATAAGGCCATTGGCCGTTACGACAATCGGCACAATGATAGCCGAGTCCACATTCCACATATCGACAACCTCGTGAGCCAAGTCGAGATATTTTATCTGTTTCTCTTTCTGAGCTTTCACGAGGTTTTCGTCATGCGGGATGGTAACATGGACTATCATTGCGTGGCGCGCTGATCGGTCTACCACCACTATGTCAGGCTTATTGGCAACAATAGTCCTGTCAGTAATGATAGGCCGATCCCAGTACAGCGTGACATGGTCTTTCTCGAGAACTGGGTCGGGCACATACTTGTAGTACGGTACCTCAGATTCCACAAGTTTATATTTCAAGGCAAGTTGCTGGTGAATAATCCTGGCCACTTGGTTCTGCCTGTGCAAGTACTCGCCGTTAGCCAGACGAGAACAACCAGAAATAATATGTCTGATGGACTCACCCGGACGGTGGCATGTCCGACACACGTCCACCGTCCCGTTCTTCATAATATGTTTCCGGTAGTTGTTCGTCAGCATAACTTCGTCCATAATCGCACAGACAAAACCTTCAATTTCCCCAAAGAGGTCGCCGAAACGTAACCAGGACACGGACGTTAGAAAATCTACATCGGGCCCATGAAGAGCCTGGTAAAAGCGTTCGTGAAGAACCTTGCCTTGCCATATTTCCTTGCGATCATCGGTAGTCAGTATAACAGGTTTGCGCCAGTTCTCTTTAGCCATGGACAGCGGAGTGAGTGCCTTGTCCACTGCGACCACATCTCGGTGCAAACCCACCTCTGTCTTTAAAAAATATTCTCTGAGGCTGCACACCTCGCGGTTGTGGAGGGTCTTCGCGTTTAAAAAGCCTCGATCCCCACACTTCCGCGGGATGTACAGTCTCATCACCGATGATCGTGGGTGATGCATCCGGTTTGCGGTCAGCAGTGTACGAACTCTCCTGTCCAGGGCGTCCAGTTCGGTCTGAGTCCATGAGTATGCCGAAAGAGTACATAGTTAATAATTATTATTATATTAAAGCCTCGTGTCCACTAGGCAACAATTGACGCGCAACACATGACGCTCAATATGTTCAGCAGCGATGCACAACAGCTCCAGCTGGCGCGCAATATGACTGTTGTTTTTTTTCCGTGCAACATGCAGTTGACCATCAAATTTTATCAAGTGGACATGTAACGCGCAGAAATGTCCGTGTGGTGTAACAAACGCGTGCTCAAATTAATTGAACTGTATTATGTTCTTTATGGTGTCGGACGTAAAAAATAGCACCATCCCATTTCTTCCCGTGGGTGTCGTACGAGGCGACTAAGGGACTTGACAGAGAATGGGCAGCAACGTTCGCTGAGGCTTATGTTCAGCAGTGTACGTCTTTCGGCTGAAATGATGATGATGATGTTGTGAACAAAACTATAAATGTTTCTGGGATACACTAGTTAACGTGTTTTTTTTTTCTTTATGACACATTTTTCGATAAAATTATAACCTAGTTCCTCCGGCGACATGTTGTCGACGACTCATGCGTACACAGACAATGTGACTAAACAATTCCGCGCTTTCGACATGTTGGGCAACATGACGCGCGCCAAATGTTGCCTAGTGGATACGAGGCTTAATTTAGACAGTAGTAAAGTTTATATTTGCTTATTTTATTTCCAGACCGAGACGCAGTACAACGACGGCTCAACTGCCTCAAAGGGCCGCGCAAAATTATGGATGTAAAACTAGAAGCCGGGATCTCATAATGCAATACACAACCAACCACGTAGGCGTAAGTGGACGTGATGCAACATGAAAAGTGATTTTATTTTGTTCTCAAAAAAATGACTCGGTGAGACGCAAAATATATAATCTAAAAATGTATAAAAATATAAAGTGAATGATATCAATTAAAATCATTGTATACAATCGTTTAGCGATGAATGAAAATGCAGAATACAAGAAATTGCAATAGTGAATTATATTTTTTTATATTCAGTACATTACGAAAGCAAGTTCTTAGTAGATATTGAAAGAATTCCATTCTATACCTTATTTAGCGAAGCGGTTTGTAAAACTGAATGTAATAAAAAAAAACCTGTGCGTCTCTGGACGCTCGACAGAAGTGATAACTTAAACTAATCTAAGCGGTTTACCCTCCCATAAGAAGTTATCACTTCAAAAACTATTCAGTTTGAATAATCCTTAAGGATATGTCTATATTTACCTGAATGACCCCTAACAAATAATACTGCTGAACAAAATTCTGTACCCGCTTTGAAATGAATATAAATATAATATAGTTTAATAGATGTGTGTCTAGAAATCCTTTCAAATAAAAATGGTTGTATCATTTAGTGAGGTTTGAAATTTTAGTATTAAGCACATTTTCACTTGAAGTAGCAAACTGTTCTATACATATAATAATAAATAAAAATACGAGTTATTTTTTCCAGTCATCTACATTTTAGTGAAATAAATAGGCATAAAATACTAAAACATAGGATAGAAAACGTAGTATTGTTTCAAAGTAAGTCTCATTAACATTTTATTATTACCTATTTGTAGATGATCATTTAAATGAAAACTAAGAAGTAATAAATAATGTCTCGGTATAAATATAATGCTATAGAGATCTCATTGACGACCAATAACAATATTATGGCATTTTTAGGCTAAGCTGTGAAATATGAGTTTAAAGTATTTTCCTTAAAAATATTGTGTGATTGAATGAATTTTAGTTTACTCTCATCATACTTTTTTTGCCCACTTCGTGATCCTGAAATATGTGTTTTCTTTGAAACTGTCTACTGCTTTACTGAAATAAGAATAAAGACTGTTGTATTATAAAATTAATTTGTTTTGTTTTAATAAATACTTATTTGTAACACCAATACCAATTTTATCATTATTATTCTAATTCATTTTATCTTGTTAGTACAACACAGTACAAAGGAAGATGCACATGGAAATTTTCAAGGTTTTGAAAGAAATATAGGTCACATTTAAAAGATCTTTATTTTTATAAAATCAATACTGCACGAAAACTCCAGTGCCTTGTTTAAGAAACTTATAGGGCTTCACTCGGTTGCGCCCGCGCACTGGACAAAACATTACTTTATCTGGCGGAAACTCTGAAGAGCCAGTTGTCTCCAGGAGTATATCTAAACAAGTTAGCAACTTTGTTATCTGTACAGTAAGAGTATACTGTTTGCTATCTTCTGAACCCCAATCCGTATTGATAATTCTTTCAATGTCTCTGATATCATTATTGATACCTGCATGGTGTGTTCCATTCCAATGCAGGGTTAGTGAAAACATCGGCGCTTTTCTGGGATAGTCACTGCGCAGAGCTACTAGTGCAACTAACTTCGCCGACTGACGCGTTACAATTGCTCTGTACAACATGTCATTAGGATTAACCAAACCCTCCGATATTAAAAACGATGTTGAAGGTGACTGGCTATATTCCGGCCAGCCTACTGACTGCCACTGTGTCAAAGAACCAGACAACCTTACTGGACACAGCAAATCTCCTTTAACGGGTAATATTTTTCCAGATTCCAAATCCTGCAACTCTTTCATCAATGCAACTCTAGATTTCAACCTCTTTTTTAAAGTTAAAATGAAGTTTTCAACTGTGATGACACTTAGACTGGGGCAGATTTGGATATTTTTATTAAACTTCTGATCTTCTGTTATTGTAGCCATAAAATCTAAACCGCACATTCGTTGAGCCCATATGTAAGGCTTCCCAAGTTCAGAGATAAAATGCTGGAAGTCT
Organism: Cerastis rubricosa; assembly: GCA_949152445.1. Classification (NCBI taxonomy): domain Eukaryota; kingdom Metazoa; phylum Arthropoda; class Insecta; order Lepidoptera; family Noctuidae; genus Cerastis; species Cerastis rubricosa. The sequence continues at coordinate 8,584,316 of OX424540.1, read as the reverse complement.
TCAGTGATGCCTGCAGCATTCAATAAGTAAGAGGTGGCAGGGTGTGGAGAGTCACTTCCTGTGTCTCCTGGATATAATTCATTCAATATACAATTGCCATTCAGCACATCTGCTGCTGACACTCCAGTTATAGGTTTTGGCAGTGAAACAGTGAAATTGACCACAATTATTTTCAAATGAAGAAGATATGAGAAGACCAAATTCAAAGCCGTCCCATCCTGCACTTTGACAGATACTTGCACACTAAGTGGATGCTTTTTTAGAACTTCCTTCTTCTTAGCTTCAGCCTTTTCTTCCTTGGATATCTTAGCGTTTCTGTGGTGGCGCTTCTTTTTCCCTCTTTGATCATCATCATTATTTTCTTGATCAGAATCAGAATCATTCGAAGCAACTAGATCACTATCTACATTACTGAGTTGTTCAAATCTTCTTGCTTCATCTTCGTCACCAGATATGCCTGCAAAATTATAATTTATTAAGCATTAGAAGTGTTAAGAAACAAAAAAATTAAGTAAATAATAGATTCTGAAGTATGAGTGTTAAGATACTCAGGTCCTTACCTACTGTAATGGTCTTAGCACCAAGTGCATCAGAATATGCACTTGCATTTGCAAATAGAAGAAATAATGGTGATGGCAGTAAAGAAGCAGCTCTGGCTTCATCTCTCTTATCGTCAAGTCTGAGAGCCAAACATTCTTGCAATGGTTTCGTAGATTTCAGTACATCTCTTAGATGTGGTACCAACGCGTCGAGTCTGGAGCGAGCGGCCGCTATGGCCGCCGCGACGCGTTCCTTGGACGAAACCAGCTCATTACAAGATGATGACAATTCGCGACGCTGGCGTAGTTCCCACTCTAATCTCGCCAATTGAAGCTGGTGATCGTCATTTTTGGTCAATTCCTGAAATAACAAAAAGTATTTTATTATGAATGTATGTTGCAGAGCATTTATAATTATGTTCTATTGAAAAAAGCACTAGGTTTCTATATCATGGCTCATGTTTAATTTAAATCTCAATAGTGATTGTGTCAAAAGTATAAACACTCACGGGTCGAGATATTTCAGCAGGTGCATCTTTGTAAAAGTCTTCAAGTGGCACAAGTTCTATTTCTTCATCTTTTGACTTGAATTGCAAGCACTTGGTTACTTCTTTATTGAGATGATCAGCTTCATACAATAAGTTTTGTAAGAGTAAGTGGGTTGAGTCAACCCTCTGCTTTTCCTTATGTAATGCATCACGTCCAGCTCTTGTACGAACTTTCTCCAAACGGTTTAGTTTTTTTAAAGCAACTAGGTTCAATGAAGCCTCTATTCGCTTTGCATTGAGTTTTTCTCTGGCCTGAAATTAAATCCAACCAAAACTATTATACACATCAGCTTTGACTTCCAGTATATCTAAATGCAGTTAGCAATACTATTATTTTAAATAAATTAATAATTAATCCTAAATGGATTTTTTAAAAGGACATCACTACACAACTAGTACAATTAAGTTATAGTCTAGTGACTAAACGTTTTAATCAATAAATACAATTAGAATAGTAGGCACTAAAACAGACCTCATCCGTGTCTTTAGCTTTTAGTTCAGCTATTTCAGCAAATAATAGTCTAATATCTTGACAAATCTTCTTGAAGAAAGTGGCATCTTTCTCAGCTGGACGTAGTTGGGCTTCTGACTCTTCGAATTCTACCACACGCTGAATACAAAAATAGTTTAAAATTACACTTTTAAGAGAACAGAGAAAAACAGCATATCTTTTTTATAATAAATATTGTTTTTTTGTTTTTTGTTCTACGTAAAGGCCATTGATTTCAACTGATACTTTTCTTTTTCCCCAGATCCAGTGGACTGAAATAAAATCAGTCAAATCAGTGGAGAGTGAAATGAAATCTGGTGAGATTGTATTGGTGAGGTTCAGATTGTATTTTATACGATGAAAATATTAAATAAATAAATTAGATATCGAACGCGAAATAAAAAAAAAACTAACCTTATACACATCTACTGGCACTTGTTTCGATGTTTCATTAGCTGTGTTGGTGTTTATTTTGCGACGTTTTTTCGTGGACACATCATCTTTTCCCATGTTTCTTTGAAAATCTATAAGTCTTCTTTTATATAAATTATTAAAATTGTGAGACTTTGAAGAACATAAACTACCATTATTTAGATTATTATTCTCTATGAAACAAACCAAAGAGTAGAATACTATTATGGTCATAGACTAGATATCACTAATTCCTTAGAATAAAATTAAAAGTTTTTATTTTTTCTCATAGAATTATAATTCACTATCAGCCACATGCCACAGTAGACTGCTGTGGCTGATAGTGAATTATAATTCTCAGCCACATTCAGCCAATTTTATCAGCCACAGCAGTCTGCTGTGGCCTGTGGCTGATTAGTAATTAAGAATATTGAGATAGACAGTGAGTAGTTCGGCTGTCAGCAGAACAACTTGTAGTGGCCTGGCTCTTTCACCCTCTGCTTCACCCTAGACCGCATCATCGTTTGACAACAGGCGTGTTGGCTAGCATAATCAGCCTGTAATGTTCCCACAACTGGGACACAGGCTTTATCTCTATGAGAAGGAGTGGGCTATAATCCACCACGCGGGCCCAGTCACCAGTCATAGTGTGGGTTGGTAGATGTCACATGTCTTCGAATTTTTTGTTCTAGGACATGCCGATTTCTTCACGATGTTTTTCTTCACCGTTTTGAGCGCACTGAAGATGAAATAAGTAAGGTGTCGGTATCTTGGTCGGTATTTTTGCATTATCTGTGTCGGGAAGTCAATCAAAAACAAAAACATCTGACTGCTGACTACTGTCAGTGTCAAATCCCAGCCATTAATATAACACGTAAAATATATTTTTGGCTTGCACTCTCCGGAAAATTCAGCGTCATAATGGTACGAGTGACTCAAGTTCTTGCTCGTGTTCCAGTAATTAAATTTCGTAAGGGCGGTGGAGGTGGATCGCGCCCCTCGGGTCCATCTTCTGCTCCGCCGCCTGCTGCTTCTGGCGCTTCTACGGTACGCTATTTGCCTGCTATTTATTTACTTAAGTATTTATTAATTGCTGTATTATTGTAATTTGATAATAATTACGTAAAAGAAAGGTCAGGTGCGTTGTGCTCGCAACCGATTTGCGTGTATGACCAGATGTATGGACGTGGACGAGACAAAAGGAGTATGTAAGGATCGTAGCAGGTTGCGTTCTGTGGTTTCTGCCTAACCCCATGGGAAAAAGGCGTTTTTATGTATGTATGTAAATACAAAATACAAATGTAATTACGTAAACGTAACTAAATTTTTAATGGAAGCGTCACATGTCAAAAATGCAAATTGACATTCAAGTTAGCAGAGTTTACAGGTGTACTGATTAGATTTTGGAAAATCAATAAAATATATATTCAATTTCATAAATTCTCTTTGTTCTGGGTTTAAGTTTCACTTCAAAATGTCCACAGATTTAGCATTGCATAAATAATTGGTTTGTTTTAAAGGGTCTTTGTAGGCTGGACATATAGCACATGGGATTTTCGAAGTCAGCATAGTCGCAATGGTTTTCGGACCTCCAAAGTCATAATCGTATTTATATATTTACTTTCAGCCAGTTCAAATGCAGTCTGCTTCACCAATGAGCACATCCAGCATTCCAGACATTGACCTCCCACTGCGCTACAGAAGAGCCCCTCTCTCAGAAGAAGAAATTGCACACATCAATGGCGGTGGAATTGTTTAGTCCCTCAACTTACATTAAGTAGATGCAGTTTCAAAATTAGATTTTGGTTAATAAAACTAGGTAGTGAGTAAATACCTAGATAGTAAATAGTATTTGTTATTTTGACTGTGGAAGTTATTTATTATTCAAAAATTTTGCCTGGCATTTAATAATATTATATTAATGCTCTGTTATAAAGTAGTTTTTTTTTTTCAAATTAATGGTATTCACTGTCAGATGGGCTTTGGACTTACTTTATCTATAAAATGCATGTCTCAAGTAAGTGAATCACACATATATGGTACCGCTTGACTTTCAAAAAAGATCCTGATACAACTACACCAATTCAACTCAGAAAATTCTAACAACTCTAATACAACAAAACATATGAATATTGAAGAGTAATATCATGTCATGGTGCTATGCATAGATGTCTATTAATAGTCTGTTGATGATCATTTGGTCAACTGTTTTAAACCTGCATTCTTTAGTTAGTAGAATACAGTCAAAAGTTAACAATTAGTGCATCCCAATGAAATACAATAAAATGTTATTTATCTATATTTTTTACTTGGTAACATAATATATTAACACATTAACAAATGTTGCAGATAGACCCCTCTCAATCCCAGCCTGAAAAGGTGCCGGTAACAATGGGAGTAATAAAAGTACCACATGGTGTTCTGATTGACTGTGGAAACAAGAAAAAAGAAGTTTTCTCTTTAAACATTGTTTTACAAAGACGTCAAAAAAAGTGATAGAGCACCTAATTAAGACCGAGAAACATGTAACATACTTATCAAAACAACCTAAGTGAAAGAACTAATTTTAATAAATGTAACAAATATAATAAATACATTAGATAAATTTATAAACAATCTTAATTCCTATTTAGGAGTGTAGTCTGTATATAAAATATAAATGATATACAGTAGCGAAATGATTAGACATGCTCTAATAATACCGAACATTGAGTTTTTCGTTTTGGATGGCCCACATCTGTGCAGCCGGCCCATCGTAAGCGACATCACTATTGACCTCGAACTTAATTATACCAAATTTAGCAAATTTACTTTTCCACTGTAGAGTCTGAGGCAGGTTGAGTAGTGTATTTGAGATCGCCTTTTTTGTCTCGGCTGAAACGAAGCAACGTATATTTTATTATTTATAGGATGGGATAGATAGGTAATATCAGAATCAGAACTTTATTTGCTATGAATGTAGGTATTGGTATAAGATGTTGTATACAAATTAATGAGATCTTGTGAATACGCAGCATTATGACCACATAATAAAACAACTCTTAAGTGGGTCACCCCAGCAAAATCTATTTTTCGAATCAAATATCTCTGTCGCAAATAAAAAAATACTGGTAGTGCTTATACTTAATTAAAGGTAGCAGCGCCATGATTCGTGACACGCGCACATAATTTTTGCATAGTGAAGTAACACGCACATTTAATTTTTTATTGAACCAAAACAATATGGATGGAGATTCAACTTGACATGAGCCGTTCATTTGTAGAAATAGTTGTTTCTGAATGAGGCCTTTAAATACATATACAGGGTGATTTTTTCATGTGGGCGTGGATATCCGAAACTATGAGGAATAGATAGATATTCAAGATGGCTGGACCAAACGAGATAGCACATGAGACCATGTGCACTGTTTACTACAACTGTAATGAAATATTTGATTTCTTTGCGTTAAGAAATATATCAAAGAAAAAAAGTGGTCAGCCATTCTGACGTCAAGTTGGCTGACCAGTTCCAAGTCCTCATTGTTTTAGCGTTGCGTTGTTAATGTAAATACATATTTACTACCTATTTGCTACCTTAACATATATTTAAATTATATTTTCGAACCAGTTTGGGGTTGAAACTCTGAAGCCGAGTCCGAGTGCTCACAACCTATTTTAGGACATTTCGAAACACCCAGTCGACGCTTCCCGTAACCCAAGGGCTGGATTTTACCCTGGCCAGAGGCTAAATAGCGATGTTGAGGAAATCCTGTAGTAAAGTTTTATTAGTTTGTTTCTGTTGTTAACGATTTATTGTTTTTTTTTTTGTGTGGTTTGATTATTTATTCTTTATTTTTCATATTATACTTGTTTACCTGAAACAATTTTTCATTTAACTGTACTTCTGGTACCTTTTTGGGAATATGGTATTTAGATAATCAGGTGTTTTGAGATTGAGCCATTAAAACGCCTGTACTCATATCAATTATTTACGTCTTTCCCAGAATAATTGCTTACAAGATGTCAAAGAATGATTTTCCAATATTATTTCATAATTTGATCAAAAACAATATCTAATAGAGTCTCGAGCCCGGTTTCGATAATAAAATAAACAGCACCAGTAGATTTTTGAAAAATCAATATTCCTAGCCAGGAATTCAGATTAAACTGTAGCGCGGTACCGGAATACTTACACCTATTACCGGGTGGTTGACATACCTATAGGTACAGTCAAACGCACGTTGGTGGTAACGATTAGACTTTGACATGGCCTTTATTTTGTAGCAATACGGCTGGTTTTGTGTTACTCATTAAATAATCGAGGTGTGCAGGAACTAGGTATGATACTTGTAACTTACACCTACCTTTTAGCTTAGCATTTACTACAATAGGGTACGGCGGCAAGCGACCCAATGTCTCCAAGGTTATTATATCTTTACCACCATCGTACATAAACTTTTTTGTAAATAGCAGAGTAGTCGAGTCAACAGCGGCCCATTCAGCTTGTTTAGATAGCACCATCTGAGCTGACGATAAATGTGATCCAGATCCTGAAATGAAGATAATAGGTATATAAGTGGGTGTACAGTTACGCACCACCAAAACTAGCTGTAAACCGCATTGAAGTTCTTGGTACAGTCAACGTAGGTATGTTGTTCCTTTGTTCATGGTAATAATTTGTCAAGGCAGTCGCGTCGTCGCGGTCGTTGCAGTAGGCATAGGCGGTACCTATACGTAGTTCAGAGTATTTTATACGTAAAAGTGCGGCGGACTGTACATGGGTAAAAACAACCTGTATCCTCCGAGTCTCAGTAGGATAATCTTGATCTATCAATATAGGTACCACTGTGTCAAACTGGCCAAACCCCGTTCGAATCTAATCAGTTAATGTGCAGCGTAATTAACATAATAATTTCCAAACTTTCACATGTAAGTAGGTATAATAGCAAAAATATGATAAATCACAGTACTTAGCAGAGATCCAAAGAAAGACGCATTTTCACCCTTTTCTTTCAATGTTTTCAAAACAATCTTGCTTCCACTTAGAGATTCTTCGTCACTGTATGCAAATGTACAACCACGGAGATCTAGTAAAGTATTCACGCTATGAGCTCTGCAATTAAATAACTTTATATTACATTATGTATATTTCAATAAAACAATATTAGTAGTCTGGAAACTAATTGTAGTATAATAAGACTCTTTCTTATCACAAGTCAATGACATGTTGATAACATTTTTATCTATTGTGTGTGTATTTATTTCATTGGAAACATTATTCGTAAACTTACATCAAAATATAGTTTTATTATATTACCAACTTTAGATTAATTCATGTTACGCGTCATTTTCAGGTACCTACCTGGAATTTCCTAGGGTGTTTTAAATGGCCATCATTACAGGTACCTAATATTAATTTTATGTGAAATGAAAACAGTGTAAACCACCTACCTACATGTCTACCCAGATACTGTAGATAGTTGGTAGATAACATATAGGTATCTATATAATAATAAGTGCTGTGGGGGCGGCGTAGTAGGTATCTATAGAGACATTGAAGGGTTATTGGGTTTTTCCATCAGGTATTCGTGATGTTATGTCAAGTTATGTAATAAGTGTGGGTGTACTAAAGGTCAGGTGCTTTTAGTCAAGGGTTCTTACTTTTTATCACTGTGAATGATAATGTCTGAGAAATATCCTGGCTTATTTTCCACGTTCATTTGATGAGCGAAAACAGGTGTTACCGGAAGTAGTTCAATAGACGCATTTTTATTTCCGCGTAGTTTCATATATGCAGAAGCTGTCATAAACGCTGAAATTTAAATACATAAAAGCATAAAATCAGACCAAAGTATTTCTTTAAATATATATTTTAGATTTTAATAATAGGTGCTATCTACCTTTTACTAAAAACTACCGTTCTACATTTTTGCCTGCCTTACTAATTCCCTACCCTACTTTTTGTAAATTACCTATTGTACGGACGCCAGCACATCAAGCTACAACAATCTGTCAAATTTCTTTAATATAGTTTCACCTTTATTGTTATGGAATAAGGTTAAAGGTTGATTGGAAAAAATTGACAGTTTCGGGTAGCTTTATGTGCGTGGTTACATAGTACTAAATGCAAACCTTTCATGCTGCTGTAGGTCTATTTAATCTGTGTGTATGATGTTCAAACCACTCTGCTGTATCGTTGGTCTAGTGGTCACAGACGCGACTACTGACCACGAGCTCCTGGGTTCGATTCCGTGGTCGGGCAAATTGTTATTGGGTTTTTCCATTAGGAATTTCTCAATAGCAGCCACGAAGCCTGGATTTGGCCTGGCTGATGGCAATAGGGTCGCCCTCTATTACATGGGCCTTAAACGTTACTAGCGAAATGTGGGCGTAGGTACACTTCTGCCTTACCCTTCGGGGATTATTGGCGTAATGTTTTGTATTTTTTACTTGGTGTTAAACATTGGTAAGCCCAGCATCATCATCATTTGCAAAAAATATATAGAAAATGAAGGTAGTGGTCTACTTAAATAAAAATAATTCTCTTACCCAAATCGGCTTTATCAGAAGAAAAGGGATCAGGACGATCCGGTAACGGTCCTGGACTTCTGCTTTCATATTGTAAGGTAGCATAGCAACCCAACGCATCTTCTAGTAACTCCAATATTAACTCGTATAACTGTACCGGATGAGATGGACACATAAACGTCACAATGCGTAGGTCTTCTTTGTTCTGAGCCATTTTCGAAACTAGTATTCAAAAGCAATGTATTAACTAGACTAAACACTGTTTAACTCGTGCAGCTTAAAACGATTATAATGAGCTCATTTTGTTTGTTAACGGTTTGCTTGTTTATTATCGTAAAAACACGATAAACGCTGCACGCTTCGATCATGTACTACTGTCTATAAGGTATAGATTCTTTGGTAAACCACGGCTACCGCGCGACGACGTGACGTCACGACGACACACAAGCACGCAAGGGGCGCGTGTTTAGAGGTTATTCGATTACAGCCAAGCTGTCAGTTTTATGTACACCTACCTCCGTACTTTCTCTAGGTTCGTAATAAGCGCTGCTTTCGCCACAGCCTAGTAGCTATAATGTTACCTACCTATCTATTGGTAAATCCACATCTTTGTACCTAAGATTATTATTTTATACAAATACTGTGAATTAGAAACTATGTTGTTCCCTTTTAAAGAACCTACCCAATTTTAATCTTTAATTTTCCAAAGGAAGGCAGTTGCCGTACCTACCTAAATGATTCCGAGTGATGGCATGACGCAAGCGCCTACGCAATCAATGTTGTCGTCGGTGTGTTATCCCACTAGTCAAGATTATACAAGGTGTAAACAGACCCTTCACGAACCCGTCAACAAAGCATTCTGTACATCAAACTAAGTAACCCTACGCAAAAATTATTGCTGGGAAACAACTTCTGTTTTGGGTAAAAAATATCGATTTACGGCAAAACTCAATGTTACGCACTCAAAATGTGGTGTGCTGATGGATTCATTGAATATTAAAAACAGGTCATGGCAGTATTTTAAGTAAATTTTGCAACCATAAAAACTAGTAAGTATATTCAAAAAAGGTGGGAAATGTTGGAACTTTGACCTCCAATATCTCCGTAACTAGAAGGTTCCCAGGTATAGAACCGTCCAGAACAAAAAAATGATCGCAGTGATGGGGAGAATAAGTCCCTTTTGGCTTCGTTAAGGGTCTATTTACACCCTTTATTTAGAAAAAAAAGTATCAACTATGTGTGGCACACACGGCAAAGTATTCATTTCCAGTATAACATGGCCTTGCTATGTATAGATTTCTCGTAGGTACAACGAGATCCGTATAAATGGATTTTGTATAGCTTGCTTGGTCGTTGTGCGTACGAACGATTGGTGCAGCAGTGCACAGTGGCACTATGGCTGAGCGATCGGTTTCGGTGCTACTGGCCGCAGATTCAATTCTCGTACGGAACAACATTGCACTAGATGCTTCACTGTGACTAAGTACAATCATACTATCACCAATGATCAATCTCTCACCATTAGACTCTTGAAGGCAATAATTGCTTAACTTGAGGATCAAGCAGTTCAAAGGATTTAGACTACCAAGGTGTAAAATACGTTTTTACCTGTCCTTTCGATTTTCCTCAGCTTTGCACTACATGCAAGTAAGGAGTATTTTGATAATTGCAGCAAACAATAAAATAATCACTCAAGTACAATATCATCATCATTTATTGAACTTACGCATTGATATCAATTAATTTTAAAACATAAAAATAAATCTTAAAATTTAAATAAATAGCATCATACATTCGACACTAGTACATACACTACAGCCAGTTATCTCTTAGACATAAGGTACTTTTTTGAAAAATGTGCTGTAACTTGATCAGCTTGTTACATAATGTATATCACACTACAGAGGATAAAATGCTGTATAACATTCCAAGAGCCTATTCAATTCAGTCATTGCGGTCGATAGCAACTATTTGTGTTGTATCTTTACTGAATAAGCTCTTTTACGTTCTTATACACAATTAGACAGGGTTGCGGAAGTTCTTGCCGGCGTATTTGGCGCCAGCTCCGAGTTCCTCTTCAATGCGGAGGATCTGGTTGTACTTGGCGAGGCGCTCGGAGCGGCACGGCGCGCCGGTCTTGATCTGACCGGTCGACAGACCCACGACAAGGTCAGCAATGAATGTGTCTTCAGTCTCTCCAGACCTGGTTACAAAAATACCATTATAATATCAACCAACCAACATTTTCGTATATTAAACGCCTTCTTCTACTATTCTTATTCATCAATCTTTTATTATTCTTTTATCTTTTTAAACAAATCATAAACATACCTGTGAGAAACCATGGTGCCCCATCCATTCTTCTTGGCCAGCAAGTGAGCATCAATGGATTCAGTCACACTTCCGATTTGGTTTACCTTCAAGAGCAAGCAGTTGCAAGCTTTCTTCTCAACAGCCGTGACAATACGCTTGGGGTTTGTTACCTTGAATAAATAAAAAAAGAGCTTAATATTGATGTATCTCTGGTGGAAGTTTGGTTGACCTCTTGGGCTCCAGTTTACAACAATGCCCATATAAATTAGGATGAGCACAGGAGGATGATAATGGTTTAAAATCAAATTGTTTTATCATACATAGATATAAAACATGCAGAATTGGGTCGTTTTGTTCCTACACTGTCCTCCCATACTTAAGTAGGTACTAATTTAAAGAGTTATATTTTAATGGAGAATTGCTAAAGACATCCACATATTTATGCCGTTTATGAGCTCCCAGGGAAACCGCATGGGAGAAGAAGGAACGAAAGGGATGCTTCTTTATGTTCAACATAGTCCTTAATTTTTGTATTAATTTGATTTTTTAATAAAGCCACGTTTGATGTAGTTTTTTAACTTTCCATCGGTCAGTTTTATTACTGATGACTTTAGCAGTTTCGTGTTAAAGAAAGCCCTCAGTTTTTGCGGATGACACTAGTTTTAGTCTGAAAACTATTAGGGGCAAGTACTCACTGTAAGATCATCTCCGACAATCTGGATGGGTGTGCGGGAGGTGAGGTTAGCCCACGCGGCCCAGTCGTCCTGGTCGAAGGGATCTTCAATGGACACCATGGGGAAGTCCTTGATGAAGTCCAGGTACACCTCAGCCAGCTTCTCAGAAGACAGGTAGTCAGCAGGGTTAGACTTGGGGTTCTTGAAGTCAAGATCATAGGTGTTGTTCTTGAAGAATTCAGATGCGGCAACATCCATTCCAATTTCAATCTAAAACACATTAAAATTAAGGCTTTGATCAACTAACTTTGACTACAATACAAACTACGAGTCAAGGGCGGGAAAAACAAAAAAAAACTTCAACTGTTTGAGTCATATACAAAGGCTTGAATTTATTCAAATTGAATAATTATGCAATTAGACAATACATTCTGTAAAATGATCTTTTCAAGGTGATAGTGAAGGTGAAAAGAGAGCTTAAACATAACATCTATTATGTTATGTTTAAGAAGACAAATAAATAATGTTTGACAATTTACTAATACCAACCTTGCCAGTGTAACCAGCCTGCTGGATGGCATCTTGGATGAGGAAAAGAGCATCCTTGTTGTTCTGGATGTTGGGAGCGAATCCACCCTCGTCACCAACAGCGGTAGAGTCCAGACCGAACTTCTCCTTGATGATCTTCTTCAGGTGGTGGTACACTTCAGAACCCATGCGCATTGCCTCGCTGAATGAAGTAGCACCTAGGTAAAAGATTACATTTATTTAAAACTTCTGTGAACTTAGAATATTGAGTGATAAAATACACTATTGGTTATTCCAGCTTGATTTCTTACTCTTAAAAAGCATATAACTTAATCCTTTAGAGTTTCATGGGACAGAGGGTAAGGGTAATATAAATTATAACAACCTGTAGGCAGGATCATGAACTCTTGCATAGCCAACTTGTTGCCGGCATGGGAGCCACCGTTGATAACGTTGAAGGCAGGTACAGGCAGCACAATGTTGGCATTGCCGGCCAAGTCAGCCAAGTGCTTGTACAAAGGCACACCCTTCTTAGCAGCACCAGCCTTGGCGACGGCCAAAGACACGCCGAGGATTGCATTAGCTCCCAATTTGGACTTGTTTTCAGTGCCATCCAAGTTCAGCATGAACTGGTCAATCTGTTAACAATTTTTATTCATATGATTATTTATTATCTGGCATATAGTTGAGACAGCTCCTTTTTAGGGTTCCGTACCCAAAGGGTCAAAAGGGACCCTATTACTGAGACTTCGCTGTCTGTCTGTCCGTTTGTCACCAGGCTGTATTTCTTGAACCATCATAGTTAGCCAGTTGAAATACCTACAGATTATGTATTTCTGTTGCCGCTATAACAACTAATACTAAAAACAGAATAAAATAAATATTTAAGGGGTAAAATATTTATTTTACATCCAAAAACTGTTTTTATAAATAACTAGCTGTCCCGCGCAATGTCGTATGCGTCACATTTTCCCCGATTTAGAAACATTATTAATTGCTGGTCCGCTCCTATTTGTCGTAGCGTAATGATATATAGCCTATAGCCTTCCTCGATAAATTGGCTATCTAACACTGAAATAATTTTTCAAAGCGGATCAGTAGTTCCTGAGATTAGCGCGTTAAAGCAAACAAACAAACAAACTCTTCAGCTTTATAATATTAGTATAGATGGTACGGAACCTTTGTGTGCGAGTCTGCCTCGCACTTGGCCGGTTTTTTTCCTGTTGTGCGCACTAAATAATTCTCCTTGCAGTATAATGTTTTTCAAGTCGATCTTTAAATTAGTTTACATTTTGGGCAGAGCCTACATCTTCTGGGAGCTTATTTCACACTCTGACTGTTTTGTTGCTTAGCAAGTGTTTGTGAAAGTTATTATTTGAGGTGTTGAGGTGATGACCCCTTAGATGGATGTTTTCCCTCTATTTGTGTATTTGATTGATACCCTGATATTTTTATTTTACCTCTACAGGATATGGTACAAGGTTAATTTAATATTATATGTGTGGTACAAAAGACTTAACAAGGTAATTTAATAACTAGGTTTTATCCTTATTCTACCTCTATTTTTGAGTTCTATTTTTAATAAATAGTCACTAAAGTTTATCTTTGTCACATACAAACAAAATTGTGTGTAATCATAACATTTGCAGTTTTTACTGATTACTCACATTTCTGTGCTATCAGTGTTATAATTTTGCATCATCTTAATGGGTGTTGCTATAGGCATTTTTGCAAACAAAAATTTGGATTCACCACAATAAGTTTAAAATTTTTAATAGTTAAATGATTTATAGGTGAATATAATAAAAATTATTGCTGCCCTGGCCCCAATACTTAAAACAGGGAAGAGCTAATGCTTTAGTGAAGGGGCGTTCAAAGTGATCTTGAACTGTTAAGGTCAAAGGGAAGGTTACAAATGAATTATGTTATACCTAAGAGTTTTGACATATACCTCTTTCTGCTGTGTTACTTCAAGGTTTTGTTTCAGCAGCTCAGGAGCAATGCTTTCGTTGATGTTCTTGATGGCCGTGAGGACACCCTTGCCATGGTACTGGCCTTTGACATTGTCTCTCAGCTCCAGAGCCTCATGGACACCAGTGGAGGCACCAGATGGGACAGCCGCACGGAACAAGCCCAACTCTGTTACCTATATCAAATTAAATGATTATAATCAGCACATTTTTTATGGTTTTTTACTCATTTATATTCAGTAACAAGGACTTGTTGTACTGTTACTAGCTGGAAGTACGATGGTATTCTAACTAGAATCATCTTAGGATGGATGATATCCATATCAATAATGCAAAGAAGATTCGTTTTCTTATAAGACTACCCACAATGTTATTATTGTTCTGGAATATGAAAGCTTAATAAGTCTATAAGGAGGAAACAAATAATATTCTATATTTGTTATAACATAAGGAAAAGCGGTACTGTTAACTTCCTAATACGTACCAGGTCGACCTCCACAGTGGGGTTACCACGGGAGTCGAAGATTTGACGAGCTTTGATGGACTTGATCGGCATTCTGCACAAAAAAGCAAAACAATTTCTGATTAAAGCATAAACTATTGTTCTTAATTATTTAGAAATAATGTTTATCTAATAATAACAATGGATCATTCATTACCTACCTCAATTTGTTCATGAAAAGGTGGCAAGGTCAACTATAGGTTGAGTTTAATACTCTCGATCAGTTTCAATAAGTATATAAAATAAATGTACGTAGTTTGCGGGTGATTGTTTTGTATTGTAGTCGCATATGTTAAGACTAAACAAAACTATGAATTAATCATTAACTAAAACAATTGACGTATGCAAAAAAACTAAAGCTGAAAGATTACATAAAAATGGCATTTTCATTATTTTTTACAGAAAAAACTCTGCCTTAAACAATGTTATTAAAACTTAGCCTATATAATTGTTTCAGTATGAAAAAGGTTACTTACATGATTATAATTCCGTACTTTCAGCGGACAACTGAAACAGTAAATGCACAAAATACGCCGGATCCGCCGGAAAGTACTTACAGAAGAAGAGACTTTGTCCTTCACAAGGTGAAACTAGAAGCATGAAACCGGAACTTTCCGTTGCTGTGAAAATTCACTTCGCTGAATTCGGAAAGGCGGAAGGCAACACCCAGTATATCTCTTTTTAAATAATTATGATGTTATTTGAGTTAAAACACGTCCAACGCACGTGCTTCACAAGACGCCACTTTAAAAAAATCTTAAATTCGTTACAACAATGTCGAGAATTTACGATTTTTTTCAACACGTAAGTCACGGACAATAATTGACAGTGACAGTTAAAAAAGTTGACACTTGACACTGAAAGATAGTTAGGTTAGCATTGTTTACATTTTTGTGTTTCCTATTTCTTGTGTTTATATTTCTAATTTAAAACATGAGTGCTGATAAGGAATCTAAATCTGAGAAAAAACCCATAGTTATTAAAAATGCCACTGATTTACAAAGGCTAAAATTAGAAAAACTGATGAAAAATCCAGTAAGTACCCAACTACTCCAAATAATAAATTATGAATGTTAGAAATTTTGTTCGAGGACTTTTTCTTTTATCAGGATAAGCCAGTGGTGATCCCTGAACCGCCAAAATCGAAATCATTAACGGCGCCACCTGACTTTGTCCGCAATGTTATGGGTTCGAGTGCTGGCGCTGGATCGGGAGAATTTCATGTGTACCGTCATCTCAGGCGAAAAGAATACGCGAGGCAGAAGTTCATCCAGGAGAAAAGTGAAAAGGTATATCAGGTATTACGTTCACACGGCGACATATCAAGCTACAGTATAAAATGGCCTCGCTTTGTATAGATTTCCCATACAATGAGAGACCCCCTTAAACTGGTTCTTATAGCTTGATCGGTTGTCGTGCGTACTAATACTGAGCCAATGTTCACATTATTACTCCTATAACCATATACATTGGGTTTCGATAGCAGATGGTCAAAGATAATACTAATATACTGTCATTTCGCAATCATTTCAGGAAAAAATGGATGATGAATATCATAACAGAATAGAACAGAATCGACAAGCAGCTGCTGAGAAGACAGCAAAGAAACGAGCTAAGAGGTTAAAGAAAAAGAAAAATGCTAAATTGAAAGCAAAGAAGCCAAAATCAGAAGAAAAGCAAACTGCATCATCAGAGTCAGACTCCTGCAGTGAAGATGAAGACACAGAAGATAAGGAGAAAATTAATGAAGTAACTTCAGCAGCAGTTGAAGAAACTAGTTCATAATAAAAGAGTCCTAAAAAGTATAGTTCAGGAAATAAATAATTTACTATACAAAGATTTTTATTGAAAAAAACTATGAATAACTATGGCATAACTTATTAATTCATCTTTTGAAACATTATAAATGCAATATAAATATTAAAATAAGTAATAGAATAAAAAAGTAAGACATAATTGGATTGGTCAAATTGTTGCTGAAAAGTCATCATATTTTATTTTACTCTCAAAGAAGTAAGGTGGCAGAGGTGGTATGGTAACGGTGAAGCTGTCGGGCTCCGGAATGGCCATGCGCTTCCAGGAGGCACTGTAGTGTATTGTGTTCCTTGCTTCACCAGCACACCATGGAATTACACTTAATCTGCAACAATATGGGTTGATACAGTAAGAACTCCACATGACAATGAATTTGTTCTATTCAACTGACCGAAAAAATAAAAGGATATAGTAATAGGACACAAGTTATTAAGTAAAAAATGGTAAGAGAAGTCTTCTAGTATGTAAACTTAGGAAAGCCAATAGAAATATTTCTTAGTAGCTCATCCCCACATGCGTTACAATGCACTTGTTCCTATAAACTACTTACTTGCCCACTATTTACGTACCTACTAGGTAGCAGGTAGGTACCTACCTACCTACCTAAGAAACTTCTACAAAGTATTAGAAAACATTTAAAGAAACCGGCCAAGTTCGAGTCGGACTCGCGCACGAAGGGTTCCGTACCATTATTTATAAAAACGAGAAAAACAAATCACTTGTTTGTATGGGAACCCCCTCGGAATATTTATTTTATTGTTTTTAGTATTAATTGTTATTATAGCGGCAAAAGAAATACATAATCTGTAAGAACTTCAACTGGCTAACGATGGTTACGGTTCACGAGATACAGCCTGGTGACAGACGGATGGACAGACAGCGAATCTCAGTAATAGGGTCTCGTTTCATCCTTTGGGTAAGAAACCCTAAAAAAAATGAATGAAATCGGTTAAGTCCGTTCTGAAGTTATGGTGTGACCAAGGGAAATAGGGATTCATTTTAGGGTTCCGTACCCAAAGGGTCAAATGGGACCCTATTATAGAGACTTCGCTGTCCGTCCGTCCGTCTGTCACCAGGCTGTAGCTCATGAACCGTGATAGGTAGCTAGTTGAAATTTCTACAGATTATGTATTTCTGTTGCCGCTATAACAACAAATACTAAAATCAGAATAAAATAATATAATAATACTTAAGGGGAAAATCGACCAAAAAATTTTTAGTACGGGAGCTTTACAAAAATTTTTTGGTCGACTTTTTATATAATTGTACGGAAACCTCCGTGCGCGAGTCCAACTCGCACTTGGCAGGTTTTATATATATAGATCGAGAAGAGACATGAGCGGTGTGCGGTGTCCCGCATTGCAAGAGTCCGGGCCTAACCCTTGTAAACGCATCCGCTTTTTAGCCGGGACGAGATGCGATTTTGTTTGCATGCGCCGAGCGTAAGTCCGACCTCGTGAACGAGAGATATATTTGAATATAGATATATTTATCGATTTTGATAAATAGATTGACTGCATGAGAACATGCAATGTTATCTTTTAGAAGCAGTTACATTTATTTCTTGTACCTACTTACCCGAACATCAGCAACGTGAAGGAAATTAAAACAATCGCTATAATAAGAAACCACAGTGAAAAGTCCGTCATTTTCAAGATTTTCTTTCCTACGCGTATGTAACGACGATTCTTTTACAAATATTCCATGACAGACTATTAGTTACACACAGGTAGGTTGAAAATTTTTATTGTTTACTTACCCATTTTTATACGCTTTTCGTGTGGAACGTCATAATCGCACACAGATACGAGGGTACCTTTAAAACATGCGATTTTAACTATTGGAGCAGCAGTTCTATACTTGAGCAGGTTACAAATCTCAAAACAGACATGGGTACCATTCCATAAAGTCCGGTTTGCATTTTTATTTACGATTAATTTACGCCCCTGTCATCCCCGATCCCTAACCTAACCCAGGTTAAGTGTTCCAACAGTACACCCCATATTTCGCCAGTTATGTTTCGGTCCTATGCACTTGGGGGCGAGCATAGCCTGTTGCCATTAACCGCGTACATATCCAGAATATGTACGGCTTCCACCGGCGCTCAACCCATTAATACTGGAATCAAACGCAAGTCCTCATGTAGCAGTCGCGACCACTAGACCACTATACTCTTTGAACTAGACCAATGCGGCAGACATGTTTTGATACGCACTATATTATGACTTGAGTTCGAGTAATTGTGGTGAATCGCACAACACAAGACATGCCATTGGCATGTCCCATGCCAAACATTCTCTCCAGCCCGTCCTGCACAACTAACTGCAACCTCCAGGACCAGAATGAGGCAAACGACAGATCTGTCCAGGTTGCTACGTACTAGTCGGAAACAATACGAATCATCGATTCGAAAAGCAGAAGACTATAATATATGAGCAGGTAACTAGGCTGAAAAAATAAATAAAATGAAGCTTGGAATAGTTCTCACAATTTTATTAGAGCTGAAATGAATACATAAAATATAAATGTTAATTAAATCTAAGGATTAATTAATAGCCAGGTTTATTGAACAGAAGCCATAACGCTATCCTCGTTCTTCTTGAGTATGACGAATCCTTCCATGACAGGCGACAACCCTATGTACTCGTCGGTGGCGAGTTCAGCTCGCTCGCCGAACGATAGTAGTACGGGCGTCGTGTGTGTGTGGGAACCAGCGATTGTTTTGGGCGTTCCTGCTTTACCAATAACGTCGACAGCCTGCGAAATAATGAAAATTTGTAATCTGAGTTGATGATGACAGCAAAAGAATTAGTGTCAAAAATGACCAACAGACTGATTCCGGCTCTTTTTTTGAAGTCTGTACAATTACGACGGGCCCATTAGTTTATAATTAGATGATTCTAATATCCCCCCAGACTCTGCACTAAATAACGAAACTCATAATATTTTTTTTAATCATTAACATATCTTATTTGTGTTTCACAGCGTTGACGATAACTTTAGCAACTTGTGTAGCCTTAACTAGATTCCCTTTCTAAGCTATTTTTTTTTCTTACCTGTCCAACACGCACGCTGACGTTCAAGGGCTGCAAGTTCTCGTCGAGCGTGACGAGCCAACGGGGTTGCATCGCCGTCGCCAGCACGTACAACAAGTAGTGAGACTTGCCGAGGATTACTGAAAAACAAGGTTATGTTAAAGAGACTAAATACATACATAAACTCACGCCTTTTCCCATTGGGGAAGTAACTTTTCCGAAGAACCTCACCAATAAGAGATGCTGTAAACTTTTCATTTCCAAGGTATTTAAACAAGTGGTAGTTGTTACATCTTTAGAAAATATTTCGTGCTTACTGTGCAAGATCTTTTCACACCCTTGAATCATGAAATTATGTTTACTGAACTTAGGCCATCTGTAGACACAAGGGCATATATTATATAGTCCGGGGAATTTACGCCGAATATTAGGCTAACTTTGCATTAATTAAAAACAGCGATTTTTTTCATTGAATGTGTAGGGTATGGACAGGAGAGTAAGTTCACCTCCGCGTATATGTTTTTTTTTTTTAAGAAAACGTGTAATATGTATTTAACTTGGTGGATAAAAATATAAACAGGTATGTTTATTTGGAGTATTTGTAGAACAGATTGAGTACAACAAGTAGGTCAGAAAATTAAACGTTTTCGTCCACGGAACATTCGTTTTTTTTTTTAAATCTTATAATTTGTCTTCGTACTTAAGGCAAAAATATTAACAGGACAAAAATAGTGCTAAAATGATTTATATCACCATGTCTAACTATTATTATGAAAATTAAACAAATTCTGCTCCGGACTTCACAGAAAATCAAGAAAATCAAAAAATCTTAAATACTATTTACGGCAAAAATGTAACAGGATTTAAATTCATTTAATAATGAGAAATATATAAATCCAAACCTTAATCCCCAAAATTAAACAAATTAGAGCGATAATTAATATTGTCAAAGTAAAAATTAAATTACGATGCACGGTGTCAGCGCTAAGCAGCGTACGGCGTGTGCTAGTGTGCGTAAACAAGATAAGCGCTGCGTTCATTGTGTGCGTATGACTGTGTTGTTGTTTGAGTTGGTGTTTTATTGAGTTACGCGATTGTACACCTTATTTCTATTTCGGAAAGATCAAATTCCTATGAAAGTGCTGCGCCAAATACAAGAATAAAGCTTACAGACGTATTTTACGTAAACATTAATTGATTTTTTTTTTCACGATTTGCTTTGAAGTGTTTAATTTTCGTGAAAATAGGTTAGAAATAGCCTTTAGATGAAAGTTAAACCCTGTTACCTTTTTGCCTCAACCACTATTGTAAAAAAACTGGTAATAATAACTTCCGGTAGTACAATTTGTTTAATTTTGTTTATTGGCGGTGTAATATATTAATTTAAGTTATTTTATGTAAAAAAAACTGCTGTTTATATTTTTGCCTTAAGTACAATCCAAAAATTTCGTAACTGTTTTTTTACCGTAATTTCCGTGGACGAAAATGTTTAATTCTGAAAAAATATGTTACTGTCACCAATTCTTTACCTAAAGTAACTAAATTTGTCTTGTTAACTTTTTTTCCCATGTTTTTATTCACAAAAACGCGTTTTCGTCTTTTTCAGCTTGATCCGGTCTCGGAAAATGTTTAATTTTTTTCTATTATTTGAAGAGCTAAGGTCAAGTACGGTCAGCAACGAAAGTCGCTATACACATCCAAAATTATAAGACGTCTTTGTTTAAGGACAATCCATATTAACAGACTGGAGTAAAAGATAAAACAATATTTTCATCAATGGTTACACAAATTCTCAAAACAATATTACATCAGATCACACTGATCAGCACAAAACTTGGTGTAATATTGATAAGTGTTAACCGACTTCTGTTGCCGACTGTACACGATTCAAGAAAAAAATCGCTGTTTATATTTAATGCAGGGTTCAAATCTAAAAGCCCCGGACTAATAATGTACCTTGGATTACCAATGGTTATCATTCGTTAATTACATCGCATTTTATCAAATTGCATTGTTGTATTAAAAGTTTGACTGACTAGTTTAAAAAGAAAAATTAATAAAATAATGTAGTACCGACTGTGTTCGTGGATGGCATGACTAACCAATCACAGTGCAGTTGTTAAGAATATTAAATGTATTTGATTTTGTGTGTGCGAAAAATACAAGTAAGTACTTGAATTCGTGTATTAACATTATTTGTTTGTCGACACTGTTCATATTTTGTTTGAATACGTTATTTTTCCAACACCTTCTTTTTAAAAGCCATAACAGCCAAACAGTTTATTTTCATATTTAAACGATTACTAGTGTATCTGTACAGAGTCTACATGCGACTAGCCCGTACTCCACCTTATACGTATTTAACCTATACTTATAAAAACAGAGTCCGCTAGCTGAATTTTAGGCCAAATACATTTAACGAAGATTTGCCATCGACAAGCTAAGAAGAATAAATCTTTTTGTATAAAATCAGTGTACTTACTATTCTTACAATCCAAGAAGGCAGTGAGCACCACGAGTAGTCCGGCAAGCGCGGGCTGGTTGATGAGGCGTCGGTCGGCGTGCGTGGGACACAGCGTCACCGTGCCCTTGCCGGCGTGGCACAGGCCCTGCGCCAGGCGGACCATGAACAGGTGCACCGGCGACTTGCCGTGGTACAGGGCTAGCGCGCGTAGCATTGTTGCCAACCTTCACAATCAAAATATTAAGTTTTATGTTTGGAGTAATAGGTTAGGTTAGCTGGGCTGTTTCGCACTTAGAGTGATATGAAAAAAAGGATTAACGAATAGTGTGTCGGTTGATAGAGGAGGATGGATGATAAATAAACGTGTTACGTCGACACCAAATATCATGGAACAATGGGTAGGAAAGATGATAAAGCTTTTGGTTTGTAAAGTTTGACTCTTGATACATTTTGTATGTTGAGAGTCGTATAAAGCCATTTACGATATTAGTAAAGAATCCAGGAGAGTGAATGTGAATACAGATTCAAATAATCATGACCATACAATATTAAGTAAATCTCTTGAAATATTTCCATAAAAATGCAATACACAGATTCTTTTGAATTGAACGAAATATCACGAAACTGTGTTATTCCTGTTACTCTTACATATTGATAAAAACATAATTACCTGGCGTTATTAGTACCGGCTCCAACCAATCCCATTGCGAAGATGGCATTGTAGGCGACGTCGTTATCAGAGTCGTGAGAATACTTGTTGAGAACGTCGATAACGGCTAGCTGCGGATTCGAGATGGAACACAGCGCGATGGCCAGAGGTACCGCCCGCCGCACTGCCGGCTCGCCGTAACGACCCTGTGAGAACACAATGGAATTTAGAATGAACAGCGAATTATTGATACGGATATAGGTAATACTAGCTGTCCGGCGCAACTTCGTTTGCGTCACATTTTCCCCGTTTTCGCAACATTTTTTATTGCTGCTCCACTCCTATTGGTCGTAGCGTGATGATATATAGCCTATAGCCTTCCTCGATAAATGGGCTATATACTACTGAAAGAATTTATCAAATCGGACCAGTAGTTTCGGAGCCTATGCAATGCAAACAAACAATCAAATCTTTCCTTTTTATAATATTAGTTTAGAAGTTTAGACTAACGGTTTAGATAGTGGACCAAGATCCAATTAATGCCAGAGCTATGTCATTTTATAAAAGCTGAAACTTTTTCCATCGGACTTTGAGAGTGAGGGGAGAGAGAGTGCATCTAATGGGTATAAAAAGACGCCAAACGAAGCCGAAAGACACTTGTTCGCCCAGTCATTGCGATATATTTTTTTTGGGTTGGATTAACTGGGACGTTCTACTTTTGGAAAGGCTTTGGGAAGGATGCGTTTACACCCTGTATGTTTGAGTACACACATGTGCACCATAACATTTTCTGAGTCGATGGCTAGACTCGAAAAGGACTGAAGGACTGTCGGCATTTTTTCCTTTTGTTTATCCGCTATAGCTTTCCTCCGCCGTTGGGTCTGTCGGACTCCTACTGACTAAAACCACAGTGTGTTCCTCTTCGTTACTACTGGCTGGGCTGCAGGGACACAACAGCATTCTCCACAATCACCCCAGCAGTGCCGGTTTGCTTGCGGCTAACCCCGTCTTAAGTAAGACAGTTAGCATTTGCGTCAACTCACGAGCTGTCCGAATATCCTGGTGCACATCTCGGCGCCGGTCTCCTCTGCGAGCGCGATGACAGCGACACCTAGCGTAGCGACCGCTTGCACAGACGACAGCTCCTTGTTAGCCTCCTTCTCCTTTTCTTTCTCCTTATTTTTGCTGTCCTTTGATGACTTGCCTGAAAGAATAGAGGTTTTTTTTTTTGTGAGAATGCATGATTCACATATCTATACCAATGTTGTGTTTTTTTTTGGATTGGATGTAAGAGCTCTCTGAAACGACTCATCCAAATACAAAAAATCTTTCAGTAATGGAAAGCAACACCACCAACTGCCATAAGCGGGGACTTGTTCACATCTATGATACATATACTAGCTTCTGCTATTGGTAGGATAAAATAAGTACTTCAGAGTAGTCACTGAACTAACAACTCAAACAAAATGCACAGCAGCTTACTTCTTTTACCCACAAGTGCATGGATAAGAAATACTGCAAAAAAAATCATGAAAAATATATCAATGGCAAATCATAAGTAATTCATAGATTACCTTTCGAGCTCTTATCATCCTTTGAACTTGAACTGCCGGCTGTGCTTGAGCTGGAAGCAGCGCCTTCCTTGGCATCTTTTTTGTCTTGCTTCTTGAATGCTGTGTCCTCGGTTGACGATTGCTCATTCTAAAATTGTATATAGGTAAACAAAATGTAACTTGTATATAACTTGGATCAGTTGACAAATCGATATCCTACTTTTACACAATTTTGTTTACAACCATCAACTGTAAATGACTTTGAGTTTTTTTTTAATAGCCTAGGCTGAACTGTCCCACTCCTGGGCAAAGACCTCCCCGCATTACTTCCACTTCTCTCAGTGTTATGCCTCCTGTCACCCGTTTTTTGAGGATGCCATCTCATCCCAAGCGTTTCATCATTTTCTCCTTGCTCTGCCACGTCTCCGTCTAGCCGTGCCATGGCTCCAGTCTTGCGATTATACGGCTTGAATATACGGACTATTTTAGTTGGTAGTCTATTCGCTTAACAATGAATTTGACGGTAGATTAGTGGGCTTACCATGACGTCTTTAAGCAGTATTGTTTTAATCTTATTCCAGAGTGGGAAGGAGATGGCGCTAGACGTCATCTATAGCTCCGTCTCTGGAATGTAAACTGTTTTAAGACGTCATAGTAACCCCCCCGGAACATGTGTGTATCCTCACATCAGTCTCGTAATGTTTGGAGCAGATGTGCAGCATCTGTTGCACGACCAGCACGTCGCCGGTGCCCGCGTACGCGCACATGGACAGCGTGGTCTGGCACAGCGACTGCTGCGGCTCCGGTAATACTTCCAGCGCGGCCATCGTGGCCTCTGTGCGCTCCTTGCAACCTGCAGATTATAGACATAATTGGTTATAAACAGAGACCGATCATCGATTAATCTCAAACAACTTTTTTTTTTCTTGAATGTGGAAGTCATTATAACTACGTACGCTAAAGACGACTTGGGAGGCGGGTTGTGCGCACACGAACGAATTATTGTTCGACCCATATGCTTGAGTCCTCCCTTTGATTAACCATTATACAGGTTATACTTTTATATTTGGGGTAACCATTTAATTTCTGAATAATTGTGAGTCAAAAAACTTACCCAAGAAGCACAATCCCAGTCCCAAATGTAAGAATCTAGCATATGTAGATGAATGTAAGTCTTTGTTGTCATCAATAAGACGTTGAATAATGGCGCATGTGACCTGGGAACAAGCATTTTTGTATTTTTAAATTATTTTAATTGCGACTTTTTTTATACAGGCTGTTGTCTTGCACCCTCATCAAATTCAAGGAGGTAACTATGCTAATGATTCTCGACCCGAATCAATAATAAAATGGGTAGGTTTTTTTTTCTTATTTACGGAAATCGTTATGTATGAACCACTCCTGTTTTAAACGCAGTCCGTCTGATCTTCGCCCTATAACCGCGCTTTCACACATCTAAACAATCTCAAACGTTTATTCGATAATTTTTTATACCCTTAACCTCGTTAGGGGGCTTATTCTGAAATACTGTCAATTTGAACAACAAAAAAAGGAACATTTATTAATAATTAACTAGGTAACGTAATTTAAATTGATTATTTATGTGTTTTGTGACAACCTCCTGAATTTTGTAGAGGTTGCAAAACAACACCTTGTATACAGGGTTACTAGCTAAGTCGACCTATTCCTGTGGACAAACCGTCGAAAGCCGTTGATCAATGAGTGACCCGTAATCATACTTTAACAAGCTTAGTGCCGGCTTTGTCAACGATATTTAGCCCTAATTTCATTAACCACAGTATTTACTTACATCGCCATTACAAGAGCCGACGGCTATCAAGCCGCAAGACACGGCAGCAAGTGCGCAGATCTCAGCGGGCGCGGCTGTGTCACTCAGCACGGGTAACAGGTGCGATAGTACGTCCTCGCGTTGAGTACCCGCGTATGCGATACCCAAGCCTGAGGGGAAATAATACTTGTTTAGAAAATAGTATTTACCGACGTCGACAGATCAATCCAAATCTTTTTACTGATGAAGTCATGTACCTTTAGGAGTAATCAGTATTATCAAACACTTATCATGTATACAGATCAATTCATTCATCAAAACTAAATACACTAACCCAAAACACTTCCAATCCTGAGGTTAGAGCTCGAATGTAGAACATAATCTGACAGAAGCGCAAGCGCCGGGTCACACTCGTTGCGTACGCCGCAGTTGACCAATCCCAAAGCAAGTAATGCACCCGCCTTGATGTGTTCGTCAGCAGTGTAGAGGTACTTGTCGATGGGTGTCAGACCACCATCTACATCCCACAAGTGGATCATGCCCAGGGAGGCAGCAGCCGATAACATCCCTAGAAAATAAAAGTCATTTAAAAGCTGCTGTAATTTTTCCTGTGCTTATTCAAAGTTTCTAACTTATTCAAGGTTTAATATTATTACTTTGTCCAGTTAAGCCAAGTATAATCTATTTATATATTTATGAATCCCTATTTCCCTTGGTCACTTGAGAACTACTTAATCAATCATTTTTTCAAAGTGTTTGATACTTTATAGGTGTTTATGTAAGTAGTAGGTAGGTAGGTATGCAGTAGGTAGGTAGATAGGTAAGCAGTAGGTAGGAACAAGTGCATTGCAACGCATGCTGGGGTCAGCTAATCAAACATATAAATTGTCAGAATCCATTAAAAGTAAAATAAAACAGAAATAAGGAACACCTTACCATGATCTTTGTTCTTGTACATCCACTTGTTGCCATCTTCCGTTGTGACGAGCTTATCGCGACCAAAGCCAGCATTTACGAACGCGTTGACAAATGTAGCCGACAAATTCTGTCTGGCGGAGTCTACCGGGTGCTCAGTTAAAAGAGAGGGACGCAAAGCCGATCCAGCTGACTCTAACCATGTCTTGTACACCTCCTCTGGAGTTTTGGGCTCCATGATGTCGAGCTAATAAACAGAAAGTACGAGTACATTCATTAGTATTTTGTATGTCATAGTCATTCTCACACGGTTTCTTTATTAAGAATATCATGTGGAGAACTTGTCAACTCTACTTATGGACAGAATCACTTAGAGGTGCTGAAGAATTTGAAAAGTTATCAACTTTAATTAGGTAAATTCTCGCTATCTTGTATCAGTTTGATTTAAAAAAACGGGTAGCACCAAATAACCAACAGACCAATGCCTAATAGTTGCTTCTTGATTGGATAAATGTTTGCTTCTGATTTATCAGAGCAGTAACTATGTAATGAGCAAATTCAGAAAACTAGAAGTTTGTTTGTCTATCTTTTAAGAAATACCTCTCTTGCCAGGCTGAGGAAGTGATCATTGATGTGTGCGTTCAGAAGGATTGTGCGGAGGTCTTCATCATCTACTTCCAAGGGTATGTATTGGCGTGCCAACATGTAACACAGTTGTTTCTTTATCAACCTGTAAGTAAAGAGGATTATAAAAAATACTGTATGAGATGTCAAAACAGTAAAACTTCATTGGATATACCACAATTCACTTTAAAAAGAAAACAAGTTATTATAAAATCCAAAAGTGGTCATTTTAAGACGGTTTGTTATTTGTTTGTATTTAATGTAATGATTTTCCCACTAAGATTATACTAAAATTAACTAGTCATACTTACGGATCAGTGCAGGAATTGAAGACTTCTTCACATTTTGCCTTGTCATGCAGTTGCATTGACACAAGCAGGGCACGAGGATATTCACCAAAACGTATGTACGTGTCTAGAACTCCTTGCAGGATCTGAGTGGACTCTGGCTCAACAACATAGCTGGCACATCTGAAATTAATATGTTGTTATGTTAATGTAACAATAACCTGCTCAGAGTGGCGGCAAGAGATGTATGCAGAAGACCAGGTACAGTGTGCAATGGAAGAGACCTTCACTACACAATGCATCGAGTATATATTGGGAAAAGAAGAAGAATGTTAATGCAGAAGAAACAGACATACAGACAACACTATAAAATCTAATTTTTTTTTCTTTGTCAACTGAGTAATGTAGATGTAGGTGCCAGCGTCATGTATAAAACCCATTTAATTAATCACTATTTTAATAGTATTTTGATGGTGTACTTTTTATATGCTGCTGCTTGACACTTCTGGGAGTAAGGGTCAGGTCACCCATCTAATAACAAGTATAAGAGTGGTGAGGAATCACACTACCATACTTATTGTTTTCCACTTACCCAATCAAATATAAGCAAACTCTGGGGTAGTTGCTCTGATCCATGTGCTGAGTGAGCAGGTCAAGTCTATCAATCTCCATCAGCAAGTCACAGGCTTGGATCTCAGCAGAGTGCTTCATGTCAAAGGAGATCACATCTCGGACAAGGTTCAGTAGGGAATCCATATTGTCTACATTCCATTCTTCAGCTATTTCACCCTCCAACTGCCTGTATTACCAAACATATACTTATTTTTATAAGA
This sequence comes from Cerastis rubricosa, assembly GCA_949152445.1. NCBI lineage: Eukaryota > Metazoa > Arthropoda > Insecta > Lepidoptera > Noctuidae > Cerastis > Cerastis rubricosa. Next base: position 8,555,870 of record OX424540.1, on the reverse strand, counting down.
AAGAATGAGAAGTAAAAATAGTGCATGTTTTATTGAGTTAGTAACAATTCCCTTTTCTAAATATTTTAAATAATAATTTAATCAAAATCAATTTGGTGTTTGTAAGTTAACTGTTTATAAACATACCTGACATATTCATGACCCCAGTCTCCTACATTAGACATAGTTCCAAGCAGGCAGTATTTGAGACATTCTCTTTTTTCAGCTGCTTCCTGAAAACCATAAATCATTTCCAACACTTCATGCTATACTAACCAAAACACAGAAAGATGGAAAAAAAAAGTTTATACTCACAGGTGAACCACTAACACCCATAGCAAGGACTGACACAACATCTGCACAGAACTTCTTTGTCTGAGCATCTTGAATTTTTTCATAAACAACTTTGAGAGACGGATAGTGTTCCCTCAGGAACTTCAAAGGTTTTGGGACTGATGTCATAGACGTTGTCGAAGTCCTAATAAGTTTACTCAACATTTGCAAAGCCGGTAAGTATAAATCTACATCTTCTCCCTGCCGAAAAAGCACGAAAATAGGTTAGAACTGTTAGATTCCCACCAGTCATGTTCTTAAAATTTTACGAAATAACATAGATATACATACCAGCAGTTTCTCAACCAACATATTGAGCTCCTCTTGCAAACGTTTGTCTTCTTCAGACTGTAAAAACATTCAAACAATGAATTTTGATTCATTAGTAGATAGGTCGATTGAATTTATTTTCATCCAAAGAAAATAATTCAACACTTACCAAGTCATCATTAGGAGCGGCTGCTGGTTCGGCTTTCTCTTTTTTCGGCTCCTCAACCTTATTTTTCACAGTCATCGTGTGTGTATTGTGGTTTACTTCTTTAAAAATGAAACAATCTCACTGTGAATCTTCGCTTTCGGTGATTTTACAAATTTTGACAAGTCACCATAGCATCGGGATGCCGACTTAAAAAAAAAAACTACTAGTATGGCGAATTATTTCAAACAATATTCTTCTATTGTCTGTTCTTTATAACGTGAATTTTCATCAATGTAAAAAGAACAATGCGAAAAAAAAAAACAATATAAAGTTGACATACATTCACGCCTTTTCTCCTTGAGATTAGACAGTAAATACTGAGCGCATCCTGAAAACGAGGGCAAAGGGCCCAGTTAAACGCAGTGGTCTATAAACCGCTGGGACAAGCAAAGTTACGCCAGCGCAACAAATGCAAATATCTACAATAACAATAGGTTAAATAATAATTTGTACGTGTAGATCTTTCAAATCGACGTTATTAGAATAGTACTAAAAATAAATTACAGAATGAATTGGTTGCAGTAACATGACGCGGACGGAAGTAGCAGTAATGTGAAACTCCAACACAACCGCTATATATCGTCAGACCTTACAGAGTAGCATAATTTGCCGCAAATAAATAATTCACTAAAAATTAGCAATTCAATGAGAGGTGAACTACATCAAGATCAGGATACCAGTTCGAAATTGAAGATTTTAATTCAGTTACTTTGAAGCAGTGGTCGGACCAAGTTCTGTTTGTGCGATAGATACATATGAAACTGTGTTTACGGTTAAATTATAAATAACGCATTAATTCAAATAACTTCAACGACGCCAGCCAGAAGGTCAGTAACCGTTCTTTGTAAATTGTTATTTAGCGGTGTTTTTGCCAGATTTTATTATAATATTTTAATTTAATGGAAATACAATAATAGGTCTCACACAGAGAAGGTGACCCCAACTAGTGGCAGGTACTGTACGGGCGAGACAGAAGCGCATTTGTACGAGCGCGACGGACGGAAAGAGAACGACCTCTACACGTCTCGTATAATGTATTTAAGGGTAGAGCACACCTTTGCCAAAGCTATGTTACATTTAAAACATAGCATTGGAATTCTGAAGCATCTGAATTTGATTATTAAGAGAGAGCGAGACTTTTAATCACTTTTCACTCGTTCCAGCTGCCGTGTAGGCTTAGCCTCAGCAGCAGAGCGTATTTAAGTTATAAACAGTGCATCAGGTGATCCAGACAGTGCGCACGGTTACCTCCTACAATACCATCTCGCTTTTCATAGTTTGTTAAGGATTGTCTTGACTATCTGGGTTTAATTAATCATTTTTGCAGGTATTATGCATCGAAACCAAGTTGTACCTCTTTTGAAACTTCTAAAATTTAAAAAGTGTTTATCGCTTGATGCCTTTAAAACGCCTCTGTCCATTGAACATATGCCTCGTCCAAAATCACTGCCTCTTATTGGGACAAAGTTAGAATTCATTGCGGCAGGCAGCGGAACAAAGTAAGGAACTATTTATTTTAAAAGGAAGATTGTGTTCTCCAAAGATTAAATATTGTATAAAAAATATTTCCTCATTTGTTACAGGTTACATGAATATGCCGATTCCCGCCACAAACAGTTAGGTCCCATATATTGCGAGATGTTGGGCGGTAACACAGAACTGGTATTTGTTAGTGATCCCATGCTAATAAGAAAGCTATTACTAAATCTTGAAGGAAAGTATCCCATACATATTTTACCAGATCCTTGGGTATTATACGAAAAATTTTATGGATCTAAAAGGGGTTTATTCTTCATGAACGGTGATGAGTGGCTTGAAAATCGTAGAGTTATGAATAAGTTTTTACTCAAAGAAAATTCTGAAACTTGCTTCGAAACACCAGTAAGAAGGACTGTGAATAATTTAATACATAAGTGGAAAAATGAAGTTGAGAAAGGCTCATTTGTGCCTAATTTAGAGTCAGAGTTTTACAGACTTTCAATAGACGGTATGTATCAAAAACCTTATGCTTTCGTTTCTTTACTGAAATGACGACTTTGATTGACTTGCAAAATGCAAACGGTACATTTTCGATGGGTATTATTTCGCACGACAGCGAGTTCACACTGCGTACTAATTATTTATTTATTTGTTATCAAGAAGATAAGTTCATGAAACTGGTAAAGTCAATAATATTGTAAACCAACTAATGTTTCGAGTAACCGAAAAAAAAAGAGAATATTCATGGGTCAACCCAAGCATTCACCAATATGCGATGATAACTGTTACGAATGAGCGTGTCAAGTATTTTGGTTATTAGTTTGGTCTATTCTTTACTTACATTTTTTTACAGTGATAATAGCGGTGATGTTAGGGAGCTCTTCATCACTCAAACCAGACAAACATTATGAGACGCTGCTGACCATGTTTTCTGAAGCAGTCAAGAAGATCTTTCAAACCACTACCAAGTTATTCGGGCTGCCGCTTAATACTTGTCAAAAGTTAAATTTAAAAGTATGGAGAGATTTTAAAGAATCTGTTGATATCTCTTTATCGCTAGGTAATTTATTATAAAAAAGCGTAATTATGCATTAGGTACTTAATGCGAGTGTGACTAACCGTTGGATTTAACTTTCCAGCTCACAAAATAGTCAGTGAAATGTTATTGCATTGCAAAGACAGTAACGGATTGATAAATGTTCTAGTTGAAGAAAATGTTAAACCGGATGATATCAAAAGAATAATCGGTGATTTCATAATTGCGGCTGGTGACACGGTATTTATTTTATAATTGTAAAATCTGTTAAATTATTTGTATATCTAGGTTTTTTTTTTAATTGTATTTATGTTTTGTAACATTTCAGACTTCGTATACATCCATATGGACATTATATTTACTATCAAGAAATAAAAATGCCCAACAAGAAATACATTCAAAGAACTCTTATATCAATTATGTGATAAAAGAATCTATGAGGCTATATCCCGTGGCTCCGTTTCTAACAAGGATTTTGCCTAAAGAATGCGTTTTTGGTCCATACAGACTCGACCCAGGCGTAAGTAAAAACATTCATATTTCTTCTATTCATGGGATACTTATCTTAGAAGGATTTAAAATAACTACTAACACCTACTGAAATGATGCAGGCATTGTCATTATTTTTAATGATTGTCACCAATACTTATTTAATTACGTGTAAATCGCGTCTATTCAGCAGGATAAACCACTTATAGGCTAAGATCCCGCTATACAACGACCTTCACCGAGCTAGTTAATGGATGAAACTTATTTTATATGTCAATAAATATATTGCACATGGGTTGCCTAAAAAATTTCAGTCCAGGATATGATTAATTAATAATTAAAAATATATATATATATATATATTGAATCATTTCACCGGTTTGGTTAATAAACAAATTCCATACCAATCGAAAGTATAAAGCTCATAAAATATGCAAACGTTAGGTTGCCTTTTTTTTCATTATCCAGACCAGTGCAAGTTACTAGTATCGATTTACCTGTTTATACCTGCCTACTCGAGAGTTGTGACGGGAAAAGAAAAGGCAAACTAACGTTAGCATATTCTATTGAATTTTTACTTTCGATTGGTATGGAATTTGTCTATTAACCAAATCGGTGAAATGTTTAAAAAAAAAATACTGACTGAAATTTTTTAGACAACCCATATGCAATATATTTATTGACATATTAAATAAGTTTCATTCATTAACCAGCTCGGTGAAGGTCGTTGTGTAGCGGGATCCTATACTATTACAGTAATTTATTGTACCACCCAGTACTACGCCTGGCTAAAACTACTAAAACAGTGTCAATCTAATTAATTGGCAACATCACTGAAAAATATGCTAACGTTCGATTTTGCGTCGTATGTACAGTCACAGCACATAATATTAAGTTAATGACAACGCGTTTATGTCTTATGAAGTTATGAACGATTATTTTTTGGAACAATTAGGAATTATGGAGCAATTGTTACCACCGCGCCAATTGGATCGGTCGGACTGGGTTGAGTAACAAAACGCAAATTTGACTTTAACTGACTGTGACAATGACATTTGATTGATTGACTTGACATAGCTAGAAAATATTGTTAGGTTATAAAAACCTAGATTAATGTTATTGTGATAATAAATTATTACTCAAAAATTATCTTAAAATGTTAATCTTCAAACATATAATTAAGTTAAAAATGAACTATACAATTATAAACTATCGTTCTTTTGGTGCAATTTGTTGTAACCTTATTACTCTAAGAAATAACGAAAAAAACGCGTATAAATGCAGTGTACTGAATCAAAATAAGTTTAAATCGATGCATTACTATCCTAGAAGACATATATCTATGGAAGGATTCTTGAAATGGCAGGAACAAACGTATGCAAGCATATCAAATAGTACTCCAGTGCATTTTATGCAGGAAGGGTTACTTTACTTTCACGACGTAACCGGTATGACTTGGTGGGCCACAATTGTGACAGCCACGGTACTTATCAGAACGCTTATGACCTTACCACTGGCAGTTTACCAAAACTACATATTGGCTAAAGTTGAAAACATCAGCTTAGAACTTAAGGATCTTGTAAATGAATTAAAAAAGGAAACAACAATAGCAAAGAAAGCTTACAATTTAACAGATAAGCAAGCTGTCTTATTATATAAGAGATCATTGAAAAAACAATGGAACAATTTAATAGTGAGAGATAACTGCCACCCTTTGAAAGCCAGCTTGTTAATATGGTTTCAACTTCCAGTATGGGTGTGCATGTCATTTGCACTGAGGAACCTAGTTTACATGGCTAATGCTGACCCTGCAGCACTAGTTACCTTTATGGAGTTATCTACTGGGGGCATAGGATGGATTCCTAATTTAACTGAGCCAGACCACTCCTGGATCCTGCCAGTAGCATTTGGAGTGACTAACTTATCAATTATCGAAATACAAAGGTTATCTAAGCTCAGACAACCTTCTAAGCTGTACAATGTTTTCACAAATGTATTTAGAGTATTCACAATTATCATGATACCTGTAGCCGCCAATGTACCTTCATGTATGTGTTTGTACTGGATGACTTCAAGTAGTATTGGCTTGGTCCACAACTTGGTATTACTTTCCCCATCATTGAGAAGGAAACTGAAGATACCATTGGCTCCAAGTGAACTAGAAGAACCCTACAAACATATAAAAGAAGAATTGAAGCACTCTCTTAATAGAAGAATTTTCAAAAGAAATATATCCAAAGAATCATAATGTTTCTTTAATTTCTATTCCCCAACCATTTTTCTAGCATAATTACCTAGTATTGATAGGACAGTACTTTTGTGTTAAAATTTTGTAACAATTCTGTACTGCTCACTGAATAGTGAAATCTATTTTGTAACAATTATACAAAAAAGATTTCATACATTGTTTTGAAAAGAAATAAGACTGAATGACTATATGCATAAATTATGGATTACAGACTCCAATCATAGCTTCAATTTATACATCAGGAAGAGATGAACAGAACTTTAGTAAAGCTAATGAATATCTTCCTTACCGCTGGGACCGCAATGACGCAAGGAGGAAAGACCTGGTAAACCATGTGTCTTCAGCGTCACTGCCCTTCGCACTCGGCGCCAGATCTTGTATAGGCAAGAAATTAGCAATGCTACAGATGACAGAGCTTATAAGTCAGGTAAACATTCAATTTATATTAAATTTATTCTGGGTACAGATTCATGTTTTATTCATCAATACCCAAATGTGTTTTTGTTCCTTTTTGGGTGCTTTTTGATTTATGATCCTCAGTTGTTTTTATTTTTTTTATAATATGCTAATTTTTGTTACAGATTGTTTACAACTTTGAATTTGAGTGTTTAATTAAGGATGAGATAAAAGCAAACACTTCTCAGGTTCTTGTCCCAAGCAGAGATATAAAGCTGGCCTTTTCATTGCGAAAACCAAAAATTTGCTTATAGGCATCTTATATTTACTGTTTTAAATTTATGTAATGTAATAAGATTGCTTTCACTGTAATTCATTATTAACTTGTATTATTATGGTATGAAAATGTAAGGTTTGTAGGCTTATTTATACACAATGAATTGAGTAAATATAAGTTTAATTACAATTCAACTGTTATATATACCTCTATATAATACAAAACTGTTATTTACAATCACACAATGCTAAAATACATTTTTAGTTGCAAATTCATTATAATATTTCTGGTTAGTTTGATAGAGTGCCCAAAAAGACGAACAACAAGAATTTAAAATATGAAATCACAAAATATTTGCTAGGTAGGTAAATCATTCTGATTAACATATAACATTTAAATAAATGCAATATTCACGAATTAAAAACCTTAATACTATATAAATACATTAACTTATAAAATATTGCTAAAAATGGCAGTTTTTTGTTTATATTTTAAATCATAGTTTATTCAAGCTATTAAAGCAGAATGACACAGGAATCATACAGGTCACGGACTCTTCATTACCTTATCACTTTACCAGCTGCCTCAGTATCATAGATTTGATATCTTCGAGCCATTGCTCTTTATATTCTAGGTTAAGTATGTTACTAAAAGCTTTTGTGCGATCTCCTTCGCACATTTTCCCCGTTAGTAAGTAAGCAACGGATTCCACGCATAAGAAACCCATGCCCTCGCTTAGAGACCATACATATATTTTATCGGCAGTATCTGGATTCAATTGAAACTGTAAGATAGCACTGCTCAGCAAACCTTTCAGTTTTTCGAATAAAAATCTATCTGCTAACAAAAGGACTTCTAAATTAGTTTCTAGTTTCTCAGCCATTGGGAAGACTTGGACATCACATCTGGAATTATTTAATCCAAAGTGCAATAAAGTAAATAGGTATTCTAAAGCAGGTTTGGTAACATTCTTTAACCTTACAGATTTTTCTACAGACTCCTTGAAACACCCCATTAACATGGCGCTGAAAACTTCGGAGTTTTGACACAGAAATACTCTGTTGGCTTTAACAGTAGTCAAATCGTCCAGTTCAAAAGTAACTATTTCGTCAAGGGATAAGTTCTCAAGTATAGGATCGTAGCTAACAAATATTTGGCCCGTAAATCTATTCTCAAGTACTTTAGGATCTTTTATGTGGACATTATTGGCTAGTTTTGCTAAAGCAGTAACGCAGTCTTGTATGTCTTCCTTAGACTCAGCTACAATGGTGAACAGCGAGTTTAGGGCACTGCAGTCTATCAAATATTTCTTGAGCGGTTTTTCGGTTCTGTGAACATTGGAAGTCATTAGAAATAAGTAGGTAAAATGTAATTATAAAAAGTTAAAGGACAAACTTTTCCTTAACTGAAAAAAATAGTTAATAGTCTTTTATCAGGCGGAAATAAGGTGGCTTTCAAAGGTTGAGTTGTGCCGGTTTTGATGTACTCTTTCGTAGCTTCGACATACTCAAATGGACTCAAGCAGAACTATACGCCCTGGATAGGAAGGTCCGTACATTTTTGACGGCATATCGAATGCATATTATGAGACTGTATATCCCGCTTAGGTGTGGAGGTCGAGGCTTTTTAAATGCTATGACTCCGCAATCGCGAGATACACAGTCTCAGAGAATATTTCCTAGGATCCGTGAGGATGCATCGAGATGTGGTCGTGGTGAACAAGAGCCTCCCAACACCCTGTCTCTTTGACTAAATAGAACTGGCGCGACCGCAGGGAGGTATGGCAGAGTAAGGAGCTTTTTCCGGGTCTGGCATGGGCCTGATATAGACTTTTTATCGTCCTTAGCCTGGCTACGTTCCTGGGACCTCTTCGGATGAAGTTATGATGAATAACTACCGGAGATTTATTGTGAAGGACGGCACAGTTGACATAAATGTCGAGTATGCCACCGTCCGGGCGAATCAATCCGTCACATTATCTGTGTGTGTGTGTTCTCGTTTAGCTATCGGAGAGTACTTGCATGCACACAAACCAGGATTATTCATGAACTAGGATTAGCCATGCTCTAAAATACATCCTTGTAGCTAGTGCCGTACTATAGGTATGTGTCCAACACAGTTCTCGAAAATGGCAACATCACATTGTACTAGGGCAATCCATCATCACTGACCGGACTATTGTAGCCAATAAACCTGATATAGTGGTGGTGGATCGATTAGACCGGCAATGATTGTTGACATAACGGTCCCGCATGACGAGAACCTCTCAAGCTAAGAAAAATAAGCAAATCAAGTATCTTGACGATCATTGTGCCGATAGTCGATACCTGAGGAGAGTTTCGTTAGGCTGCTGGATCAAGGGTTTCATTCAGAAAGCGGTACTCCTGGACATGACTCTTATTTATCTTGGTAGCTTGGACCCTGTTCCCGATACGGGTGGACAACTATTTTTCATGTTTTAATTTATATTTAAAAATGTAATTAATGTTTGTAGAAATACTTATAGGAACATAATAAAGTAATTGTAAAAGTTAGTGGCCTTACCTCACGATGTATGGCAATGTCAGTGATAGAGTCTGTTTCATAGACGAGCTGCCTTTCAGCAGTTGATAGCTAATTTCACCAATTCCATAACTAGACTCTGCTAATATTGTTAATTGGCTCAATAGCTTTGAACTCAGCCTTAAAATCTGAAAATATAAAAAGAAAAAATATTGAGCAAGGGCGTGAAAATGACTTGAATATAAATCTAATGTTCTTGCTGATAATAAGAGCGACGGTAAAAATAATAATAAAAGCTCACAAACATAAATAAAGGTCTTGTTGTACTTACTTGTTTGCACTGCTGGCATTTAGTAGGCGGATGTTTAGAACTGACGGACATGTTATGTAATCTCAGAGCTAATCTATGTTTTAATATACTCATTAGGCACAGAGCATTGCTGAAAACAAAAGCATTTTTTTTTATTGTTGAGGCAATTAAACTAAATAAATAAAGTTCACACTAAGGGCCTGCAATTACACATACAAGGGCCTTTTTATTACCTCAAAACCCTGGCGAGAATGCGAGCCGCACGTCCTAAAGGCCGCTTACACCTCTCCACATAATCCAACAATGCGTTCAGGCAGTCGCGCCCAGTCAACAGCTCAAGTGTTTGGTTCGGCACCGATTCCTCACGAAGGGCGCCGAACGAATTGCAAGCTCCATGGGATACCCGAAATAACAGGACCAACACGCATGCTATACGAGATGATTTGGTATTCGTGACGAGCTTGGAAACATCTGAAATATAAAATATCGTTAGAGAAAAGATGATTCCAATGAATATGTGTACTTATACTTGAAATCTCTTTTGCATCTTTGACCTACGTAATATATCCTTGTCGCCTTTCGTATTCTTTCATTTATGGCAAAAGACTGGTGCAACAAGCAAGATTTCTGTTACTGCAGCGCTCTATAAGCGGCGAAAAAAATGTATTTAATATAAGTAGTTTTTTGTTAACCTTCTAAAGGAGCTTCTTCCTCGACACTCTCGTCGTCTTCCATGATTAGCTCATCAAGGTCGTGCACCATCTGCGCCGCGTCCAGCTCCGCGGCCGCACTTCTCTCGCCCGCCAGGTCTACGACCTCACCCTCATTGTCACTGCACACGGGCGAATAACGGCCAGAAATTTCAGAGTCGGAACTGTCTATAATAAAAATCGTTATTAACAAACTTATTAGTAATGCGATAAGATCGAACATCGAATAACTCAACAAAATAATAAATGAAATGTCGCCTATATTTAACGTTACTTACCTTCTTTAATGCTAAATGGTGAAGTGGGTCCTCCAGAACTATTTGGACTCCATTGATATTCTGTCCAATAGGGAGATATTGAACTATTTTCTCCTGAACTGACGCCCGATTCAGGACTCCATTCCCATCTGGCCCGTTTGTTGGAGGAAAACCCTCTGTACTCTGGGCTAAAACCAGACTGATAGCCATCAGAATATGGAGATAATGGACCATGGTCGCCTCTATCTGGGCTCATAGAAACGCGAGATCCTGATGCTTGAGGGTTCGTGGGCCACTCAGGACTTTTAGGTTCCCAATAAACACCAGCTGACCAGTCCTTGCTTGCCATTTTGATCAATTGAGATTTCTAAAAAGCAACAATTATATTTTTGTTATTCCCTCTTTGCGTAAATACTACTACTACTATTTGTCATGTAAAAATATAAGATAGGTGAATAATTACCTTTTTGATAGTCTTTGGGCTTTGAGACCGAGCTCTTTTGAGTCCCTTACGTCGCAGTACTGGCGCCTCATCATCACTCTGGCTGTCATCAGTTGCGTCGCTGTCAACGGCATCAACAAACCCGACAATCATGTTATCTCTTTCAATAACCACTTTTAATTCGTCTTCATTCTGACTGGAAAGTGGACCTTTACGTCGTGCAAACAAACTAACTTTACCTTCAGCATTACTCGAACCTTCATTGGCTTGCACTTCCGCATCAGGTTTACTGTCTTTTTGACTTTCCTTAACTTTTTCTACAGCCTCACATATCATTGAATCGGGTTCCAGATTTGTATGTTCATACTTCATTGTAGTCAGATATGTGGTCAGCTCATCAGTAAGCAAGCTTACAAGACCTTCATTTACTAAAATCTGGAATGCTGCAGATGAAATTCAATAATTTATTACATGGATCATTATAATACTAGCATAGTATGTATTATAGTTATGTCTAACATTTAGATATTGCTGAGGCCAATGAGTTAGTGTTAGAAATCGAATAATTCATGTTTACTCTGTTCCGTGTCGGTATATTGGTATAAAGGGGTTCTCTTAGGTCGAATCATGGATGTTCATTTTATAACTCAAGGATCACCTAATAAATATTTAAAAAACTTACATGTATCATCGAAAACGTATTGCAGAAGAGCGTGCATAGCGTGGGGGTTGACTCTAGCGGCCGCTACCAACAAGGGCAAGCCGCCACAGTGTCGCAGGCGCGAGCGGTTCACCGACTCGCCGCTCAGCTGTGCCAGAGCATGCGCTGTGCCCTCCGGCCATAGGAAAACATCTGCATCATAAAAATAAATTTCTTTCTGATTCGTAGGTAGTACTTTGTTTTCGCATAGCATCATATCCCGACGTGACGGGGCGAAACATGACTACAGACTCTACCAGCTTATATATCGTTCCCACTGTTGGGATACAGGCCTTCTCTATGTAAGAGGGAGTGATTTATAATCTCCACCGCAAGCTCGGTGAATTCTAGTGGATATCACAATGTCTTTGAATATTGGGTTAGACATATTGATATTTTCACGATGTCTACCTTCACCCTTTTGGGAGCAGTGGTGATGAACTAAATAACACAACGGAAATGCCTGCCGAACTCACGATCGCCAACTCTAAACACCTGCACGACATGACTATGCGTAAACCTTTTTTCATGTCTTGTTTTAGCGCAAAATGGCACGATGAGCGTGTAAGGCAGGCAGGCAGCCATGAAGGCAGTAAATAGAAGTTTATGGCCCTTTAGCATTTTTGAGGGCCATGAAAATAGAGATGAAATATTTTGAGTACACATAAATTAAATGAAAAAGGTCCAATACCTGTAATTTTCTGCAGTATGCTCACCAAGCACTCGACAAATCCCGCAATACCTAGAAGAGGGCGACAGCTAGACAGGTAGCAAAGATTCATGAGACACTTCAGTGCAAGAGACTCAAAGTTTTTTGTAAGAGCCACAAGACATTGGTAACCTCTACCATCTCCTTGAATCTGGAAAGTAATTAACTAGGATAAGACTGGTGATACGACAGTGTGGATGTGTATTGTGTAGTGAGGGAATTGTGGTTAGTCAGAAATAACACTGGGAGACGCACTTTAAATTACCTATATGTATAGTCAGTTCGGTTCCAAAAACTTTTTGATGAAAATGTAAACTAACCCTTTTCTGGTTCATCTGGTTCATCCATCATCTGGTTAAATAAAGAATTTATCCAGTTTAAATTTTCAATACCTCGTTGAGTCGACTAAGAGGGCGTCTTAGCGTCAGAAAAAAACACGATTAATCGCAATCAGGGATGGGATAATGCGATAGTCACGTTTATTTTTTCGTGCAACCCAAAAAAGGAATTTAATGTATGATATCTAAAATATTTTTTACCTATAATTTATTAAATTTAATTGTGGATTTGCTCTGTATGGTGTCGGACGTAAAGAATAGCACCATCCCATATCTTCCCGTGGGTGTCGTAAGAGGCGACTAAATGATTTGCCAGAGAATGGGCAGCAGCGTTCTCTGTGCTTTTGTAACAACCGTACTGCGATCGCCAACCCGCCTGCCTAGCGTGGCGATTATGGCAAAACCCCCCAAAATGTCAATGTGGCGACACTTGGGGGAGGGCTATGTCCAGCAGTGGACGTCTTTTGGGCTGAAATTATCATGATGATGATGATAAAAGTCTAAACCTGTTTTAGCGTTTGTAAAGTTTCTTATGCTAAATTAGGCATGTGATATACTTGCGACATACACAGGTTTTATAATACTTGAAAGTATTTGGTAGAGTTCGGTCTAGTTCCTACCGTGCCAGATTACGTCACGGTCAGTTCAACAACAACTGACAAAAAAAAAACGAAAACAAAATATTTCCTTGACTTTAACTTAGTTATACCATACTTGTTAATGCTATTGTGTGTCTTATTTCTATATAGGTATGGATAAATGGCGGAAACAAGTCTACAAAATGGTACATACTGGTACATAATGGTGGATACTGGAAGGAAGGAGAAAGGGGATTTTTATTATGATTAAACATTTTTTTCTAAATGCCTACCTGTTCAGCACATTGTGCTATAGAATGTGTAGTAAAGTACCCCAAGCACTTCAGAATGCCAGTGATCAGTTCCTCCTGACTCTTCCTCAGGCCTTCAGTTTCCCGGCCAGGGGTGGTTGTCTTGATAATGCCAGCTGTTTCACATTCCGTTGTTAGGAGTATGGCTATGCAGCGCACAGAGTTCAAGCTAAGCATCTCATCTCTTTTCTCTGTTACCATCCACAGTTGCCTAGAGAAACACCATAGGTTAAAACCCAACATTTTATTGTAAAGAAACTGATTAAATTACAACATCAAGATACCTGAATTCCCATGGACTAAATCCATTAATAAAAAAGTTGATTTTAAAATTGAATAGGTTCAAATTGGCAATAAAATATTACAGTAAAATATTTCTTAGTTTCAAAACATAGATAAAATATAGGATTTATAGAAATTATGAATCCTCTCCTGCACTCATTTATAAAAGGGTTAGACATTTTGGTTGCCCAAGAGCATTGTTTAGTTTATGAAATTATAGTTATAAATTACCTGATGGCCCGTACAGCCATAGTGAGAGTAGGATAAGATGTATTTTTGTCTTTGTTTTCAATGAGGGTAATCAACGCAGTGACTGCACCATGATTGTGTAAACCATCTGCGTTTGAATTCCTCTGTGCGAGGTTGCCAATCACACGGCAAGCTCTGCCTACTATGCTATCACGGCATACTGTTTTGATTATGTTCACCAATGGTCCAAAAATGTATAATTTGCCAACCTGAAATTGTTTTCAATAGCACTACATTAATACTCAATAATGAGTGTGTAAAAAAAAACTAGTGATGTAGTACAGTCACAACCACTAATAAGTATAAACAAAACAAATTTTCAAACCCATTTTGTTAAGAAATATGGAAATTAATGTTGAGATGAGACCTCTTTCTTATGAGTTCCAGAATACTATGTTCATCACCACAAATAATTACAGAAGGGCAAAATCACTTGCAGTTTATGTATAAGTGCTTGTGACTGTACATGTTATGGTAATAATATGTATATTTTGGTAAATGTTCAATATCACATACCGCTAAGCTGCTTTCTTCTTCGAGACAGCAATTCCCAAGTATGCTTAACGAAACATCAAGTATTCTTTCATTTGGTTTGCGCAAATGTGGCAATAAACATTCTAAACCACCACATTCCCGAAAAAGCTTTATTCCACTATCGTTAGTAATGATTTTGCTTCTTATTTTTAATAAAGTTTCTTGAACACGACTTGAGGATGAAGATTTAAGCCCCTCAATAATGGTTTTGACATAATTTGGATCCATTTTCTTGCAAAAATTAGTATTAATTATTTTATTATCAAAGTTTTGACATTTTCTTTCTATTATTCCTCTGTTGTTCAGCTGATTTTGTCTATGGTATTTTTTTCAAATGGCAGATATTCTCCATTGTGCTATTGACGTCAAAGAACGAAAATCTCTATGGTTGTTACTGTATTGCAGTTTTTGTGACATCTGTATTCTGCTTCCATCTGTGGTAAATAAAAATGAAGAATTTGCAATGCGATGACAGAATTTGTTATACATTTTTTACACTGAATAAATTACAAAATTAATTATATTTGATTGTATTGTAACATAAATTTGTCATGACATCGTTTTCTAAGAGATGAGTGTCTTCGGAGATTTTCAACGCGTGTGGGTGCAACGTTTTCCAGAGAGTGCATTACCAGCAGCTTGGGAAGAAGATGTCAGGGCTAATTTGGCTAAACACAAACAAAAAGTTGCTATATTGAGAGAAGAATTAGAGAAAGAAGAGTTTTACGTGGAGTATTTAGAAACATTGCTGTCAGATGTGGAGAAACATAAAGCTGCCGCACAAGGCAACCGGACGGCTCCGCCCTCGGGGGGTGACGTGAACGATCTCGACGATAAGGCTTCTGATAGCAAACAGGTAAATCTTTATGATCCCATTTCACAGCAATTACACACTGATGTGTATTGTTTATTTTAAATATTTTCCTTAAATAATTATTATCTTACAATATTCAATCATTTCATCCTTCGTATTATTGTTACCTAATTTACCACTAATCCAAAACAAAAATGTAAATACTAATTTATTTTAAAACCAAACAGATCAGTTTATAATTAATTTAATGCCTTATCTCCTAAGTGATAATTAACTCCATTGGCATAATATTGTAAGACAACTAAATATAAAAATTCCATTCCTGGAACTGTATCAATTTGTTTTTTCCTCTTTAGCTTAATTTGTGTACTTAGGATGATTCATGAGGATTCATGAATATAGCCTTGGGTGGTTTAAACATAATTACTTAAGTTCCTGTTTTAAAATATCACTCATAATTAAAAATACCTCTATAGTCAAAAGCTGAGTAAGAAGTAAATCAATACAACTTTGTGATGCAATTGTCACTCTCACTATTATGTGGAGACTTAATTATCTTATTAATGGATACTTATATTCTTCTGTATTTATGCAAAACCAATTATGTAAATAAGAAACTTTCTAATAAGTTGAAAATAAAATTTGCTTCTGTATTAATAATAAAATTTATTTATTTTTGCAATACATTAGTGATAAAAAAATACTTCTCTTTTACCAATGCCTATGCATATATTGGATTGAACATATTTACATTTGAATCCAGTTAGGCAGTCGCTCCATGTAAAATACTGGTATTCAGCTGCATCCGGTTAGACTGGAGGCCGACCCCAACATAGTTGGGAAAAGGCTAGGCTGATGATTGATATATTTACATTTTAATAATGTAGTAACTGTTATATTGGTTTTATAAAAGAAAAGCCTTAGTACAGTTGTTTTTTTGTTGTATTCTTCTTCTTAGTGCTTCAATGGCAATCTAAATTGTGTCAGCCCAAAACTGAGCCACTTCTTTGGCGCCCTTTGTAGTGTTCATTAGGTAGTCTATTTGTTGTATTAGTATGACTTAAAACAATATAGGTAATTAAAAATCAATAAAAATCGTACAATAAAAAATATTTGAGTTATTTAAAAGATGTCAAATTGGATAAGCACTTATATAAAATAAAGTGCAAATAATGTTTTGGTTTATTTCAATGGTATATTTTATATTGATTAAAAAATGTAAAGCACGACAATGCCATAAGAGTATTGCTTTTCAGTAGTTAATTGTCTAAATTATTAATTGGTTGACCAAGCCACTTGTTAAGTTTATACCTCTCAATAACAATAGTTTGATGAGTAATAAATCATATATCATAATAAAACAATAAATTAGTCACACAAAGATTATTGTATTATTTGCCATAGGATTGTAGTAAGATTACACCTTGTAAATGTTGTCCAACATTATACATGCAGTATTCATAACTGTGAGATAATTATTAATGTTATGGAAACATTATCCACACATGAGTGCCAATTAATTAATATTAAATACTAACTGTTAATTGATTTGTGAAGCGTGTGAAAGTAACAGTATGCTCGACCTGCTTCATGGCTGCTTAATATCTTGCAACATAAGAGTGTCTACAAATGGTTATACAACTACACCCAAGGTGTGATGAATCATCAATGAGGATGTAAATGAGATGGCTGTTATAAGGCTCTGAATACAAATAAGTTCTATGACATACTAATAAATGCATACACTAAGGTGTTCAATACATCCCATGGATTATACTATTGTTGCGTCAGTATGCTCAACCAAAACTAATTTAAACTGACTTCTATTTATTTTTACATGTAAAAGTTACTCATTCAAATATATCTTTTGTGTACTTTGTTGCATCATGAACTAATTTAGATGAAGGCATGTCATTGTGTTAATTAGAAGAGTATGAGGTAAATGGGCACATTGGCATTCATAAAACTTAATTAACTACCCAGTTATTACAGCTATTTAGATTGGCGTTTTTACATCCTCTTAGTTAATAGTATGAAAGCATTACTATTCAAGGCTGAATTATGTTTTATTTAGCATTCCATTATTTATAATTGAAGTTTGTTAAATTAGATGTATTTTTTAGGGTTCCGACACTGATTTGTTACTGCAGAAAAGTGAAGTAAGTCCGAACAGCAATAAAAGTGAAGACTCCACACCTGAAAAGGCTGAATGTGAACCAGTGCAGCTCAGAAACAAACCGGTCCGTATAACTGAGAGGAGCTCAGTGAATCAATGCATCAATGAATTATCAAACCTTGCAGCAGAGGCAGCACGGAGAAGATGTAATAGTGAAATAGTCCAGAGAACTGACATTAATCATGATAATGGTAATTTTCTAATGTTATTTTGTTAAAGATTACTAATAAAATGTTTGTTTAAATTAAAAACTAGTAGTCGTGGACTAATATGAATAAATAATTTAAAAAAAAACCATTGCTTGGACTGCTATGTTCTCAATTTGTTACTGTAGTAAATATCACAGCTCCCATTATTGCAGTAGCAGTAGAACAAAAAAGTCCAAATCAAGCCAAAAACCGTCCAACGTCACAAACTGGTGATTTTGTAACAGTCATCGAAGTAAATGGTCTGAAATTAGCAGAAGCTTCCAAGAAGTCTGAAGAGTCTCAACCGTCATCAGAGGACAGTCCTGTCGATCCTGTGGCAGTTGCTAAGAAGAAAGTCCCACCTAAGTAAGTTGTTTTATTCATTGTTTATTTGCTAAAATTAAAAATGTGCTGAAAATTATTCTATTCAAACTCGTCTTTTCTTAAGGTTACAAATCCATGCTCATCAAACTCATATTATTTTATTTATTTATTTATGTACACACAAAACACTTAAAAGAACAATACATTAAGATACAAGAGCACAAAGGTACTGCTTATTTCAAAAGAAATTTCTTCCAGCAGACCTGCGAATGGAAAGTTGGATTAGAAATGTAGACATAGTGTGTAGAAAAGATAAAACAGGAAAAAATTAAATTAGAGCTTAAAACAACATTAAGGCTATATAAATTAAACATACATACAAATAAATACACATATAAAAATTAAAATAAAAGTAAAAATATACCTATAATATATATCAGAATATTACAGAATAGAGGAAAGGTAATGTTCTTTGACTTGCTTTTTGAAAAGAAATAAAGTTTTAGATTCTCGTATGTTGGGCGGAAGTGAGTTCCATAGTCGTACTGCATGAACGGAAAAGGAGTAGGAATAGAATTCAGTTTTATGAGATGGGAAATTGAGATGATGCCGAAGGTGGGATCTACACAGCGCATCAGGAGGACGGGTAAAAGAAAAACGGTCGAGTAGGTAGCTGGGATACGCAGGATTAAAAAGGATGTTGTATAGGAGACATAATATCCGAGTGTTCCTGCGAAGACGGATAGGGAGCCACTTGAGTTCCTTGCGTAAGTGAGAAACATGGTCATATTTCCTAAGACCAAACACAAAACGAATACAAAGATTTTGCAAGCGCTCAAGCTTATTTAACAGCTCCTCGGTGGCATCCAAATAGCAGGCATCAGCGTAATCAATGATCGGCTGAATCAGAGTTTGAGCCAAGTAAATTTTGGTTTTAAACGGCAGAAAGCTCTGTAAAGATTTAAGTGAGTGGAAGGAAAAGTGCACCTTACGACTAACCTCATTCACTTGAGCTCGCCAAGATAGATTGCTGTCAATTAGGACACCAAGGTCCTTAGCTGTTTCAGCATAGGCAATGGACGAGCAACCTAGAGTTAGTGGAATCAAAGATGACATGTCAAGCGCAGTGCGATAGTATCTGCTGCCTATGATCATAGCCTGCGACTTAGCAGGGTTAATCTGCAAGCAATACGACTTCGCCCATTGATCGATGCAATCCAGGTCATGATTCATGGCATTGATTGCTGATTCAGCATCAGCAAGCAAGAAATGTCTGTACAGCTGTAAATCGTCTGCGTAGAGGTGGAAGCTGGAAATAATGACTTTGGTAACAGTATTAATGAAAATAGAGAAAAGAAGAGGGGAGAGAACGCCACCCTGAGGAACACCAGCAGTTAGATCGCACCAATCAGAGAACATCTCTTCATGGCGGACACACTGCGAGCGACCCCGAAGGTACGAGTCAAACCAGGTTAACGAAGAAGCAGAGAAGTTAAAAGATTGAAGGATCCCAAGAAGAATGTCGAAATCCACTGAGTTGAACGCGGAACTAAAATCAAGTAAAACTAAAATAGTCAGAGATTTATTGTCCATAGCCCAGCGGATATTATCCCCGAGTGTCGTAGGGTATATTTACGGCATTATTTTGGAATATTTTCCGATTATAAGGCAAGCGATGCTATGGGCAAAAGCTGGTAAATAATGCGCAAGTAACTTTTTTTGTCCGTTACTTTTTACGATGAAGTTTAATATACTAGTTGACCATCACGTGGGTATAGGAGATAATACTTTTTTATTCCGGTATTACGTGCCTATGAAATGATTTTCAATCGCAGAAGAAGCTGCGGGCAAAAGCTGCCGTATACTTTCTCACATGTTCCCATTGTTTTTGTTTTGAGTTTCTATAAATAATAAAGATTTTTCCTTTGATTTTGTCTAGGCCTCCACCAAAAGTGTTCAGTAAGCGTGGTGCTTCGTTACCGGAGACCGGGCTAGCAGAAGACAGCCCGCCATCGTCACTGGGGCGTAGAATCCGTAACGCGGAATCTCGCGAGTCCATTGCTAGTAGAGCGTCGACGCCCTCCATTAGTGAGAGAGTAAGTAAAACATGAATATCCTCCTTCGATATCTTTTTAGGTGTGAAGTCACGACCACTTGGAATGTGCCCTTAGGTCTCGCCAAAATAACACTTAATTTTGTTTAATAGTAACAGTAGGAATTTCATTTTATGAATCATACACATAATAATTATCATATTGCTCTCTAAAAAGCGTACTCTTCTTGTGAACACAGTATGGTTACCGAGTGAGTGCTTGCGACAAAACTATAGCTATACCGTAACCTAACACCTGTGGGACAATATAGGCTAAAAATAAATATTAAAACCTTACTTCCATATTTAATATTACAAAACCGAAAATAACTGTGTGTAGGTATGTCAGGATGTGGCTTTTCACGCCGGGTGAACGAAATTTGATGAAATTTCGCGCACACGTAGACCATGACATGGGTTAGGACATTGGTTACTTTTATCATGTGATGGTAGTATGTTCTTGTGGAATAACTTCCAACCACCAAATGAGCAAAGCTGCTGGCAAAAAATTGTAATGAGTAAACAATAAAATTAACCTGGAGTCCAATAATTTAAAAGTTGTTTTTATTAAGAAAAAAACGTTCTACACCCAATTTCTGCCCCAAAAACTGCATATAAATACCAATTCCTGTATTCTTTGCAGGTAAAAAGTTATGAATCGATAAACTCCCTATCTTCGGAGCGCAAGCGTTCAGGCGGGGCGGCGACTCCCCGCTCCATCGATGAGGAAGGCACGTCCACTACGCCGGACCTGGGCGACGCCACCGACGCTGACAAGTCTGCCCCCATATCGTTAGAGAGCATACCAGCTGCTGTGCCCGGCTCTGAAGACGAGCCCTACTATGACCAAGTGCCCGTTGACATCAATGATGGCGAATACGTTTATATACAAGCAGGTAGGGCAATACCCATGTGACATTGCGTTAACCTTGGCCCTAATTTGGTAATTTGCAATTACAGAATACAACTGCGACAAAATAGGTTGTTTTTTGTGAATCATGAATGTATTGTAATTAATAAACACGCGAGGAAAACCTCAAGAGTAATCATGCGTCACGAAAGTTATAATTGGAATTATAAACTAAGTATTGATGTTTTGTTCATGAGGAGATGAAAAGACTGTCCCTGTGGTAATACATACGACTTACGCATTGTAGTTCTAGATTATAGCGTAAGTTGAGTGTAAGACTGCGTAATTTATTTCATAACCACTGCTTAAAAAGATGAAAGAAAACCTGTGGAATGCATGTCCTGACACAAAAATTCATGATATGTTTCCACCGTTCCGCATGGTGATGGTGGCCCGTTGCCTCTCACACAGAAGAAGAATAACACTGGTATTCTTGGTGGCTGACTGACATATTAATGACTCGTGAAATTATTATAAAAACATTACTTGCCTAGTTACCTAACTAAATCGGATTTTGTTAAAAATTTGAACGATCCCTAATTATTTTTAGAAAATAAAAGTAGCCTCTGCCTATAAAAATCCCGTCAAAATCAGTCCAGCCCTTTCGGAGATTAGCCGGAACAAAGAGACAGACAGACTACTACTACAACTTTTTTTTATTGGAAACTTCTCCATTATACTTCTCTATTTAACATCTATTAAAGTTATATATATCATCTTTAGCATTAAAAGCTGAATCCAATTATGGGTTTGATGAGAATGGCTTCTTTAGGAGGCAACAAACAAGTACCGAGGAGGTAACTTATTCGAAGAAACGCCAAATGCAACTAAGAATATGATTTGGTGGGCACTTTGAACCGTTTTCATGACAACTGAGTATAGCTGAGCAATTGACCTAAGAAGGGTCTTGGAATATCAGTGTATGTCCGAGCAATAGGAAGACTGAGGGACTGAGGGTTGACTATTTGTGCTTGTGTTTATAAGGCGGTACGGGCTCAAGTACAGAAGATGGATCAAGCGGCACGAGTACGCTACCGCTCGGCACGCCGGGCCCGCCGGCGCCCGCCGTGCCCGCGCCCCCCACCGCGCCGCGCGCGCCCGACTCGCCGCCCTGCGCCACCGCGCCCAACTACGTCAACATACACTACTTCCTACAGTAAGATACCCACAGTACACATGCATTAGGAAGCTCATAAATGTTTTACATAGAAAACCTTTCGGTGGTTGTCGATCACGTTAACAAGAACTGGTGACTGTGCCGAAGTAAAGATACAGCGCTGTAAGCCGGGTGTCCACCGCACGTTCGTCTTCCGAGCGCAGTCATCTCGGCAACCAACATTGTGAGTAGTTCGGTACTACCGCTAGAACTCTGCCAGAGATAGTGCGTTTTCTAGGCCTCCCTCGACGACGACGCCTGTCGTCTGGCACCCAATGAGTGACGACTCTGGTCCATCGGTCCTAATCGTCCCAAATTACCTAAATGAATTACCTGTATTATTTTTTTCACCGGATTTATTATCAATATATCAATTCCTTTTAAAGAAAAGCAAGTGATGGTACGGACACAAGCGACACGGTGTCCGAGCTGGCAGATTCAAGTGATACTCCACTTCTCTTGCGAACCATATCTTCAGACACAGACACCAGTGCTACACCACCAGCGCTGAGGAAACTTCACTCTCAGGTAATCATCCCCAACCCAATTTCACCCAATGCTTGGCATATAGGCCTTTCTTTATTACCAGTTTCTAGTTTCAGTCTACATATAAAACCTTCCGGTGGTGGCATACAATTCATAAACAAAAACCGGGTGCAGTGCTCAAACAGTCTAAAGTGCTTCATACTCGTATTATCTACTTATATCAATTTACAAATTCATGGATTTTCTCCTGGGCGTGCTTTGCTATAAGTGGTATGAGTCACTAATACACACGACAGTAGTCAATGATAAACTTAAGATAGTTGCCAGTGCCGGCTCTCGCTAAACATATAACCTATTAACCAGGAACCTTTTTTAACTTCGCTCTTATGGTTTATACGACAAGAAAAACGCAGTTTTTCAAAATTAAAAAGGGGGCAGTAGTTCTCTCGCACTTCTTTATGAATAAATCACTTCGTTCCGTTGCTTCGCTGGTGCTTGAAAGGTCAAGAATAGTTTCGCATTTATAATAAATAGTAAAATTCATTAATTAACATTCCACCCTCAAAGTCGGTACTATCAAAATTCGTAACTTACGTGGCTGGTTGAAACAGCACCGTAAAACGTGTTAAAATTCAATATTCCAAGTGAATCAAGTTGGAATAAATCAACTTATCTTGTGTGTCAGTTTAATAGAAACTGTTATTGCAGGACGATGTTTGCCCTAAATGTAATGTAGTCCATTACATTATCTAGCGAATGGTCATAGACGTGTTAGGTATCGATTTAGCTGTGTATCTGACCCGCCCCATTTATATGGGACATAAACTTAACTGGCGAAATGCGGGTGTTCTATTTATCTATTAGCTGGACCTCTGGTTAACCTCTCGGAGAGTACACGCATGATTTCATCCCGGCTAAGGAATCCTTTACTGTGCATGTGTCGATAAACACTTAGCTGGTTTTATTTTAACGTGTTGAGGTCTCTTGACCTTGTATACAACTGTAATTGTCTCATTGTTTCATAATTTTGTATCCAATTTAAAGAAGGAAAGGAGAAAACAACACAATATGCTGATCATAATCTTAATTTAATAATATAAACACATTACACATATTCAAAGATTAATTCCTATTCCATGTGTTGTGGATACAATTAAAAGCTACACAAAAACATTTAAATAAATTTATTTTTTTACTCTTAAATTGTGTTTTAATAATTAATATAAATGAAGGAATCTGCATGACTGTGTACCTATCTGTTAATATTTTTTATTCGGTTATATTCATGCTGTAACTTATTTAACACAAGCATAATGCAATCATAACATTCCTAAGCTGAAGTCCCGTCTCTTATCTAGAAATGACACAGGTGATAAGAAAGCCTCGTAGAATTTACACATAGTCCGCCGTCCTGGCGGTTGTGATAATCGCGGGCATTCCATTTTTTTTTGTCTTGATAATCACTTCGACGAACAAGTTTATTTTGTTTACCATTGGAGATTATTCATTGATGGTTATCTTCTGCTTAAGTATTTTGGGAATTTGCTTTGTTAGTATGTTGTTGTAATATAATTTCCGCTCAGTTTTTATTTTATTTAGACCTGCAAAAGAAAAAAAAATATTATGATACCTCTTGCATGCCGAAGGTAATAGAATTTCCATTGTGTCTTACATAGGTCTTACGTAGATCTACGCCACGGCCTACCTTCATCACACCCCGCGTTATTTAAGACGAAAGCGTCAGAAAAAGAGTTTTTGCAATTTACGGCTTGCCCATAAAAAATATGTATGTACCAAAGTATAATAATTAAAATTATCATTAAAAAAAAAACAAATTGAGCCGCAACTAAGTTTCAATTTGCTCTACAACTTATATAATCTGACTTTTTCAATAACATCTGTAACTTAAGTAAATCATTTTAATTTATACTTTTTTTTTCTCCTTAGCTTGTCAATGACAATTTAAATTGAGTCAAACCAAAATTTGGCGACGAGTATGGCACTTTTAGTAGCGTTTGTGGGGCAACACCACATTTACACACAGGGCAGAGTAATCTATGGATCTCCACCTGAACAGGTTTTCCTTGCTTCGGGCACCCTGTGTCCAGAGTCTATTTAAAGACTTCCAGGTCAGCCATCATGGCAACTCGTGTCCAGGTGGGAGATTTTCAGTAGGTGAACAATGGGTTGGATAGGGAAACATTTTCTCTAACTTACACTAACGACGTTCGTTCGTTTATGTGGAAATGATATTAATTGGATATTATAATTTCGATAAATAATTCTGTTTACCAGGTGTATAAAAAAATTGAGAAACTATTTTGTAACTACTAGGTAGTAGTTACAAAATAGTTAGAGTAAATAGTAGTAGTAAGGGTAACTATTTATCCCCTTAATGTGTTCGGGATATCTCATGATAAAATTATAAGTTTAGCAAGGCCTGAAATTGAAATGGTCTATGGAAATAATAAAATTACAAAAAAAGTGCTCTGTGTTTGTAGCTTATCGCTCTCATAACTAGAAATCAGATAAAATTTAGCTATTAATACTAAAATAAGGACATCAAGCGCGATTCTTTTCTTAATATATTATGTCATGGTAAAATATAACAAACTGTAGGTACTCAAAAAGGTATAACTAAGAGCACTAAACTGCAACATAAATTGATTGATAAATAATTGCTCACCTCGATTTTATGAATAGTCGGATCTTCTTTGCTTTCAGAATGTTTCTCTACATTAAGTTTGTTTACAGTTGACGATAGAACTGCTTCCAGTTCTAGAGGACGCTCTTCAGCCACCGGGTTGTTTTCCATAACTTGAGCTTTATTAGCCAAAGAAGTGTCATTATATGTTTCCGTTGGTTTACTCGGAATAATCTCTTTAGGTCTCTCTGTTGCATTTGGCAGAATAGTCTCTGTTGTCTTTTTTTCGTCAGAATCAGTTTTGATATTATATTCTCTGCATTCTCCCATAAAATCTGTATCGTAAATATTACAGGTAATGTTCCAACATTGGGTCTTATCGCATTTCATTGTATTACAAGTTTGATCGTTACACCAGATAGAAACATTATGGCTCCTAATGTATACAATGTCGTTAGGGTTGTTCGTCGAGGATCCTAAAAGTTGTGCACTAATAGGTTGTTCAGTTTCCCCTGAACTCCACCAATAAAATGGATACGTTATCCATCCCCATATAGAGGTCATGACCCCGCGACCCTCTGTTACGTCATCTGCAAGCAACATAGTCAGTAGGTACATGAGCACGTATAAGCCTTTTTAACCAGTACGAGTAGCACATAGTTATAATACAATTTATGCAAAAAAAGACAATGTAGAAAATTCAGTTATACTTACGTTCTGCGGCTGGTTTGCTGATGCAATTATGCACGGAACACAAGAAAATGAACACGACAAGTGTCTTACAGAAGAGCATAGCGACAGCTAGTACGGATATTCTTAACAGGAATAAATGTTTAAACACTCCCGACTCGCCTTTTTATACTTAACTCAACTAAGTAATTTATTATCTTTGACGAGATAAAGCCGTGACTGTATCCCATGTTTACTTAATGAGCGAAGAACGACCATAATGTTAAGCTTACACATTTCGATATAATTTAAGTAATAGTTTAAGATAAGTTTATTTAATTGTTTAAGATGTAAAATTAAATAAATAACAACAAATCAAAAATTTATTAGACTGCGGAAATATTGCCATTAAAACAAATTCACCACCTAGACAGATGACTTGTGTCAAATACTTCGCAGTGTGTTCGATTCGTCCCTTCCGGTTCGAAGGCTTCCTCACCCTTAACTTCGCACAGTATACAATTTTCACGTACATTTGGACACGCCAAAAATCTACATAATGTTCTGGTGTTATTGCAACGGGTCAGAATCTTTAATTTGGTCTTCCGATTTCCCAGGACTTTATGTTTAAGATATAGAGCTTCTATTTTTGGTTGCAAACTTATAATTTGATCTTTCTTAAGTTCCTCTAATTTTAAGTCACCATTAGAATCAAATTTCACTATTTTCAGATTGTTTGTTGTCTTCCAAGGATTCATATACTTGTCATCAATCTGTTACATACGATACAATTAAACATAAATAGATACAAAACATATTGCCGTGTAAGTAATTTGAGTAGAATTCGATAGCAAACAGGGATTCTATTGAACAAAAAAACGGGTTGCCGGCAGAAGTGAAAACTTGAATATTAATGTTGTGCATTTTTGATATTTTGGAATGGTTAGGGAATAATTTTGCACGAATTGCTTTAATTATCAGTATAAAAGTACTATCATTTATGTAGTGAAATACAATATTCATTTATTGCGCTATCGTACACAACTATGACAATTTATATTACATAAAAAATTTAACACCTCAGAACTATAACAATCCGTCTTACGAATTTTACCTCTTTGGAGAAACCGAAGGTTTTGTTTGTGCATAAGATAATTATCCAGTTTTGTAAACCCAAATCAATGACAGATGTCATAAAGTTCGAATTCCTTCGCAACCTACTTGATTTAACGGTCACGTGTCCTGACGCGAGACCTGACGCGAGTTTAACATTTTTGATGGGTAACCATCACAAAAATGCACAATGCCGGTATTCTGGTTTCGAAAGAGATTATTTATTCCACTTCCACACAGTGTTGATTGCTGCCCAGTAATGAAAGACTATCGTGTCTAAAAGTTGTTTTTTAATGAAAATGTAAACAAAACCTGATCAGGGTGAATTCTTACGCTATCACTCAAACTTTAATGATGAAAAAAAAACAGGAAAATATAGTTTTCAATAATAACACATCACTCAATTTGTAAGTTGCACTACTAATTGGCTTCTAGGTACTTATGCTGTGTTCTGATCCATTTGTTTACATTTCCTAATAAAATAAACTTTCTAAGAATAATAATTATTAATATTTACCGAAAAAACAAAAGCCAGATTTAATATTAATAATACTGTCGGAATCGTAAACCGAACCGAAATATTCAAATGTAAAATCAAACCTAGCACCATTTTGTTGAAATGTGTGCGAAGAAATAAAAGTCATCTTAAAACTTGGTAATGAAGTAAGTAGTAGGTATGTAAGAGTGCATTTTCTAAACAAAGAATTATTCAAATCGATTTATTTATTAAACATAAGAACTCACATAACTTTCATGGCCTTAACATTTGAACAATGGCCTGCTTTGTTTAACTCCTTCATAGAACATCGAAATTTGGCAAAGTTCTTTTTAGAAGCGATGAGCGTAATACATTTGGCATTAATGCAAAACGTTGCTTTTCCGAATATTTTCCCCAGCATTTTGTTTTGCAAGATATCTACTATTTCAAATGCGACATTTGAAGGCAAATCCATGATTGACTCCATCGACGCTACGCTATCTGAAACAAATAACCATTCAAAATGATCAACTTGAAAATATCAGTTTATAGATAAAAATAATAAATCTATTACACTAAGATTCAATACCTGTACTATTGGCTCCGGCACAATGTCCTTTGTTATTCAATCTATCTAAAGGCACACAAACTCTATGCAGACATGTCTTATTGGCACAGTTCATCGAGTGGCAAACTTTTTGAGAGCAAAATGTTAAAACTCCACGGATATATTTTCCCACAAAAGACATGAAAGCTGGCGCGACCGCGGCGACGTCGTCCCAATCAATGTCACCAAATATAGCTTGCTCTAGTAATCTCGTATGGTTCTGACGAATTGTATCTTTACTCATGTTTAACTTGGTCTTCTTGTGTTCATTTTCCAATATCATAGTTGTTATATTTTTAGATTTAGCATCTGTGTTCCTAGTTACATTTGGCCAATACAATAATTCTTCATCACTTAGTAGGTTTTTGTCAGTTTTTATTCCGAATATGTTATCTTTAGTTATATTCTTTTTTGCAGACTGCAAAGCTTCTGGCGCCCTATGACTTTTACTAGTAGTAACAGTAACATTCGAAACATCACGTTTTACACGAATAGCTGAAGTCACGTTTGTAAGTTTTCTTGGTAAATCAGTTTCGATACTATTTTCAATTTTGTGTATTTCTTCAGTTCCATTATAAGAATTATTTGTAATATTAACCATCAAATAAAGATTTTCTTCTGTTTGTGTTTCATTTAAAATATCGTCAGTTTTGTTAATCTTAGAATTAATTTCAAATTGCAACACATTTAAAGGTTGAAGGTTTGTATCGTTGGTTACATGGCTGTTGGTTACATTATTTTTGGTTTCATTCTTTACTGTATTGCTGATGTTATCACTAAAAAAGTGATTCGGAAACATTGGTGGCTGGTCTACCTTGATATTTTGGAATGTTATAACTTTCTTTCGGTGCTTTTTATTATTGTTATTCCTGGATTTCTTTTTTTTATGGATAGTTATTTTGTGTAATGGTGTAGAATCATCTTTACTGTACCTTGCCGCTTTTTTGTATCCAAACAGTTCCATGGGAACAGGGAAATTGAAATATGGAAATGGTAAATTCTTCCCAGTAGCGAGTTCTTTAGATACTGCGTCATCTTGTTCAGGCATTCTTTCGCGATTGTGAACTTTATAATATTTCCCCAGAATATCTTGTGGTTTTGGTAATTCAAGATCAATTTTAATGCGAATGTTTAGCGTATTGTCTGGAACCATTTCTTTCATTGTATCATCCAGTAAATGTTCTGATTTTTTAATAGGATTTTCATACGGTGATTGTTGCAATATATTCTTTTTCTGGTCATCTATTGCACGTATTTTCATTTGTTCTGTGGGGTCATGCTCAAAACGTACTAAGCACTGTTTGCAGCCACAATCGCAAGGGATGTGACTGTTTTTACAAAAGCATGGAGATTGTATCGACTCGAAAGACGACTTATGCAGAATAGGAGATAAGTCCATTTTTTCATTAAACATTATGTTTTCAAGAGGTAGATATTCTTGACGATTTCCTTTTGGAAGTATTGTGGTCGTATCTGGTTTATTCATAATGTATTTTCCTTTCGAATTAACGGGTATGAACACATCTAAAGGACTACCGTACGATGTTGGAGGGAATTTATATGCACCGGAATTGTAGAAATGGTTAGCATACAAGTACTCGTCATGTTTAACACCGACACTAGATTTCGCCTTGGTATATGGATCGTGGCGTGGTAGAAGTGGTACTTGGTTTTTGGTTTTAGATTTTTCTATATAATTCTTTCTCTGTTTGTGTGCTTTCTCTAAGTAATGCTGATATTCAGAGAGCAAGTTTTCTATGGCTTCATCACTTTGACTCTCGCTGTTCGATATGCTCGCGAACATATCGAACGGGGAAACCTAAAAATATTACAAATTCATTTACAAAACGTTTCTAGATACAACTACTGCAAATAATTATCGGTACATTCATACTTACACCATTGTTTCCAAAGTCATTTATTATATCAGCGATATCACTGTAGATAATAGTATCGTAAAATGGACTCACTTCAATTCGATTAGATTCGGAACCTAGAAAGAAGTAAACGAGATTAATTCAAGTTAATAAATCCTTTTAAAAACATTATTTGCTACAAAGCATTTGACTTACTTTCTGAATCATAGCAGTAAATGGCACTTAAAAGAAACACAAAACTGGAAACTAATATAATATTCATGATTCGTAGGCCATGCAGGGATTCAATAGAATGACGGAAAATGAACTGGTACTGGTACTGGAGGTAATCACTTTAATGTTTACCTTTTAAAGCTGAATGTTTACACCAAACAAAAGTTTAAATGGCCATTGTGTACTGTTGCGCAAGTAGTTATACAACTTACCTGATTACGCTTATTAGTTTTTATATTTAGGTATTTTTGAATTTGAATAATTTATTTAATTATTTTCAGGAGTCGAGTCTCAACAATGCGGAAGCGGAGCGTCTGACCATGCACCGATGTATCATAACGAGTATCATTGAGAGTGAAACCGTTTATGTTGAATGTCTTTACGTTATGGAGAAGGTACTATCATTTGAAATTGTTTTTTACTTTTTTATTGCTTTAATCTTTGATTGTAGTGTAATGATTGTTCCAAATCTGATAACAGTTAACAGTGAGTCATCTACTCAGTAATAAAATATATACATTTCTCGATGCAGAAAACAGCCAGTTGGAGATTTTAAAAATAGCCACATTTATCTAGCCACATGCCGATTTTAATTGCTGCAATATGTATTAGCGAAGGATTTTGAGACCTGATCGGCATACTATAGTCTGTCGTTACAAATATCTTACTACCCACTTAATGTATCTGAAAATTAAAAAACAAACTTGCTTTTTTTAAACTGCAAGTTCATAATCAGTAATGAACACAAATATTCTATGAACATTTGAATGTCATCAACAATACAACTGACAAGAGAACGCAATACAAAGCGTGAACTACAACATCCTCAATATTCTCAAATTGTGTCCATTACATAAACAATTTATTTATTAAAAATCATAAATATCTACGCATCTTTGAATTGCATTATTATACGTGGTTAAGAAGGAGGATGTTTACTCGTAATATTTAATTAAAAAGTAACTTAGATAGCTTCTTCAATTTTATTTTTTGCACTTACAGTATATGAACGCTATAAAAGCGACGCTGTCGACATCGCAGCCGGTTATTACTGAAGAAGAATTTAATACAATTTTCTACAAAATATCTGAACTACACGAGTTACACAAGAACTTCCTCGAGGGATTGAAAGGAGCTGTCGCTAGTTGGGAAGAGCCTCTATCTGTAGGGATACATTTTAAGAAAATGGTAAGGACAATTATGTTGTAGTAACCCCTCTAGCCCAAGGCTGCCCAACTTCAAACCCGCCAACGCGTTTGAAGTAGCCCGATAACAGCAGTCATCTGACGCCACACTTTTGACGACAAATTCCAAAATTTCCCTCGATCTCGACCGGAACCCGATTTCGACCCGATCGAAGCAATATTTGACGGCACGGTTGGCGCAGTGGTTGAGCGATTGGCTGCTGCGCTACGTGTCGCGGGTTCGATCCCCGCACAGAACAAATATTTGTATGGCCTACAGATAGTTGTTCCGGGTGTGGCTGTTTGTGTATGTGAGTTTAAAGATCTGTAACCCACGATAAAGAAGAAATTACTAGTGTGGGGCGAAGTTTAAAAAAAAAAATTGACAGTTAAGTTCATCGTAAAATTTTAATGGTATAGTTTAAAAAAATATATAATGTTCACTTAGCCAATGTTAATTGAATTTCTTAGGGTTATTAATCGTTCGGCTTCGACCGAAGGTTATGGCGATTGCCGATCAAACGGCAATAACGCTTGGGCATCGACTTTCGGTCGGAAACTATAACTATACATCAACATTATAAACCTTAACAAAGTAATAGCGTTTTTTGTCGTGTTATAGGCTGAAAACATAAATATCTACGGTGCGTTCCTGCACAACTACGGACGCGCCACGGATGCCGTGCGGCGCCGCTGCTCCACGTCGCAGAGCTTCGCGCACCTGACGCGCCAGATCTCGTGCCACGGACAGCCCATGTCGCTCGACGATCTGCTGCACAAACCCGTCGCGAGGGTCCAGAAAAATGCACTAGTCTTGCATGTTAGTCTATTTACTGTCACATTTCTTGGACAGATATTGCTTTGTAACGATTTCTACTAAGTCTAAGAAGAACTATCGGTTACCTATTATCCGTATAAACCGAAAGATTCCCGGTGCCATCCACCCGGTTCACCAAACAAAATTAACGCCTCTTTCGATTTTACTAGCAAAGCGGATCATATTGTTGTATGCTTTCTCTGTTAAATATTGAAAAATCACGTGACAGACGTTTCATTGGCAAAATGTTATATTTCTTTTTCAGGATCTTATAAAATATACGCCAGCCAGTCATCCTGATCACGCTATGTTGACAGAAGCCTTGAACATGACACAGCATTTCTTAGACGAATTCAATATTATACAAACAAAATCCATGTTTCCTGTAAGTATAATTAAATTTCTTAAATAATGAAATTAATTAAACTTTGGATGCCAATGATTGTTATATCTCCGTAGAATGCTGACCGGGCCCAGAGGAGACTTGTGAAGAATTCATTTATAGTGGAACTCTCAGATGGGCATAGAAAACTGAGGCATCTTTTCCTATTCAACGACGTCATTGCCTGTGCCAAGTATAAGGTAACTACGGTAATGCAAGTTTGTTTTTTTTTGTCACAGAGTAGTTATCAGATGAAGTGCTAGCTAATACATAAAACTATTATTCGTATTTCGATGACAGCTATCGCTGCCGTTAGCACTCCATCTGTGAACTACACCGTGTTTTATTAATACATTTAGGGCTTTTTGATTATGATTTTGTGTTTTTAATATTGGCACAGGCATCTGGGCGGGACAAGTTCACGTTTGAGTTGAAGTGGTTTATCCCTCTGCCGGATATCGTGGTGGTGGAGGACGAGAGTGTGGGCGCGAGTGCGGCGGACGCGCGCGAGACGTCGCCGGCCAACATCGTGGCGCTGAAGTCGCAGGCCTCCACCGTGCGCGACCAGATCCTCGCCGAGGAGCGCGCTGCAGCCGACGACAAGGTAACTCACCCATACCGGCTGACTTTTAGTTTACTGGCGTCCTGCCGGGCGATGCGTCTCAAGTGGAATTGAGCACGATATGGCGGGGATACCGCTGAAGCAAAGGTCGCCAAAATTAGGCCTAATAAACCATGGCCGTTCAAAAATTCGTTGGGTTGAAAATATCGTTCATCGTGGGAAAGGTCTTGATGAAGGGACTAATAGAAACGGAAATGTGGCAGAAGAAAGGGGAGACATACTCAGCAGTAGGTGATTCCGGCAAAATTATGATGATGAAGATGGCATCCTTGGGGTTTCAATTCAATTAACTTTAAAATTCTAAAATAATGAATACCGCCAGAAAGTTTAGGAGTACGCCGACTTACTGAAATGACTTATGCTCATGTCTGCAAAGTCAGCCAGTATTCAATATATGTAGAGTTAACAGCTACTTCTTACTACTACTGGCATGAATTATCGACAAATACGTAATACTAGGAATGTTTTACAGAAAATTCGCATCGGTGGCCGTGGTGCAGCCGAGAAGCAACGCAAGAAGCTAGCGGAGCTCGAGGCGCAGCTCGTGCTGGCCTCGCCCAACCTCGTGTTCCGGGTGGGAGCGCGGGCGCCCGGCGCGGCCGCCGCGCTGCAGAGACAGCACATCTTCTTCCTCAGCTCCGAGTATGAACGCACGCAGTGGATCGACTCTATACATGCTTTGCAGGTTACTATTCTGTTTGGTAATGTAGTTCTACGTGAGAGTTAGTTTAGTATTGACAGTGGTGATTAGCAAATAGAGAAGAATGCTAATTTGTGACCCAGGCCCGAAAGTTTTATCTTAGGTTTTGTCATTTATGATGTTTTTTATTGGATGTCTAAGACATAACACAACTGCGTTGAGTTTTTCTGCAAACGAAGTATTTTCTATACTTCGCGTGAGTTTGCGATGACACGCTTGTAATTACATAAAATGAAGCAATTATCCATTTACTCATACATGAGTGGTTTAATCGCTATTGTCAGTCCCATTAATTTAAGCAATTTTATGAAAATATCTCAGGCATCATCAGCCCCCCCGGCGGGTGCGAGCACGATCTCGATGCTGGAGCTGCAGGCGTGGGTGACGGCGTGCCGCAGCTACCTGCAGACGGACATGGGCTCGTACTTGCTGCGCAGCGGGCGCGACGACTCGCTGCTGCTCGGCGACCTGCAGCTGCACGTCGGCGGCATGACCGCGCCGCTCGACACTGCTGCCGGTGAGTGCTAGTGCAACAAGTCGCTCATAGGCCCAGCGCATACTTGTACGCACGCAAATGCGGTTCTTGATCACAGAGCATCAGCAGCAATCGCATGCCGAGCGACTCCTCGCGCCACCAACAGCCCGGAAGAGTGTGTGGACACCGGCACGTGACCGGTACATTAGCACGCCGATCGCAATAACTTTTCTTTGACGACATTTGCAACCATATCTCATAAAAAGTAAAGTTTAGTTTAATTGGTCTTCGCGGTCACTCCGTGGCGCCACCGGGATATGCATTACTACACTGCCACTAACTCCTTTTAATCTCGTATCAAGAGTCGAGCATAGTCCACGGCGTTTCATGAGCATGCATGCATAGCTGTCACAGTTACAGATTAAACGGGAAGACCAAAACGAATTCCATCCTTTCAAAATTCCCTAAAAAAATCCACCTAATGAACGTTTTCCTCGCAGATTACTACATAGTGGTGGAGGTAGACTCATACGGCCACTACTTCCGCAAGGCGAAGTCGAAGCTTGTGTGTCGCAGCGCTCAGCCGCGGTGGAACGAGAGCTTCACCCTCGACCTGGAGGGCTCGCAGAACTTGCGCCTGCTGTTGTATGAAGACGCGGCCAGGCCTGTGCTGCGCGGGAAGTGTACTATCAAGGTAAATATACATTGTTTTTTGTAGGGCTAACAATGAGCTTATATGATAAGTTATTTAGAAATTAAGGTGTCGTACGTCCCTGCCGGAGGCTCTACGCGGGGGTCGTGCGGTCCATGGCCCTTTACGGGGCCCCGGTGTGGGCGCGTTCTTTGAGGCGGCGAGCCGCCCACTACCTGAACGCGCCCCAGCGCGGTGGTAGCCGTAAGGCTGATCCGGGGGTACCGCACGATCTCCGGCGAGGCGGCGAGCCTCGCGCGCCGGATTGCCGCCCGCGGAGGCACTGCGCCGGGGTGAAACTCCGCTGCTGCGGCAAATTGTCGCTCAGCGGATAGTCCTCCAGCGCGATCTCATGGCGACATGGAGGGAGCGACTGTCGCAACCCCGTGCAGGGCACGCCACAATAGTGGCGATAAGTCCCCTCTTTGAGGAGTGGCTGGAGAGGCGCCACGGCGCCCTCACCTTCCGCCTGACGCAGGTCCTCACCGGGCACGGCTGTTTCGGGAGGTTCCTACACCGAATCGGGCGGGAGGAAACGCCCGGGTGTTACCACTGCGAGGATCGGCCGGAGGACACGGTGGAGCACACTGTGGAGCTCTGCCCTGCTTGGGCTGAGCACCGCCGTGTCCTCGTAGCGGCGATTGGCGGCGGCGACCTCTCGCGTCCGGCCCCCGGTTCAATCCATGGTCCGGAGCGAGAGGGAATGGGAAGCCGTCGCCTCCTTCTGCGTAGCAGTCATGCTAGCGAAGGAGGTGGCGGAACGTGAGAGGGAGAGAACCTCACGTCCCAGCCGCCGCAGGAGACGTCCCGGGCGTCGGGGGGCAACCAGTGGTCCCCGGCCACCGTAGGCGCGGGCCTGTGGACGGTGAGTAATGGGCTAGCTCACCATCCGTCCGTCTAATGACGACAGGCCGTGCCGACGGCGCGTTTGTGTTCCACGCGCGCCTCAAGGAGATGTCAGCAAATCGTAAGGGGTCCGAGAGGGCCGATGCCTGCCAGGGTTGCGGGTTGTTCGAAAGAGATACCGTGGCCCTGGAACACAAAGGGCTAAGAAGGAACATGGATGGGTTTTAGTCAGTCAAGTCTGACACTGCCTTCCGCTCCGCCCAGAACGGGAGAAGTCATTTGATGATTTCCCATCCTAAAAAAAAAAAGAAAAAAATGTGTCATACGTCGCTACATAATAAGGCAAAAACAAAACAAAAAATTGCTAACCCAAGGCCGGCCAACATACGAGTAGTACGCGTCTCTAGAGACTTCTTTAGCAGGCTTTGATGGTTCTCATAACGTACATAGATGTCCCAGCTAGCACAAAATAATCTTACAAATATCCCAAGAGCATTTTTTTTTCAGTCTTATAAACCACTTATAGACTTATATAAGTGTGGACTTGGGCGCACTTTATAAGTGTATTCACCCTGGCAATTGCCTTATAATGGTCTCGCGAAGTGTATTTTCAATCTTACAAAGCTCTTGCTGATACTTTTATACAGACTAAACAAATTTACAAGTGACTTACAATGGCATTTTTTAAGGGCAATTAACCTTATAGTCCACTTACTAATGCTGTTATAAGTGTAATATGGCTAATAGATCTTCTAGTAAGAGTGTAATCACATACTGCCGTGAAGTTGCAACTAGTGATGGGTCGAGAGAATATTCTCTCACGGAGAATGTTCTCGGATCGAGAATATTCTGAAATATTCTGCAATATTCTTTTCGACGGAGAATTTACGAGAATTTAAAATTGGATTTACTGACTGCTCTAACTTTTTTTTTTTTCGGGTTGGGAATCATCAAATAACTCCTCCCGCTCTGGGCGAAGCGGAATCCCGGGAGTGTCAGACTTGTACTGACTAAAACCCATCCATGTTCCTTCTTAGCCCTTTGTGTTCCAGGGCCATGGTATCTTTTTCGAACAGTCCCGCAGCCCTGGCAGGCATCGGCCCTCTCGGACCCCTTCCGATTTGCTGACATCTCCTTGAGACGCGTGTGGAACACGAACGCGCCATCGACACGGCCTGTCGTCATAAGACGGACGGACGGTGAGCTAGCCCATTACTCACCGTCCACAGGCCCGCGCCTACGGTGGCCGGGGCTACTGGTTGCCCCCCGACGCCCGGGGCGTCTCCCGCAGCGGCTGAGACGTGAGGCTCTCTCTCTCTCACCTTTCGCCACCTCCTTCGCTAGCATGTCTGCTTCGCAGAAGGAGGCGACGGCTTCCCATTCCTGCTCGCTCCGGACCATGGAATGAACCAGGGCCGGACGCGAGAGGTCGCCGCCGCCACTCGCCGCTACGAGGACACGGCGGTGCTCAGCCCAAGCGGAGCAGAGCTCCACGGTGTGCTCCACCGTGTCCTCCGGCCGATCCTCGCAGTGGTGACACCCGGGCGTTTCCTCCCGCCCGATCCGGTGCAGGAACCTCCCGAAACAACCGTGTCTGGTGAGGACCTGCGTCAGGCGGAAGGTGAGGGCGCCGTAGCGCCTATCCAGCCACTCCTCAAAGAGGGACTTATCGCCACTATTGTGGCGTGCCTTGCACGGGGTTGCGACAGTCGCTCCCTCCATATAGCCATGAGATCGCGCCGGAGTTCTGTCCGCTGAGCGACAATTTGCCGCGGCAGCGGATTTTCCCCCCGGCGCAATACCGTGGCCCTGGAACACAATGGGCTAAGAAAGAACATGGATGAGTTTTAGTCAGTCAAGTCTGACACTCCCTTCTGCTCCGCCCAGAGCGGGAGAAGTCATTTGATGATTTCCCATCCTAAAAAAAAACAAAAAGACAAAGCTCATCAGAAGAAGAGGCAGAGGATGAGCCAGTAATCTTGGCGGAAACAGACCAAGCCCCTTATTCACACACGCTCGGTTTCGATTTCGATTCGGAAAGTCGTATATCTATCTCGCTCGCTTTCGTAATGCCAAAACAAAATAGACATACGACTTATCGAATCGAAATCGAAACCGAGCGTTTGTGAATACGGGGGCACATCAACTTAGATGGCATGGATCAATCGTTATCAATAGACGAATAGCATTACTGCATTAGCAATTTGATTCGATTCCAAGAAATGTAAAGATTGTGATTGTTACTTTGTTTTTAATTATTTAGGTACACCATACACCGTTCTTATAATGTTATTTTTTTAAATTTTACTAAATCTGATATTTGTATAACTCATAAAGTTTGTTCTAATACAGAAATCCTAATTTAACATTAATGCCTTAGGAACTTTAAGAGAATTTATGAAAATTTTCTCGGAAATATTCTCGGGAATGTTCTTGCTCAAGAGAATTTACTGAAAATTTAAGTTGTAGAGTAGATTATTTTAACGTAGACTTCGTAAAAGTTTTAAATGGACTAAAAACTATTACTCTTAAAATAGATCGACACAAAAGAGTCATTCAATTTTTAAATTCTCGTAAATTCCCTGCCAAAAGAATATTCTCGAGAACTTACCAGCAAAGTTCTCGCAAGGAGAATATTCTCGGGAATTTACCATCACTAGTTGCAACTAGTAGTGAAACTTTTGAAAAATAATAAAAATTAAGGCATCTAAATCTAAATTACTATTTAACTTTCTTACAAAACGCTTTGTGTATATTTTCCAATTTCTTACTTTCATGATGATTTTAGGTTGCAAGTAGATTTTCTCGATTATTTTGAAATTTGAATAACATTTTTTTCACGGGCCCTTTCAAAAAGCTATCTTATATATTATAAATAATTTTAATTATTTGTAAAATAATGTGAAAACGGTAGCCATTATTACGACCATGACTTACAAGTGCTTTATCAGAACAATATAAGTCCAGTACTCTTGTCTATGGTTTATATCACACTCGTAAAGTCACACTAAAAAGAACCATACACCTACTCAGGGGTCCATATTGGCTCACCTAAAGTTCTTAACCCGAAATTGTTCTTCCTAACCATTTGTAATCCGAATGATCATTCTTCCTAAAATTTTTCATCCTAAAGTTTTCATTTATACTATTTGTAGTGCTACCGGCGATGTTCATAACACTCATGTTTCCGAAAATTGTAATTAATAATATCATTAATGTAAATAATTTAAACTCATACTGTTTTTTATCATAACTCTTTTATCCCTAAACATAATTACCATAATATTTTCACTGATACTCAGATAGAAACATTTACCAAGTGTAATAAAAATATATGTGGGTAGGAGATGATATTTATGGTTTTAATTTGGGTGGGGATTTAGTCAGAGTGTCGTCTTGGGGGCACTATGAAAAAATACTTAGAAAAATTATGCGACCAATTTCGAGGTAGCGCTCGCCGGCCGCTGCCGCGGCACCGCTCGCTTCGTTCGCTCGGCTCGCGCGTAGTTGGTCACAGTTCTAACCTAACCTAACCTATGGATATCTTTCCAGGTACACACCGCAATAAATAAAAAAGTAAAAGTTACGTAAAATCAATGTATAAAATACTGATTATTATGAATAAAAAGAAATCTAAACAAAAAAGATATGACTTTGAATAATAGTGTAAAAGATGGTTATGT
The DNA here is from genome assembly GCA_949152445.1 of Cerastis rubricosa. Lineage (NCBI taxonomy): Eukaryota > Metazoa > Arthropoda > Insecta > Lepidoptera > Noctuidae > Cerastis > Cerastis rubricosa. Next base: position 8,516,086 of record OX424540.1, on the reverse strand, counting down.
TGAGAAAATATAGGAAAACAAATAAAAGTATAATAGATGTTTATTGCTACTGACATTATGAAGTTGAATGCTTCGGAATTATGAACATTAGAGACAGAGTAATTAGGAATTGCGATTGTTAGGATGAAAAATGTTAGGAAGAACATTTTCGGATTTCCAATTATCGGAGTTGAAAATTTAGGTGAACTTTGGCGCACCCCCTACTCAGCCATACTGTTCATAATTTTAGGGTTCCTTAATAAGTAAAAGCAAGGTATTCATTTATATATCCACAACGTTAATTATATTCACATGTATGTATATGTTTTAGGACAAATATACATACAGTATGGTTAGAATTATGGATGTCGAATGCTTAATAATGAAAAATGGCCTTGGAAGATAACGCACTTTCTATTGTGTGAAAATTGTATCGCCTGTGGATATCCTGTTTCAAAGTTCCCGCCACAACATTTTACATTGGCCATTGGAATTGCAATCAATATTAGTCAAAAATAAAGAAGATGACCAACATATTTCAATACACAGATATCGTATTAAAAACATTTGTGACGTTTTTGATGAGCCTCTTAGGTCTTCATATTTCAACATTTTCAAATGCGGTGATTATAATGACCACAATAAAATTAAAGTTGTGAAGTTTCAAATGTAAAATGTAAATTAGTTTAAATTGAGCACAACGCGGAACTGATTTTCATACCTATGTTGCATACTTTGGGAATGTGAACCAAAATTCAAAAAAAAAGACAATACACGTATATGTTTCAATTATTTATTTTTATTTTCTTCCCATAATCACAGTTATTTTATACTCTTAATTGTAAAGCTTTTCATTTGGAGTCTAATTTGCAAAGCCCGACGAATTAAATATGAATCCTGTAAGTGTGGCGCAAGTGTAACGTGAAAAGCGCGATAATGACATTTATGAAGATAAAAGAGAAAGTAATTTACGTAAATAAGAAAATATTGTGCCAATTCAATCCTGCTACTGTCAGGGTCAGGGTTTCATGTTTAAATTTTTTGGCTTCAATTACAAATATCTTTCCGAAACTTTATATTTTTTTCATAATCTGTAACTTCTGATTAATTTTCACTACTTTGGTCACTGCAATTACTATTACCACTTTGTTCAATGTCATCATAATAGTCATCGTTATTTTGTACGGAACCATCAAAAATATTGTTCGACTCAGTTGCTCGAGATGCTCGGAGGCACGCTGATTTTTGCATTAATTCCAAGTATTTTCTACGTATATTTCTTCGGTATGCTTCACTTCTCCTAAACCGCTTCCATTTTTTGTAAATCCATTGGTGATTTTATAACAATTTCTGGAAAATAAATAACCCTTCACAGGAGATTTTGTAAGACACTTGTAGGAGATTTAAAATGCTACTACTCTTTAATATGTCTTAGGTGAGATAAATCACACTTTTAAAATACAATTTTTACAAAAGTCTAATAAAAGACTTAGTATAGTCACTTCTAAGACTGTATATACTTACAAAATCCCTTTATAAGTATTATTAAGGAATCAAAGGCAACTACACTTTTGTAAAAGGTGCGTATTATACCACTGCCCTTATTAATATCATATAAGGTTTTCTCATATACGTCTGTAAGAATATGTTACAAGTATGAATGCTCTTAAAGCTTAATTAGGCTTAATCAGCACACATATAAACCCCCTTTTGACACCATAGCTCTTACTAACTGTTGTTTATAAGGGTATCAAGTGTTTCTGGCTTAATCAAAACACTTATAAACCTTATATGAAACCACAGCTCTTACAAGCTTTTGTATGTAAGGGTATTTTGCTAGTTGGGGTGTTATTGAATATGTTGTGTGTCTAAAATAATAAAACGAAAATAACCTTATATTTCTTGCGTTATAGTTCTTGCAAAAATAAATTACTAAATAACAATCATCAAATATTCATCACTAGTTCTACATAAGATTAAAAAGAAAAAGCCATTAAAAATGTCCATAATAGTAATATTGTTCGGTCGGTGCAGCTGTCGCGCGAGTGGGTGGCGGAGAGCGCGGGCGGCGGCGTGACGCGCACGGTGTCGCTGGGCGGCGGCGCGCTGTCGCTGCGCCTGCGCCTGCTGCCGCCCGAGCGCAGCGCGCGCCGCGTGCCCTCCGCCAAGCCCGGCGCGCTCTTCGGGAACAAGATCACGCACGTCGCCAAGTGAGACACCACCCTTATTTACATTACAAGTCACAACGCTTGTATAATAGTCAGAGACCAAAAGGGTAAAATACTATATTTTACCTGTGATTCACCACTAACTTTTAGACATAAAACGACACAAGGAAAATGTTTGGAATTGGTTGGATGTTAAAAAATAATTAAAAGTAGATAATTAACAAAAAAATGCTATCTTATAATGAAAAGGGCTTCTTCCTTTCCAATGCTCCCACGAAACCAAATGAAGACATCTGCAATGTATATATATATTTTATTGCACTTTCCACAGACGTGAGAAGCGCAACATCCCATTCATTATAAGCGCGTGCGTGCGCGAGGTGGAGCGGCGCGGCATCCACGAGGTGGGCGTGTACCGCGTGTCTGGTAGCGCCTCCGACCTCAACCGGCTAAAGAAGAGCTTCGAGACCAGTGAGTAGTTTTTTTTATGTGATACATCTGTATGCGCGGTTAGCTCGTATTTGGCTCGTATGCCGTGACGGGTAATGATGTTGTGCCCCACCCCTATGCCACGTATTTTTGTTTTGGATTGCATGCATCAGCTCAATTAGTGACGTAATTAGGTCGAATGTAGATTAGATCGATAGATATCGATAAAAGATTTGTTTAACATTCATACACTAAATTTATAATCAATTCTAATACTAACAGTGACATTTCATATGTGCCGGGCGTCCCGTTAGGGCCAAATTTTTTTATTACTAAACCTGTTTGCATTGGGTAACTCACCTGATGTGAAGCGATGACCTTATTATTTGGATCCAAAATCACTGTATTGAAAAAATTACATATTAAACTAGTCGTCCCGCGCAACTTCGTCTGCGTCACATTTTCCCCGTTTTCGCAACATTTTTCATTGCTGCTCCGCTCCTATTGGTCGTAGCGTGATGATGTAACCTATAGCTTTCCTCGATAAATGGGCTAGCTAACACTGAAAGAATTTATCGAATTATATATTAAATATATAATAATCCTAGATGCATAGCTCCTTGTAAATGCCACGTCAATAAATCAAAATAAAACCCAAAAATAACAAGTTGTGATTAACCAAAACACACATTCGACCTTACACCATCCAAAATACTATGTTGTTTTATTAAACGCACGTTATGTCACTTTTCTAATTCAATTCTCGAAAACGCAAGCGCTAAAAAAAGTGCGCAAAAATCGAAAATGTGCATATTTCTCTCTGCGGGCGTTTTTGAGACGCTGAGTATCTTGGAGTTTTTATATTTCGATGGGGTTGAATTGTTGGGACTGGTTTTGTAGTGCCTAATATTATTTATTTCACTGTTGTTACACATTTGTCCAGATGCCTGGACAAATGTGTAACAACAGTGAAATAAATTAATGTAACTTAAAAATTTAATGTTATATGTTAGGAAATTTTATTTTATATAATTTCATGTAAAATATTATTGACTATGTCATTTAAATTATGTATATGGTGTTGGCAATAAAGGCTTAATAATAATAACACATTTGTCCAGATGCCTACGAAGCAGAGCAGTTGCTAAAGGAGGTGGACGTCCACTCAGTCACGGGTGTCTTGAAGCTGTACCTGCGGGAACTGCCCGAGGCGCTGTTCACTGACGCACTCTACCCCGAACTACTGAAGGCGTGGGGATCCACACAAGTACGTATATTAAATATATCCTAACAAATATATTTGTGAATGTCATAGCACTGAATCATTATTTGTTGAAATGATAAAATAAATTGACTATAGTTACAAAAGTTGTAAATGTGTCATTACCATAATAATTATGTGTTGTTGCTTAATTTTTGTACCCATTTTAGTGACTACGTTTGTTCCAATTACATCATCGTCACATAGAAAAAATATTGTAAAACGTTTTAACAAGTCATCATCATTCTCTTGCCCTTATCCCAATTCATTTGGACCCCAAATAGGGCGCAGTACGTCTTCTTCTTCCATACCTCTCTATTACTTGACATCTCGTGGGATACCTCCTTTCTTGCCATATCATTTGTGTAGAATGTCCATCCATCGTTTCTTTAGTCTTTCTCTACCCTTATTATTTGCGAACAGGTTTGATTGTCAGTACATTAACCATTGTTATATGGTTAATGTAATGACAAACAAACAAATGACTCAGAGGCAGGCGTACTATTAGTCATTCATCATATGCCATCATTAATTGTAATTTTATTTATATTAGCGTACTAATTATTTTTAATATATATTTGATGTGAATGAAATTCTAATTTTTATAAT